>CM066327.1:35938794-37138794 GCA_033807775.1 Saussurea involucrata
CGGTGTCGTTCAACTTAAACAGTCTCTCTCAGCTCCTGTTTTGAGATGAACGATCTTGGTAGCTTGCACTACTTTCTTGGTCTTGAGATCCTTTAAGACACTTAAGGAATCTATTTATGTCAAGCAAAGTACATTTTTGATCTTTTATCACGCGTTGGTATTTCTGACAACAAGACTGCTTCTACTCTTCTTGAACACAACCTTGATCGTGGTGCTGGACCTCCCCTTTGTGATTATACTCGATATCGTCAACTTGTAGGATCATTAGTCTATCTTACAGTGACACGATCATATATTGCCTATGATGTTAATTTTGTGAGTCAGTTCATGGCTGCTACTTGCTCGGATCATTACGCAACCATTTTACGTATATTCCATGGGTTATTCTTCTCTGCCAACTCCTCTTTGATTATCAAGGGCTATTCAGATGCTGATTGGAATGATGATTTGACTGACTAACTATCTACTACCGGCTACTATTTCTTTCAAGAGATCTCTTATTTCTTGGTGCAGCAAGAGACAATCCTTAACATCTAGATCTACAACCAAATCTGAGTATCATGCTTTGGCCGATACTGCTTAAGAACTAATTTGGTTGCGTTGGCTTCTCTATGATATGGGTGCTACCTAGACTATTCTAAGTGGTTATTCTATTTTGGGTTATAAAGAACTTGTAATTCTTAACTCTTGGGCTCATGAATTCCTATATAACTTAAGTGACACAATAAAAGCTTTTTCTCTTCTTTTATTAACTGATTTATGTATCGGATTTCATTCGCCCCATGGTTGGGAACTGATGATTGGCTTTGTCTACAAGGATTTTGGATTTTTTTCATAATGATCAAATTATATCTGGCCTTGTTTCCACTTTTCCAGATACAATTTTAAAATATTGGATTTTTCGTTATTTAAATCGCGTATCTCCATCACTTGTAGTGATTTATCATTCAATGAATGACTGAAAAATTATCTACCTAATCCAATTATAATTATAATGTTTCTTACTTTGCAGTTGTACATAAGCAAAACATTGAAAATCGTACTTACTCTTTATCTTTTTACGTAACTACACTCTTGTGTGACAATCGAAATGCTATTCAGATTGCTCACAATGGCATTTTTCATGAAAGAACAAAACATTTTAAGCTTGATTGTCACTTCATTTGACAATACATGGAGCAAAAGACGATTCAACTTTTTCATATCTCTTCTACTGATCAACCGACAAACATCTTCACCAAGCTCATCTTTCGAGTCATTTTAATGATCTCGTTTCCAAAACTCAATCTTGCTCATTCTTCCTCATTTTGAGTTTGAGGGGGGTGTCAGATTTATATTGTTTTATCCTTTCCTTTTGTCATTTCTCATATTTCATGGGCGTGTTATGTTTGTTGTGTTTCCTCCTTGTTTATATTGGTTTTGTTTCTTCTTAGTTTGTAATTAGACTTTTTAGTAAATACAACAGAGAACGTTCCTTCAAGCTTCAGCTACTTTACATCATCTTCATGATCATCAATGTTAACTAAATCTAGTTCTAATTCTAACAAAATAAATGAATAACTGATATTTATTAATTACTATGTCTCCATATTTCAAGAGAATAGAACATAATTGAGTGAATGTTATTGTATTTTTTTTTTTTATCAAAGTTCAAATAGTGATAGGTCAATTAAATCATAAAAAATGTTTTATTGGTATAATATGAAATTCATCTTAACAACAATGATATTGGATAACAAAAATAGTAGAAAATACATATACAAACATTGGCTAACAAACCATATCATTTAACCTTCTTGCCAACTTGTTGAAATCGATTATGATTCTCCTTATATTAAGCTGAAACCTGCAAATATTTGACATCAAAGTTGAAAATACATATATATGGACATAGGAATGAAAATATCAATGATGACAAGGCCTCTGGCGTGTAGCTCAGTTGGCAAAGGGGTGGGGTGACTCATCCCAAATATGTAACAGGTCATGGGTTCAATCCCAGACCCCTCCACTAGCCTTAACCGTTGAGTGAGCCAAAAAATGCCCCCTCACATTGGTGTCTTTGAAGACAGGTTTCGTGTGGGGCCGGTTAGGGTTGCCGGTAATCAACTTTTTTCCCAAAAATGATGACAAGTGTATTAAAAGGTGTGCAATGGTGATTACTATGGTGTAATGCTCTACTCTAATGTGGCTTTTGGTTCATGGGAATCCTGCGGAATTTGAAGGGTCAATTCCATTGACTAAACTCTATTCATGCTTTTGGTTCATCTTCTGAGTTTTTAATAAGGAATTTGAATTACACAAATGATGGAATCTAAATTCCTTAGGTTCTACCGTTCTAGCAAGGAATTTCAATTCCTTCCTATCTTCTTCTAAGAAAAACTATTATACTCCTTTATGTTACTGCATTCCATTCCATTCCACCATTATGGATGTCACCATCGTCGTCCCCACCACCACCGACATCACTGCTGCCACCGCCCTCCCGTCGTTTCCGCCACCAACACCACCATAGTCGTAAGCATCACCTCTATTCACGTTTCAACTTAACTCTCTCCCTCCTCCCCTCTCTCTCTCTCTCTCTCTCTCTATATATATATATATATATATATATATATATATATATATGAAACAAATCAAATACAAACCATGTATTTTTTGTTGCACCCCTTACAAACCAATGTGCATATGTGAACAATGTGTGCATAATCTGAGATGCATATATGCATTATCCCATATGAATGTCCACTATATGTATATTCTTGCACGTATGCATTTGCATATGTATATGCACATTGTTTACACATGCACACTGGTTTGTTAGGGGGCAACAAATACATGGTTTGCATTTTACGAAGCCTCTATATATATCTATACATATAATAAATAAATAACTAGCATGTCACGTGTCGACTTCTGGTGAGCCGACTTTAGGATTTTCCCGCCTAAACATGTATTTGGACGCAGTTTACATTATAAGTTCAATTAGCACACACATGTTCACTCCTCCTTAAATCTCTCCTTAATTCAATTTTTTAATTTATACGTTACATTTACTACCATTATAATTAGGTATGTAGTTTACTTTTAATCCCTTACTTTTTTATTTTTCATTTTAGACTCTTATCATATAAACATAAATAATGTAAATGAACTAAAATGCATTAAAAATACCTTTCTTTTTTTACAAATTACACCATTGTAATCGTCTCGTCAATACCTTCGAAATGAGCTCAATATTGAATATTTTGGGATTTAATCATATTATTAAATATCATTAACATGTACGAATTAATTTGTTTTATATCTCTTAAATTATTCATTTTCATTTTACACCCTTATAATATTAAAAATACATAATCATAGTTTAACTAAAACATATTAATAAATGCATTTTTTTACAAATTATATTATTACAATATTCTCGTCAATAATTTCAAAATAAGTTTATTATTGAATATTTTTTTAACTTAATAATATTGTGAAATATCACAAATACGTATCAAGATTTTTCAAGAATGACGTACCGAGATTTTTTTTTAAACTTGTACATTTTATACTCTTATCTATATTTATCTATTATACTTTTTTAAAAATAATTTCAGTTACTATTATTCTTGAATTTTTAAGAAATATAAATTTCAATACATCATGTACGAGTTTAAAAGCTTTAAAATCTCCAACGTTCAACATGATAATTAAAAAAAATTATTTTTTATTTTTAAATTACACTTTATACCATTATAATTAGTTATTTAATTTACCTTATATCCATTCTCTTTTCATTTTTCAGTTTACATCCTTATCATATCAACATACATAAACTAAAATATATTAAACAAAATATGTTTTTCTTTTTTATAAATTATACCATTATAACCGTTCATCAAAACCTTCAAAATGAGCACAAATGTTATGGGTTTGAAGACCCCACTATCGAACAAATTTTTTTCATTTTTCTGACCAATTAACCATATTGATCTTTAATTTTATACATTTAATATGCGATTTAAAAGCGAATAAATATGAACATGAAACACACTTATTTTTTCGAATTTTTGGTTTTAGATTCGAGATACTTCGCGTCGCATCGCACACGGGTACATATCTAGTATATATATATATGAAAAATTTGTTAAGAACCAAAATTAATTAGAAACATTAGAACCACACAGCGTGTCACATAAACTAACCTTCATCATAAATAATATTTTTTTATTTTTATTTAATATGTTAGAGCATCTCCAACAGCTTCCTTATTTTGGAGAAAATGACGAATATGGAGATTTTGGTCCTAAAATGAGCCCCAACAGCTTCCCCAAACCCATCCCCATTTTGGAGAAAGTTGGAGATTCCCTAAAATTTTCTCCAAATATGGAGAATACCCCAAAACTAGAATTCTCCAAAATGGGGAATCTGTTGGAGATGGAAGCAATTTTTTTTGGGGATTTTGACTTTTACTTCCCCATTTTGGAAAAAATTTAGGGAAGCAGTTGGAGATGCTCTTATATGTCGCATTGTGTCACTTTATGGGGTTCCCAAATAAGGGTCTGTTTAGTAAACACATACCTGGGTAAACACTTATCAAGTCACGTTACCTATCGGATTGATATGGCAAGAACAAAAAATATTGTTCCTCGGTAAGAGCGAATGCAATGACCGAAAGTCTTACCCCGGTAAGTTAGGGTGACGACTCTTACCACGGTTAGCGCTTACTGGGTGAATTGTTGCATACGAAACCAATTTAACGGACTAAAATATTACCCGTTAAATAAGTGATAGTGTAAATTTGACTGATAAGTGCTTACTCGAGTAAACGGTCCCTAAGTTTAGGTTTCTAAAGTTCAGGTTGGAGGTTTCATATACAAACATTGTAATTTTTACAAATCAATTGTAATCATCCATTTAGTCTAATAAATATATGGTTTAATAAATGTTTCAATTAGTTCTAAATCTAAAAGATTTGATCATAATGAATGAATCTTGTCATATAATCACATATCATAATTGATGAAACATGATTATTGTTCATAAAAATTCTAATTGTTTCCTAATATAAATATTTTTTTAAAAACATAGATATTTTTAAAAGTTTTCCAAAATATAGAATTGATGTCTAAAATCTTTAAAAATTTCCATTCCTCTAACAATTCTATATTTTAGTAATAATATACTTAATAAAATATTTTTTTTTCTACATATATTATTTCAAGATTTCTTATTGGTTTTTCTATGATAATCAATTTTGGATAGTACTTCATTTTTTAAGAATTTTACACTCAAATTCGTATTTTTCTGTTTTTCAGAAAGTTTGAAGAATCTGCTAACGCAAAAGAAGTGGCCAAAATTTTTATTTCTTCATTTTAAATAAGTTGTCGGAAATACTTTACAGAAATCCATGTTATCAAAGGATGGAATGACTCAATCATCCATCATCCAATTTCCCCGCCATCAACATCGATATGAACAAGTGGGAAATTGTACGTTTTTTTCATTATCCATTTTTGCCGGTTTTATGAAGTCTGTGCGGCATATAGAAAATGGTTTTGCCGGTCAACAAATTGGGACGCCATACTGTTTCAGATTTGAAACGGCAATTTGGGGAGCCACACTACAAAGCCTCTATTAGAGCATCCACAACAATGAAATTTCATTCCAATTGCAAATGGGTCATATCAGCGCCACGTCAGCTTTGCAATTATCTTAAAATTATCCCCCACAACAATGAAATTTCAACCACTTTCTAAAGTGACACCTCATCATAAAAAACTATATTTTAATCAAATAACAACAAAACTACAATTAAATACTCTTTACTATAATTTAATATGAAATATTTTATTAATTAAATAACTATAATAAAATAAAATAAAATATTTAATTTATAAAACATTAAATTAAAATACAAAGTAAAAACATTACATTAATCGTCATTTTCTTCTTCTCTAAATCTTTGCCAAATCTCTTCAATCAAATCTGATTCTAAACAATAATTCGTTGACCGATTACCTACTTGTATGTGATTTTCGAGATAGTTTTCGTACTCGGGAAGTATGCTACGAGAGATTTGAGGCGTAGTTATAGTAAAATTAACATCATCGTTTATATCATCAATTTGGAAAAGAAAGCCTCGAAGGATAAAGGTAAAAAAAGTCATTTTTCATCAAGTTCTACCGAAAACGAACAAGTGACAATGTTAGAACGCCTGAATATTGAAAAAGAAAAAATTCAGGTGATGAGAGAATTCCACACATCATTTGTGGAAACAGAAATTTTTTAGAACAAACGGGAAAATCGGAAAATGATCATGAAGTTGATGGAAATGGATCCCACAACAATGAGCGAACCACAACGGAGATTGTACGAACATCAAGTTGAAGAACTTTTAAAAGAACAATGATGTATTTTTATGTGTTAAGTTTGTATTTTTTTAATATGTAATTTATTTTATTGTACTTTAATATAAATTATATTTTGCATTTTTTAATATTTATGCCTTTCAAAAAAAATTAATATTTTTAATAACAAATAAAATTATTCATACATTTTTTCATAAACATTCTCTACAAAACATCACAAAACATGAATTGACATAAAGCAATTTCTAATTTAGAAATTATTCTCTACAATTTCTTATACTATTCACTGCCACGTCAGCAAAAAGTACTGATTTGACATTTGCAAATTACCAAAACCAATTTCTAATTTAGCAATCATACTCACAACCACTACAATTTCTAATTTAGAAATCCTACATGACACTTTTGCAATCCAAATGAAATCTTAATGAAATCCTTGTTGCAGATGCTCTTACATTTGTTTTATTTTATTAACAATTTTATTTAATAAATATAAACTTTTTTAAAATATATCATTTAATGTAAGATTAATAAATTTGGTGTTTTTTATAGTATCGATTGAAGTTTTTTTTTATATTCACAAGTTCATCAATTTTGGTATTTTGGTCTTTTTTAGTGTGAATTTTGGAGATGAGAACCACAAGGGTTGTGGCGTACTGGTTAAGATCATGGGGATGTGGTGGAATATACCATATGTCCAGGGTTTTAATCCAGGCATCCATAGGGTTTTAATCCAGGCATCCATAACAATTGTGGTCACTGAAATTTAATCAGGACTGATGTTTTACCGTCATAATTTGCCAATGAATTAGTCTATGCGTAACTCATGACACTTTCCAAAAAAAAGTTTTGGAGATGAAAATTCTGTAATAGTTAAAATAATATTGAATGTAGGACATAGTTTTACCTTGTTGAAGACTCTGTGAATAAAGTCCTTCACTTGCGATATCATTTTATCAGATTCAGGCAACTCCGGGAACCCATAGAAACCATGGCACATGTTTGGGTAATCCAACAAGTATGCTTCTTTCCCCGAATTCTTCAGCCACTCGTAATACTTTTTCTGCCAGTCTCTTAAAGCATCGAACCCCGCCACAACCACCATGGTTGCCGGAAAATCCATCTTCGATATGTCCACCGCCTTTGGCCCACTCACATTGATGATCGGATGGTCACGGTCGTCCCCTTCACCTTCCGGCATAAACGCCTTCCAATACCAATCTGTCCGCTTCACCGACACCAGAGGCGTTCCTTCCAGTTCTATTTCCGAATCTGTTCGTTCAATTCCTCCAAAAAATGGTTGAATCGCCACCACGCCAATTACCTTCAAACATCATTCATCCAAATTATTAACAAATTCTTCAAGTTTCAGCGAATTAATCGGAGAGAATTAGATGTATAAACGAAGATCTAGCTAGTTAATTAGCAAAGGATTGATGTACCTTGAGTCGATGGAAGTTGAATTCGCAGGCTCGTTGCGCAACGTGATGAGCTAGGTTTCCGCCAGCGCTATCTCCGACAAGGAAGCAGCGAGAAATGTTAACATTCTCCGGTAACGATTTCGAACTATTTTCACGATCATCGTCGAGGAATTTCAGCACATCAAAGCAATCATCATGTTGCGCAGGATACCGGTGCTCCGGTGCCAGACGATAGTCGACGGAAACAATGATTGCAGGAAGTTCTTTCGCGAACCGGCGGCACAAATCGTCGTACAGCTTCATGTCAGCGGAGAGGAAGACGAATCCACCGCCATGAAAGAATACAATCACCGGGAGATCTTCAACGGCGTACTGTATTGGGAGAAACACGCGAAACCAGAGCTTGCGAGCGGGATCCACGACGACGTCGTATGTCTTGACACCATCGCTGGGTTCGGATGTCGGCGGGCTCCGATAGTCAAATAATTTGATGAGACGGCGGTTGACGGTGCCATCTTTCCTTCTAGCTGCGTCGGTTGCGAAGGAGAGAACCGAAACTAAAATTCGTGTTTTCCAGGGCAAGGAGAGCGACGCCGGAGTTTTGGTGGTGGCTTCCATTGAATTCAGAGTGGAAGAGAAACGGGGTTTTAAATTACTTATTTCACATTCATATTTTGAAAAACGGGTTTTTAGTTTATTTATTATTATTTTATTGGCGGAGTCGGATTCAGAAATTTTTTCATACGGTTATATCATATAATTTAGACAAAAAATAATTACAATAATTATGATTTTTATTGACGTGTTTTCATCTTTTTACCAGCGTTTAATACTGTTTGATGTGTTTTAGCCTAATTTTACCGTTTCGGGGGATTTTTAAAACTTTTTGCTTCATTTCGAGATATTTTTAAGTTTCTTTATCGACTTCGAGGAAATTTTCCTTTTTTTTGGTTGATTTCAAAGGTTTTTTTCGATTTTTTGGTTGATTACGACGAGGTAAGGTTGCACCTTCTTGAACTTTCCAAAATAATATGGTAGCATATTCCAAAATGATACAGTTGCACCTTTCACGTACCAAATATTTTTTACCTTTCGCCGGAGAAATAATACGGTGGCACGTGCCACCATATGCACCAAGCTTGGTCCGCCCATGGTTGTTGGAAGTGTCATTTTTGGTGTCGTTGATCATTTTTAATCAGATATCCTTTCATTAATTGCGTCTTAAAAGATAATTGATTCGGTGCATCTCGATGTATCTCATCATAATGTTCATTCATTTCTCATCCTAATGATTAATAACCATTTGTTAATGCCGAAAATCGTCCAAAAATACAATTTAAGGTTGATGTGGAGCTTAACAACTAAAGAAAAGAAATCTTTCGACAAACCGTGCGACAAAGACAAAAAATAAAGGAGACGAGAAGATTTTGGTGACGCGGGAAAAACCTCAACGAGGAAAAAACCCACGGACGACTGTGGTGGTCGTCGCTGTACTATGGTCGCCAATCAGGGGCGACGTCCTTATGTTTCAAATGTCGAGAGTACAGTCGGTGGTATTACAGGCGATTACAATTTGAAATAGAAAGAACTTTAAATTAAAAAGTGTGCGTCGTGTGTGAGAAACAACGTGTCGCGTGTATGTGTCGTGAACTATTCTTCGAGATGAAATGTTTCTTCGTTTGATTATTTTCGGTATGCTGGGTTTGTTCTTGAGCTCAGATGTGTGCAAATGAGACTGATGTCTTCGTTTATATAGCCTCCGTAGCCTTAAATGATCCCATAAAAGCAGGGTAACGGTCGTAACGGTTTCTGGGTTTCAATGCTCATGATGATCTTTTGTCGGTTATAGTCGTTGTTCATTAATGGCTTTGATCCTGCATTAAACAGAGAAAAGGTAACAGTCGTGACGTATGTTAGCCAATCGTGATCGATAGTCATGTGAACTTGATAGTGTCGTGGTCGAGTGTTATGTATGACCCTCGACCTGGACTTTAAGTACGACGACAAAGGTATCAAAACGTGTACGATTGTTAGGACCTTATTTTGACCCAATGTGCATCATGTGACGTGGTCTTATCTTTTTCTGTCGTGGTCGTAACTTGTAAATTTTTACCCAAACAGTTTGCCCCCAAAATTTAAAATGCAGAGGCAATTTCAAATTTCAAATTTTTAAATTTTTGTCAGAAAAATGTCTGGGGTCGTGGCACGTGTCGAAAGTCGATTCAGTTGCCTAGGAACAGAATCGGTTCAATTCCAACTGAGTTCATGACGTGGGAAGTTGAAAAGAGGATAAGATCGTGAAGTCATGCTGACGTGCGATCATGCTTGACAGCTGTGGATACCAGGTGTCGACGATCCGTCGAGTTTTCGAAGAGGCGTGGCCACGTGGCGACCATCGACAACTTTGGCCTGACACGATCATTGGTATAAATAGAGATCCTTGGCCGATTTTCTCCATTTTACACTTTCGGGAACCCTTAGAGCGAGATTTCTTCCTTTGATTTACCTTCTGCGAATCCATTCCAAATCTGCAAAAATCTTAAATCGATTTTAGTGTTTTTCGAGGATTAGAGCGTCTACTTAAGGTACGATTTCTTCTTCCTTATATGCGTCTTAAGTCGATAGCTAGGAAACCTAGTAGGAATTGGGATATCTTTGCTCTTTCTGACCTAAAAATTTGGCTCACGGGATTGGCAATGTCGACCGAGCCTGAAAGTTCTATTCGAGATCAGGACGATCTCGATTCTCGTAGAAAACTGGCACAAATTCCCGCGGGGATTAAGCTCAGCAGGGCTGGTCAGGTTCGACCAAACATGTGTCCAGACGGGTTATTCGTTATATACGAATACCCATTCAAAATTGGGTTCAAATGGCCATATTCTCCCTTGGCCCAATCGTTCATGATGGAGTTCGATTTAGCACCGGGCCAATTAATGCCTCAATTCTGGCGCGTCGTCCAAGTTATTGAGCGTCTTACTAAAGATTGGGTGTCTCCCATGAACGTGAACGATCTCCTCTTGGTGTCGTCGCTACAGCTTGTTTTCAAAGCATAAGGGCGACCGTACCTTGGTCCTGAAAACTGCGGTCAATGACCGTAAGTGGAAGGCCAGGTACGCGTTTGTGCGCGTAGCGACGCTGGACCCTGAGAGCGACTGGATTAGGGCCGACTGGAATATGTCGGGTGAGATTTTATTTGTCGTACGTCCTATATTATATTTCTTGACTTGTTTTTTTACTTACCTTCTCTTTTCTATCTGTTGACAGATATCAAGTTTGAGGACGTGAAGCCCAACGCCGACTCCCAAGCAAAGATCAACAAGTTCTCGGAGTTCAGCGCTATCGATCGATCGTTATTTACACGACACCTTGTGGATGAGGAGGATGACGAGGACGTAGTTTACATCGGTGAGACAAACTGAGAAGAAGAGGAGGAATAGGAGGAAAAAGAGTCGAGAGAAGAGGAAGAGGAAGAGGAGATGACTGGTAAGTGTACCTCAATCTTCCTGCTCAATTTATTATTGCTTCAACGTCTGACGTTCCTCTTTTTATCCTTCAGGAGAAGCGAGTGCGAAGTCATCATCGGTGGCTACCAAGAGGGCGGCCCAAGCTGAGTTGGCCCGCAAGGGCAGAGAGAAGAGAAAAGGGACCCTGACCATTGGGTCGGGGGTGATGAAGAGGACAAAAATGACGGTCCCAAGGGAACCGTCTTCAAAGGCGGGAGACTCGTCGAGAGTCGTCACTCCTGAGAAGGCGAGGGCGTCGGTCGCATCTTCTGAGAGGACGAAGACGTCTTCTGATGCGATCGACGCGATGCCAGTCAGTTCGGTGCCTCCGGCGACAACATCGGTACCAGCATCTGTCACGTCGACCCCCTCGTCGGCTGACAAGGGGAAAGGCCATTCGGCAGGGGAAACCGAAGTCACGACGGTCAACTTCACGTTGCCGTCGAACTTTATGGCGGAGAACGTCCTGGACGGGACGAAAATATTTCCTCATCTGGGGAAGTATCAGCTCCCCTCTTTCAGGGAGCGTTTCCAGGGGGTGCCGGTCGAAGAGACGGGATCCCACGTCGCTGGACTCATGTTCATGGTAAGTATCCAGGACTCGTCCTTTGAATCTTTGTTATTTCGTCGGGTGTTTGCTAACCATATGTCTTTTTGTGTTTCCAGGCGTTTCAATCCTCTCTCGCCTTGTACTCCGAATGGAGAAGACAAGGCGTTTAGTGCCCGCAGTTCTCGAAAGAGAGAAGGCGGCACTGGAGAGGGAAAAGGCTGCTTTGGATCATGTCGAGACCCTGTCCGTGCGGCTCGACGACGTTCAGAATGACCTGGAGGCCATTGAACGTGAGAAGGACGATGCGAACAATCGTCTTAAGCAGGCCCTGGCCCTGATAGCCGATTCGAGGGCCGAACTGGACAGGACTAAAGAGTCTTTGGCTGCGGATGAAAAAGAAGCCAAAGATTCTAAGTCCAGGGTGTCGGAGCAGGAGGGGGAGGTGAAGGAGCTATAGGACGAACTGAAGTCCGTCTTCGCTTTTGCTCGATTGACCGCTCGGGCTGCGATCATGCGACAACACCTATCGGGCAAGAATCCTCTTGCCTTCTACTTATCGAATGTTGGGTCAGATAGGGACCTCGACTCTGATGACGAGAAGGAGATCGAGGAGGTAGAGGTGGATGAGACCTTCAAGGGAGAGGCCTTTGGTGTGGTTGCGGCCGACGATCCTCCTCAGCCTTAGAAAATTTTAGTTTTTTGTTGATCGACCGTTGGGGGTCGAGTCTTTTGATGTACTCGTCTATTGAACGTGAATGAAATTTCTCTTTTTTGAACTTATGCACTAATTCTCATTCATATTTGCAAGTAGATAACAAATACAATATCAATTACGAGATTCATCAAGTAAACATACATCGTATAAAATGATCATAAAGACTTGCGACATAGGCCTTCATTATAATACATTGATTATTCCAAGTTAGAACATAGATTATAAAATGATCATAAAGACTTGCGACATAGGCCTTCATTATAATACATTGATTATTCCAAGTTAGAACATAGATTGTAAGATCTTTAGACCTTTAAGTTGTGTAAAGCAAACACAAGTACGTGCGACTAAGGCACTCACCCAAAACATGACAATTTTTCTAAGTTAAAAAACTTAGACCGTGAGATCTTTGGATCTCATGATCGTATAATTAAGTCATGCGACAGACTTAGTAACTTATGTCGTGCGATCCTGCGATAAAACAAGGTCAGAGGTTGGTCGTTGGCTAACCAACGACCCTCCGATGCTTAAGTCAGTAATCGTCGTGGTAATAAAAAATCGTATGAAAAAAGGGCTTAGAAGAAATACCTTTTCAGATGTGTTGCGTTCCAGCTGCGTGGGATATCTCGATTGTCGAGGGTTTGGAGTCTATAAGCACCCTTGCCCACGACTCCTGAAATACGATAGGGACCTTCCCATTTGGTGGAAAGTTTACCCGCATTGAGCTCTTGAGTGTTCTGGAACATTCATCGGAGGACGTAGTCGCCTTCTTAGAATACTTTAGCCTTAACGATCAGTGCCGATTCTCTAAGTTCTTCAAGGGCGTCGAGGTCGTAACTTAGATCCACCAAGTTATGGTCGACAGAAGTATGCCTCAAGGTTGGGAGCTGGACCTCGACCGGTAAAACTGCTTCACAACCATAGACTAAAGAGAAAGGGGTTTATCCTGTGGACGTGTGTGGCGTCGTGCGATTTGCCCACAGGACTGAAGGGAGTTCTTCGACCCACTTTCCTTTCGCAGCTTTTAACCTCTTCTTGATCGAAGCAATAATGGTTTTATTACTCGATTCTGCAAGTCCATTCGCCCGAGGATACCTTGGTGTCGAGGTCTTCAGCTTGATATTGCGGTCTTCACAGAATTGTCGAGTCCTGTTGCTTATGAACTGGGATCCATTGTCGCAGACAATTTCAGATGGAATCCCGAACCTGCATATGATGTTAGTCTGGATAAAAGAGACGACCTCCTTGTCCCGGACTTGGGAAAAGGCAGCTGCTTCTATCCACTTAGAAAAATAATATGTAAGTACGAGAAGAAATACCTTCTGCCCGGGGGCAGGTGGTAACTTTCCGACAATATACATCCCCCATCTCATGAAGGGCCATGGGATTAGTGTAGAATGTAAAGGTTCAGAAGGTTTATGGGACGTACCTGAATGTCGTTGACAAGGATCACAATTTTGGACATACCTCACGGCGTCTTGTCGTAGTGTCGGCCAAAAGTAGCCTTGTCGAGAGATACGATTGGCTAGACTGCGACCTCCTGAGTGGTTGCCACACTCTCCGTCATGCATTTCTTGAAGGATCTTTTGAATTTGACTTTTGCTGGTAACACATCTCAGGTTCAATCCTGTCGATGATCGTCAATAGAGTCTATCTCCAATCACGACATACTTGGATGCCTTGAACCTGATCTTTCGAGCTTCTATCTTGTCTTCTGGTAGTTGGTCGTGCATAAGGAAATTTATGATGTCGCACGACCAATTATCCTCTTGGTCTTCGATTTGGACGACGTCGTCATTTTCGATGGATGGTTTCGCCAGGTGGATCATGGGAATGTTATCGAATAAAGGTTTGCTGAGTGCAGATCCAAGGTTTGCTAAAGCGTCGGCTTGAGTATGTTGGTCCCTTGGAATCTGTTCGATTGAGAATGGTTTAAAAACTTTTGATTTTGATTTTGCTACCTTTAGGTACGCTGTCATCTTAGAATCTTTGGCAGCGAATTCTCCATTCATCTGGTTTACGACTAGGAGGGAATCACTTTTGACATGTAGTGCGGTTGCCCCCAAGTAGTGTGCCATGTTCATTCCCACGATCAGGGATTCGTACTCAGCTTCATTGTTGGTAGTTTTAAAGTCACATCATACGGAGTATACCATCTTGCCCCCTGTGGCGACTTTAAGATGACGCCTAGTCCTGAACCCCTAATGTTGGATGACCCGTCGACATGTAGGGTCCAGGGCACGTCGTCGTGAGTCGCCACAGCGAGCGCCTCGAGCTCTGATTCTTTTTCCAGTTCAGGACTGAAATCAACAATGAAATCTGCCAAAGCTTGCGATTTGATCGTTGTCCTGGGCTTGAAGTCGATGTCGTAACTGCTGAGATATATGCTCCATTTCGCCAATCGACCTGTCAACTCAGGTTTCCTCAAGACAGACTTAAGAGGAAAGTTAGTCACGACAGTAATAGGGTGTGATTCGAAATAATGTCGTAATTTCTTTGCAGCTGTAACTAGCGACAAAAGTAATTTTTCCATAGAGGAATACCTGGTTTCGGCGTCCAAAAGGGATTTACTTACATAGTAGATCGGCAGTTGCTGCTTTTCGTCTTCTCGTGTTAGGACGGCACTTACTGCATTAGGACTGACGGCCAAATATAGCTGCAGGACCTCATTATCACGAGGCTTTGACAGCAGAGGTGGCGACGTCATGTACTCATTCAGTTTCTGCAGTGCTCGCTCATGATCGTCCGTCCAGTTGAAGCATTTATTTTTTCGTAGGACGTTGTAGAATAGATGGCATCTATCCGATGATCGAGAGATAAATCTGTTGTGTAGAGGAGAAGAGACTAAAGGGTTTGGACTTGAAAGTGGCAATGTAATTCATTGCCATGCAACTCAATCAATCTATGTAACTGATACTCATTTAAACCCATGACTCTCCTCCTTCTCTTCTGGAGGAAAACGTCCAGTATTATACATGTATATATAGAGTGGTAAACCTGCAAGTGGAAACAACAAACATTTGAGAGGAGAAGCAAGTTAAGAAGGGAAAGACGGTGACGGTTCGGTGAATCGCAACGGTTTCGATACTCATTGGTAAGTGTTTTCTTTACTCGATCAGTTTTATTCATATCATATAAATATCGCAGACCCTCGAAGAGATGATTGAGGTCTCGATAAAGTGGTCTCGACCACCGGTCGTGGTCGGTGTTCCAACCGGTACCACCGAGGTTTTCGTTGTGTGTTCTCGGTGCAAACTTTCGTTTGAAACCTTGAGATATACAATGAACTTTCTGGTTCGTTAGACATGGGTTCTAATTGAGTAGATATTCAACAACCTTCTGGATGGATATAACAGTAAAGAAAATTGGGAAAATGGAAGCTTTTCGATATATGGGTTAAAAGTGTTGCAAAGAAATGAGTTATGCACACAGGTATATGTATAGCATGGTTTGTCTTCTAAAACCAGTGAGGTGCCAAAGCAGTATGTAGCTTCAATTCATGAACATGCCCACACACATAATATATATATATATATATATATATATATATATATATATATATATATATATATGTATAAAGAAAGAAAGAGAACATGGAATGGAAAGGTTATAAGGGTAGGTGGACCTTACTGTCGACGTGATATTTGTATATATATGTATATATATATATATATATATATATATATATATAAATATATATATATAAAGAAAGAAAGAAAGCATGGAGTGGAAAAGTTATAAGAGTAGGTGAACCATACTGTGGATGTGATATTTATATATATATATATATATATATATATATATATATATATATATATGGTCATATATGTATATGTATGTTTCTGTCATGAGATGACAAATGGGGTTCTCATGGGCTACAGGAACCCATATAGCTTTGTGGATGAAATATACATATATTCTTACACGTATATGTTTATAGACTTATTTATTTCAAAACCAAATATCCACATATATATATATATATATATATATATATATATATATATATATATATATATATATATATATATATATAATGGAAGCACATCTTGAAGAATTTAGGTAAGTAGTAGTCTAGAAACGAAATGGGTTAACTCGGAGTTTATAGTTCGGGTGTTGGATTTAATTAGAGTTAAAATGTGATCGTAAATTGTAGGGAAGGCGAAAGGAACTTCAAGGACGATTCGGACTCCGACGAGTACAGTGAGTTACCGTGATTTTTAAACGGTTGCATAATTTTATAAAATTTCTTAATGTTCGCGAGAATTTGATATGTCGTTTATGCAAACATCGTGACATGATTTATATGATTTATATCTGATATTTTGCGTGATTATGGGGGTGTACTATGGTAAGACAAGCATGCTGTGTGAGCTTGTCCTAAGCCGTAAGCGCGAACATGCTGTGTGAGTCCGCCAGGCAAAGCTGTGTGAGTTAGGCACCTCCCATAATGTCGTTAGCTTGTAATATTTTACCGCATGCATGTCAAGTTACTATGCTTTGTGAAAATTGTTATGATATTGTTTTCATGCATAAAACCGTGAATTCACTGGGCCCTAGGCTCACCCAACTCCTTTTCAAAATAACTATGCAACCAGGTCGTCACTCACTCGGGAGTAGTAGCAAGGGGAAGGAGAAAATCTAGAACCGGGTTGGCGTTGGAATAAAGGCATGGTGAAGGAGGCTTCAAGACTTAGACACGTTCTACTTTGTTATTTAGTAACTAAAAACCTCCCGTTGTGTTGAACAATTAGAATTGCGGTTTATTATATATGGATGTTTTATATATATGTTTTAAGGAAAAAAAATTTGGGACGTTACAAGTGGTATCAGAGCCTTAGTTTAAGAGAAATAGGTTATTTTAGCCTAAGCTTAAACTGATGGGAGATGTAAAAAAAAATGAGGCAAATGATATAGTCTAATTTAAGTTTTGACAATGTACCGAAAATTTATAGGTTCATTATTGCGGTTTGTAGGAAAATGGTGTACACCAAGACGACTAGGCGTGTTGGTCGTGGAAGAGGCAGGGCCGGAAGCCGCGCGGTAGCTGCTGGGTTAGGCCCAAGAGGTGGAGTTGGACAACACGACCATGCGAGTACTAGTCGCACTAGCAGACACCCTAGAAGTGAGAGGAGTCATTCCAGGGGCAGCTCGAGTGATCAAAGGGTCGAATCATCTCAACCCAACCCGATAGATAATTCTTCCTATGACCCATCGGAGGAAACTCATGTGGAGTACACGCCGCGCACGCCTACTCGTGAGGATTTGGAAGAGAATGTAGCAAACTTGAATGAGGAGATTACCGAGTTAAGAACTGAATTGACGAGGGTTCAAAAGGAAAATGTCAAAGTCGGAGGGTGGCTGAGCAACTTACAAGAAGAACATGTTAAGTTAGGAAGTGAGATGAATAAGGTGTTGGGTGAAAATGATAAGCTTTGGAAAGACAACCACGACATGGCATGGAAGTGTGTGGCATTAGAGTGGGAAAGGAGGATAGCTGTCCGGACTTGGAAGAAGCGATTGGGGGATCGAGCTCGCTACTATCGGAAAGCGGCCTCGGAGTATGTAGGTTTGATCCGAGGGTATTTTTCGGATTGGGCACGTCAGTTTCAACAAGGTCCAAACTTGGGATTTCTTTGGGAGTACCGCCCAGAGAACACGTATGAAGAATTTGTTAGGATCACTCACTATCCTATGGATATGCCTTGAGTGAGAGAGCGAGGAGATGAATAGTTATCTTTAAGTACTTTTGTCTTAATAAAGTGTTTTGAATGTTTAGTGGTTTGAACTTGGCCAATTTTGCCTTATTTTGGGTTTATGTATTAGCCGGTTTGGCACATGATGCAAAGGACTTATGTACTGAAACATCTTTTGAATGAATAACATTTGGTGTTTAATTCTATTATGCAAATGTTGAACTTAGGAGATAATTAGGTTATAAATGGATTAAAATATGCTTATAAATGTAAGTTTTCATCGCATACAGCAAAGATGTCACGACGATCGGTAAGAACGGCATCAGTTACACCTGATGCGGTAGAACCGCCACCAATAGGGGCTACCCCAAATGTACGTGAAACCCAACCAGCATCTGCTGCGGTTGCAAGGACCGCTAGCACACGAGGACGAGGTCGGGGAAGGGGAAGAGGACGAGGTAGAAGTCAGGCAGTGCCGAATGAACCTGAACCCTCTGTGCAAGCAAGTTCTGCATCTGGAAGAGGTCGAGGTCGAGGAAGGGGACGAGGGCGTACCCAAGCCACCATGGAAACTCCTGTAGACATCATCGCTCAGGAGGTAACAAAAGCTTTGCAAGCTGCGTTACCCATGGTTATAGCCCAGGTGCGAGAGGCTGAATTGAAAAATCAGGAAGATAGGGTGATAAGCAGCCAAAGGGAAGATATTAATGATTCAACCAACAGGTCAAGACCAGTAAGTCCTATCGGCAGGGGTGCAGGACAAAGAGGATGCAGTTATAAGAACTTCATGGCCTGTAAACCACAACCTTTTCAAGGTGATTGTGACCCAGTGAAGGCGATGAGATGGATACGGGAAACAGAAGTCGTATTCAAAATCAGCAAATGTGCAGAAGAAGACAAGGTGACCTATGGGTCGGCAATGCTCAAATCAGAAGCCCTTTCCTGGTGGGAGGTAGTCTGTAACTTAAAAGGCGACGAGGCGGTGGCTAGAATGACATGGGATGACTTTAAGGTACTATTTAACAATAAATTCTGTCCACGCTCAGCGGTGAAGCAACTGGAAGAGGAATTTTTAAGGTTAGAACAGGGAACAATGTCAGTGGGGGAGTATACAACTAGCTTTACTGAAAAAGCCAGATTTGCCGAGCATTATGTGTCGACCGAGGAAAGGCGAGCTGAACGGTATATCTGGGGGTTAAAAGCATCCATTCGAGAGTTTGTTCTCACTATGAACCCAACCACATTCCAGGATGCAGTGAACGCAACAGAAGTTAGAGAAAAAGAAAAGAACCGTCAAGAGACTGAGCGAGGCCAGATAAAGAGGAAATGGGAAGGTACAAGCAATGAAATCAAAAAGTCAAGGTTCTCGGGTCCAGAAAGGAAATCGTGGCAAGGACAAACTGTCAAACCATGTCCTAGATGCAACCGTATGCACAAAGGAGAATGTTTGATTAAACCAAGGGTGTGTTACCGGTGTGGGAGGCCAGGACACCTATCTCAAGATTGCAAGGTTGAAAGGAGGGAACGACTATGTTTTACCTGTAAGTCACCCAACCATATACAAGCAAATTGTCCTCAGCAAAAGAATGAGTATGCCTCAGGTCAGGGCGAAAGTCGAAATGGTAAATGGGAGGAAAAACGTTCTGAAACAACAAAGCCAAAGGGAAGAGTCTTTCAAATGACGGCAACAGAGGCCGAGGATACACCTGACGTGGTGACAGGTACTTTTCTGGTCAACTCTGTGCATGCTAGGGTACTGTTTGATTCTGGAGCAAATCGCTCTTTTGTGTCTACTACATTCTGTGATTACTTGCATAGAGAGCCCAAGCCTTTAAGTTCGGCCTTAGAAGTAGAAACCGCCAATGATAATTGGGTGGTTATTAGAAAAGAATACGATGATTGCAATATTCAAATAGACGGACGTTCGATCCCATTAAAACTACTCCCTATGACCATGGGGGAATTTGATATAATAATTGGAATGGATTGGCTAGCTAAAAACCAGGAAAGGATTATGTGCAACAAAAAGATCATCCAAATTGAATCACCTGATGGTGGAACCGTAGTTATATACGGAGATAGAAGAAATAGGAAATCCAGTATGATTTCTTTGGTAAAGGCAACACGATGTGTAAGAAAGGGATGTCAGAGCTATTTGGCATACGTGATAGATGCTAAGAAGGAGAAAAAGAGTATTGAAGACATTGCCGTTGTAAGAGAGTTTTCTGAAGTCTTTCCAGATGATCTGACAGGTCTACCACCCGAGAGACATGTAGAGTTTCAAATTGATCTGGTACCTGGAGCCGCACCTATCGCTCGAACACCCTACCGTCTGGCACCATCAGAAATGAAGGAGATGATGTCCCAATTGCAAGAATTATTAGACAAGGGTTTTATACGCCCTAGCACTTCTCCCTGGGGAGCGCCTGTGTTATTTGTTAAGAAAAAGGACGGTACGATGCGAATGTGCATTGACTATCGTGAGCTTAACAAAGTAACGGTAAAGAATAGGTATCCTCTACCAAGGATTGATGATCTTTTCGATCAACTTCAGGGTGCCAATTATTTCTCGAAGATTGATCTACGATCAGGTTACCATCAGTTGAAGGTCCGGGAGGAGGATGTGCCAAAGACAGCTTTCAGGACTACATATGGGCATTACGAATTTCTGGTGATGCCATTTGGGTTAACAAATGCACCTGCAGCTTTTATGGATATGATGAATAGGGTATGCAAACCCTATCTAGATAAGTTCGTCATCGTTTTCATCGACGATATTTTGATATATTCACGCACCGAAAAGGAGCACGAGCAACACCTTCGAGCGGTTTTGAGTTTGCTAAAACAAGAAAAACTGTATGCGAAATTTTCTAAGTGTGAGTTTTGGCTCCGTGAGGTTCAATTTCTAGGGCATGTGGTGACCCAAGAAGGAATAAAAGTGGATCCGGCCAAGGTGGATGCCATAAAGAAGTGGGAACCGCCAAGGACCCCGTCCGAGGTACGAAGTTTCTTGGGATTAGCAGGTTATTACAGAAGGTTCATTCAAGACTTTTCGTGGATCGCAACACCATTGACATCACTAACAAAGAAGGGCGTAAAGTTTGAATGGAAACCAACTCAAGAAGAGGCATTTAGAGTCTTGAAGGAAAAGTTGAGTACCGCACCGATATTGACCTTACCGGAAGGAACCGAAGGGTTTGTAGTTTACAGTGACGCATCCAAGTTAGGACTTGGATGTGTATTAATGCAACAAGGGAAAGTTATAGAATATGCATCTCGCCAATTAAAGGATCACGAGAAGCGATATCCAACGCATGACTTGGAATTGGCAGCGGTGGTGTTTGCATTGAAAATCTGGAGACACTACTTATACGGGGTGAAGTGTCAAATCTATACTGATCACAAGAGTCTAAAGTATTTGTTCGATCAAAAAGAACTGAATATGAGACAACAAAGGTGGATGGAGTTGTTTAAAGATTATGATTGTGAAATTTTGTATCATCCCGGGAAGGCAAATGTAGTGGCTGACGCTTTAAGTCGCAAAGAAAGGAGTGATCAGATAAGGATTAAAGCAATGAGGGTGGAGGTGACTCCAAATTGGATTGATGAACTCAAGAGAGTTCAGGAAGAAGCTCTAACAGAAGAAAATTTAAAGGCTGAACGAATGATAGGGGTTGTTTCCCTTCTTGAAGTTAACAATCAAGGATTAAAATGCTATAAGGGTAGAGTTTGGGTTCCTCGCTTGGGCGACTTTCGTAACCAAGTGTTAGACGAAGCTCATAAATCCCGGTATTCTATCCATCCAGGAAACAATAAGATGTATCGAGATCTTCGCCAATCTTATTGGTGGCCAAAGTTGAAGAATGACATAGCTCATTATGTCGAAAGGTGCTTGACATGTCTGAAAGTTATAGTTGAACACCAACGACCGTATGGTAAGTTGCAACCCTTGGAAATTCCTATGTGGAAGTGGGATCAAATCACAATGGACTTTGTGACAAAGTTACCAAGAACGCCAAAAGGGTATGATGCTATATGGGTAATCGTTGATAGACTCACCAAGTCAGCACATTTTTTGCCAATTAAGGAGACATACTCGATGGAGAGACTAGCTAAGCTCTATATAGATGAGATTGTGACTCGGCATGGTGTTCCATCATCAATAATCTCTGATAGAGACAGTCGGTTTACCTCTAGATTTTGGCAAAGCTTTCAAAGGGAATTGGGTTCACAGGTAAAGCTAAGTACAGCATATCACCCGCAAACGGATGGTCAAAGCGAGAGGACCATTCAAACTCTAGAGGATATGTTGCGAGCATGTGCTATCGATTTTCCAGGCTCATGGGAGAGTCATCTTCCATTGATAGAGTTTGCCTATAACAACAGCTACCATGCTAGCCTCCAAGCTGCACCATATGAAGTTTTGTATGGAAAGAAGTGTCGAACACCATTGTGTTGGAATGAAGTAGGCGAAAGACAATTGGCTGGCCCTGAGATAGTTCAGCAAACTACCAATAAGATAAACCAGATAAGGGAAAGGTTGAAAATAGCTCAAGACAGACAGAAAAGTTATGCTGACAAAAGACGGAAGCCGATAGAATTTCAAGTTGGGGACAAAGTTATGCTCAAGATCTCACCATGGAAAGGTGTGGTTCGTTTTGGAAAGAGAGGAAAGCTAAGTCCTCGTTATATTGGCCCTTATAAGATAACTGGAAGAGTAGGTGAGGTTGCCTATAAGTTGGAGCTTCCTGAAGAACTTCAAGGCATTCATAACACGTTCCACGTGTCAAATCTAAGGAAGTGTCTGGCTGATGAAAGTGCTGAGGTAACTCTTAAGGATGTGAAGGTGGACAAAACCTTGAGCTACATTGAGGAACCGGAAGCTATCGTTGATAGGAAAGTAAGGAAACTAAGAAACAAAGAGATTGCCCTCGTTAAAGTTCAATGGAGACATCATAAAGGTCCAGAGGCAACGTGGGAACTCGAGAAGGAGATGAGATTGAAATACCCTCATTTATTTGCATAGGACAAATTTCGAGGACGAAATTTTGTTAAGGGGGGAAGTTTGTAATAACTAAAAAAAATGATGATTATAATTTCACAAGGGCCTGTTGTGTAGAGGAGAAGAGACTAAAGGGTTTGGACTTGAAAGTGGCAATGTAATTCATTGCCATGCAACTCAATCAATCTATGTAACTGATACTCATTTAAACCCATGACTCTCCTCCTTCTCTTCTGGAGGAAAACGTCCAGTATTATACATGTATATATAGAGTGGTAAACCTGCAAGTGGAAACAACAAACATTTGAGAGGAGAAGCAAGTTAAGAAGGGAAAGACGGTGACGGTTCGGTGAATCGCAACGGTTTCGATACTCATCGGTAAGTGTTTTCTTTACTCGATCAGTTTTATTCATATCATATAAATATCGCAGACCCTCGAAGAGATGATTGAGGTCTCGATAAAGTGGTCTCGACCACCGGTCGTGGTCGGTGTTCCAACCGGTACCACCGAGGTTTTCGTTGTGTGTTCTCGGTGCAAACTTTCGTTTGAAACCTTGAGATATACAATGAACTTTCTGGTTCGTTAGACATGGGTTCTAATTGAGTAGATATTCAACAACCTTCTGGATGGATATAACAGTAAAGAAAATTGGGAAAATGGAAGCTTTTCGATATATGGGTTAAAAGTGTTGCAAAGAAATGAGTTATGCACACAGGTATATGTATAGCATGGTTTATCTTCTAAAACCAGTGAGGTGCCAAATATATATATATATATATATATATATATGTATAAAGAAAGAAAGAGAACATGGAATGGAAAGGTTATAAGGGTAGGTGGACCTTACTGTGGACGTGATATTTGTATATATATATATATATATATATATATAAATATATATATAAAAAAAGAAAGAAAGCATGGAGTGGAAAAGTTATAAGAGTAGGTGAACCATACTGTGGATGTGATATTTATATATATATATATATATATATATATATATATATGGTCATATATGTATATGTATGTTTCTGTCATGAGATGACAAATGGGGTTCTCATGGGCTACAGGAACCCATATAGCTTTGTGGATGAAATATACATATATTCTTACACGTATATGTTTATAGACTTATTTATTTCAAAACCAAATATCCACATATATATATATATATATATATATATATATATATATATATATAATGGAAGCACATCTTGAAGAATTTAGGTAAGTAGTAGTCTAGAAACGAAATGGGTTAACTCGGAGTTTATAGTTCGGGTGTTGGATTTAATTAGAGTTAAAATGTGATCGTAAATTGTAGGGAAGGCGAAAGGAACTTCAAGGACGATTCGGACTCCGACGAGTACAGTGAGTTACCGTGATTTTTAAACGGTTGCATATTTTTATAAAATTTCTTAATGTTCGCGAGAATTTGATATGTCGTTTATGCAAACATCGTGACATGATTTATATGATTTATATCTGATATTTTGCGTGATTATGGGGGTGTACTATGGTAAGACAAGCATGCTGTGTGAGCTTGTCCTAAGCCGTAAGCGCGAACATGTTGTGTGAGTCCGCCAGGCAAAGCTGTGTGAGTTAGGCACCTCCCATAATGTCGTTAGCTTGTAATATTTTACCGCATGCATGTCAAGTTACTATGCTTTGTGAAAATTATGATGATATTGTTTTCATGCATAAAACCGTGAATTCACTGGGCCCTAGGCTCACCCAACTCCTTTTCAAAATAACTATGCAACCAGGTCGTCACTCACTCGGGAGTAGTAGCAAGGGGAAGGAGAAAATCTAGAACCGGGTTGGCGTTGGAATAAAGGCATGGTGAAGGAGGCTTCAAGACTTAGACACGTTCTACTTTGTTATTTAGTAACTAAAAACCTCCCGTTGTGTTGAACAATTAGAATTGCGGTTTATTATATATGGATGTTTTATATATATGTTTTAAGGAAAAAAAAAATTTGGGACGTTACAACTGTGGTGGTCGTCGCTGTACTATGGTCGCCAATCAGGGGCGACGTCCTTATGTTTCAAATGTCGAGAGTACAGTCGGTGGTATTACAGGCGATTACAATTTGAAATAGAAAGAACTTTAAATTAAAAAGTGTGCGTCGTGTGTGAGAAACAACGTGTCGCGTGTATGTGTCGTGAACTATTCTTCGAGATGAAATGTTTCTTCGTTTGATTATTTTCGGTATGCTGGGTTTGTTCTTGAGCTCAGATGTGTGCAAATGAGACTGATGTCTTCGTTTATATAGCCTCTGTAGCCTTAAATGATCCCATAAAAGCAGGGTAACGGTCGTAACGGTTTCTGGGTTTCAATGCTCATGATGATCTTTTGTCGGTTATAGTCGTTGTTCATTAATGGCTTTGATCCTGCATTAAACAGAGAAAAGGTAACAGTCGTGACTTATGTTAGCCAATCGTGATCGATAGTCATGTGAACTTGATAGTGTCGTGGTCGAGTGTTATGTATGACCCTCGACCTGGACTTTAAGTACGACGACAAAGGTATCAAAACGTGTACGATTGTTAGGACCTTATTTTGACCCAATGTGCATCATGTGACGTGGTCTTATCTTTTTCTGTCGTGGTCGTAACTTGTAAATTTTTACCCAAACAGTTTGCCCCCAAAATTTAAAATGCAGAGGCAATTTCAAATTTCAAATTTTTAAATTTTTGTCAGAAAAATGTCTGGGGTCGTGGCACGTGTCGAAAGTCGATTCAGTTGCCTAGGAACAGAATCGGTTCAATTCCAACTGAGTTCATGACGTGGGAAGTTGAAAAGAGGATAAGATCGTGAAGTCATGCTGACGTGCGATCATGCTTGACAGCTGTGGATACCAGGTGTCGACGATCCGTCGAGTTTTCGAAGAGGCGTGGCCACGTGGCGACCATCGACAGCTTTGGCCTGACACGATCATTGGTATAAATAGAGATCCTTGGCCGATTTTCTCCATTTTACACTTTCGGGAACCCTTAGAGCGAGATTTCTTCCTTTGATTTACCTTCTGCGAATCCATTCCAAATCTGCAAAAATCTTAAATCGATTTTAGTGTTTTTCGAGGATTAGAGCGTCTACTTAAGGTACGATTTCTTCTTCCTTATATGCGTCTTAAGTCGATAGCTAGGAAACCTAGTAGGAATTGGGATATCTTTGCTCTTTCTGACCTAAAAATTTGGCTCACGGGATTGGCAATGTCGACCGAGCCTGAAAGTTCTATTCGAGATCAGGACGATCTCGATTCTCGTAGAAAACTGGCACAAATTCCCGCGGGGATTAAGCTCAGCAGGGCTGGTCAGGTTCGACCAAACATGTGTCCAGACGGGTTATTCGTTATATACGAATACCCATTCAAAATTGGGTTCAAATGGCCATATTCTCCCTTGGCCCAATCGTTCATGATGGAGTTCGATTTAGCACCGGGCCAATTAATGCCTCAATTCTGGCGCGTCGTCCAAGTTATTGAGCGTCTTACTAAAGATTGGGTGTCTCCCATGAACGTGAACGATCTCCTCTTGGTGTCGTCGCTACAGCTTGTTTTCAAAGCATAAGGGCGACCGTACCTTGGTCCTGAAAACTGCGGTCAATGACCGTAAGTGGAAGGCCAGGTACGCGTTTGTGCGCGTAGCGACGCTGGACCCTGAGAGCGACTGGATTAGGGCCGACTGGAATATGTCGGGTGAGATTTTATTTGTCGTACGTCCTATATTATATTTCTTGACTTGTTTTTTTACTTACCTTCTCTTTTCTATCTGTTGACAGATATCAAGTTTGAGGACGTGAAGCCCAACGCCGACTCCCAAGCAAAGATCAACAAGTTCTCGGAGTTCAGCGCTATCGATCGATCGTTATTTACACGACACCCTGTGGATGAGGAGGATGACGAGGACGTAGTTTACATCGGTGAGACAAACTGAGAAGAAGAGGAGGAATAGGAGGAAAAAGAGTCGAGAGAAGAGGAAGAGGAGATGACTGGTAAGTGTACCTCAATCTTCCTGCTCAATTTATTATTGCTTCAACGTCTGACGTTCCTCTTTTTATCCTTCAGGAGAAGCGAGTGCGAAGTCATCATCGGTGGCTACCAAGAGGGCGGCCCAAGCTGAGTTGGCCCGCAAGGGCAGAGAGAAGAGAAAAGGGACCCTGACCATTGGGTCGGGGGTGATGAAGAGGACAAAAATGACGGTCCCGAGGGAACCGTCTTCAAAGGCGGGCGACTCGTCGAGAGTCGTCACTCCTGAGAAGGCGAGGGCGTCGGTCGCATCTTCTGAGAGGACGAAGACGTCTTCTGATGCGATCGACGCGATGCCAGCCAGTTCGGTGCCTCCGGCGACAACATCGGTACCGGCATCTGTCACGTCGACCCCCTCGTCGGCTGACAAGGGGAAAGGCCATTCGGCAGGGGAAACCGAAGTCACGACGGTCAACTTCACGTTGCCGTCGAACTTTATGGCGGAGAACGTCCTGGACGGGACGAAAATATTTCCTCATCTGGGGAAGTATCAGCTCCCCTCTTTCAAGGAGCGTTTCCGGGGGGTGCCGGTCGAAGAGACGGGATCCCACGTCGCTGGACTCATGTTCATGGTAAGTATCCAGGACTCGTCCTTTGAATCTTTGTTATTTCGTCGGGTGTTTGCTAACCATATGTCTTTTTGTGTTTCCAGGCGTTTCAATCCTCTCTCGCCTTGTACTCCGAATGGAGAAGACAAGGCGTTTAGTGCCCACAGTTCTCGAAAGAGAGAAGGCGGCACTGGAGAGGGAAAAGGCTGCTTTGGATCATGTCGAGACCCTGTCCGTGCGGCTCGACGACGTTCAGAATGACCTGGAGGCCATTGAACGTGAGAAGGACGATGCGAACAATCGTCTTAAGCAGGCCCTGGCCCTGATAGCCGATTCGAGGGCCGAACTGGACAGGACTAAAGAGTCTTTGGCTGCGGATGAAAAAGAAGCCAAAGATTCTAAGTCCAGGGTGTCGGAGCAGGAGGGGGAGGTGAAGGAGCTATAGGACGAACTGAAGTCCGTCTTCGCTTTTGCTCGATTGACCGCTCGGGCTGCGATCATGCGACAACACCTATCGGGCAAGAATCCTCTTGCCTTCTACTTATCGAATGTTGGGTCAGATAGGGACCTCGACTCTGATGACGAGAAGGAGATCGAGGAGGTAGAGGTGGATGAGACCTTCAAGGGAGAGGCCTTTGGTGTGGTTGCGGCCGACGATCCTCCTCAGCCTTAGAAAATTTTAGTTTTTTGTTGATCGACCGTTGGGGGTCGAGTCTTTTGATGTACTCGTCTATTGAACGTGAATGAAATTTCTCTTTTTTGAACTTATGCACTAATTCTCATTCATATTTGCAAGTAGATAACAAATACAATATCAATTACGAGATTCATCAAGTAAACATACATCGTATAAAATGATCATAAAGACTTGCGACATAGGCCTTCATTATAATACACTGATTATTCCAAGTTAGAACATAGATTGTAAGATCTTTAGACCTTTAAGTTGTGTAAAGCAAACACAAGTACGTGCGACTAAGGCACTCACCCAAAACATGACAATTTTTCTAAGTTAAAAAACTTAGACCGTGAGATCTTTGGATCTCATGATCGTATAATTAAGTCATGCGACAGACTTAGTAACTTATGTCGTGCGATCCTGCGATAAAACAAGGTCAGAGGTTGGTCGTTGGCTAACCAACGACCCTCCGATGCTTAAGTCAGTAATCGTCGTGGTAATAAAAAATCGTATGAAAAAAGGGCTTAGAAGAAATACCTTTTCAGATGTGTTGCGTTCCAGCTGCGTGGGATATCTCGATTGTCGAGGGTTTGGAGTCTATAAGCACCCTTGCCCACGACTCCTGAAATACGATAGGGACCTTCCCATTTGGTGGAAAGTTTACCCGCATTGAGCTCTTGAGTGTTCTGGAACATTCATCGGAGGACGTAGTCGCCTTCTTAGAAGACTTTAGCCTTAACGATCAGTGCCGATTCTCTAAGTTCTTCAAGGGCGTCGAGGTCGTAACTTAGATCCACCAAGTTATGGTCGACAGAAGTATGCCTCAAGGTTGGGAGCTGGACCTCGACCGGTAAAACTGCTTCACAACCATAGACTAAAGAGAAAGGGGTTTGTCCTGTGGACGTGTGTGGCGTCGTGCGATTTGCCCACAGGACTGAAGGGAGTTCTTCGACCCACTTTCCTTTCGCAGCTTTTAACCTCTTCTTGATCGAAGCAATAATGGTTTTATTACTCGATTCTGCAAGTCCATTCGCCTGAGGATACCTTGGTGTCGAGGTCGTCAGCTTGATATTGCGGTCTTCACAGAATTGTCGAGTCCTGTTGCTTATGAACTGGGATCCATTGTCGCAGACAATTTCAGATGGAATCCCGAACCTGCATATGATGTTAGTCTGGATAAAAGAGACGACCTCCTTGTCCCGGACTTGGGAAAAGGCAGCTGCTTCTATCCACTTAGAAAAATAATATGTAAGTACGAGAAGAAATACCTTCTGCCCGGGGGCAGGTGGTAACTTGCCGACAATATACATCCCCCATCTCATGAAGGGCCATGGGATTAGTGTCGAATGTAAAGGTTCAGAAGGTTTATGGGACGTACCTGAATGTCGTTGACAAGGATCACAATTTTGGACATACCTCACGGCGTCTTGTCGTAGTGTCGGCCAAAAGTAGCCTTGTCGAGAGATACGATTGGCTAGACTGTGACCTCCTGAGTGGTTGCCACACTCTCCGTCATGCATTTCTTGAAGGATCTTTTGAATTTGACTTTTGCTGGTAACACATCTCAGGTTCAATCCTGTCGATGATCGTCAATAGAGTCTATCTCCAATCACGACATACTTGGATGCCTTGAACCTGATCTTTCGAGCTTCTATCTTGTCTTCTGGTAGTTGGTCGTGCATAAGGAAATTTATGATGTCGCACGACCAATTATCCTCTTGGTCTTCGATTTGGACGACGTCGTCATTTTCGATGGATGGTTTCGCCAGGTGGATCATGGGAATGTTATCGAATAAAGGTTTGCTGAGTGCAGATCCAAGGTTTGCTAAAGCGTCGGCTTGAGTATGTTGGTCCCTTGGAATCTGTTCGATTGAGAATGGTTTAAAAACTTTTGATTTTGATTTTGCTACCTTTAGGTACGCTGTCATCTTAGAATCTTTGGCAGCGAATTCTCCATTCATCTGGTTTACGACTAGGAGGGAATCACTTTTGACATGTAGTGCGGTTGCCCCCAAGTAGTGTTCCATGTTCATTCCCACGATCAGGGCTTCGTACTCAGCTTCATTGTTGGTAGTTTTAAAGTCACATCATACGGAGTATACCATCTTGCCCCCTGTGGCGACTTTAAGATGACGCCTAGTCCTGAACCCCTAATGTTGGATGACCCGTCGACATGTAGGGTCCAGGGCACGTCGTCGTGAGTCGCCACAGCGAGCGCCTCGAGCTCTGATTCTTTTTCCAGTTCAGGACTGAAATCAACAATGAAATCTGCCAAAGCTTGCGATTTGATCGTTGTCCTGGGCTTGAAGTCGATGTCGTAACTGCTGAGATATATGCTCCATTTCGCCAATCGACCTGTCAACTCAGGTTTCCTCAAGACAGACTTAAGAGGAAAGTTAGTCACGACAGTAATAGGGTGTGATTCGAAATAATGTCGTAATTTCTTTGCAGCTGTAACTAGCGACAAAAGTAATTTTTCCATAGAGGAATACCTGGTTTCGGCGTCCAAAAGGGATTTACTTACATAGTAGATCGGCAGTTGCTGCTTTTCGTCTTCTCGTGTTAGGACGGCACTTACTGCATTAGGACTGACGGCCAAATATAGCTGCAGGACCTCATTATCACGAGGCTTTGACAGCAGAGGTGGCGACGTCATGTACTCATTCAGTTTCTGCAGTGCTCGCTCATGATCGTCCGTCCAGTTGAAGCATTTATTTTTTCGTAGGACGTTGTAGAATAGATGGCATCTATCCGATGATCGAGAGATAAATCTGTTTAGAGTTGCCACCCGACCAGTAAGCCTTTGGACTTCCTTAAAATTCCTTGGAGATTTGATCTCGATAATGGCCTTGATCTGATCTGGATTGGCCTCGATCCCCCGTCGTGTGACCATATAACCCAGGAACTTCCCGGCGATGACGCCAAAGGAGCACTTCGTCGGATTTAGCTTCATGCTATACTTTCGGAGGATGTCGAACGATTGCCTTAAATGATCGACGTGGTCGACTGCTTGCTTTGACTTGACGAGTATGTTGTCAATATACACCTCCATCGTGTCGCCAAGGTGATCTTTGAACATCTTGTTCACCAGTCGTTGGTAGGTGGAACCTGCATTTTTTAAACCAAAGGGCATAACTTTATTGCAATAAATACCTCGATCTGTCATGAAGGCAGTTTTTTCTTGATCCTTGACATGCATCAAGATTTGGTTATATCCGGAATAAGCATCCATGAACGTCAATAGTTCATGTCCTACTGTCGCATCGATCATGGCGTCGATATGTGACAATGGAAAAGGGTCCTTCGGACAAGCTTTGTTGAGATCTGTGAAGTCGATACAAACTCTCCATTTGCCATTCGTCTTTTGTACGACCACGACGTTTGCAAGCCAGTCGGGGTACTTCACTTCTCGAATCTTTCCTGTCTTGAGGAGGTTGTCGACCTCGTCATTGATCACCTTATTCCGTTCAGGAGAAAATTTTCGTCGCTTTTGCTTGACAGGTTTGAAAGACGGGTCGGCGTTGAGCTTATGAGAAATTACGTCGGGGTCTATGCCAACCATGTCTTCGTGCGACCAGGCGAAGCAGTCGGCATGTTCATGTAAAAAAGATATTAGCTTTTCTTTAAGGCAAGGGTCGAGGGATGAACCTATAAAGACGGTTTGGTCAGGCTTGCTCTGGTCCAGGACGACTTCCTCCAGGCGATAGTCGTCGGCTGTCCCAGGAGCATCCTGGACCTGTAATTGCTAGATGGCCTGCTTTTACGGTTTTAGGGTCGTCTTGTAGCAGTCGCGGGCGACCTTCGGCTCACTTTTGATCTCCTGGACCCCCCATGGCGTAGGGAATTTCATGGTCTGATGATATGTCGAAGGAACGACTTTCATGCCATGGATCCACAGTCGACCTAAGATGACGTTATAGGCCGACGAGCAATCGATGACGTTGAACTTTGTCGGCTTGTTGATTTCTCGGGCGTAGACGGGCAGAGTAATTTCTCCAAAGGTACTCGTCGCGTCTCCATTGAAACCTACCAAGGTTGTCGAGCGTCGGGTAATTTCCGATCGATCGATTCCCATGGCCTTGATGGTATCAAGGAAGATGACGTTCGCTGAGCTGCCCCCGTCGACCAAGACTCGTCGGGTCAGGCAATTACCAATCGTGAGTTGAATGATCAACCCGTCATGATGCTTTTGATGCGAGTCGCCGAGGTCGTCTTGGTCGAACGAAATCTTCATGGCTTCTAGCTCCATATCTCCTTTGGGTCTTGATGAGCGAGGGGTAGGTCGATCGTCAGGTGCTCGGTTGTCGTGACGTTTGGCCGTGGAATACGTCAGACCGCAGACGTTAGACCCACCAGTTATGCAATTTACGACCTTTGCGTGGTCGGGAGATGGCGGTCGAACGTCGTTAACTGGAGTTATATCGCTGTCGATGATACTCTTGAGATGCCCCTTTGGTATGTGGTACGCTAACTTCTTTTTAAGAGCGATACAATCGTCTGTCACATGACCATGACCTCCATGGAAATCGCACCACTTCGATTTATCTTTCTTATCGTCGTCGTTGTCGCTTTTCTTCGGCCAACGAATTGTCGTCTGAGCAGTCTTCAGGGCCTCGACCAAGTCCTTAGTAGTTCCTTTGAATCCGTAAGAGGATATCTTGGGATACTGAGGGAACTTAGTCGTGGTCGAGGTCTTCTTTTTCTCAAATCGGACGTTTGAGATTTGTCGTGCGGGTTCTGACTTGGGCACAGTCCTGGATTTGAATTCCGGTTTCTTTACACTCAGTGACCTTTTTTTGTCGTAATGCTTTCGTCGAAAGGCAGCGTCGTCTTCCACCCTCATGTAGGCAAGGGTTCTTGCTCGCACGTCTTCGAAATTTTCTGGAAGATACTTTGTTAAATCAGTGTATAGACCCGAACTGTCGTACATACCGCGTTTGTAGGCTTCGATCACGGTCTTGACATCGCAGTTACAGACACTGATCATTTCCGCATTGTATCTGTTGAAATAACTCTGGATAGACTCACCGGCCTTCTGCACGACGTAATATAAGTCGCTAGTTTGCTTCTCCATCTTGCAACTGCTGGGAAAACTGGTTGACTAACTCTACAAAGGATCCGATGGATTTGGGTTTAAGGTTTATTAACCATTGGAGGGCAGCACCAGTGAGGGTCGCCCCAAAACTTTTGCACATACAAACTTCCTGGTATTGGGAAGGGATCGATATAGTCCACATCAGTTGTTTATACTGAGCGACGTGTTCTGTGGGATCTGAAATACCAGAATATTTGGGTGTGAAGGTTGGGATACTATATTTTTTGGGGACGTCGACCAGAGCAATCTCGTCGACAAAAGGGGAGGCCTGAAACCCCGTACGAGGCTCGACGTCGACGGGTACGACTGCCCCCGACAATTTTGCGAGTAAGGACATGACACGTTCGTTCTGGTCTTCCAACATCTTTAGTCGCTGAGCGACGGGATCCACACCTGTTAGAGGATTGATCCCAGAATTTGTGTCGTTTCCATACGACGAACCATTGGCGTCCCCATTGAGAGGGACGAAGTACGGCTGTAACCCGTTATGTAGAGGCGGTGGCCTCAAATGCTGAGGGGGAATCGGCCCGTGTTGAGGATTGTGGACGAACGGTCCTTGCTGCGGATTCTGGATGAATGGTGCTGAACCTGGATTGCTGGTAAATGGTCCTGGACCGTTCTGCTATCCGAATGATCCATTCAGATTCTGATTCCTCAGTCGCGCGATTTCCTCGGCTGCCCTTCGGCTTTGATCAACAAAGGCATCGATGCGATTGCGTGCAACTTCTAGCTCCCAATGCATCTGGGCAATGACCTGCTCTTGATTTCTCTGACCTGCCATTTTCCTGAAAGAGAAAAAAGAGAAAACTCCAAGAAACTGTTAGTCGGACGCACGTTTGTCGAAGACTTTCTCTAGATGGGGCCCCACAGTGGGCGCCAAACTGTTAATGCCGAAAATCGTCCAAAAATACAATTTAAGGTTGATGTGGAGCTTAACAACTAAAGAAAAGAAATCTTGCGACAAACCGTGCGACAAAGACAAAAAATAAAGGAGACGAGAAGATTTTGGTGACGCGGGAAAAACCTCAACGAGGAAAAAACCCGCGGACGACTGTGGTGGTCGTCGCTGTACTATGGTCCCCAATCAGGGGCGACGTCCTTATGTTTCAAATGTCGAGAGTACAGTCGGTGGTATTACAGGCGATTACAATTTGAAATAGAAAGAACTTTTAATTAAAAAGTGTGCGTCGTGTGTGAGAAACAACGTGTCGCGTGTATGTGTCGTGAACTATTCTTCGAGAGGAAATGTTTCTTCGTTTGATTACTTTCGGTATGCTGTGTTTGTTCTTAAGCTCAGATGTGTGCAAATGAGGCTGATGTCTTCGTTTATATAGCCTTCGTAGCCTTAAATGTTCCCATAAAAGCAGGGTAACGGTCGTAACGGTTTCTGGGTTTCAATGCTCATGATGATCTTTTGTCGATTATAGCCGTTGTTCATTAATGGCTTTGATCGTGCATTAAACAAAGAAAAGGTAACAGTCGTGACGCATGTTAGCCAATCGTGATCGATAGTCATGTGAACTTGATAGTGTCGTGGTCGAGTGTTATGTATGACCCTCGGCCTGAACTTTAACTACGACGACAAAGGTATCAAAACGTGTACGATCGTTAGGACCTTATTTTGACCCAATGTGCATCATGTTACGTGTTCTTATCTTTTTCTGTCGTGGTCGTTGTTAATGCCAAAAATCGCACCAAAGGGACAACTTAAGGTCGATGTGGACTTTAACAACTAAAGAAAGGAATCTTTCGACAAAGGCGTGCGACAAAGACAAAAATGTAAAGGAGACAAAGGATTTGATGACGCAGGAAAAACCTCAACGAGGAAAAAACCTGCGGACGACAGTGGATGTCGTCGCTGCACTATGGTCGCCAATCAGGGGCGATTTCCTTGGTGTTCCGGAAGTCGATCGTATAGAGATTACAATACAAATGAATGAAAGACTTCGAAATGTAAAGTACAAGTGTTTGGAATGTAAAAACAGTGTGCGTCGTGTGTGAAAACCGTGTATAAACTGTTGGCCGAGAGCGAGAGTCTTGCGTCGAGAGTGATCTTCTATGAATGATCTCTTTGCTTCGAATGAATATTCTTCGAGTGTTTGTGTTTGCTCTTCTTGTTTGATGCTCTTGTTCTATCTCTCTCTCTCTCTGTGTTATTCGGTGTTGATCAGGTGTCTTGAACTGATGATTGAGCTGGGATTTTATAGTCTTCGGATGACTTTAATAAGATCTTTGATGATTGTTGTAACGGTCGTCGTCTTCATTGTGAGTTTAGATGCTCATAACTGATTTCGTCGGTTATAACCGTTTGTCCATAAATGACTTTGACTCCTGCATTAAACACTTAAACAAATATAACAGTTGTATAACGCGTTAGTCGGCCGAGGTCGTACGGTTTTATGCGACGGTCATACGGAACGGGCGACGTCGAGGTCGAGTGTCGTGAGGAACTCTCGACTTACCTTTTAGGAGGGATGACGGAGGTTCTTTGGGTCTTCGTCGGGACCTTATCTTAATACAAGGTATAACTCATGACATGCGTCTTACCTTCTTTGGTCGTGGTCGAGACCTGTGAAATTTTGCCCAAACAGTTTGCCCCCAAAATTTGAAAGTAGGATGGCAAATTCGAATTTTAAATTTTGCTCGTCGGGCGTTCAGGGTTCTGCGTTAAAAATACCTTGGTCGTTTCGGAACTGAATTGGTTTAATTCTAACCGAACGAGAAGTCGACGAGAAAACGAGGTCGTGACGTCATACTGACGTACGATTGTGCTTACCAGCTGTCGTTTGCCAGGTGTCGTTGATCTATGCGGGTATGCGAAAGGACGGGGACGCGTGGCGATTATCCAAAGATTCGTCTTGACATGATTCCTGGCATAAATAGAGATCACGATTGATCTTCTTTTGTTTGTGATTTGAAGTGCTCATTTGAGGAGAGATTTTGCCCTGATTTCTTACCTTTCCTCGTCCAGAGTTTATCCAAATCTTTGATAATCTTCGACTCAGTGGAGTTTGCTCGAGGTATAAAGCGTCATCTTCCCTCCTTCGTTTTCATTGCCCTGTCTTTTTTCTTTGGTAAACAATGTCGTCCGAACCAGAGAGTTCAATCTTGAGTCAAGAGGATTTAAATACCTTTAGGCGTCTAGCGAAGATCCCTGCGGGGATAGAGCTGATTTGTCCAAGGAATACACGTCCTGGGAGTTGTCCTGAAGGATACTTCGTAATATATGAGTACCCATTCAAAATAGGATTTGAATGGCCGTATTCGACTTTATCCAAAAATTTCATGCGATACTTTGGTTTGTCACCAGGGCAGTTGATGCCCCAACTCAGGCGAGTGTTTTTGGTTATCGAGCGATTATCTGCAAAGTGGGAGTCACCTATGACCCTGAATGATTTCTGGTTGGCTTATCAAGTCAAAAGAGACAAGAATTGGCGCTATAGCCCGTATTCCAAGTACAAGGGTGACCGTACCCTAGTTTTAAAAACCGGTGTCAATGATCGTGGGTGGAGGTCTCGGTACGTATTTGTACGTATCGCTTCCCTTGATATCAACAGCAACTGGATTCGTCCTGACTGGAACATGGGAGGTACGTTCTTTGATTTTAACATATGTCATTGTTTGGTTTTTCTGCTTTTTACTTACTCTCAGCCTTTTATCGTCTTCAGAGATTCAGTTCGACGCCTTGAAGCCGAACGCAGGTTCCCAAGCCAAGATCGAGAGGTTCCTGGATCATAGTATCGATGATCGATCTTTCGTCGCGCGACAACCGGCGGCCGAGGACGAGGAAGTGGCGGTGGACGAGGGAGACTCTGAAGAAGAAGATGAGGAAGGGGAGGATGAGCAGGAAGAAGCGACTGGTAAGCGTGCCGTAGTCTTTTTTTTCTTGTTTATTTTGCCTATCTAACGCTTTGTTCGTCTCTTCAGCAGTACCGTCTGTTAAAAGGTCGGTATCTAGGAAGAGGGCAACGCAAGTAGCGCTTGCCCTTCGAAGTAGGAAAAGAAGAAGGGATGTTCTGACAGCAGGGTCGGGAATCTCAAAGAAGGTGAGGACAGTAGTCCTGAGGGAACCGTCTTCGAGGGCTGACGATTCGTCGAGAGTTGTCACGCCTAAGAAGGCGAGGGCGTCATCCAGCCCTCCTGGCGCGATGGACGCGACACCGGAAAGTTCTGCGCTTCCGGCGACGGTGACGAAACCGGTGTCCAAGGTGTCGACCCCAACGTCTGCCGACAGGGGCGAGGGGTCGTCGGCCGAAGTCATGACGGTCAACTTTACGTTGCCGTCTGGATTTATGGCGGATGGTGTCCTAGGCGGGACGACGTTGTTTCCTAATCTGGGGAAATATTTGCTCCCATCTTTCAGGGAGCGCTTTCACGGAGTTCCTACCAGAGAAATGGGATCTCAGGCTGCCGGTCTGGCGTTCACAGTAAGCGTCAATCTTTCATGACTTGTTTCGTCGCTGTCGTTTATCGTTGTCGTAATCCGTTGTTCATTGTCTAATGTATTCTCGTGTGTTTTCAGATGTTTCAGTCGTCTTTGGCGTTGTATGCGGAGATGTCGAGAGTCAAAGATCTGGTGGCGTCTGCTCTCGAAAGAGAAGATGCGGTGCTGGAAAGGGAGAGGTTAGCTCTGGACAGGGAGAAGTCGGCCTTGGCACGCGCCAACGAATTGGCCATTCAGCTTTTCGACGCTTTGCACGAACTAGAGGTTGCAAATCGCGTGAAGGAGGCCGCAGACGGGGCCCCTCAGGACGGGACTTCGGGCAAGGATGCGACTGACGTTCCTCCCGCAGTTTAAAAAATTCACTTTCTTTGTTTTGTCGTTCGACCGTTGGTAGTCGAGTTCTTTTGAATGTAATCGACAGTTTGTAAATGAAACTGTGAACTTTTGTTTGAACTTGCGTTTTATATATTTGGTAAACAAATACCATATCAATTATGAAATTGAATCTGGAAATCATGCGACTAAGGCATTCATTGTAAAACGGCTTAGGACGTAAGACACAATGTATATAACAGCAGATACATGTGACAAAAATCTCTGAAAGATATGTTAGCTAGAATGCAGATCGTGCGATTTAAAGCATACACTGTGAGTGTTTAAGTTCAGAAACTTAGGCCATAAGGTCGTTATTTTTCACGATCGTATGACTGAGTCGTATGATGAGCTTGGATTGTGTGCCCCCGTGGAGGGATGATCAAGTCATAGACCTGATCGTTTACATCGTGCGACCGTGCGAAACTAAAGTCATTTGATTATTGTCGTGCGATTCTGCGGAACAAACAATGTCAGAGGTTGGTCGTTGGCTAACCAACGACCCTCCGATGCTTAAGTTAGTAATCGTCGTTATGAAAAAATCGTATGAAAGAAGAAAAAGAAATTAGGAAACGTACCTTCTTAGATTCCTCTTTAATTAACAGAGTATTTGCCCCCCGTCATTTAATATCCTATTCTTTCTAGGAGAGGATAGGTTTTAAATGACGGATCGACACAGAGATCTTGGGAAATGCCATCTAGGTGTGCCTTGACTGTGTTTTCGCGCGACAGGGCTATATGGTCATTTTATTCCTGTAGACAAGGCATAAGTTTGTTTCTAAGGATAGAAGGACGAACCTGTCGTGCCGCATCTGCTAAGCGATTTACTTTCGCGGTTTCATAGTCGATTTATAGCAGTCACGAGCGACTTTCGGCTCACTCTTGATTTCCTGGATGCCCCACGGCGTAGGGAACTCCAGGATCTGATGATATGTCGAGGGAACGGCTTTCATTTCATGGATCCATGGTCGACCTAGAATGATGTTATAGGCCAACGCACAGTCGATGACGCTGAACTTGGTCTGCTTGTTGATTCCTCCGGCATAGACAGGCAGAACGATATCTCCAAAAGTACTCGTCGCTTCTCCATTGAGACCGACCAAAGTTGTCGAGCGTCGGGTGATTTCCGAGCGATCGATTCCCATGGCCTTGATGGTGTTGAGAAAAATGACGTTTGTTGAACTGCCGCCGTCGACCAAGACGCGACGAGTTAGACAGTTACCAACCGTGAGCTGAATGATCAACCCGTCGTGGTGTTTCTGGTACGAGTCACCGAGGTCGACTTGGTCGAATACGATCTTCATAGCTTCCAACTCCAAATCTCCTCTGGGCCTTGATGAACGCGGAATAGGCCGATCGTCAGGCGCTTGACTGGCGTGACGTTTGGCTGCGGAATACGTCAGACCACACACGTCTGAACCACCAGTGATGCAATTGACGACCTTTGCATGCTCGGGGGTTGACGGTCGAACATCGTTAGCTGGGGTATCGGCGTCATCGATGATATCTTTGAGATTTCCTTTCGGGACATGATATGCTAGCTCTTTTTTAAGGGCTATGCAATCATCTGTCGAATGACCATGGTCGACATGGAAGTCGCACCATTTAGATTTATCTTTCTTAGCATCGTCCTGACCGGACTTCGTTGGCCATCGAATAGTCGCCTGGGCGGTCTTCAGAGCTTCGACCAAATCTTTAGTGGACCATTTGAATCCGTAAGAGGATATCTTGGGGTATTGAGGAAATTTGGTCGTGGTCTTAGCCTCTGCTTTTGTCTTGAATCGGACGTTCGAGATCTGGCGAGTGGGCTCCACTTTGGAAATCGCTTTAACCTTGAACTCTGGCTTCTTTACGCCTAACGAATTCTTGTCGTCGGTATGCTTGCGACGAAAGGCAGCGTCGTCCTCTACTCTCATATATGCTAAGGTTCGAGCTCGGACGTCTTCGAAATTCTCCGGAGGATACTTAGTCAGGTCAGTGTATAAACCTGAACTGTCGTCCAGACCACGCTTATAGGCTTCGATCGCGGTCTTGATGTCACAATTGCGAATTCTGATCATCTCTGCATTGAATCGATTGAAATAAATGCGGATAGACTCATTGGTCTTCTGCACGACGTAATACAAGTCACTGGTCTGCTTCTCCATCTTGCGACTGCTGGCGAATTGCTGGGAGAATTGATTGACTAATTCAGCGAACGACCCGATGGACTTGGGTTTGAGATTAATCAGCTATTGGAGAGCAGGACCGGTGAGAGTTGCACTGAAGCTTTTGCACATACAGACTTCCTGGTACATGTGTGGGATTGAGATCGTCCACATGAGTTACTTATACTGCGCGACGTGCTCTGTCGGATCGGTCACTCCCGAGTACTTGGGCGTGAAGGCGGGGACATTGTACTTCTTCGGGACCTCGACAGTCGCGATCTCATCGATGAATGGTGACGCCTGAAATCCTGATCGGGGCTCGACGTCGACGGGCACGGCTGCCCCAGGCAACTTGGCGAGCAAAGATAGGACGCGCTCGTTCTGATCTTCTAGCATTTTCAATCGCTGGGCGACGGGGTCATTGGGGTTGAGATTTGCCCCTGCTTGCGGATTGATTCCTGGGCTGGTGCCATTAACATGCGACGAGCCATTGGCATCTCCGTTGAAAGGAACAAAATACGGTTGCGACCCGTTATGAAATGGCTGCGACCCATTTTGAAATGGCTGCGATCCATTCTGCATGGGTGGTGGCCTTATATGCTGAGGAGGGACCGTCCCGAACTGGGGATTTGGATTGAATGGTCCTGGCTGCTGGTTTTGCATGGTCGGACCTGGATGCTGATTCTGAGCGAACGGACCTGATCCTGGACCTGGATTATGCGCGAATGGTCGAGGACCATTCTGACCGAACGATCCTTGGCCTGGATTCTGAACGAATGGCCTAGGACCACTCTGAGGTCCAAAGGGATTCTTTAACCGTGCGATCTCTTCAGCTGCTCTACGGCTTTGCTCCGCCATGGCGTTGATTTGATTTCGGGCGACTTCAAGCTCCTGGTACATCTGAGCAATGACCTGCTGCTGATCTCCAGGGGCTGCCATTTTCCTGCAACAGAGAACAAAGAAAACTCCAAGAAAACCGTTAGCAAGACGCACGTTTGTCGAAGATTTTCTCTAGATGAGGTCCCACGGATGGCGCCAAACTGTTAATGCCAAAAATCGCACCAAATGGACAACTTAAGGTCGATGTGGACTTTAACAACTAAAGAAAGGAATCTTTCGACAAAGGCGTGCGACAAAGACAAAAATGTAAAGGAGACAAAGGATTTGATGACGCAGGAAAAACCTCAACGAGGAAAAAACCTGCGGACGACAGTGGATGTCGTCGCTGCACTATGGTCGCCAATCAGGGGCGATGTCCTTGGTGTTCCGGATGTCGATCGTATAGAGATTACAATACAAATGAATGAAAGACTTCGAAATGTAAAGTACAAGTGTTTGGAATGTAAAAACAGTGTGCGTCGTGTGTGAAAACTGTGTATAAACTGTTGGTCGAGAGCGAGAGTCTTGCGGAGAGAGTGATCTTCTATGAATGATCTTTTTGCTTCGAATGAATATTCTTCGAGTGTTTGTGTTTGCTCTTCTTGTTTGATGCTCTTGTTCTATCTCTCTCTCTGTGTTATTCGGTGTTGATCAGGTGTCTTGAACTGATGATTGAGCTGGGATTTTATAGTCTTCGGATGACTTTAATAAAATCTTTGATGATTGTTGTAACGGTCGTCGTCTTCAATGTGAGTTTAGATGCTCATAACTGATTTCGTCGGTTATAGCCGTTTGTCCATAAATGACTTTGACTCCTGCATTAAACAATTAAACAAATATAACAGTTGTATAACGCGTTAGTCGGTCGAGGTCGTACGGTTTTATGCGGCGGTCGTACGGAACGGGCGACGTCGAGGTCGAGTGTCGTGAGGAACTCTCGACTTACCTTTTAGGAGGGATGACGGAGGTTCTTTGGGTCTTCGTCGGGACCTTATCTTAATACAAGGTATAACTCATGACATGCGTCTTACCTTCTTTGATCGCGGTCGAGACCTGTGAAATTTTGCCCAAACAATCGTAACTTGTAAATTTTTACCCAAACACCATTTTTCATGCTTCTCGTTAAACTTGACACTCATCAAAACCCAACCCTATTTTTTTAATACCAGTATTTGAATTTGTTAGCGCGTCTTTTAGGTATTGTTTGGTATTTGGCATGTGCTCGAAATAAATATGACATGACAAAATAGTAGCTGGCAGTTGCTGTATTGTACTTGGATATGAACGAATAAGATAAGTGGTATGTTTGTGATTTGCTATTATTAGATCTTGAAAGAAATGGATCGAATAAGTTGAAGGATAAATTCGTGATTTTTTTTTATTTGGTGAAATAAAAAAAATATTTTCTGGTTCTAATTTGTCATTTTACGTTAAATTTTGTTTTGTTTGACAGAGACCTCTTCTTTTGTAAACCATCATTTTCGTGTAAACCATCGATTTATAGGTTTTTTTATGATTTTTTGATGAAATTGTTTTGTATATTTGTCGCGTTCACCGGAGATGGAGGAAAGAAGGGGGGAGGCTTGGCACATGGTACACATTAACTCAGCAGATCTAGGGACGAAGATCAGTTACGTTTTAGGGTAATTGGATGCGGTTGGAGGTGGTGATTTCGTTCACCAGAGATGGATGAGAGAGGGGAGTTGGTCGACGTGGGGGATGGGGTATCTGGTGGCTGCCAGAGGGGAACCGGTCGACGATGGTGATGAGACAACGAGGGTGATGAAATGGCGAAGGAGGAGGATGGCGTTAAAAATTGTTATTATCTTTTAACAAAAGGTTAGATAAAATATGAAAAAGTCCAAAATGCCCCTCATTTAACGGATTTTTAAGAGAGTTAGTCTGAGGAATGAAAAGAAAATTGAATTAACCACGAGAAAAAAAACAATATTTATAAACCATGAACGAATATCGTTATAACCAATAAACCGGACGAAAATTATAGTTTAGTCTAAAGGTATGTAATTGTGTCGTATAAGCAAAGTAAATAATGAGGTAACCGGTTTAAAAGATTGTTGGTTATCAATTAATTACCATGTCTTAATATAAAATATTTTTAAAGTACAATGATCTATTAAGAAAACAAATGAAATTACAACACTATATATATATATATATATATATATATCTATATATATATCTATACATATATATATATATATCTATACATATAATAAATAAGTAACTAGCATGCCACGTGTCGTCTTCTGGTGAGCCGACTTCAGTTTTTTCCCGCCTAAACATGTATCTGGACGCAGTTTACATTATAAGTTCAATTAGCACACCCACATTCACATCTCCTTAAATCTCTCCTTAATTCAATTTTTTAATTTATACGTTACATTTACCACCCTTATAATTAGGTATGTAGTTTATTTTTAATCTCTTACTTTTTTATTTTTCATTTTAGACTCTTATCATATAAACATAAATAATGTATATGAACTAAAATGCATTAAAACATTTCTATTTTTTACAAATTATACCATTGTAATCGCTTCGTCAATACCTTCAAAATGAGCTCAATATTGAATATTTTTTGATTTAATTATATTATTAAATATCATAAATATATATGAATTAATGTGTCGTGATTAATATGTGATTTGTTGAAATTAGTATGAGATTTGATACAAATACTCACTAAATTGTCGTGATTTTCTTTTTGCAATTTCATATCAAATTTTACTTCAAAGTCGAATTCCATCGACGAATTACAATTCTATCAAATTTCATTCTGTCAACGAAACACCCTTAGAATTATTATAAGAGATTTAATTACTTGGAAAAAAAGATATCACTTATCAACTGACTTTTGGATTATGAGTTCGAACCTTTTTCAAAAATATGAGTTTCATTTGTTGTATGTTTTGCAATGACCATAAATAAAAACCACGGACAATCATTATCGAAGGTTGGTTTGTTTCTGAGACAACCAGTCTTCACCCATGGTCAGTTGTATGTTGCTTTATCTAGAGTAAAAAGTAGGCAAAGTTTAAAAATATTAATTAGAGATGATGAAGGTATAATTAGCAATAGAACAAAAAATGTTGTATATAAAGAAGTATTTGGTAATTTATGATACGTGGTTCTTTTTTTATTAATATTTTAACTATGTACTTTTCCATTATTTCATTTACGTTATATTATAAATTTTGTTTTATAAATTCTTAATATTTATTCATATTTTTATTAATTTTTTGCAAAACATCATTTGTGAAAACTGCCTAAAAAATGACATTTTGTAACCAGCTGACTCTGAAGGGAAAAAAGCTTGGAAAAGTAGCATCATACTTTCGATGATCATTCATATCTGTAAGATAAGTTTTCTGGCATGATTTTTTTTTTAAATTACCCCGTGTAATACACGGTTTGAACCTAGTATATATATATATATATATATGTAAAGTACATTGTTATTTAATATTTATTGCATTTAAACCTTCACTAGTATTTGGTATTTTGGTATTCATATCTTTGTTTCGTGTCAAAAAATTTGTACAATTTGTCATGATACTTTCTAGAGTCTCAAATATTTCACTAGTGGAGCGTTGATCTTCCTCGCCCACAGTTATTATTAGGGGTGTTCGTTGTGCGATTTAGGGCCAAACCGCAAATCAGACCGTATATACGGTTGAGCATTTTCCCAAATCGCAAACCGCACCGCTGCAGTTTATCCATGTGCATTAGTTTTTCTTTGTCATTCTATCAAAAACCATGAATCTATCACAACTTGTATGGTATTGGTAGAGTTCAACTTCGGACTAAAACTTGGAAGAATCCTCATAAGTGAGTTAAAAGTTTTAGGAAGTCAATTATGACCTGATGTAAAAGAAGCCTAATTTGTTGTCGACAAACAGAAGCATGCGATCAAAGAAGACAAAAAGTATGACCGTATTATGTGAATGAAAACCAAAAACGACAAGAAGTATGCTAACGGGGTGCTATTTGCACCAAAAAGTCTTAATTGCACCAAAAAGTCAAGGGTGTTGAATGCAATTTTTTTGTGCAAATCATTTTTAAGGAATCATCCATCATCTTTCATTTCACTTTTTCCTTTGTTTATATATATTTATATTTTGTTTATATATATATATATATATATATTGTAATTTTTTTGTTATATATATATATATATATATATATATTAGAAAGGGAAATTAATTAAAATGCCAAAAGTTTGAACAACAATTACCAAAATGCCACAAAAATCTCTCAGTTTACCAAAATGCCCTAAATACCCGCGATGGAGCCCGCGATCGCGGGATAGGGCTGACATGACACGAACTTTGGCCACAAATGCCCAGCGGAGCCCCTCAACTTTGGCCGCGGTGCACATTTGGCCCCTGCCCGCGATGGATCAAAATTTTTCAGTTTTGGTCCCTGAAAATTTACACTTTTGGTCCCTATACTTAGACGAATCTTGCATGCTTTTACTGTTTTTTCCCACAATTATTGTACTTTGAAGACCGATTTGTGGTTGAAATTCATTTGCATGTTTGAATCAATGTTAAATCAGTGTTTTTGGAATACCAGTTTGTAGATGAAATGAGAGATTGGTTGTCATCAATGTTGGTTGTTTCATTGATAAATAGATGTAAAATGCAATCCATAATCCACACACCGATTTCATACTTCTTTCTTGCTTTCTTTCTTCAATATTTTGTGTTTAAGATACTACTGAAAAAATGAGTTCATCTGTTGCAAAAACTAAGCTATATTTCTGTTTTGATGGTGAATGGGAGCAAGATAACAATGAGTGGAATTTTGCTTATAAATCTAAGCATGGTGTAAAAGTATCAGTAAACTATACTTATCAGAAGTTTGTTGCATACACCATTCAAAAATGTGGAATCAACCCTTCTGCTGTTTGCAAGTTAGTGTTTAAGAATGGCGATGGGTCATTTGTGGAGTTATCCAACGATGGGGATATCTCTGGTTTTCTACACTTTGCAGCCGATTCAGAAAGACCGCCATTACTTTTTGTGTATCCCGTCGTATCCGAAGAAAACGACGACGACGACGACGGTGACGACGACGGTGAAGACGACGATGACGACGAAGACCTCCAAATAGAGCAGCCTGATTCTCAATTTCAGGCGTCCGACGCCCCAACGGTTCATTTAGATCATTCATATGGTCTTAACGACTGTATTCCGGAGACGCAACAACAACAACCACCACAACCTAACGAAGGGCGTACTGCTGGACTTGCTGATGACGAAACCCACGTTTTCAGAACGGGTAATTCTGAAATAGACAGATCAGACACCGATAGTGATGATCACGAAGAATATACCCCTAGTAGAAAATCATGTAGTCAGATAAATGACGTTTTTGATATGCCCCCTATTGTAAAGCCCGTGTCCCGGTGCGGATGTTTTTAATTTAATTTAATTATTTTTATTATCTTCTCGTAGCGTTTATATTTAACGGGAGTTAGAAAGGATGACCAAAATGTTAGTTATGGTAAAACATTAATTCTTTTTGCAAAGTGTTGGAAAACCAGGGACCAAAAGTGTCACTTTCGTATAACTGCATGGGGATCGGCCTCAAGACCGACCCCCCCTCCCCTTTTCGTTTCGACTTTTCGTCCCACACAAGAAACAACCACTAAAACCCTAGTTCTTTTTCTCCTTTCTTGCGTCACAGCCGTGCGATCCCCGCCACCAGCACCGCCGCTGGTCTTGCCGACGAAGAGAGAGAGAGAGAGAGAGCAGCTAAGAGAGAGAGAGAGCGGCGAAGAGAGAGAGAGAGAGAGCGGCGAAGAGAGAGAGAGGAGTTTGGTCGTGGTTGCCGCGAGTCGTCATCGAGGTGTCGAGAAGTGACTTTGGAGTTGGATAGCCCGTGTGATCGTTCGCGAATTCTACGTTGCTTTCAAGGTGAGTTCTCTCACTACGTATAATAACGGTTATATTTACATTGCTGTAGCACGTGTGTGATAGTGTTATTACTTGTTGTGTGGTACTAGATAGGGGGTGTCTAGTATGGATCTTGGACTTGGTGTTAACTTGGTGGGACCGAGGACTCGGTGGGACCGAGGATTGTGTAGGACCTTGGGTGTCGTGTAAACTCGGTGGGACCGAGGACTCGGTGGGACCGAGGATGGTGTACAGGAGTGGCATAGGAACTCGGGGGGACCTAGGACTCGGTGGGACCGAGGATGGTGTACAGGAGTGGCGTAGAAACTCGGTGGGACCGAGGGATACGTGCACGATTATCGTGTGTCATCGGTGGGACCGATGGATGCCTGTTTAGGTGGGTTGGTGTGGGTATGCTTGTCTAGGATGCGTTCTTAGACTTGCATGCTTGGTTAAGTGTATGTACCTGTTTTAGGGGTAGTGTGATATAATTGGATTATATGTGGTATTGAATTCACTAAGCTTCGTGCTTACCCTTTCCTTATAAACTGTGGTTTCAGGTACTAGTGGCTCCAAGGCGTGACGGGTACACACTGACACACGCGAAGGGTTTATTATATTTATGAGATTTAGAATTATCATTTAAACAATTTAATTCCGCTGTTTATCTTTAATGAGAATATTTATTGTTAAGTTTGCAAACGAACGGTTTTGAATATTTATTGAGGTTTCATTTAATAAAATGTTTATTTTTTAAAGTTAAAATTTATTGTAATTTTTGGGACGTTACAACTTGGTATCAGAGCACAGCTTGAGCGAATCAAATACATTTCGGTGTGTTTGATCTCAAGTTTGCGGCTATAAAATTTTCTTTAAAGTTTTTGGAAATTAAAAGAAACGAAAATGCGTTTGAGAAACGGTGATCGGGGGCGCAGTGTGTACAGTCAGCCGGAGCCAAGGGAAAAGGTACAATATTTAGTGTATTTATTGCTTTCTAGATCATAGGAGTATGCATGCTAGATTGCTTGTGCTATTTACACTGTACTGCATGTTCATTGCTTGCTAGTAGGAATTTATGCTAGTCATGGTAGGTTGTTAAGTGAATGCCCTATATGTTGTATGCAGTAGGAATCACATAGCCTTAGAATATTTGATTTAGTTCTATTGCGCAACTCTTGTTTGAGTCCAACCGTTCTAGGATAGAATATTGTATTCAACTGTCTATTTGTTTCACGCTGCATGTGACGGGGTATTCGCGAGGCAACTCGTGATGGCTAATAGGGATTTCGTTGTAGCAAGGGTAGTGTTTCGAGGTGGAATTCCTAGGGAGCTAGGAAGAGTGCGTACATATGCTGGTACGGGCATATGGGTGTAGTTATCGGCGAGAAACTACTTGGACACTTCGGATGGAACTCAAACGAGTAATGATAGGTGTGGAAGGTAGTAGTAGAGCTCCTACTATCGGAAACACAGGATCAATGCTCGAGTCGGGGAAAGTCACGAGGAATCCGAGGAGTTGAGCGTGAGCGTTGTTAGTATGAGTTATTGTGTGCTAATAGCTCGTTGTATTATTACCTAGAATGGCCATCACAAGGAGGAACAACGATGTTGAACCGAATGTTAGTATTGAACTCACTACTGAGCAGATACGTGAGTTGACCGCGGCTGAAGTAAAGCATGCTATTAGGGAGGCAATCCCCGAGATTATTACCGTCGTTCGTGATGAAGTAATAGTGATGATGGAGGCTGCTCGGAGACAGGAACCTGAGTTAGAGGAACGGACTAAGAAGAGGAAAACGGCGCAGGCCGTTGCACCAAAATCGGCGGTTCCAAAGAAAACGAGGTTTTCGGACTCGCTCTTGAATCAAAGGAGCGGTGGGTTTAAAACCAAGGATAGTAGCGGAAGGAGAAATGACAATTGTTTCAAGTGTGGCCAGGTAGGACACTACGGTCGGGATTGCAGGGTACCACTGATGGTCTGTTTTAACTGCAAACAGACGGGCCACGTGAAGGCCAACTGCCCGAATCCGAGGGTTACTGTTGGGGGTGGGGCACAAGGAGCTCCTGCGGCTGCTCCCTTGCGTATTACTGATGGTCGTGTGGGTCAGGCTGGACCTGAGGCGGCCCGAGGTAGAGTTCATCAACTGACGGTGGAGGAGGCACAGGCTACGCCTAAAGTGGTGACAGGTATATTTCATCACTTGTTTTCATTTATTGATTATTGTAGGTAGTTGCATCTTGCTTAAGCTGTGTTATTAAGTACGTTCTTAGTTAACTCGGTGTCTGCTGTAGTGATGTTTGATAGCGGGGCTACCCAATATTTCGTGCCTCACACTTGTAGTGAGCGTTTGGGCCGTGGTATAGGACGGTTAGGCTGTCCACTTGTGGTTGAGGTTGCTGATGTAATATTTGTTTTAAGTAGACCATTTCGGGTCAAGATTGATGATTGTGCTAGAATCATAGGCTTTTGAGCCGACTTTGTTTTGAGGAAAAGACGTAAGATGATTTGACGTGAATTCCAACTTGCCCTAAGAGGTTTAAATGTCCGGATGACGATAGTGGACCGGAGGGATTTGGAGTAGTACGAGTCGAGACGTAGAATGCCGACTAAGTCATGCACAAAGTTGAATTTGAAAATAAAAATTGCATTAACTAATTCTTGTGTTTCCAATCCTTATATGGATTGTGTTTTAGAATTTTGGGAAATGTTTAGCACACACACAAGATTTCGAATTATGGTTTTGAAAATGCATGAAACATTTTCATCACGAGAGTTACAAACTTTGTTGGTGATTTGTTTAGTATGAGTTTGTGTTACTAAGTATATTATTTTAAATAGTTCAGTGTATGGATCGATTTATATGTGACCTAAATGATGCATGGGAGAATATTTTTGGTAACATTTTATCATGAGTTGTTTGGTGCGCTTTTTAGTCAGCTAAATGTTTTATTGTCAATGAATCGTTTCCTTGTTTTGTATAAATAACTGACGCGCACAAATTTTGATTGGTAGCTTTGTTCCATATCATTTGGATGGTCAGAAAATAATTTCGAGTAAATCGCCGTTTGGGCTTCTTTTGAAGTACGTGTGAAAATTGTTGCACACCGTTTAAACTGAGCAGTTACCTTGCGTGCATGTCACGAGTCAATCCATACCGGAACCGTGGTGGTTTGTTTTAAAGAAATTATTTATTGCGCTTTGCGTTTTGTGAGTAAACTGAACTGCAATGGAATGATTTTCCAACGTGTTTTTCCTATGTGGGACGAGCGTGTCCATTTTTGCGTAACTACCGACCTGGTAATAGTTTGCATATGACCTTCTTGAGATGAAAAATCTTAGTGTTGAAAATATTTTGTAAATGATTTTGTAAACATTTTGGGAAATGCGCTTTTCAGTATTATGTGTCATTTGGAGAATTTTTAAGGGTGTGAGTCCTTCTGGAAAACTCTTTTGTTAAACCCGTATTGAGTTTTAGGACTAATGTTGATTTTAGAGTGTTGTGTGCTTAAACTTTATTTAAACGCGTTTTTGACCGACTTATGGGTCTAGTAAGCGTGGAGCATGTTGCTCGGTTTTGACTTTGCGATAGTCATGGGTCAATTGCTCGGTTTTAATGGCTCGATGTGGAGTCTTGTTGATGGGTTGTTTTTGTTGCACAGTTTTGCATTTATTGCACGTTGAGTATTTCCATGTTTGGGTGAGTGAGTCATTCCGGGATAGGCATGTTGCTTGTAGACTGTTTTGCATTGGATCCATAGGCATGTTAGTCAGTCGTTGGCAATGGTCGGTTGGGTATATCGGGGTGGGACTCCGGTATTCATGTATTATGACCTTGACTTTCCAGTAGGCACTAGGAGGATATAGTCTTGGGCACTTACCTGGGAGGTAGTTTCGATGTGCCGGGTCTTGAGGCGTTACTTGGGAGGTAGACGTCAAGGTGTATCCTCGATACGGTGTAACTTGGCTTCGTTGAGCAAGTGTGGAAGGTACGTCGACGGTGGAAGGTTGGGTATTCCACGCGTGTTGGTACTGTAGGCCGAATAGTATCGGTTAAGGGAATGATGCCCTTTGTAATGAAGAGAATAAATGCGCAGTAACCTTTTTGAGGTAAGTGGTATATTTAGGTGTCGACTTTTGGGCTTGAGGCCAAACACCTTTAGTGTAATCGGAGAATTGTAGCCGATTTTAAAATAATTATGGTGATGGTAGTAGTAACCCAGGAATGCTAACTTGTGATGAATGGTCATGGTGGAATGACTTTCGTGGGTGATTAAAAATTTACTGGTTTGATGATTCGTGTGAAATAAATTTTGGGAGTCTATTAGAACTCGTGGAAGCTAATCGACAGTTAATGGTAGGAATGATCGGATTCGAGTATCCAGTAGGGTATATTGGTAAGCAACTTTAGAACGGTTAGAGCTTGAGATTCGAATCGGGATGTATGGAATATCTAAGGTTGGGAGACAACCGAAGTCGTTTGACTAGGAATGAATCCAGTTGTTGGAGTGTTCTTCCGATCATAATTTCAGTGTTATTGAAGGAGTTTTGTTGGTAAGAAAAGTATTCGAGCAATTTTTAGACGGTGTGAGAAATTTAGATTCCAGTTAGTGAAAGTCCAGTGGCAACACCGAAAGGGTTCCGAGTGGACTTGGGAACCCGAGAATGATATGCGAGAGAGCTATCTAGAGCCATTCGCGGGCTTAGACTTCAAGGACAAAGTCTAATTCAAGCGGGGGAGAGTTGTAAAGCCCGTGTCCCAGTGCGGATGTTTTTAATTTAATTTAATTATTTTTATTATCTTCTCGTAGCGTTTATATTTAACGGGAGTTAGAAAGGATGACCAAAATGTTAGTTATGGTAAAACATTAATTCTTTTTGCAAAGTGTTGGAAAACCAGGGATCAAAAGTGTCACTTTCGTATAAGTGCATGGGGATCGGCCTCAAGACCGACCCCCCTCCCCTTTTCGTTTCGACTTTTCGTCCCACACAAGAAACAACCACTGAAACCCTAGTTCTTCTTCTCCTTTCTTGCGTCACAGCCGTGCGATCCCCGCCACCTGCACCGCCGCTGGTCTTGCCGGTGAAGAGAGAGAGAGAGAGAGAGCAGCAACGAGACAGAGAGAGCGGCGAAGAGAGAGAGAGAGAGAGAGAGAGAGAGAGCGGCGAAGAGAGAGAGATGAGTTTGGTCGTGGTTGCCGCGAGTCGTCATCGAGGTGTCGAGAAGTGACTTTGGAGTTGGATAGCCCGTGTGATCGTTCGCGAATTCTACGTTGCTTTCAAGGTGAGTTCTCTCACTACGTATAATAACGGTTATATTTACATTGCTGTAGCACGTGCGTTATAGTGTTATTACTTGTTGTGTGGTACTAGATAGGGGGTGTCTAGTATGGATCTTGGACTTGGTGTTAACTTGGTGGGACCGAGGACTCGGTGGGACCGAGGATTGTGTAGGACCTTGGGTGTCGTGTAAACTCGGTGGGACCGAGGACTTGGTGGGATCGAGGATTGTGTACAGGAGTGGCATAGAAACTCGGTGGGACCGAGGACTTGGTGGGACCGAGGATGGTGTACAGGAGTGGCATAGGAACTCGGTGGGACCGAGGACTCGGTGGGACCGAGGATGGTGTACAGGAGTGGCGTAGGAACTCGGTGGGACCGAGGGATACGTGCACGGTTATCGTGTGTCATCGGTGGGACCGATGGATGCCTGTTTAGGTGGGTTGGTGTGGGTATGCTTGTCTATGATGCGTTCTTAGACTTGCATGCTTGGTTAAGTGTATGTACCTGTTTTAGGGGTAGTGTGATATAATTGGATTATATGTGGTATTGAATTCACTAAGCTTCGTGCTTACCCTTTCCTTATAAACTGTGGTTTCAGGTAATAGTGGCTCCAAGGCGTGACGGGTACACACTGGCATGCACGAAGGGTTTATTATATTTATGAGATTTATAATTATCATTTAAACAATTTAATTCCGCTGTTTATCTTTAATGAGAATATTTATTGTTAAGTTTGCAAACGAACGGTTTTGGATATTTATTGAGGTTTCATTTAATATTCTTCCAGACTCCCATACCCAGACACAAACCTACGAACCTACACCTTATATTCACAGAGAAAGGTTAAAAGCAGGTCAGATATTCGATTCGAAGGATCTCTTGGCAAGTCAGATCGGACTCAAGTTCTTGGAAGAGGGTTTCCAAAGTCACGCGCGGAAATCTGACAAAAGCAGATACATAGTTGAATGTGCCAGAGAAAAGTGTGAGTGGAGGTTGTACGCGATTCACACGGGTCCCAAAGGAGGGGCGATAATGATTAGAAAGTTGCACGGCGTACACACTTGTACGAGGACGCAACTTAATCCCCACCACAAACAAGCCGGCAAAAAGACTTTGGGTGCGATACTGAAAAACAAATTTCTTGATGTTAGCAGGTCATTGCGTCCAAAGGACATCGTCCACGATGTTCACCAGCAGTTCGGCGTCACGATTGATTACCACCAAGCTTGGCGTGCGCGATGCCATGCACTGTTTATGGTGAGAGGCACGTTCGAGGAGTCGTATGAACGACTCCCGACATATTTATATAATTTGCAGCTGTAGAACCCTGGTACTGTCACACAGCTACGGACCGATTCACGTCGACGGTTTGAGATGTGCTTCGTGGCCCTTGGACCCGCGGTACGTATTTTAACACGTCATATGTTTACACATTATAAACTATAACATTTACAAAGGAAAACCACCTATGTTTTTGCAGATCCACACATTTATGGCAAATCTACGTCGTGTCCTGATAATAGACGCAACCCATTTAAAGGGACGTTACTTGGGTATGATGTTCCTGGCGGTTGCCATGGACGGGGATAACTCCATCGTTCCAGTAGCTTTCGGCGTAGGCAAGTCTGAAACCGGGGACGATTGGACTTGGTTTATGTCCATGTTGAGACAAGCTATCGGAGACCCGCAAGGGTTGGTGTTTATGTCTGACAGAGCTCCTTCCATAAGCGCCGCAATCTCTGCCATGTACCCAAACGCCCCTCACGCCATATGCTGTCGACATTTGGAGATGAACGCCAAATCCTAGGACAAACGTATTACCACCTACAAGGATGTCTATTGGGCGGCATGCAGAGCATATACGGATCGGGAGTTTAACAAGTACATGAATATGCTACGATATAGTGTCGAAGAAGCAGCCAAAGTCTTTGACGATGCTGGACCGGAGAGGTGGTCCGCGGCCCATTTTCCTGGACAACGGTATGACATTCTGACCTCGAATAGTGCAGAGTCTGTGAATGCACTCTCCCGTTTTGCACGTAGATGTTCGATTGTTAATCTTATGGACTACTTTCGGGCCTTTCAACAAGAGTGGTACCAAATTCGACGCCTAAAAGGAGCTTAGATGCAAAATGCACTCACACCAACGGCGGAGAACATCGTTCAGTACAGGGCGCGTCGTACGGCGACCTGGCCGATAAGAGCAATCGGGTATGGGAAGTACGAGGTGCATGATGACTATATTCACGCGATTATGAATATGGAAGACCACCTTTGTTCGTGTCGCGAATGGGATAAATCTGGGTTACCGTGCGGCCATGCCATCGCTGCAGCAAGATATATGGGTCGTACAGATTGCAGCGACTTGGCTGTACCTTTCTTCACGTCCGAATATTACCGAAAAACATACGTGGAGGTAATAAACCCAGCTGGACCCCCTGCAGCATGGGTGTATCCACCCGACCCGCTTCCGCCATGCTATCCACCTTTAATGGATAAGAACAGAGCCGGGAGACCGAGAAAGAACGACCGACGTCCATCACGTGGTGAAAGTTCGATACAACGAAGATGTACTCGGTGCCAATGCGTAGGACACACTCGTGGAGAGTGTCCAAATCCCGCCCCTTCAACCGTGCCAAGGAGACATTCAGTCAGTCACACCCCGGGCCCGTCACAGCTTGAACCATATGGAACAAACACATATGATACTGTTGATCTGAACGCTGATTTGTAAAATATATATATATATATATATTCATACTATATATATACACACATACATATGCTTCTAAATGAACATTGATAACACAGCTAGTTTGTAAATGATATATATATTCATATTATATATACACACATACATATGCTTCTAAACGAACATTGATAACACAGCTAGTTTGTAAATGATATATATATTCATATTATATATATACACACATACATATGCTTTTAAATGAACATTGATAACACAACTAGTTTGTAAATGATATATATATTCATATTATATATACACACATACATATGCTTTTAAATGAACATTGATAACACAGCTAGTTTGTATTCCATCCAACATGCTCTTCATCTTCAATCTTTCTGACCCTTCTTCAACGGCTTCTGCTTTTGCAACCACGTATGGCCATTGTGTACCACAACCCGGACACACTTTAGCAAATGAGTTGAGGGTTGTCATATATTCTACAAGAGGAGTAGGCCCACGTGGATAGAGTACGGCTACCAAAATCTAGCATCATTAACAAACAAAACCCCATGTTTGTTTATCCGAATGAGGTAACCTCTGACTTGACCTTGCATGATGTATCCAACCTAACCGTGGTTCAGTGGCTTAAAAACTACTTTTCAGAGAAATTAACAACAACAAAAAAAATACAAAACAACAACACAGTAAAAAAAATACAAACAACAACACAGTAAAAAAAAATACAAAACAAAAAAAAATACAAAACAACTAAAACAACCACCACCTACTTAAAAATTGATTTAGTTTCATCAATCCAAGCTTGCTTCTCGTTTACCTTCGCTTGAATAATTGCGAAGTCTTGCAGAATATGGTGAATTGCTTCTTGTTCTCGACGAACACGAGTCTCCCGAGCTTTTATATCCCCTTTCATCCTTTTGATCTCCCTGTCTTCCTCTTCGATCTTTCTCAAATGGACTGCCTTCCTGTCCATAATTTTTTTCCACTCTTCTGTTAGTTCATCTATCTCCTTTTCCTTTTTTGCTATGGCGACCTCGATTTGAGGTGGCATTTTTTCAGGAGTAGACTTAGGGTTTGATGACGATGCCATTTGTGGTTGAAATGAGAGAAGAGAAATCAAGAGAGAAAGCAATTCAAAGAAAGAAAGCAAGAGAGAAATCAAGAAAGAAAGCAATAAACAAGTGTGAATTGTGAATTGCAAATTACTGATATTTATGGATGAAATATCAAACATGCAAATGAATTTCAACCACAAATCGGTCTTCAAAGTACAATAATTGTGGAGAAAAACAGTAAAAGCATGCAAGATTCGTCTAAGTACATGGACCAAAAGTGTAAATTTTCAGGGGCCAAAACTGAAAATTTTTGGTCCATCGCGGGCTGCGATCGCGGGCAGGGGCCAAATGTGCACCGCGGCCAAAGTTGAGGGGCTTCGCGGGGCATTTGTGGCCAAAGTTCGTGCCACGTCAGCCCTATCCCGCGATCGCGGGCTCCATCGCGGGTATTTAGGGCATTTTGGTAAACTGAGAAATTTTTGTGGCATTTTGGTAACTCAATGTTTGACTTTTGGCATTTTAATTAATTTCCCTATTAGAAATATAGAAATATAGAAATATATATATATATATATATATATAGTTATTCTTTTTTGTTTATATATATATATATTTATATTCTTTTTATAAATTATACCATTGTATTTATTTTTTATAATCATCCACCCTATATCACCTATAACCTATAAAGCTAGATATGTAATCATCCACCCTATATCACCTATAACCTATAAAGCTAGCTATGTATCACGGGTGTTTGTTTTCAATCAAGTTTTTAGTCCCTACATCTCATTACCTTTTTGCCCTAAAAACTTCCCTATACATACATGTCATCCATTCCTTCAAAAAAAAACACCAAAAACCTTTCTTCCTTCTCCACCTCTCGGCCGTAAACCACCCACCAAACACCCTCCCTATTTTGTTACTCTTGGTATCTAGAGTTTTGTGAGGTTGAGAGTGTTCTCGATATATTCGGTGGTGTTCGAGAGGATTCGTTAGTTGATCGTGGATCTTAAGATCCTTGTGCGAAGCACTTTGTAATCTTCTTGGTTGGTAATAAACTCTCGCTCTCTCTCTTTGGTGGACGTACACTATCACAACGATAGCGGAACCACGTTAACTCCCGGTGTTATTGTTTGTGTTTTACTTGCCATACATACATACATATATATATATATATATATATATATATATATTTATATATATATATATATATATTTATAGATACTAATGTTTCCATCGCTTTTATCTATTTATATTATATATATATATATATATATATATATATATATATATATTTCGTGAGCTTCTCATATTTTTCTTTGGCACGATAAATTTTCACTATTCATGTCACTATGTAGGTCGTGATATTTTAATTTATCGGTTTAAAACACTTAAAAATGGCAAATTGGGGTGAAAATTTTCAATGGTATCCTAATTCAAATAATGAGGTATTTCATCCACTACTTTATATATATATATATATATATATATATATATATATTATGTTATCCCGTCTCATATTTTTATGTGTTTGTGTAGGATGATAATGTTAATTCAAACAAATCAACTGAAGCTTGTGAAATCCCTCAACCATCCGCATTTTCTACTGATATGGTATCTTTATGTTTCATTTTATCTTGTTAAATTATCTGGTAAAGTTAGTAGTTTGTTACAAAAAAGTCAATTTCAGGTGTTTAATTCTCGTAAAGATCTAATTGGGTGGGTACGCAATATGGGATATTCACTTGGTTTCGTTATTGTTATTAAAAGAAGCAACGGTTATAAAGTAGAATTTCAATGTGATTGTAGTGGTAAGCACAGGAGTAACAAAACCTCTAGTAAACATACTGGCACACGAAAAACAAATTGTCCATTTCACTTGATAGAGAATCATTTGGGTACTGATTGTTGGACTTTAGCTATGATATGTGATGCACATAATCATGATTTTGCATTACATTTGGAGGGACATGCATATGCAAGACGATTGTCTGAAAATGAAGCTCGATTGGTGGAAGATTTGTCAACAAACAATGTGAAGCCTAAAAATATTTTATCAACAATAAAGCAACAATATCCAGATAATGTGTCTACAAAAAAAACTATACACAATCAATGCCAGAAAATTCGACTTCAGAATGTAACGTCCCATAAATAAGATCATACGATATACCATAACTGAGCGTTTTTACAATACCAAAAGAACAGTTTTACCATTACATTTAAATATGAGCTTAACAAAATGACAGCGGAAGTCTAACTATCCACAGCCGAGCTCTAGACTAAAGTTAATCATCTATATTGGAGTCGCTCTATCTCCAAGCCACAATCCTTCTTTCCTTACTCCCTAATGTTTGAGCCTGAAGCTCGCTTACCTGAAAATGGTTTAGTTTTGAAAAGCGAGGGTTAGACCAAAAGGCCTAGTGAATTCCCTCTAGAGAAGAACATGTAACATATAAAATCATTTATTAAAATGCACAACAAGTCATCATCTTTGGTACTGCACTGTGTGGATCCCTTAACCATTTGCGATCGGGGCCCAAGCAGACTCCCCTTTCGCCCTCTCGTATCGGGGCCCAAGCAGACTCCCCGATACCCGTTTAGGAGGAAACGAATTCCAACCTACCGTCTCGTCATACCAAACCAAGAAATCATCCGATTCCGAGGCTCATTGATCCCACAGTGCAGACCGACATCACATAACATGCACATACGATTTATAAAACATTTGACTCTTCATAAATCATGCGCAACATATCAAACTTTTCTTTTCTTTCATGCATATCAGTTCGTAAGTATTTCATGCTTAGTAAAACCATAATCAGTAAAGAATCATTTGACATATATGTTGTAAAAGAGGTTTAGGGAACTCACCTGATTGTAGTGCCGTTCCTATACTTGCCCCGTTCCAACCGAAACCTATTGCATTAATTATATGGAAATGTAATTAGTCTTACTAACCCTTTAAACGTAAACCGTCCTTCTTTAACTCGATTCTAGCATGGGTAATCGTTCACTCGGTCAAACCCCTAAGGAAAAGTCTCGCTGGAACAGGCCTTGCAAAAATTATACTTTGCGCAACAGATGCCTGCGAAAGATTAGCTTTTCGCAACAGGCACTTGCGAAAAGCTTACTTCTCGCAACAGGCACTTGCGAAAAGCTTACTTCTCGCAATAGGCACTTGCGAAAAGTTTACTTCTCGCAATAGGCCTCTGCGAAAAGTTTACTTTTCGCAACAGGCATCTGCGAAAAGTTTACTTTTCGCAATGGGCACTTGCGAAAAGGCCACTCTGTGCCAGGGGCACTGTTCATCGTCTTCTTCGCCGGAACCCAGGCCAAATCTCGCCTAAAGCTTAACTTTCGTTTCTAAAGGCTGACCAGTTAGTACTATCCTTTTTCTCACATCAATTTGTTCATTCCTCTCTTGAAACAAGAAACCGAATGGGATTTCTCTAGAAATCCCGCAGGTCTGCCATTATTTCCCAAGGTCTCAAAACTTCATCCCTAAGACCCTTCCTAGACGAATTTGGAATTTACCATTAACCCAAACAAGTACGAAAAATCTGAAATGTAATGCTAGGGGCCCAATGCATTCGGAAATGGTGAAACTGGGTGGAAATCCCAGCTGATTTCACATTTTCGAACCAGACATAAAACCCTCAGAGGAGATAAAGCATGAACTAGAGAATACCAAGAGGGTGTGGTTAAATACCTGAACAGAATGTCTTCTTGCACCAAAACTAAATTTCTCCCCAAAAGCACCACCAATGCGTCTCCTTCTTCTTCCTTTCTCAGCACAACCGCCAACACAAAATCAGTAATAGGAATACTGATTGATGTGTCCTTAAATGAATACTGCCCTAGGGATTTGGGCCCAAAAGCCTTACTCAACTAATAGGCCCCTTTTATGCCAACTTCCATTTTTCTTATTTAGGCCACCAAACTTTTCCTTAAACAAATGGGTTATTACAACCTCCCCTCCTTAGAAGAATTCCGTCCCCGGAATTCCTCATTGGAAAAGATGCGGATATCTGTCCCTCATTTCAGACTCCAGTTCCCACGTAGCCTCAGGGCCCTTGTGATGACGCCACTGCACCCTCACTAGTCGGATTTCTTTGTTTCGTGACTTCCTTATCTTAACATCCGTGACAGCTTCAGGTTCCTCTACGAACCTCAACTTCTCGTCTACCTTGATGTCGTCTAACGGCACTGCCTTAGTCACGTCAGCCAAACATTTCCTCAAATTTGACACGTGAAACGCGTTGTGGATGCCATTCAATTCTTCTGGTAGGTCTAACCTGTAAGCTACTTCTCCAATTCTTTCCGTAATCGCAAACGGTCCGATATAACGTGGGCTCAACTTCCCACGTTTCCCAAACCGCACCACTCCCTTCCAAGGCGACACTTTCAGCAGAACGTGATCTCCGACTTGAAATTCTATGTCTTTCCGTCTTTTATCCGCATAACTCTTTTGTCGGTCGCGAGCGACCTTCAGTCTTTCTCGCACTTGGACTATCTTGTCCGAGGTTTGCTGAACAATCTCTGGTCCTGTCAACTGGCGCTCCCCAACCTCATTCCAGCATAACGGCGTCCGGCATCTCCTACCATACAATGCCTCAAACGACGCCGTCTTAATGCTCGAATGATAACTGTTGTTGTAAGCGAACTCAATCAATGGTAAGTGCTTTTCCCAAGACCCCTGGAAATCTAGAGCACATGCCCTCAACATGTCTTCTAACGTTTGGATCGTTCGCTCACTTTGCCCGTCGGTCTGAGGATGATAAGCGGTGCTCATCTTGATTTGCGACCCCAATTCTCTTTGGATGCTCCTCCAGAACTTGGAGGTAAACCTGCTATCCTGATCGGATACGATCGACGAAGGTACCCCGTGAAGGGTTACGATCTTGTCGATGTATAAACTGGCTAACCTTTCCATTGAGTAGGACTCTCGCATTGGCAGGAAATGAGCTGATTTCGTGTGTCGATCCACAATTACCCAAATCGCATCATAACCTTTCGGCGTCCTTGGCAAATGGGTCACGAAATCCATAGTGATTTGGTCCCACTTCCACATCGGTATCTCTAACGACTGAAGCTTCCCGTACGGCCTTTGATGTTCGATCTTCACTCGCGAACAAGTTAAACAGGTCTCAACGAAATGAGCCACATCCTTCTTCATTCCAGGCCACCAATAGTCTCGACGTAGGTCTCCGTACATTTTGTTAGTCCCCGGGTGAATCGTATACTTGGATTTGTGAGCCTCTTCCAGAATTACTTTCCTGAGCTCCCCGGTCTTCGGGACCCAAATTCTCCTATTGAAATACTTCACCCCTCGCCCATCCTCTACTAGCGAGGTCATTTGTCCGACCAGTCTTTCCTTCTTGAGGTTGATAGCACTGAGCGCGTCGGTTTGACACTTCTTTATCTCGGCCAGCAAGTTAAAGGTCACTTCAGCTCTCATAGCTACCACGCTGGGAACCTCGTTCCTTTCTTTACGACTTAAAGCGTCCGCCACTACATTCGCCTTTCCCGGGTGGTACTCGATCTTACAGTCGTAATCGGTCAACAGCTCGATCCATCGTCTTTGACGCATGTTCAACTCCTTCTGATCAAAGAGGTGACATAGGCTCTTATGGTCAGTGAAAATCTGGCACTTCGTCCCGTACAGGTAATGCCGCCAGATCTTCAAGGCAAAAACCACTGCCGCCAACTCTAAGTCGTGCGTAGGGTATCGAGCTTTGTGATCTTTTAACTGACGGGAGGCATAAGCAATCACCTTTCCTCTTTGCATGAGTAAGCAACCTAAACCGAGTTTCGATGCGTCACTGAATACTACAAAGTCATCTGACCCATCTGGTAACGACAACACCGGAGCGCTACTCAACATGTCCTTCAATCTTTGGAAAGCTTCCTCTTGCTTCTCGGACCAAGCAAACTTGATGTTTTTCTTGGTTAGAGAGGTTAATGGCGTGGCAATACGCGAAAAGTCCTTTATGAACTTCCGATAGTACCCGGCCAAACCGAGGAAACTTCGAACTTCAGACGGGTTCTTCGGTTGCTCCCAGTCTCGGATGGCTTCAATCTTTGCCGGGTCTACCATGATTCCTTTCTCGGACACCACATGCCCGAGGAATTGCACCTCCCTTAGCCAAAACTCACACTTTGAAAACTTAGCGAACAATTTCTCCTTCTTCAAAAGCTCCAGAATCAGCCTAAGGTGGTTCTCGTGCTCTTTCTCCGACTTTGAGAAGATCAGGATGTCGTCTATGAACACTATCACGAACTTGTCTAAATAAGGTTGACACACCCTATTCATTAAGTCCATGAAAGCTGCAGGGGCGTTAGTTAAACCGAACGACATCACCAGAAACTCGTAATGCCCATACCTAGTTCTGAAAGCGGTCTTTGGTATGTCCTCCCCTCTTACCTTGAGTTGATGGTATCCTGACCTCAAGTCTATCTTGGAAAAATAGCTGGCTCCTTGAAGTTGATCAAACAGGTCGTCAATTCGCGGTATTGGATACTTATTCTTGATCGTCACCTTGTTGAGCTCCCGGTAGTCTATACACATTTGCATGGTACCGTCCTTCTTCTTTACGAAGAGTACGGGTGCTCCCCACGGTGACGTACTTGGCCTCACGAATCCCTTGTCTAACAATTCCTGCAACTGAGTCATCATTTCTTTCATTTCGGACGGCGCTAATCTATAGGGTGCACGAGCAATCGGTGCAGCTCCCGGCATCAAGTCGATTTTGAACTCGATCTGACGATCCGGAGGTAAGCTTGTCAAATCATCCAGAAATACTTCCGGGTATTCGCTTACTACGTGCACATCGCCCACTCCACGCTTCTCTTTCTTGGCGTCTAACACGTACGCTAAGAATCCTCGACATCCTTTCCTCAAACACTTGCTAGCTTTGATGAGAGAGATGAGGCTGGTCTTTCTATTACGGCGGTTCCCATAAATCACTATGGGATCCCCGTCGGGGGATTGGATCCTGATCAGCTTTTTATTGCAAACGATATTGGCATCGTTTGCGGCTAACCAATCCATACCCAACACTACATCGAACTCCCCCATAGCCATGGGGTATAACTTCATAGGAAACAGTCTTCCTTCTATATCTATGGCGTAATTTTCTACCACTTCTTTAACATACACCAGACTATCGTTAGCAGTTTCCACCTCTAGCGCTCTCTCCAAACGTCTAGGTCTTACCCCTAAACATTTCATAAACGTATACGAAACAAACGAGCGATTTGCTCCTGAATCAAATAACACGTTGGCACACAGTGAGTTTACTAGAAATGTACCTGCCACAACGTCTGGAATTTCCTCCGCTTCCTCCGCAGTCATACGAAAAGCGCGCCCCTTAGCGCGTGCCGGCTCCGTTCCCTTCTCACTTCCTCTCTCCCCCTGACGATTCCCAGACTGAGTTGATCCCCCCTTTCTCAATTGCGGACAGTCATAACGAGTATGTCCCACAACTCCACATTGAAAACACGATTTACCCTTGGGGCAATCCCTTGACATGTGCCCAGGCAAGCCGCACCTGTAGCATGAGTTCGAACCTGCCATGCATTCACCTCGGTGCACCTTGTTGCACTTCGCACACGGTTTCGCAACTATATCTTTGCTCACCCGGTTATTTGATCGAAACGCTTTCCCTTTCCTCGAGTCGTTCTTCGCTCCGTCCCACTTGCGCTTGTCGCCGCTTTTCTCAGAAGTTTGACGATTCTTCTCCATTTCAATTAGCTCGGCCGCATCGATGGCTGTTTGAAAGGTAACGGGGTTTCTTGCCATTACCAGCTCTCGAATATCACTCCTTAGACCGTGGATGTAGTGATTCACTCTTCGTCCCTCCGTCGGCAAGTACAGGTCGGCAAAACGGGACTTTTCGATAAAACTTGAAGTATACTCCCGTACCGTCATTCTCCCCTGCTCCAAACCCAGGAACTCTTCTTCTAGCTTTTTCACTGCCGCGAGTGGGCAGAACTGTGCTTTGAACCGATCTACGAATGATTCCCACAACATTCCCTTTGCCATCGCAGAGCCCTTTCCCCCAGTTTCGGCCTCCCACCAATAAACTGCGTCGGATTTCAACATGGATAAGGCGAACATCACCCTGTCCTCATCAGCGCATTTGCAAGTGTCAAAGACTCGTTCCATCTCCTTTACCCACCTCATTGCTAGAACTGGGTCACACTCGCCCTTGAACGTAGGGGGCTTGCATGATGCGAAAACCTTAAAGTTACAACCCTTAGCTGCCGACTCGTTCACCGCCAGAGATGCTGCTTTCGAACGACTTCCGGTGCCCGATTCAATAGGATTTGACAACTCTGCACTTTCTTTGTTTTCAGTCGTCCCTTGGCCTTCAGAGGCCGTCCCATTGTGTCTGGTGAGGAGGGTTTGCAGAGTCTCCTGGATTTTACCAAGCTCTGCGGCCAAATTCTCTCGGGTTACGAATGTGGATCCCCGTCCTCGGCCACGTCCCCGTGGCGGGTTCTCCCTCCTTACTGTAGCCGAACTTTCCTGGATAGAGTCTTCTTGGTGAACGGGTATTTCCACACTCCTCGTCCTTCCACGACCCCTTCCACGGCCCCTTCCGCGACCCCTTCCGCGACCTCTTCCGCGGTTAGCTGGTCCACACTCCAGGGTCTCTCCTCCTTGGTTCCTTGGCATGACAGGCACTGACTTACTTCTCAAATTTCTTCCAGCCATAACGCTAATTCTGAAAGAAAACAATCGTTAACCCTTGCCAAACACGACACCACTACATTGCTATAACAGGTAATTGAAGCACGCACATGTACCTGTAAGTTCGTAATTACACTGGCCAGGTGTAATTCCAAACTTACCTTACACGTTTGTCCTCGGCACCTTATTCCTAAGTGCTTTATAGTGATTGTCCTAGGGGCAAACCTATGTCTCGGGTGTGTTCCTCCTCCTACAGTTTAAGTTTAGGCCCTAATGGTCACCTAAATCCCTTAAACTAAGGCTCTGATACCATTTGTAACGTCCCATAAATAAGATCATACGATATACCATAACTGAGCGTTTTTACAATACCAAAAGAACAGTTTTACCATTACATTTAAATATGAGCTTAACAAAATGACAGCGGAAGTCTAACTATCCACAGCCGAGCTCTAGACTAAAGTTAATCATCTATCTTGGAGTCGCTCTATCTCCAAGCCACAATCCTTCTTTCCTTACTCCCTAACGTTTGAGCCTGAAGCTCGCTTACCTGAAAATGGTTTAGTTTTGAAAAGCGAGGGTTAGACCAAAAGGCCTAGTGAATTCCCTCTAGAGAAGAACATGTAACATATAAAATCATTTATTAAAATGCACAACAAGTCATCATCTTTGGTACTGCACTGTGTGGATCCCTTAACCATTTGCGATCGGGGCCCAAGCAGACTCCCCTTTCGCCCTCTCGTATCGGGGCCCAAGCAGACTCCCCGATACCCGTTTAGGAGGAAACGAATTCCAACCTACCGTCTCGTCATACCAAACCAAGAAATCATCCGATTCCGAGGCTCATTGATCCCACAGTGCAGACCGACATCACATAACATGCACATACGATTTATAAAACATTTGACTCTTCATAAATCATGCGCAACATATCAAACTTTTCTTTTCTTTCATGCATATCAGTTCGTAAGTATTTCATGCTTAGTAAAACCATAATCAGTAAAGAATCATTTGACATATATGTTGTAAAAGAGGTTTAGGGAACTCACCTGATTGTAGTGCCGTTCCTATACTTGCCCCGTTCCAACCGAAACCTATTGCATTAATTATATGGAAATGTAATTAGTCTTACTAACCCTTTAAACGTAAACCGTCCTTCTTTAACTCGATTCTAGCATGGGTAATCGTTCACTCGGTCAAACCCCTAAGGAAAAGTCTCGCTGGAACAGGCCTTGCAAAAATTATACTTTGCGCAACAGATGCCTGCGAAAGATTAGCTTTTCGCAACAGGCACTTGCGAAAAGCTTACTTCTCGCAACAGGCACTTGCGAAAAGCTTACTTCTCGCAATAGGCACTTGCGAAAAGTTTACTTCTCGCAATAGGCCTCTGCGAAAAGTTTACTTTTCGCAACAGGCATCTGCGAAAAGTTTACTTTTCGCAATGGGCACTTGCGAAAAGGCCACTCTGTGCCAGGGGCACTGTTCATCGTCTTCTTCGCCGGAACCCAGGCCAAATCTCGCCTAAAGCTTAACTTTCGTTTCTAAAGGCTGACCAGTTAGTACTATCCTTTTTCTCACATCAATTTGTTCATTCCTCTCTTGAAACAAGAAACCGAATGGGATTTCTCTAGAAATCCCGCAGGTCTGCCATTATTTCCCAAGGTCTCAAAACTTCATCCCTAAGACCCTTCCTAGACGAATTTGGAATTTACCATTAACCCAAACAAGTACGAAAAATCTGAAATGTAATGCTAGGGGCCCAATGCATTCGGAAATGGTGAAACTGGGTGGAAATCCCAGCTGATTTCACATTTTCGAACCAGACATAAAACCCTCAGAGGAGATAAAGCATGAACTAGAGAATACCAAGAGGGTGTGGTTAAATACCTGAACAGAATGTCTTCTTGCACCAAAACTAAATTTCTCCCCAAAAGCACCACCAATGCGTCTCCTTCTTCTTCCTTTCTCAGCACAGCCGCCAACACAAAATCAGTAATAGGAATACTGATTGATGTGTCCTTAAATGAATACTTCCCTAGGGATTTGGGCCCAAAAGCCTTACTCAACTAATAGGCCCCTTTTATGCCAACTTCCATTTTTCTTATTTAGGCCACCAAACTTTTCCTTAAACAAATAGGTTATTACAACCTCCCCTCCTTAGAAGAATTCCGTCCCCGGAATTCCTCATTGGAAAAGATGCGGATATCTGTCCCTCATTTCAGACTCCAGTTCCCACGTAGCCTCAGGGCCCTTGTGATGACGCCACTGCACCCTCACTAGTCGGATTTCTTTGTTTCGTGACTTCCTTATCTTAACATCCGTGACAGCTTCAGGTTCCTCTACGAACCTCAACTTCTCGTCTACCTTGATGTCGTCTAACGGCACTGCCTTAGTCACGTCAGCCAAACATTTCCTCAAATTTGACACGTGAAACGCGTTGTGGATGCCATTCAATTCTTCTGGTAGGTCTAACCTGTAAGCTACTTCTCCAATTCGTTCCGTAATCGCAAACGGTCCGATATAACGTGGGCTCAACTTCCCACGTTTCCCAAACCGCACCACTCCCTTCCAAGGCGACACTTTCAGCAGAACGTGATCTCCGACTTGAAATTCTATGTCTTTCCGTCTTTTATCCGCATAACTCTTTTGTCGGTCGCGAGCGACCTTCAGTCTTTCTCGCACTTGGACTATCTTGTCCGAGGTTTGCTGAACAATCTCTGGTCCTGTCAACTGGCGCTCCCCAACCTCATTCCAGCATAACGGCGTCCGGCATCTCCTACCATACAATGCCTCAAACGGCGCCGTCTTAATGCTCGAATGATAACTGTTGTTGTAAGCGAACTCAATCAATGGTAAGTGCTTTTCCCAAGACCCCTGGAAATCTAGAGCACATGCCCTCAACATGTCTTCTAACGTTTGGATCGTTCGCTCACTTTGCCCGTCGGTCTGAGGATGATAAGCGGTGCTCATCTTGATTTGCGACCCCAATTCTCTTTGGAAGCTCCTCCAGAACTTGGAGGTAAACCTGCTATCCCGATCGGATACGATCGACGAAGGTACCCCGTGAAGGGTTACGATCTTGTCGATGTATAAACTGGCTAACCTTTCCATTGAGTAGGACTCTCGCATTGGCAGGAAATGAGCTGATTTCGTGAGTCGATCCACAATTACCCAAATCGCATCATAACCTTTCGGCGTCCTTGGCAAATGGGTCACGAAATCCATAGTGATTTGGTCCCACTTCCACATCGGTATCTCTAACGACTGAAGCTTCCCGTACGGCCTTTGATGTTCGATCTTCACTCGCGAACAAGTTAAACAGGTCTCAACGAAATGAGCCACATCCTTCTTCATTCCAGGCCACCAATAGTCTCGACGTAGGTCTCCGTACATTTTGTTAGTCCCCGGGTGAATCGTATACTTGGATTTGTGAGCCTCTTCCAGAATTACTTTCCTGAGCTCCCCGGTCTTCGGGACCCAAATTCTCCTATTGAAACACTTCACCCCTCGCCCATCCTCTACTAGCGAGGTTATTTGTCCGACCAGTCTTTCCTTCTTGAGGTTGATAGCACTGAGCGCGTCGGTTTGACACTTCTTTATCTCGGCCAGCAAGTTAAAGGTCACTTCAGCTCTCATAGCTACCACGCTGGGAACCTCGTTCCTTTCTTTACGACTTAAAGCGTCCGCCACTACATTCGCCTTTCCCGGGTGGTACTCGATCTTACAGTCGTAATCGGTCAACAGCTCGATCCATCGTCTTTGACGCATGTTCAACTCCTTCTGATCAAAGAGGTGACATAGGCTCTTATGGTCAGTGAAAATCTGGCACTTCGTCCCGTACAGGTAATGCCGCCAGATCTTCAAGGCAAAAACCACTGCCGCCAACTCTAAGTCGTGCGTAGGGTATCGAGCTTCGTGATCTTTTAACTGACGGGAGGCATAAGCAATCACCTTTCCTCTTTGCATGAGTACGCAACCTAAACCGAGTTTCGATGCGTCACTGAATACTACAAAGTCATCTGACCCATCTGGTAACGACAACACCGGAGCGCTACTCAACATGTCCTTCAATCTTTGGAAAGCTTCCTCTTGCTTCTCGGACCAAGCAAACTTGATGTTTTTCTTGGTTAGAGAGGTTAATGGCGTGGCAATACGCGAAAAGTCCTTTATGAACTTCCGATAGTACCCGGCCAAACCGAGGAAACTTCGAACTTCAGACGGGTTCTTCGGTTGCTCCCAGTCTCGGATGGCTTCAATCTTTGCCGGGTCTACCATGATTCCTTTCTCGGACACCACATGCCCGAGGAATTGCACCTCCCTTAGCCAAAACTCACACTTTGAAAACTTAGCGAACAATTTCTCCTTCTTCAAAAGCTCCAGAATCAGCCTAAGGTGGTTCTCGTGCTCTTTCTCCGACTTTGAGAAGATCAGGATGTCGTCTATGAACACTATCACGAACTTGTCTAAATAAGGTTGACACACCCTATTCATTAAGTCCATGAAAGCTGCAGGGGCGTTAGTTAAACCGAACGGCATCACCAGAAACTCGTAATGCCCATACCTAGTTCTGAAAACGGTCTTTGGTATGTCCTCCCCTCTTACCTTGAGTTGATGGTATCCTGACCTCAAGTCTATCTTGGAAAAATAGCTGGCTCCTTGAAGTTGATCAAACATGTCGTCAATTCGCGGTATTGGATACTTATTCTTGATCGTCACCTTGTTGAGCTCCCGGTAGTCTATACACATTCGCATGGTACCGTCCTTCTTCTTTACGAAGAGTACGGGTGCTCCCCACGGTGACGTACTTGGCCTCACGAATCCCTTGTCTAACAATTCCTGCAACTGAGTCACCATTTCTTTCATTTCGGACGGCGCTAATCTATAGGGTGCACGAGCAATCGGTGCAGCTCCCGGCATCAAGTCGATTTTGAGCAATATCTGTCTGTCTGGGTCTTCATGAAGATGCATGGCCCACAATTCGGTCTAACTTGATGGAAGAGTTAGATACACACAAGACAGAATACTGGAACACTTTTGGAGGTCAATATTGGAATATTGTTTACAACACTTTAAACTTCTTTCAATCAGATCGAGGTGCACCAGTTGAACACTGGATGACAATGCCTGAAATAGGTGTCTTGATTGTTTCAAAGTATAATGTGAAATTACACGTTATAAATATGGCAGGCTGTATGACGTACTTGCCGCTTAGGTCCACTCTGCCAGCGTGGTATCAACATGTTGCTTTTACAATTGGGTACGTTAATGGTAACCGTTATGTGAAATTAGATATGGCAGAAGGATACCCGTTCCCTACTATAACTCAACATTTTTTCCACTACTGTTATCCGTGTGCTGCAGGATGGGCTACCCCGTATTCAGATCGAATACAGAAGTACCAACGACTTTTACGTGTTAATTGTAATACGGATAATGTTATTTTAGAATAATCGAATGTAATATAGATTATTTTATGTTCTATTTATATGTTAAATCGCAATGTTTATGTTTTATTTTTATAATTATATAATTATAAAAAATTAGTAATATTTATATTTATAAATTTTTATTTATTTTTAAATAAAACCAAAAAGTAAAAGAAAAACAAACCTTTTTAAACTATATAATACAATTAAATAAAAATATATAATACAAATAAATATAAAAAAGAAAAAAGAAAAGACAACACTATATATATCATATATATATATATAAAAAGTGGAGCCTTGGCTAAAAGGTATTACCTTTTAGCCTAGTGGTAAAGCTTATGCTTGTAATGGTATCAGAGCCTTGGTCTCGGGTTCGAATCTTGCTGCGTGCTGAGTATTGCCAATAGTGCTAACGCTCAGTAACAATAGTATTACCAATCATGTTCACGCCTTGCTCTTACGAGGGTGAGGGATTCGGGTTCGAGGGGGGTAATGTGGTCCTGCATAAGTATTAAGTGGAGCCTTGGCTAAAAGGTATTACCTTTTAGCCTAGTGGTAAAGCTTATGCTTGTAATTAGTATTCATTTACTTATTTCCACCTTTTCTGGCTCTGATACCATTCTGAGAACGATTCAGGATCGTTAAAAAGATATTTGTTTTTGCAAAATAATTTAAATGTCTTTTATTAATATATGAAGGCTTTGCTATATTATTAGTTATAAAGAAGCTTGAAAGGTAATGAGAAATTGTAATCGGAGAATTACCAGAAATGAATAAAGTGAAATGATGATTATGATTGAAAGTTTTAATAATGAGACAACCATTATTAAATAAGATTATGCGAAGCATATTTTTTAAAAAAAAATTCATTATAATATTGATGAACGTATGAATGGCTATTATGATCTGCTCTTTGTAAAAGACTATTATAACGATAATTTGGTTGATGAATAACTACAAATTGAGATATATGATTTAAAATAAAAAAGTTTATAATATCGTTAAGAATCCTAATCGTATTATATTCTGGAACAAAATTTTTTATTTGAAATGTACTATCTATATTCATAAGATGCATATTATTAATTTTTTGTAAAATAAGGCAACCATTATCAAATACAATAACGAAAAGCATGTTTAGAAAATACCTTCTTTGATTAAATGATTAATTGAACAGTTGTCTTCTCGACAAGCTTTGCATACATCTGGGGATATGAATATCTGGAAATCTAAAGACTTTGAACATCTTGAAGTAGAAAATCTAAGGGATTTTTTAGACATAACATTGAGAGAATATGGAAAGAATTGATGGGAGAAGAAACTGATGATCTTCTTCGTTTCTTTGATCTTCTTTTATAGGCGTTGGAGATTTCTTTGTGACCGGCATTTGTCTGTTTCTTTTCTTGAATAATTGAGCATGACTGGTAACTGGCTGTAAATGCATTATGCATTATTTGTGGTAGACAATCTTCTCTTCTTTTTTTCTTTGTCTTCTTTTGCATAGCCTTGTAGCCCTTTGACTTCTTTGCCATTTTCTTTTGTAGCCTTTTGACTTCCTTGCCATTTTCTTGTTTTTGGCCGACAATAGATTTTATCAAATCAATTGCCTTTTTCTTCAATCCTGTAAAGGTTAGTAATAATTCTTATTTGATTAATTATTTGATTAATATAAAGTCGAAAATACGAAGAGGTGTATTTTCTACATATGAATAATAACACAATTTGAATAAGAAAGAAATTGTCTACAAAGACAATTCACCAAACACACACTATATTTATTATTCGTAAATATTAATATCGGAATACGGATCTTGAGCGTCTTGAATAACCTCGGTATCTTGATTAGTGCTGGAACCGCTTGACGATGCCTCTCTGACTCTTTTGATTATTTTCTTGAGTTCTTCTTTTGAACTTGTGGCTAAGAGTTGTTCTATCTCTTTGTCTTCATTGTCTTCTTCTTTTGATGGCTGAATGACTTTGGAGGAAGAATCTTCATAATTCAGGGAGTAATAATCTGAAACTCCTTGAATTGTCATCTTCTGAATTTGATCTGCAGGGATGTTGTCCCACCATTTGACTCGGACAGTTCTTTGTAGTAGGCTTGGGGAAGTGTCACATGCAGGTGTAACACTAAAAGTCCAGGAAATAATCCATGGAATCTTGAATAAAATGGAGAATTGGAGGAGATATTCAAAATCTGGGATTTTTTGATAGAAGATTTCCTTGAACCTTTTAAAACCTTCTAAGACTAGGTATGGAAGAGTTTCTGGGATATTACCTAAAAACTTAAACCATCTAACGAACCACTTTGGGTATGAACATTCAAAGTTTCTATCAAAAAATATGAACCATGAATGCGAATAACTCTTAAGATAAAAAAGGTTATACCACGCATCTTGGTAATCATAGTAATTGAAGTAGGGGTGTTTTGGGTAGTTTGTGGTTTTGTCTGTGTAAGGACGGGCTTTCCATTCTTGGATTGAAAGAACATGAAGGATGTGGACTCTACTGTAGGCTATATCGGTTTTTTCTGGAGAATTGTAATTATGGGTTATTTTGATGGAACCTGTGTTTTCTAGGATAGCTTGGTAATACTCTCTTGGTTTTATCTCGCTTCCTATGAACATGGAATTCTTGGGAAAAAGGAAATCCGTAAGAGATAGAAATCCTTGGTTATATATTTGAACTTCTCCTTCTTCAAGGATTTTTACAAGCTGTTGATTAGGGTTTTGGAAATAAGAGTTGCTACCTTCTTTTGAAGAAGAAGATCTGGTACTCTTAAAGTTCTGAGGAGTGATTGTTTGGGTTTGGGGTAGTATGATAGATTTTTTGGGAGTGAAGTTTGGCGAAATGGTAACCGGTTTTTGAACTAAAGATGAATAAGAGGGCTGTTTTTTGATAGGGGTAATTGGGGTAAATCTATTTTGGGTAGGAACAATGGATGATGAGGAAGTGGGTTTGAAGGGAGAAAGCTGTTTTTTCTCAGGACCTTGAATAGTAGCAAGCCTTTTATCTTCCCTTTGATTCATTTCCCCTGTAAAAATTCTCGTGATAAAAAATCTGGGAGAGAATTATTTTCGCCTTTTATAAATTCAATTTTGAAATCGAAATTGCTTAACAATGCTTGCCATCTTGCAAAAATTTGTTTTGAAATAATATTTTTTATATCATTTTCTAAGATAGGTTTTGCAGATTGACAATCTATTCTTAATAAAAAGGGTTTCATGTATAGATCGTCTTCAAATTTTTTGATGCATAAAACAATACTTAAAATTTCTTTTTTAACAGTTGAATAATTCTTTTGAGTATCATTCCAAGCTCCTGAAAAGAATCTTACTAATTCTTCTTTTGAATCATTGTTAATTTTTTGTTTTAATATCCCACCAAATCCTAAGTCACTAGCATCTGTTTCTACAATGATACTAGCATTTGGTTGTGGTATACTAAGACAAGGTAAGTATTTGACTTTTTCTTTAATGTTTTTGATAATATTTGTATGTTCTTGAGTCCATGGTGATGGATTCTTTTTTAATCTCTGATATAAGGGTTTGCAAATAATACCTAAATCCTTAAAGAAATCATGGACATAGTTTAGACATCCTAAAAATCTTTGAAGTTGGGCTTTGTCTTTTATTTCATCTGGAAATTTATTTGCAAATTCTAAGCTTCGTTGTATTGGTTTGATAGTTCCTTGAACAATATCATGTCCTAAGAATCTAATATTAGTTTGAAATAGACTCATTTTTGTGGAAGAAATGACTAGTCCATTATTGAGAATTAGATCATAGAATACATGTAAATGTTTAAAATGTTGATCTAAAGATTTTGAAAAAATTAACACATCATCAATGTAAACAATAGCGAAATTGCTTATAGGGATAATAATGTCATTCATGATATTTTGAAATTCTGAAGGAGCATTTTTGAGACCAAAAGGCATTATGTTCCACTCATAATGTCCAAATGGGACATTAAAGCCTGTTTTATATTTATCTTGTTCATAGATTTGTATCTGCCAAAATCCAGACTTCATATCGAATTTTGAAAATATCTTTGCGTCGTAAAGTCTTTTTAATAAGTCTCTTTTATTTGGTATTGGGTATCGAATCCATTCTAAAACTTTGTTCAAAGGTTTGTAATTAATAACAATCTTGGAGTGCCTCTTTCTAATTCACCTGCGTTCATGACATAGAAGGCTGAACAAGACCAAGGCGATTTTGAAGGTCTTATGAGTTTTTTGTTTAATAAATCTTGGATTTCTTTCTTACAGTGATCTTGTAATTCATTCGACATGTGAATAGCTTTAGATTTTGAAGGAATATCCTTTTCATTAAATTCTTTTATATATGGTAATTTAACAGTATGTTGTTTCCTTTTCCAAAAGGCATTGGGAAAAGTTGAACAAACATTATTTTCAAATTTTTCTTTTATCTTTTTAATTTTATTTTGAACATTTGGATCTTGTAAGTTATCAAAAATTCTTTTATAACTAATTTCATTGATTAAATGTTTTGCATGTTTAGCTTTGTTAGTTAAGGTATTTAACTCTGTATGAATAATTGGGTCTGTAAATTTAAATTTTATTTCTTTATTTAAAACTTTTGTGCAAATTCCTTCTTGATCAACAGTAATTGGATAAAGTTGATAAATAAAAGGGGGTCCTAATATTAAGGTTGAGGTTAAGTTTTTGACAAGGATTAAAGATGTTTTGAAACAATAATCATCTTTACAAATATGAACATTAGAAACTTTGTAAGAAATGTCAAGTTTTGATCCACTAGCTCCTGATAAACGATTTGAAGTTTTTTTCATAATAAATTGTAGGAATGAGTCCTTCTTGAACAACATTCATATCAGCGCCACTATCAATAAGAGCAATAACAGTTATTTTGAATTCATTCTGTATACAAAGATTAATACTTGTATGCCATCTTTGATATGAAATATTTTTAGGGATTTTAACTTTATTAATATTTGATTCTTTATTTGTAATGATTGTGATTTTAGGACCATCTTCTTGAATATTTTTATTCATTTCAACTTCTGAGAGGCGTTCTTTGATTATTCTTATTTCTGTTTTAACTGTAGTTAATTCTTCTTTAAGATCTTGAGTAGATATTGGTTTATTTGTTTGGGAAAACCTGTTAAAGACTTCTTGAAGGTTAAATGGCTCAATAGCTTTTGACGTATTAGTTTCTTTCTTTGGATTATAATTAAGAAACTTTTTTGTAGCTTCATTTTAAATAGTTAGATCTGGGATTTTATCTAATAATTCAAGAATTTCTCTATCTTCTTTGGTTATAACATTTATTTTGTTACAAGTACAGTTTCCTAAACATTCACATATTTCAGAATCTGAGTTGCTAGAGTTTGAGCTTTCTTCTACAACATTTAAGTCATTATTATTATAATCTGAAATACTTGATTCATCTGAGCTTGAATAATCATCATTTAGGATTAGTTTGCTTATTTGAATTTTTAATTGATCAGAGATTTGTAATTCATTGATCTTTTTCTTAACATAACAATCTTTTGCCATGTGTCCAGTTTTACCACATTTATAGCAAATAATTATGTCTCTTGAGTCGGTTTGTTTATGAAGGTTTTTTCTAAATTTTTTATATGGTTTTTTCTTATGATAATTATTAGTTTTATCATATTTATTAGTTCTATCATATTTTGTTTTAAACCTTTTGTCTGAGTATTTTTTTGAATATTTTTTTGGTTTAGATGTTGTAGGAGTAGTTATATTTTCATAACCGTATTGTTGACATAAATTACCAAGTTCTTCTTTATTATTAATTCTGTCTTTCTTTATCTTTGCTTTAAGTCTGAACAAATAGCTAATCCCTCTTTATTAATGTATCCAGATATTTGTCCGTAAGTTAAGGTTGCGTAAGGTATTTGATTATTATAATCGTCTCTTAGTTTTTGTCTTATCCTCTCTGCAAAAAGCTTTGGTAAACCTGCAACAAACCTTTCTTTCCAAAAGGCTTCGCCACAGTCTGGTCTTATCATTACTTTTGAAAGAAACATATCTTTATACCATCTGTAATCTTGTAGTTTTCTACAAGTGAGGTTTAGAAGTATTTCTGAACTTTTTTCTTGGAATATATATGGATCTCCTATAAAATGTTTTATAATGCTAAAAAGAAGAGTAGCTATTGCATCTTCTTCTTGAGTTGGAGTTTGTTGGTTATTCTCGAGTTTTACGACAATTTTTGTTGCGTCAAGAACTTGACGTTTATCATTATCATTTAAATACATTTCCCACCAATTTCTTAAAATTCCTGTAAACCCTGATATGATCATGCTTGCAATAGTTTTTTCAGTATTATCTCTAGTGCGATAAGCATTTGCAGCCATGTTCATTTCTTGAATCATATTGAGAATTTGATGTTCTGTTAGTCCATCAATGTTCCATTCATAGATTGAAGAACCATCGTATGAACTTCTCATCCATGCGTCGTTTCGTTCTTCGAACTGAACATCTGGGAAAGTTGGTCTATGATAAAATTTTTTTGTTTGAGGACGACTAGTATTAGTATTACTTCTAAAATTTAATTTATTCGTGAACTGTTCATTTATTTGAGATATATTATTTGATTCAGAGTCTGATTCAGATTCTTGATTTAAAACATTTACTTTTAGATTACTTAATTTTTGTTCTAATTCATTAACTAGCTTTTTGTTATATCCTAAATTTGTATTAGAATCAATTTGATAAGGCTTAAAAATTGGACTTTTATTATTTTCATTGTCATTATTTTTATTGTCATTATTTTTATTGTTCTTTTCTTTAAAAGAAGGAATCGTGACTTTATGATTATTTTCTATTCTATTTAATTGGTTACTCATAGTATACAGAATTTCATTTGAATAATTATTTTGACAAATAATAGCTTTAAGGTTTTCGTCTTTATCAGGTTTTGGAATTGTTAAAGGTAATCCTATAAATTTATTATCAATTACAACTGAGTCCTTTGGAGGATGTATTGAAGTTATAGTTTCATCGCTTTTCATGATTTTATAATTTTGAGTTATTTTTGGGGTCTCATAAGTATTAATGAATGGGTTTGGAATGTCTTGTTCTTTACAATACATTTCGTACCAATTAAAAAATGTTATATGAGTTTTATTTCTATTAATGTAATCTCTCCATAAGAGTTGATGTTTAAATTCCTTTTGAGAATTATTGACTGATGAATAGTAGAACTCTCTTCTTTCTTTATTATAATCATAGTCAAATTCTTCTATAAGGTATTTCATATTAATATTTGAACTACTCATTTTGACTTAATTAAATTTGGGTTCTTTATTGATTAATTTCAGATTGAATTTCTGAAGGAGTGGGTTCGTAAACATAACTTTGGGTTTCTTCAGATCCTTCTTGATAAAAGGCCTGAGGAATTGGTCTATTAAAGTCTACATTTTTGAACTTTAAAGATTGAGATCTTTGAAAAGGAGGGGGTTTTGTTCTATTTATTGTCCCTGTTGATAGCCTTGAGGAATTAGATCTAAGATCTTCAAGATTAAAATTATTAAAATTGATATCAACTGATCCATCTTCATGTTCAGTGATATTTGATATGTGGTTTGAATTATCTATAGGTTTTGGATTACCAATATCTTGGAGATTCCAATTACATGATTGAGTAATTTCATTCCATTTTAGTCTTTTAGGAATTTGAATTTTTGTATTTTGAGGGTTGGCTTCGAATATTAATGTTTCATCTCTAGGGCTTGATATTTTAGTTTTTGGTTCAATAGTTGAAGTCATAGTTTTGTAACATACTCTATAGATTACAGCTACAGGCTTAGTGTCTTCTTTAATTTCTAAATTCTTTGTTTTGATAGTGAGAACTAAAGTATCTAATATATTTGGATCAAATAATCCTACTGAAAAGTTGGGATAGCAATTGAAATAAATCGGGCCATTTGAAACATTAGTCTCTGCCATGGCTAAGACTGAATTTTGGAAATTAGTGTGTCTAGCATCTCTTAGTATTAATAAAACTGGGGCATCTATTCCTAATCTGAATAAAGGTTTGATAGCAACTTGGACCAATCCAATATGCAGAAATTTGTATTTTTGTCTATGTTGTATTATAGATGATTTGGATAATAGGGTAAGATTACTGTAATCTTTATTTATTGATACAGTTTGTTCTGTAGCTTTGATTGAATATCCTTGAAAGTAATCAAAAGTTCCTACTTTATAAACGGTTTTGACATCTTGTTTGGGAATTGTCCAATTTGTTAAACTTTGCTCGATATTTGAAATATGTACTTCTGAAGAATTCATATTGAGATCATTCTCATCTATTTTATCATTTTCAGAAGAATGTTTTTTAGTAAATAAATTCAACATAACTTTATATTTTTAACAAAACGTATTTAAAGGGTTGTTTAGAATTTGAAGAAAATTACCTTCTTTTAAATACTTCTTGAATAATTAGAGGGACCACCTACTGCGGGACCACCCATGGATAGTCTGGACGGCTTACTATACTTTCTGCGTCACTTACGACAGGGCTGACCAACACAGACCTAAATAGGATGACCAACACTAACATTCTTTTCATATTAAAAGAATATATTTTCTTGAATTTAAAACAATCTTTAAATATATCCTGAAAAATTTTACAAAGTTTAGTAGTATTCATTTACTTATTTCCACCTTTTCTGGCTCTGATACCATTCTGAGAACGATTCATTTACTTATTTCCACCTTTTCTGGCTCTGATACCATTCTGAGAACGATTCAGGATCGTTAAAAAGATATTTGTTTTTGCAAAATAATTTAAATGTCTTTTATTAATATATGAAGGCTTTGCTATATTATTAGTTATAAAGAAGCTTGAAAGGTAATGAGAAATTGTAATCGGAGAATTACCAGAAATGAATAAAGTGAAATGATGATTATGATTGAAAGTTTTAATAATGAGACAACCATTATTAAATAAGATTATGCGAAGCATATTTTTAAAAAAAAAAATTAATTATAATATTGATGAACGTATGAATGGCTATTATGATCTGCTCTTTGTAAAAGACTATTATAACGATAATTTGGTTGATGAATAACTACAAATTGAGATATATGATTTAAAATAAAAAAGTTTATAATATCGTTAAGAATCCTAATCGTATTATATTCTGGAACAAAATTTTTTATTTGAAATGTACTATCTATATTCATAAGATGCATATTATTAAATTTTTGTAAAATAAGGCAACCATTATCAAATACAATAACGAAAAGCATGTTTAGAAAATACCTTCTTTGATTAAATGATTAATTGAACAGTTGTCTTCTCGACAAGCTTTGCATACATCTGGGGATATGAATATCTGGAAATCTAAAGACTTTGAACATCTTGAAGTAGAAAATCTAAGGGATTTTTTAGACATAACATTGAGAGAATATGGAAAGAATTGATGGGAGAAGAAACTGATGATCTTCTTCGTTTCTTTGATCTTCTTTTATAGGCGTTGGAGATTTCTTTGTGACCGGCATTTGTCTGTTTCTTTTCTTGAATAATTGAGCATGACTGGTAACTGGCTGTAAATGCATTATGCATTATTTGTGGTAGACAATCTTCTCTTCTTTTTTTCTTTGTCTTCTTTTGCATAGCCTTGTAGCCTTTTGACTTCTTTGCCATTTTCTTTTGTAGCCTTTTGACTTCCTTGCCATTTTCTTGTTTTTGGCCGACAATAGATTTTATCAAATCAATTGCCTTTTTCTTCAATCCTGTAAAGGTTAGTAATAATTCTTATTTGATTAATTATTTGATTAATATAAAGTCGAAAATACGAAGAGGTGTATTTTCTACATATGAATAATAACACAATTTGAATAAGAAAGAAATTGTCTACAAAGACAATTCACCAAACACACACTATATTTATTATTCGTAAATATTAATATCGGAATACGGATCTTGAGCGTCTTGAATAACCTCGGTATCTTGATTAGTGCTGGAACCGCTTGACGATGCCTCTCTGACTCTTTTGATTATTTTCTTGAGTTCTTCTTTTGAACTTGTGGCTAAGAGTTGTTCTATCTCTTTGTCTTCATTGTCTTCTTCTTTTGATGGCTGAATGACTTTGGAGGAAGAATCTTCATAGTTCAGGGAGTAATAATCTGAAACTCCTTGAATTGTCATCTTCTGAATTTGATCTGCAGGGATGTTGTCCCACCATTTGACTCGGACAGTTCTTTGTAGTAGGCTTGGGGAAGTGTCACATGCAGGTGTAACACTAAAAGTCCAGGAAATAATCCATGGAATCTTGAATAAAATGGAGAATTGGAGGAGATATTCAAAATCTGGGATTTTTTGATAGAAGATTTCCTTGAACCTTTTAAAACCTTCTAAGACTGGGTATGGAAGAGTTTCTGGGATATTACCTAAAAACTTAAACCATCTAACGAACCACTTTGGGTATGAACATTCAAAGTTTCTTTCAAAAAATATGAACCATGAATGCGAATAACTCTTAAGATAAAAAAGGTTATACCACGCATCTTGGTAATCATAGTAATTGAAGTAGGGGTGTTTTGGGTAGTTTGTGGTTTTGTCTGTGTAAGGACGGGCTTTCCATTCTTGGATTGAAAGAACATGAAGGATGTGGACTCTACTGTAGGCTATATCGGTTTTTTCTGGAGAATTATAATTATGGGTTATTTTGATGGAACCTGTGTTTTCTAGGATAGCTTGGTAATACTCTCTTGGTTTTATCTCGCTTCCTATGAACATGGAATTCTTGGGAAAAAGGAAATCCGTAAGAGATAGAAATCCTTGGTTATATATTTGAACTTCTCCTTCTTCAAGGATTTTTACAAGCTGTTGATTAGGGTTTTGGAAATAAGAGTTGCTACCTTCTTTTGAAGAAGAAGATCTGGTACTCTTAAAGTTCTGAGGAGTGATTTTTTGGGTTTGGGGTAGTATGATAGATTTTCTGGGAGTGAAGTTTGGCGAAATGGTAACCGGTTTTTGAACTAAAGATGAATAAGAGGGCTGTTTTTTGATAGGGGTAATTGGGGTAAATCTATTTTGGGTAGGAACAATGGATGATGAGGAAGTGGGTTTGAAGGGAGAAAGCTGTTTTTTCTCAGGACCTTGAATAGTAGCAAGCCTTTTATCTTCCCTTTGATTCATTTCCCCTGTAAAAATTCTCGTGATAAAAAATCTGGGAGAGAATTATTTTCGCCTTTTATAAATTCAATTTTGAAATCGAAATTGCTTAACAATGCTTGCCATCTTGCAAAAAATTGTTTTGAAATAATATTTTTTTATATCATTTTCTAAGATAGGTTTTGCAGATTGACAATCTATTCTTAATAAAAAGGGTTTCATGTATAGATCGTCTTCAAATTTTTTGATGCATAAAACAATACTTAAAATTTCTTTTTTAACAGTTGAATAATTCTTTTGAGTATCATTCCAAGCTCCTGAAAAGAATCTTACTAATTCTTCTTTTGAATCATTGTTAATTTTTTGTTTTAATATCCCACCAAATCCTAAGTCACTAGCATCTGTTTCTACAATGATACTAGCATTTGGTTGTGGTATACTAAGACAAGGTAAGTATTTGACTTTTTCTTTAATGTTTTTGATAATATTTGTATGTTCTTGAGTCCATGGTGATGGATTCTTTTTTAATCTCTGATATAAGGGTTTGCAAATAATACCTAAATCCTTAAAGAAATCATGGACATAGTTTAGACATCCTAAAAATCTTTGAAGTTGGGTTTTGTCTTTTATTTCATCTGGAAATTTATTTGCAAATTCTAAGCTTCGTTGTATTGGTTTGATAGTTCCTTGAACAATATCATGTCCTAAGAATCTAATATTAGTTTGAAATAGACTCATTTTTGTGGAAGAAATGACTAGTCCATTATTGAGAATTAGATCATAGAATACATGTAAATGTTTAAAATGTTGATCTAAAGATTTTGAAAAAATTAACACATCATCAATGTAAACAATAGCGAAATTGCTTATAGGGATGATAATGTCATTCATGATATTTTGAAATTCTGAAGGAGCATTTTTGAGACCAAAAGGCATTACGTTCCACTCATAATGTCCAAATGGGACATTAAAGCCTGTTTTATATTTATCTTGTTCATAGATTTGTATCTGCCAAAATCCAGACTTCATATCGAATTTTGAAAATATCTTTGCGTCGTAAAGTCTTTTTAATAAGTCTCTTTTATTTGGTATTGGGTATCGAATCCATTCTAAAACTTTGTTCAAAGGTTTGTAATTAATAACAAGTCTTGGAGTGCCTCTTTCTAATTCAGCTGCGTTCATGACATAGAAGGCTGAACAAGACCAAGGCGATTTTGAAGGTCTTATGAGTTTTTTGTTTAATAAATCTTGGATTTCTTTTTTACAGTGATCTTGTAATTCATTCGACATGTGAATAGCTTTAGATTTTGAAGGAATATCCTTTTCATTAAATTCTTTTATATATGGTAATTTAACAGTATGTTGTTTCCTTTTCCAAAAGGCATTGGGAAAAGTTGAACAAACATTATTTTCAAATTTTTCTTTTATCTTTTTAATTTTATTTTGAACATTTGGATCTTGTAAGTTATCAAAAATTCTTTTATAACTAATTTCATTGATTAAATGTTTTGCATGTTTAGCTTTGTTAGTTAAGGTATTTAACTCTGTATGAATAATTGGGTCTGTAAATTTAAATTTTATTTCTTTATTTAAAACTTTTGTGCAAATTCCTTCTTGATCAACAGTAATTGGATAAAGTTGATAAATAAAAGGGGATCCTAATATTAAGGTTGAGGTTAAGTTTTTGACAAGGATTAAAGATGTTTTGAAACAATAATCATCTTTACAAATATGAACATTAGAAACTTTGTAAGAAATGTCAAGTTTTGATCCACTAGCTCCTGATAAACGATTTGAAGTTTTTTCATAATAAATTGTAGGAATGAGTCCTTCTTGAACAACATTCATATCAGCGCCACTATCAATAAGAGCAATAACAGTTATTTTGAATTCATTCTGTATACAAAGATTAATACTTGTATGCCATCTTTGATATGAAATATTTTTAGGGATTTTAACTTTATTAATATTTGATTCTTTATTTGTAATGATTGTGATTTTAGGACCATCTTCTTGAATATTTGTATTCATTTCAACTTCTGAGAGGCGTTCTTTGATTATTCTTATTTCTGTTTTAACTGTAGTTAATTCTTCTTTAAGATCTTGAGTAGATATTGGTTTATTTGTTTGGGAAAACCTATTAAAGACTTCTTGAAGGTTAAATGACTCAATAGCTTTTGACGTATTAGTTTCTTTCTTTGGATTATAATTAAGAAACTTTTTTGTAGCTTCATTTTTAATAGTTAGATCTGGGATTTTATCTAATAATTCAAGAATTTCTCTATCTTCTTTGGTTATAACATTTATTTTGTTACAAGTACAGTTTCCTAAACATTCACATATTTCAGAATCTGAGTTGCTAGTGTTTGAGCTTTCTTCTACAACATTTAAGTCATTATTATTATAATCTGAAATACTTGATTCATCTGAGCTTGAATAATCAATCATTTAGGATTAGTTTGCTTATTTGAATTTTTAATTGATCAGAGATTTGTAATTCATTGATCTTTTTCTTAACATAACAATCTTTTGCCATGTGTCCAGTTTTACCACATTTATAGCAAATAATTATGTCTCTTGAGTCGGTTTGTTTATGAAGGTTTTTTCTAAATTTTTTATATGGTTTTTTCTTATGATAATTATTAGTTTTATCATATTTATTAGTTCTATCATATTTTGTTTTAAACCTTTTGTCTGAGTATTTTTTTGAATATTTTTTTGGTTTAGATGTTGTAGGAGTAGTTATATTTTCATAACCGTATTGTTGACAGAAATTACCAAGTTCTTCTTTATTATTAATTCTGTCTTTCTTTATCTTTGCTTTAAGTTTTAAGTCTGAACAAATAGCTAATCCCTCTTTATTAATGTATCCAGATATTTGTCCGTAAGTTAAGGTTGCGTAAGGTATTTGATTATTATAATCGTCTCTTAGTTTTTGTCTTATCCTCTCTGCAAAAAGCTTTGGTAAACCTGCAACAAACCTTTCTTTCCAAAAGGCTTCGCCACAGTCTGGTCTTATCATTACTTTTGAAAGAAACATATCTTTATACCATCTGTAATCTTGTAGTTTTCTACAAGTGAGGTTTAGAAGTATTTCTGAACTTTTTTCTTGGAATGTATATGGATCTCCTATAAAATGTTTTATAATGCTAAAAAGAAGAGTAGCTATTGCATCTTCTTCTTGAGTTGGAGTTTGTTGGTTATTCTCGAGTTTTACGACAGTTTTTGTTGCGTCAAGAACTTGACGTTTATCATTATCATTTAAATACATTTCCCACCAATTTCTTAAAATTCCTGTAAACCCTGATATGATCATGCTTGCAATAGTTTTTTCAGTATTATCTCTAGTGCGATAAGCATTTGCAGCCATGTTCATTTCTTGAATCATATTGAGAATTTGATGTTCTGTTAGTCCATCAATGTTCCATTCATAGATTGAAGAACCATCGTATGAACTTCTCATCCATGCGTCGTTTCGTTCTTCGAACTGAACATCTGGGAAAGTTGGTCTATGATAAAATTTTTTTGTTTGAGGACGACTAGTATTAGTATTACTTCTAAAATTTAATTTATTCGTGAACTGTTCATTTATTTGAGATATATTATTTGATTCAGAGTCTGATTCAGATTCTTGATTTAAAACATTTACTTTTAGATTACTTAATTTTTGTTCTAATTCATTAACTAGCTTTTTGTTATATCCTAAATTTGTATTAGAATCAATTTGATAAGGCTTAAAAATTGGACTTTTATTATTTTCATTGTCATTATTTTTATTGTCATTATTTTTATTGTTCTTTTCTTTAAAAGAAGGAATCGTGACTTTATGATTATTTTCTATTCTATTTAATTGGTTACTCATAGTATACAGAATTTCATTTGAATAATTATTTTGACAAATAATAGCTTTAAGGTTTTCGTCTTTATCAGGTTTTGGAATTGTTAAAGGTAATCCTATAAATTTATTATCAATTACAACTGAGTCCTTTGGAGGATGTATTGAAGTTATAGTTTCATCGCTTTTCATGATTTTATAATTTTGAGTTATTTTTGGGGTCTCATAAATATTAATGAATGGGTTTGGAATGTCTTGTTCTTTACAATACATTTCGTACCAATTAAAAAATGTTATATGAGTTTTATTTCTATTAATGTAATCTCTCCATAAGAGTTGATGTTTAAATTCCTTTTGAGAATTATTGACTGATGAATAGTAGAACTCTCTTCTTTCTTTATTATAATCATAGTCAAATTCTTCTATAAGGTATTTCATATTAATATTTGAACTACTCATTTTGACTTAATTAAATTTGGGTTCTTTATTGATTAATTTCAGATTGAATTTCTGAAGGAGTGGGTTCGTAAACATAACTTTGGGTTTCTTCAGATCCTTCTTGATAAAAGGCCTGAGGAATTGGTCTATTAAAGTCTACATTTTTGAACTTTAAAGATTGAGATCTTTGAAAAGGAGGGGGTTTTGTTCTATTTATTGTCCCTGTTGATAGCCTTGAGGAATTAGATCTAAGATCTTCAAGATTAAAATTATTAAAATTGATATCAACTGATCCATCTTCATGTTCAGTGATATTTGATATGTGGTTTGAATTATCTATAGGTTTTGGATTACCAATATCTTGGAGATTCCAATTACATGATTGAGTAATTTCATTCCATTTTAGTCTTTTAGGAATTTGAATTTTTGTATTTTGAGGGTTGGCTTCGAATATTAATGTTTCATCTCTAGGGCTTGATATTTTAGTTTTTGGTTCAATAGTTGAAGTCATAGTTTTGTAACATACTCTATAGATTACAGCTACAGGCTTAGTGTCTTCTTTAATTTCTAAATTCTTTGTTTTGATAGTGAGAACTAAAGTATCTAATATATTTGGATCAAATAATCCTACTGAAAAGTTGGGATAGCAATTGAAATAAATCGGGCCATTTGAAACATTAGTCTCTGCCATGGCTAAGACTGAATTTTGGAAATTAGTGTGTCTAGCATCTCTTAGTATTAATAAAACTGGGGCATCTATTCCTAATCTGAATAAAGGTTTGATAGCAACTTGGACCAATCCAATATGCAGAAATTTGTATTTTTGTCTATGTTGTATTATAGATGATTTGGATAATAGGGTAAGATTACTGTAATCTTTATTTATTGATACAGTTTGTTCTGTAGCTTTGATTGAATATCCTTGAAAGTAATCAAAAGTTCCTACTTTATAAACGGTTTTGACATCTTGTTTGGGAATTGTCCAATTTGTTAAACTTTGCTCGATATTTGAAATATGTACTTCTGAAGAATTCATATTGAGATCATTCTCATCTATTTTATCATTTTCAGAAGAATGTTTTTTAGTAAATAAATTCAACATAACTTTATATTTTTAACAAAACGTATTTAAAGGGTTGTTTAGAATTTGAAGAAAATTACCTTCTTTTAAATACTTCTTGAATAATTAGAGGGACCACCTACTGCGGGACCACCCATGGATAGTCTGGACGGCTTACTATACTTTCTGCGTCACTTACGACAGGGCTGACCAACACAGACCTAAATAGGCTGACCAACACTAACATTCTTTTCATATTAAAAGAATATATTTTCTTGAATTTAAAACAATCTTTAAATATATCCTGAAAATTTTTACAAAGTTTAGTAGTATTCATTTACTTATTTCCACCTTTTCTGGCTCTGATACCATTCTGAGAACGATTCAGGATCGTTAAAAAGATATTTGTTTTTGCAAAATAATTTAAATGTCTTTTATTAATATATGAATGCTTTGCTATATTATTAGTTATCCTGAAAAATTTTACAAAGTTTAGTAGTATTCATTTACTTATTTTCACCTTTTCTGGCTCTGATACCATTCTGAGAACGATTCAGGATCGTTAAAAAGATATTTGTTTTTGCAAAATAATTTAAATGTCTTTTATTAATATATGAAGGCTTTGCTATATTATTAGTTATAAAGAAGCTTGAAAGGTAATGAGAAATTGTAATCGGAGAATTACCAGAAATGAATAAAGTGAAATGATGATTATGATTGAAAGTTTTAATAATGAGACAACCATTATTAAATAAGATTATGCGAAGCATATTTTTTTTAAAAAAAAATTTAATTATAATATTGATGAACGTATGAATGGCTATTATGATCTGCTCTTTGTAAAAGACTATTATAACGATAATTTGGTTGATGAATAACTACAAATTGAGATATATGATTTAAAATAAAAAAGTTTATAATATCGTTAAGAATCCTAATCGTATTATATTCTAGAACAAAAATTTTTATTTGAAATGTACTATCTATATTCATAAGACGCATATTATTAAATTTTTGTAAAATAAGGCAACCATTATCAAATACAATAACGAAAAGCATGTTTAGAAAATACCTTCTTTGATTAAATGATTAATTGAACAGTTGTCTTCTCGACAAGCTTTGCATACATCTGGGGATATGAATATCTGGAAATCTAAAGACTTTGAACATCTTGAAGTAGAAAATCTAAGGGATTTTTTAGACATAACATTGAGAGAATATGGAAAGAATTGATGGGAGAAGAAACTGATGATCTTCTTCGTTTCTTTGATCTTCTTTTATAGGCGTTGGAGATTTCTTTGTGACCGGCATTTGTCTGTTTCTTTTCTTGAATAATTGAGCATGACTGGTAACTGGCTGTAAATGCATTATGCATTATTTGTGGTAGACAATCTTCTCTTCTTTTTTTCTTTGTCTTCTTTTGCATAGCCTTGTAGCCTTTTGACTTCTTTGCCATTTTCTTTTGTAGCCTTTTGACTTCCTTGCCATTTTCTTGTTTTTGGCCGACAATAGATTTTATCAAATCAATTGCCTTTTTCTTCAATCCTGTAAAGGTTAGTAATAATTCTTATTTGATTAATTATTTGATTAATATAAAGTCGAAAATACGAAGAGGTGTATTTTCTACATATGAATAATAACACAATTTGAATAAGAAAGAAATTGTCTACAAAGACAATTCACCAAACACACACTATATTTATTATTCGTAAATATTAATATCGGAATACGGATCTTGAGCGTCTTGAATAACCTCGGTATCTTGATTAGTGCTGGGACCGCTTGACGATGCCTCTCTGACTCTTTTTATTATTTTCTTGAGTTCTTCTTTTGAACTTGTGGCTAAGAGTTGTTCTATCTCTTTGTCTTCATTGTCTTCTTCTTTTGATGGCTTGTAATAACCCATTTGTTTAAGGAAAAGTTTGGTGGCCTAAATAAAAAAATGGAAGTTGGCATAAAAGGGGCCTATTAGTTGAGTAAGGCTTTTGGGCCCAAATCCCTAGGGCAGTATTCATTTAAGGACATATCAATCAGTATTCCTATTACTGATTTTGTGTTGGCGGCTGTGCTGAGAAAGGAAGAAGAAGGAGACGCATTGGTGGTGCTTTTGGGGAGAAATTTAGTTTTGGTGCAAGAAGACATTCTGTTCAGGTATTTAACCACACCCTCTTGGTATTCTCTAGTTCATGCTTTATCTCCTCTGAGGGTTTTATGTCTTGTTCGAAAATGTGAAATCAGCTGGGATTTCCACCCAGTTTCACCATTTCCGAATGCATTGGGCCCTAACATTACATTTCAGATTTTTCGTACTTTTTGGGTTAATGGTAAATTCCAAATTCGTCTAGGAAGGGTCTTAGGGATGAAGTTTTGAGACCTTGGGAAATAATGGCAGACCTGCGGGATTTCTAGAGAAATCCCATTCGGTTTCTTGTTTCAAGAGAGGAATGAACAAATTGATGTGAGAAAAAGGATAGTACTAACTGGTCAGCCTTTAGAAACGAAAGTTAAGCTTTAGGCGAGATTTGGCCTGGGTTCCGGCGAAGAAGACGATGAACAGTGCCCCTGGCACAGAGTGGCCTTTTCGCAAGTGCCCATTGCGAAAAGTAAACTTTTCGCAGATGCCTGTTGCGAAAAGTAAACTTTTCGCAGAGGCCTATTGCGAGAAGTAAACTTTTCGCAAGTGCCTATTGCGAGAAGTAAGCTTTTCGCAAGTGCCTATTGCGAGAAGTAAGCTTTTCGCAAGTGCCTGTTGCGAAAAGCTAATCTTTCGCAGGCATCTGTTGCGCAAAGTAGAATTTTTGCAAGGCCTGTTCCAGCGAGACTTTTCCTTAGGGGTTTGACCGAGTGAACGATTACCCATGCTAGAATCGAGTTAAAGAAGGACGGTTTACGTTTAAAGGGTTAGTAAGACTAATTACATTTCCATATAATTAATGCAATAGGTTTCGGTTGGAACGGGGCAAGTATAGGAAGGGCACTACAATCAGGTGAGTTCCCTAAACCTCTTTTACAACATATATGTCAAATGATTCTTTACTGATTATGGTTTTACTAAGCAGGAAATACTTACGAACTGATATGCATGAAAGAAAAGAAAAGTTTGATATGTTGCGCATGATTTATGAAGAGTCAAATGTTTTATAAATCGTATGTGCATGTTATGTGATGTCGGTCTGCACTGTGGGATCAATGAGCCTCGGAATCGGATGATTTCTTGGTTTGGTATGACGAGACGGTAGGTTGGAATTCGTTTCCTCCTAAACGGGTATCGGGGAGTCTGCTTGGGCCCCGATACGAGAGGGCGAAAGGGGAGTCTGCTTGGGCCCCGATCGCAAATGGTTAAGGGATCCACACAGTGCAGTACCAAAGATGATGACTTGTTGTGCATTTTAATAAATGATTTTATATGTTACATGTTCTTCTCTAGAGGGAATTCACTAGGCCTTTTGGTCTAACCCTCGCTTTTCAAAACTAAACCATTTTCAGGTAAGCGAGCTTCAGGCTCAAACGTTAGGGAGTAAGGAAAGAAGGATTGTGGCTTGGAGATAGAGCGACTCCAAGATAGATGATTAACTTTAGTCTAGAGCTCGGCTGTGGATAGTTAGACTTCCGCTGTCATTTTGTTAAGCTCATATTTAAATGTAATGGTAAAACTGTTCTTTTGGTATTGTAAAAACGCTCAGTTATGGTATATCGTATGATCTTATTTATGGGACGTTACAAATGGTATCAGAGCCTTAGTTTAAGGGATTTAGGTGACCATTAGGGCCTAAACTTAAACTGTAGGAGGAGGAACACACCCGAGACATAGGTTTGCCCCTAGGACAATCACTATAAAGCACTTAGGAATAAGGTGCCGAGGACAAACGTGTAAGGTAAGTTTGGAATTACACCTGGCCAGTGTAATTACGAACTTACAGGTACATGTGCGTGCTTCAATTACCTGTTATAGCAATGTAGTGGTGTCGTGTTTGGCAAGGGTTAACGATTGTTTTCTTTCAGAATTAGCGTTATGGCTGGAAGAAATTTGAGAAGTAAGTCAGTGCCTGTCATGCCAAGGAACCAAGGAGGAGAGACCCTGGAGTGTGGACCAGCTAACCGCGGAAGAGGTCGCGGAAGGGGTCGCGGAAGGGGCCGTGGAAGGGGTCGTGGAAGGACGAGGAGTGTGGAAATACCCGTTCACCAAGAAGACTCTATCCAGGAAAGTTCGGCTACAGTAAGGAGGGAGAACCCGCCACGGGGACGTGGCCGAGGACGGGGATCCACATTCGTAACCCGAGAGAATTTGGCCGCAGAGCTTGGTAAAATCCAGGAGACTCTGCAAACCCTCCTCACCAGACACAATGGGACGGCCTCTGAAGGCCAAGGGACGACTGAAAACAAAGAAAGTGCAGAGTTGTCAAATCCTATTGAATCGGGCACCGGGAGTCGTTCGAAAGCAGCATCTCTGGCGGTGAACGAGTCGGCAGCTAAGGGTTGTAACTTTAAGGTTTTCTCATCATGCAAGCCCCCTACGTTCAAGGGCGAGTGTGACCCAGTTCTAGCAATGAGGTGGGTAAAGGAGATGGAACTAGTCTTTGACACTTGCAAATGCGCTGATGAGGACAGGGTGATGTTCGCCTTATCCATGTTGAAATCCGACGCAGTTTATTGGTGGGAGGCCGAAACTGGGGGAAAGGGCTCTGCGATGGCAAAGGGAATGTTGTGGGAATCATTCGTAGATCGGTTCAAAGCACAGTTCTGCCCACTCGCGGCAGTGAAAAAGCTAGAAGAAGAGTTCCTGGGTTTGGAGCAGGGGAGAATGACGGTACGGGAGTATACTTCAAGTTTTATCGAAAAGTCCCGTTTTGCCGACCTGTACTTGCCGACGGAGGGACGAAGAGTGAATCACTACATCCACGGTCTAAGGAGTGATATTCGAGAGCTGGTAATGGCAAGAAACCCCGTTACCTTTCAAACAGCCATCGATGAGGCCGAGCTAATTGAAATGGAGAAGAATCGTCAAACTTCTGAGAAAAGCGGCGACAAGCGCAAGTGGGACGGAGCGAAGAACGACTCGAGGAAAGGGAAAGCGTTCCGATCAAATAACCGGGTGAGCAAAGATATAGTTGCGAAACCGTGTGCGAAGTGCAACAAGGTGCACCGAGGTGAATACATGGCAGGTTCGAACTCATGCTACAGGTGCGGCTTGCCTGGGCACATGTCAAGGGATTGCCCCAAGGGTAAATCGTGTTTTCAATGTGGAGTTGTGGGACATACTCGTTATGACTGTCCGCAATTGAGAAAGGGGGGATCAACTCAGTCTGTGAATCGTCAGGGGGAGAGAGGAAGTGAGAAGGGAACGGAGCCGGCACGCGCTAAGGGGCGCGCTTTTCGTATGACTGCGGAGGAAGCGGAGGAAATTCCAGACGTTGTGGCAGGTACATTTCTAGTAAACTCACTGTGTGCCAACGTGTTATTTGATTCAGGAGCAAATCGCTCGTTTGTTTCGTATACGTTTATGAAATGTTTAGGGGTAAGACCTAGACGTTTGGAGAGAGCGCTAGAGGTGGAAACTGCTAACGATAGTCTGGTGTATGTTAAAGAAGTGGTAGAAAATTGCGCCATAGATATAGAAGGAAGACTGTTGCCTATGAAGTTATACCCCATGGCTATGGGGGAGTTCGATGTAGTGTTGGGTATGGATTGGTTAGCCGCAAACGATGCCAATATCGTTTGCAATAAAAAGCTGATCAGGATCCAATCCCCCGACGGGGATCCCATAGTGATTTATGGGAACCGCCGTAATAGAAAGACCAGCCTCATCTCTCTGATCAAAGCTAGCAAGTGTTTGAGGAAAGGATGTCGAGGATTCTTAGCGTACGTGTTAGACGCCAAGAAAGAGAAGCGTGGAGTGGGCGATGTGCACGTAGTAAGCGAATACCCGGAAGTATTTCCGGATGATTTGACAAGCTTACCTCCGGATCGTCAGATCGAGTTCAAAATCGACTTGATGCCGGGAGCTGCACCGATTGCTCGTGCACCCTATAGATTAGCGCCGTCCGAAATGAAAGAAATGATGACTCAGTTGCAGGAATTGTTAGACAAGGGATTCGTGAGGCCAAGTACGTCACCGTGGGGAGCACCCGTACTCTTCGTAAAGAAGAAGGACGGTACCATGCGAATGTGTATAGACTACCGGGAGCTCAACAAGGTGACGATCAAGAATAAGTATCCAATACCGCGAATTGACGACCTGTTTGATCAACTTCAAGGAGCCAGCTATTTTTCCAAGATAGACTTGAGGTCAGGATACCATCAACTCAAGGTAAGAGGGGAGGACATACCAAAGACCGCTTTCAGAACTAGGTATGGGCATTACGAGTTTCTAGTGATGCCGTTCGGTTTAACTAACGCCCCTGCAGCTTTCATGGACTTAATGAATAGGGTGTGTCAACCTTATTTAGACAAGTTCGTGATAGTGTTCATAGACGACATCCTGATCTTCTCAAAGTCGGAGAAAGAGCACGAGAACCACCTTAGGCTGATTCTGGAGCTTTTGAAGAAGGAGAAATTGTTCGCTAAGTTTTCAAAGTGTGAGTTTTGGCTAAGGGAGGTGCAATTCCTCGGGCATGTGGTGTCCGAGAAAGGAATCATGGTAGACCCGGCAAAGATTGAAGCCATCCGAGACTGGGAGCAACCGAAGAACCCGTCTGAAGTTCGAAGTTTCCTCGGTTTGGCCGGGTACTATCGGAAGTTCATAAAGGACTTTTCGCGTATTGCCACGCCATTAACCTCTCTAACCAAGAAAAACATCAAGTTTGCTTGGTCCGAGAAGCAAGAGGAAGCTTTCCAAAGATTGAAGGACATGTTGAGTAGCGCTCCGGTGTTGTCGTTACCAGATGGGTCAGATGACTTTGTAGTATTCAGTGACGCATCGAAACTCGGTTTAGGTTGCGTACTCATGCAAAGAGGAAAGGTGATTGCTTATGCCTCCCGTCAGTTAAAAGATCACGAAGCTCGATACCCTACGCACGATTTAGAGTTGGCGGCAGTGGTTTTTGCCTTGAAGATCTGGCGGCATTACCTGTACGGGACGAAGTGCCAGATTTTCACTGACCATAAGAGCCTATGTCACCTCTTTGATCAGAAGGAGTTGAACATGCGTCAAAGACGATGGATCGAGCTGTTGACCGATTACGACTGTAAGATCGAGTACCACCCGGGAAAGGCGAATGTAGTGGCGGACGCTTTAAGTCGTAAAGAAAGGAACGAGGTTCCCAGCGTGGTAGCTATGAGAGCTGAAGTGACCTTTAACTTGCTGGCCGAGATAAAGAAGTGTCAAACCGACGCGCTCAGTGCTATCAACCTCAAGAAGGAAAGACTGGTCGGACAAATGACCTCGCTAGTAGAGGATGGGCGAGGGGTGAAGTGTTTCAATAGGAGAATTTGGGTCCCGAAGACCGGGGAGCTCAGGAAAGTAATTCTGGAAGAGGCTCACAAATCCAAGTATACGATTCACCCGGGGACTAACAAAATGTACGGAGACCTACGTCGAGACTATTGGTGGCCTGGAATGAAGAAGGATGTGGCTCATTTCGTTGAGACCTGTTTAACTTGTTCGCGAGTGAAGATCGAACATCAAAGGCCGTACGGGAAGCTTCAGTCGTTAGAGATACCGATGTGGAAGTGGGACCAAATCACTATGGATTTCGTGACCCATTTGCCAAGGACGCCGAAAGGTTATGATGCGATTTGGGTAATTGTGGATCGACTCACGAAATCAGCTCATTTCCTGCCAATGCGAGAGTCCTACTCAATGGAAAGGTTAGCCAGTTTATACATCGACAAGATCGTAACCCTTCAAGGGGTACCTTCGTCGATCGTATCCGATCGGGATAGCAGGTTTACCTCCAAGTTCTGGAGGAGCTTCCAAAGAGAATTGGGGTCGCAAATCAAGATGAGCACCGCTTATCATCCTCAGACCGACGGGCAAAGTGAGCGAACGATCCAAACGTTAGAAGACATGTTGAGGGCATGTGCTCTAGATTTCCAGGGGTCTTGGGAAAAGCACTTACCATTGATTGAGTTCACTTACAACAACAGTTATCATTCGAGCATTAAGACGGCGCCGTTTGAGGCATTGTATGGTAGGAGATGCCGGACGCCGTTATGCTGGAATGAGGTTGGGGAGCGCCAGTTGACAGGACCAGAGATTGTTCAGCAAACCTCGGACAAGATAGTCCAAGTGCGAGAAAGACTGAAGGTCGCTCGCGACCGACAAAAGAGTTATGCGGATAAAAGACGGAAAGACATAGAATTTCAAGTCGGAGATCACGTTCTGCTGAAAGTGTCGCCTTGGAAGGGAGTGGTGCGGTTTGGGAAACGTGGGAAGTTGAGCCCACGTTATATCGGACCGTTTGCGATTACGGAACGAATTGGAGAAGTAGCTTACAGGTTAGACCTACCAGAAGAATTGAATGGCATCCACAACGCGTTTCACGTGTCAAATTTGAGGAAATGTTTGGCTGACGTGACTAAGGCAGTGCCGTTAGACGACATCAAGGTAGACGAGAAGTTGAGGTTCGTAGAGGAACCTGAAGCTGTCACGGATGTTAAGATAAGGAAGTCACGAAACAAAGAAATCCGACTAGTGAGGGTGCAGTGGCGTCATCACAAGGGCCCTGAGGCTACGTGGGAACTGGAGTCTGAAATGAGGGACAGATATCCGCATCTTTTCCAATGAGGAATTCCGGGGACGGAATTCTTCTAAGGAGGGGAGGTTGTAATAACCCATTTGTTTAAGGAAAAGTTTGGTGGCCTAAATAAGAAAAATGGAAGTTGGCATAAAAGGGGCCTATTAGTTGAGTAAGGCTTTTGGGCCCAAATCCCTAGGGCAGTATTCATTTAAGGACACATCAATCAGTATTCCTATTACTGATTTTGTGTTGGCGGCTGTGCTGAGAAAGGAAGAAGAAGGAGACGCATTGGTGGTGCTTTTGGGGAGAAATTTAGTTTTGGTGCAAGAAGACATTCTGTTCAGGTATTTAACCACACCCTCTTGGTATTCTCTAGTTCATGCTTTATCTCCTCTGAGGGTTTTATGTCTGGTTCGAAAATGTGAAATCAGCTGGGATTTCCACCCAGTTTCACCATTTCCGAATGCATTGGGCCCCTAGCATTACATTTCAGATTTTTCGTACTTGTTTGGGTTAATGGTAAATTCCAAATTCGTCTAGGAAGGGTCTTAGGGATGAAGTTTTGAGACCTTGGGAAATAATGGCAGAACTGCGGGATTTCTAGAGAAATCCCATTCGGTTTCTTGTTTCAAGAGAGGAATGAACAAATTGATGTGAGAAAAAGGATAGTACTAACTGGTCAGCCTTTAGAAACGAAAGTTAAGCTTTAGGCGAGATTTGGCCTGGGTTCCGGCGAAGAAGACGATGAACAGTGCCCCTGGCACAGAGTGGCCTTTTCGCAAGTGCCCATTGCGAAAAGTAAACTTTTCGCAGATGCATGTTGCGAAAAGTAAACTTTTCGCAGAGGCCTATTGCGAGAAGTAAGCTTTTCGCAAGTGCCTATTGCGAGAAGTAAGCTTTTCGCAAGTGCCTGTTGCGAGAAGTAAGCTTTTCGCAAGTGCCTGTTGCGAGAAGTAAGCTTTTCGCAAGTGCCTGTTGCGAAAAGCTAATCTTTCGCAGGCATCTGTTGCGCAAAGTAGAATTTTTCCAAGGCCTGTTCCAGCGAGACTTTTCCTTAGGGGTTTGACCGAGTGAACGATTACCCATGCTAGAATCGAGTTAAAGAAGGACGGTTTACGTTTAAAGGGTTAGTAAGACTAATTACATTTCCATATAATTAATGCAATAGGTTTCGGTTGGAACGGGGCAAGTATAGGAAGGGCACTACAATCAGGTGAGTTCCCTAAACCTCTTTTACAACATATATGTCAAATGATTCTTTACTGATTATGGTTTTACTAAGCAGGAAATACTTACGAACTGATATGCATGAAAGAAAAGAAAAGTTTGATATGTTGCGCATGATTTATGAAGAGTCAAATGTTTTATAAATCGTATGTGCATGTTATGTGATGTCGGTCTGCACTGTGGGATCAATGAGCCTCGGAATCGGATGATTTCTTGGTTTGGTATGACGAGACGGTAGGTTGGAATTCGTTTCCTCCTAAACGGGTATCGGGGAGTCTGCTTGGGCCCCGATACGAGAGGGCGAAAGGGGAGTCTGCTTGGGCCCCGATCGCAAATGGTTAAGGGATCCACACAGTGCAGTACCAAAGATGATGACTTGTTGTGCATTTTAATAAATGATTTTATATGTTACATGTTCTTCTCTAGAGGGAATTCACTAGGCCTTTTGGTCTAACCCTCGCTTTTCAAAACTAAACCATTTTCAGGTAAGCGAGCTTCAGGCTCAAACGTTAGGGAGTAAGGAAAGAAGGATTGTGGCTTGGAGATAGAGCGACTCCAAGATAGATGATTAACTTTAGTCTAGAGCTCGGCTGTGGATAGTTAGACTTCCGCTGTCATTTTGTTAAGCTCATATTTAAATGTAATGGTAAAACTGTTCTTTTGGTATTGTAAAAACGCTCAGTTATGGTATATCGTATGATCTTATTTATGGGACGTTACATGGCTGAATGACTTTGGAGGAAGAATCTTCATAGTTCAGGGAGTAATAATCTGAAACTCCTTGAATTGTCATCTTCTGAATTTGATCTGCAGGGATGTTGTCCCACCATTTGACTCGGACAGTTCTTTGTAGTAGGCTTGGGGAAGTGTCACATGCAGGTGTAACACTAAAAGTCCAGGAAATAATCCATGGAATCTTGAATAAAATGGAGAATTGGAGGAGATATTCAAAATCTGGGATTTTTTGATGGAAGATTTCCTTGAACCTTTTAAAACCTTCTAAGACTGGGTATGGAAGAGTTTCTGGGATATTACCTAAAAACTTAAACCATCTAACGAACCACTTTGGGTATGAACATTCAAAGTTTCTATCAAAAAATATGAACCATGAATGCGAATAACTCTTAAGATAAAAAAGGTTATACCACGCATCTTGGTAATCATAGTAATTGAAGTAGGGGTGTTTTGGGTAGTTTGTGGTTTTGTCTGTGTAAGGACGGGCTTTCCATTCTTGGATTGAAAGAACATGAAGGATGTGGACTCTACTGTAGGCTATATCGGTTTTTTCTGGAGAATTGTAATTATGGGTTATTTTGATGGAACCTGTGTTTTCTAGGATAGCTTGGTAATACTCTCTTGGTTTTATCTCGCTTCCTATGAACATGGAATTCTTGGGAAAAAGGAAATCCGTAAGAGATAGAAATCCTTGGTTATATATTTGAACTTCTCCTTCTTCAAGGATTTTTACAAGCTGTTGATTAGGGTTTTGGAAATAAGAGTTGCTACCTTCTTTTGAAGAAGAAGATCTGGTACTCTTAAAGTTCTGAGGAGTGATTGTTTGGGTTTGGGGTAGTATGATAGATTTTCTGGGAGTGAAGTTTGGCGAAATGGTAACCGGTTTTTGAACTAAAGATGAATAAGAGGGCTGTTTTTTGATAGGGGTAATTGGGGTAAATCTATTTTGGGTAGGAACAATGGATGATGAGGAAGTGGGTTTGAAGGGAGAAAGCTGTTTTTTCTCAGGACCTTGAATAGTAGCAAGCCTTTTATCTTCCCTTTGATTCATTTCCCCTGTAAAAATTCTCGTGATAAAAAATCTGGGAGAGAATTATTTTCGCCTTTTATAAATTCAATTTTGAAATCGAAATTGCTTAACAATGCTTGCCATCTTGCAAAAATTTGTTTTGAAATAATATTTTTTATATCATTTTCTAAGATAGGTTTTGCAGATTGACAATCTATTCTTAATAAAAAGGGTTTCATGTATAGATCGTCTTCAAATTTTTTGATGCATAAAACAATACTTAAAATTTCTTTTTTAACAGTTGAATAATTCTTTTGAGTATCATTCCAAGCTCCTGAAAAGAATCTTACTAATTCTTCTTTTGAATCATTGTTAATTTTTTGTTTTAATATCCCACCAAATCCTAAGTCACTAGCATCTGTTTCTACAATGATACTAGCATTTGGTTGTGGTATACTAAGACAAGGTAAGTATTTGACTTTTTCTTTAATGTTTTTGATAATATTTGTATGTTCTTGAGTCCATGGTGATGGATTCTTTTTTAATCTCTGATATAAGGGTTTGCAAATAATACCTAAATCCTTAAAGAAATCATGGACATAGTTTAGACATCCTAAAAATCTTTGAAGTTGGGTTTTGTCTTTTATTTCATCTGGAAATTTATTTGCAAATTCTAAGCTTCGTTGTATTGGTTTGATAGTTCCTTGAACAATATCATGTCCTAAGAATCTAATATTAGTTTGAAATAGACTCATTTTTGTGGAAGAAATGACTAGTCCATTATTGAGAATTAGATCATAGAATACATGTAAATGTTTAAAATGTTGATCTAAAGATTTTGAAAAAATTAACATATCATCAATGTAAACAATAGCGAAATTGCTTATAGGGATGATAATGTCATTCATGATATTTTGAAATTCTGAAGGAGCATTTTTTAGACCAAAAGGCATTACGTTCCACTCATAATGTCCAAATGGGACATTAAAGCCTGTTTTATATTTATCTTGTTCATAGATTTGTATCTGCCAAAATCCAGACTTCATATCGAATTTTGAAAATATATTTGCGTCGTAAAGTCTTTTTAATAAGTCTCTTTTATTTGGTATTGGGTATCGAATCCATTCTAAAACTTTGTTCAAAGGTTTGTAATTAATAACAAGTCTTGGAGTGCCTCTTTCTAATTCAGCTGCGTTCATGACATAGAAGGCTGAACAAGACCAAGGCGATTTTGAAGGTCTTATGAGTTTTTTGTTTAATAAATCTTGGATTTCTTTCTTACAGTGATCTTGTAATTCATTCGACATGTGAATATATAACAACCCAACAATTCTAAACAATACATTTCATATAAAATAAATATCCCAAAATCGCATCTCCAAAATTTCTTACATAATATCCAAAAATGGTTGGCGGAAACAACCTACACAACTGAGAAGTAAACTAAGAAAAACTATAGTGTCGCTACACTATCCATCCTTCTCTTGCTAACGCCCTGCTTACTTGCTAGAGCCTTTCTGTACCTGCTTACCTGAAAAGGGTTTTATTTGAAAATGCGAGGGTTAGACCATGAGGTCTAGTGAGTCCCTCCTAACAGTTATCAAAGCATTTAAATACAGTTCATCTTTTCAGCATAAAACATTTATACTCAACACAGTAAATAAATCGTATACGGACTAAAGTCCGCCTCCTCGTAATCTGACACCCTGAAGCCGCCCGAAGGTGACAACGAGTCAGCCTCATGCTGCCTTGCGGAGCCTCGCTCCTAGCATATAGGGACCTCCCTTCCCGCACGAGAGCTGGCGGAACTACTTTCCCGTCTTTGCCAGTTTACGTCTCCTCGATGTATGCATACATTCTACATAAAACTTTAAACAACTTTCATGCAATTAAAGCATAATAATAAAGCATGGCAATTCTCAACATTCATAACACATTTTGAAAACACTTTAAAAGCCACACATTTTAGTTTAGAAAACTCACCTGGCTTGCTTGCTCCAAAGCTCCTCACTTACACTTCCGATCTCTAGGTGGAACACCTATTATATTAATAACGTACGTCATAATCCGTTCAATTATTACTCGAGTTAAATCCCGAACTCAACCCTAACTTATCTAAATTGGTAGATTACCTTCTAGTCCCAAAAATCATAATTAATGGTCTTTGCTTACACATCCAATTGACATACTATACCGGATCCATTAATTTACCCGACTCTAGGTTCTCATCATAAAATTATAACACTTGATTCTAAATAACCAAACCGGATCACGTTAATAATATGGCCCAAATTAATAATTAGCCTATCACACCCCTATTATATAATTATAGACTTTACTAATTAATTAAGCCCAATACAAAAACTAAGCCCAAAAGGACTTAATAAAACTCTCGGCCCAACAACCAAATCGGCCCAATAAACCCATTCGGCCCAAACTTGAGTTACGGGCCAACTCCCGGAACATACCGACTTCCGATTCACACGGTTCAAAACAAAACCCCACATTCTTCGCCATTATTCTAATTCTCCACAAAATATGGCGACAACCTCTTCTTTTATTAATTAACCGATACACGACTCCCTAACCAAGATTTCACGTGACATTGCTTATCTTGACAACAAGAATTTATAATCAAAACTCTATAATAATACTCTTAATCGATTTTCTCATTCACATAGTCGAGTGTAACTTGGGACCTAACAAATCTAATATAACTTGCAAAAGAGAGCAATGAAATGGAAGAGTTTCTTACCGGAATAAAACCTCGCGAAATGGACACTGCTGCCTAGAATTCCGGCGACCACCACTGCCGGCCACCGCCGGCCGCCGCCAGCCACCGCCGGCCACCGCGAAATTCCGCCACCTTCTCTCTCTCATCGCCTATCTCTCTCTCTCACAGCCTCCATCTCCTTCTCGATGCTCTCTCTCTCTCTCTCTCTCTCTCTCACATGACCCTCTCTCTCCCTCTCTCTCTCTCTCTCTCCGGTTGTATCTCTCTCTTTCCGACTGCTTCTCTCTCTCTCTCTGGCTGTCTCTCTCTCACTCTCGACTCCTTCTCTCTCGCCGTCTGTCTCCCTCTTCTCGTCGTCTCTCTCTCTCTCCTCGCCGGCGTCTCTCTCTCTCTCCTCGCCGGCGTCTCTCTCTTCTCGTCTGCTTCTCTCTCTCCCTCGCCGGCGTCTCTCTCGTCGCCCCTCTCTGCCGCTGCACACACACCAAACACAGCCACCAGAAAACCCATTCTCTTTCTCCCTTCTTTCTCCCTCACGAAGATACACAACTCACATGGGAGTTTCTTTCTTCCTACTCCCCTCCATCTCTCTCTCGACTTGCACAGCCGCCACCCTCCAAACCCTAGGACAAAATTATCTCTTTTTTTTTTAACTTTTCAGCATAAAAGGTGACTTACAAGAAAAGGTATTAATTTCCAACTTTCCAATTATTACCCTCAACTTTCTCACAAATAACCAATCAACCCCTATCTTTTATTTTTAAAATAAAACACTTAAATTGGGTTATTACAATCTCCCCTCCTTAACAGAAGTCCGTCCCGTAATTCACTCCAAAACAACCGACAAACTTGATTATCGAGACTTAAATCTCTCTAGCACTTCCTCACGAACTCTCGTAGTCCAACTTATAAATTATAACATGCGGTCAGGAATTGTAGGCATCTCAAGGCTTACTACTCCCTAATTATCCTTATCTGGTTCACGACCACATTACAGTTTCCGAACTCAACAGCCTTTTCCGGCTAACACAATATAACCACTGATCCTTATCGCACAACACGATTCAATTCTTCTCTTTATCACCGACAATTTTAACTTGACCAACTCATTTCAATTATAATTAACAACTTATTTCAAAAGATAAACCCCCAAATCGAGACTCAGCTCATTTCTTTCTACTAACCAAAAAATTATCATAACTCAGCATCCCATCCCAAAATACTAGTATTCGCAAAATCCACCAGACAAACTGATTTCTTACCAACAACTCCACTGAGTAACTCAACAATTCACAATTTCCCAAATAATTTGAAACCTACCTATCCCAACATACTATCATCACTCCTCACTTTAACATGTTAATTCTCCCTTATCCGTACTTAGTAAGAATCTCGGTCGGATGCAACACATCCTGCAGTAACAACTAAATGCCATTACTTAACAAATCCATAACATTTTAATCAACCAAACAAAGGCTTATACATCTATCATGGCATTTCCAATCTATTAATGCTTACGTTACCATTTTGATCCACAAACATCATCATGCCATACGATGAACTTTAGCCGACTTTCCAACTGATTCCTTCTAGGATCATTCCTTCACACATAAGAAACAATTCGTGCTCCTTAAAGATTTAGCACTTACTATAACACAACATGGCTAACACACTCTTCATCCTCTTTAAACTTCTAATGACCTCCACATATGCCTACTTAGCGACTATTACAACCAAAAACACTTGGTTTCTCCTTTGGGGTAATCTACCACCACTACTCCGTCCTTCCATCCCGATCATAACCGCACCAAAAGTCAACTTACTCTCTACGTGTTCCAACAATCTGATTAATAGGTCGTACATCTCATCCGAAAATTCCGAAAGCTTCTAATTGATGCTTTCTCTCCTCTAACATCTCCTCACTACGATACTAGCTAGTACATTTAACTTGGCAACTAATGCCAATACATATCTGTACATCCCCCACTCATAACATCACACTGCAAACCAAATCTCTCATGGTCACTCACACAACCACGCTTTCCTTCATACTCTCACGTATACTACAATCGAGTCTATCTTACTAAGTAGTCCTTTCCCAACTTGTTGAACTATAACTCACGAGTTCTCAATTAATTCAAACACAAACGTTCTAACTAGCTCTTCACGATCCGAGCCCTTACCAAGACACACCACTTTTCTTACTGACTGCTAAAATCTACACACTCGCTTCGCTCAAGTTACATACCTCATCATCCCACGAACCTTCCACTCTTCGTAAATAGAATGCTTAATCCAACAATAACTTCTCTTCCCTTTAGAACCCCTACAAGGTGTTCTATCACTCCCAACTTCCTAATTCCAGTCTTCGGTCTCGGCCAACGTACACATCCGTCGACTTCTACATCGACTGACAGTCCTGTAACTACTTTCTTAACTCATTCTTAAACTTGGTTCCCTTACGGAACTTACTCCTACCAACATATTGAATCATCTTCATGATCCGCCTCCCTCCTTTCGTAACCTACTCAGGTAACATTACCATTAAAAGCTCACCTCGGGTCTCGCATTCCTACACCACATACATTTCATTCTTCCTTACCACACTATTCTTTAACGAGTCGCTAAAACCATTACTTTGAAGGCTTCAAGCCCTCTCTCCGAGCACAACCGTCCCTTGACGACCGTACTTCTAGTTACTGAACAAAGGTGCAAACCCTCCTACGTCCGAGCCTATAATCCACTACCGACGGAATACCTATCCCGATACTACAACGTTCTCTCCTGATTTGACCAATATCTCTTCACTCTCGGAGTTCTTTCTTAGTTTTAGAAAAACCAACATCCTACGACCTAGTGAGTTCATAGCCTTCATGCATGACATACAAAATAAATAAATCATTTCGTGCCTTTATCATTTTTAATTAAACAACACCTGAGAACATATTGGGTACACATGCCCCCACCACTCTTTAAACTTCAGTGCCCGACACCACGATCTCAAGGATCGTTCGCATGCAACTTTCCATAAACTTAATCTCACTCCACCAAATTATGTTGTTACGACGGAAATATATTAAGTGAAAATCTTTTCGTACGCCCACTTCCTGAAAGAAATTTCCGATGTAAAGTGAACCAGTCGGTTTTCGTACTCATAAATAATACCAATATGTCATTGCTCACTTTGGTTATAAAAGTTTTCATTTAATCGTTTTCTTGACTTTTGTAATAATTTAACTCATCATGAAAAGAGCGAAATACTTTATAATTCATAAAACTCAAACTTCAAGGTGCCATGTGAATGAAATCACCTTTTTCTTTAAACATACGTGTGCACATGCTGACTCGTTTTCGATCAAAATTTATCTTTACATATTTGATTTAAATCGTGAAATTTTCATGTTACAAAAAAAAGAACACCATGCATGAGACTCTACTTGCATTTGAAGGCTACTCACGCTAACAAGGTCAACTGCTTTACTAGCTTATCTTATCCTTGACATTCTACCTACGACCAACAGTCGCCCTCTCGGTCACGCAACAACTCGCTGATCACACTTTCCACATCCCACTTACTCAACCCCTTCATACTATTTCGTTTTAATCACTATCTCATTTTCTACTCCTACATGCTTTCATCTCACAGTAAGTATCTTATTTCATTTACACTGCCTTTAAAAAAAAACTCGACTAAGAAGTCAGGGTTCTATTGATACGCTCAAAATTTCAACACCGATATTCCTTATCATTCTATCTGATCTCATCCCACTATTTCTAGAACTGGGACTTTCTAGAACAAGAGTCTTACTCAAAATCAATTATTTTATCTCTTCGAACCCACGAAGATCCATCTCTATACGATTCATAACATTCTAAACACATTTCGCCTCTACAATGTATACATTATTCACTTCGTAATAATTTCCCATGAAACTTCCCCAACAAGGGGTCTCCGTCTACACCTTAGAGATCTCGTTGATATTCTAACGTACCGAAACACGACATAAACGCTGGGTAGGTTAATAAGGTAGGTTAAGCACATACATGTACCTGTAAGTTCGCAATTACACTGGCCAGGTGGAAATTCAAACTTACCTTACATGACAGTCCTCAGTACCCTATTAATCCTATTTCTACAATAGTGTCATCCTAGCGCATCTTCTGTATTTACAATAGTGCCCTCCTAACGCATTTCCTGATTCTCAGTTGTGATTTCTACTCCCAAGTTTAAGTTTAGGCCCGTCCGGTCACCTAAGTCTCTTAAACTATGGCTCTGATACCAACTATAACAACCCAACAATTCTAAACAATAAATTTCATATAAAATAAATATCCCAAAATCGCATCTCCAAAATTTCTTACATAATATCCAAAAATGGTTGGCGGAAACAACCTACACAACTGAGAAGTAAACTAATAAAAACTATAGTGTCGCTACACTATCCATCCTTCTCTTGCTAACGCCCTGCTTACTTGCTAGAGCCTTTATGTACCTGCTTACCTGAAAAGGGTTTTATTTGAAAATGTGAGGGTTAGACCATGAGGTCTAGTGAGTCCCTCCTAACAGTTATCAAAGCATTTAAATACAGTTCATCTTTTCAGCATAAAACATTTATACTCAACACAGTAAATAAATCGTATACGGACTAAAGTCCGCCTCCTCGTAATCTGACACCCTGAAGCCGCCCGAAGGTGACAACGAGTCAGCCTCATGCTGCCTTGCGGAGCCTCGCTCCTAGCATATAGGGACCTCCCTTCCCGCACGAGAGCTGGCGGAACTACTTTCCCGTCTTTGCCAGTTTACGTCTCCTCGATGTATGCATACATTCTACATAAAACTTTAAACAACTTTCATGCAATTAAAGCATAATAATAAAGCATGGCAATTCTCAACATTCATAACACATTTTGAAAACACTTTAAAAGCCACACATTTTAGTTTAGAAAACTCACCTGGCTTGCTTGCTCCAAAGCTCCTCACTTACACTTCCGATCTCTAGGTGGAACACCTATTATATTAATAACGTACGTCATAATCCGTTCAATTATTACTCGAGTTAAATCCCGAACTCAACCCTAACTTATCTAAATTGGTAGATTACCTTCTAGTCCCAAAAATCATAACTAATGGTCTTTGCTTACACATCCAATTGACATACTATACCGGATCCATTAATTTACCCGACTCTAGGTTCTCATCATAAAATTATAACACTTGATTCTAAATAACCAAACCGGATCACGTTAATAATATGGCCCAAATTAATAATTAGCCTATCACACCCCTATTATATAATTATAGACTTTACTAATTAATTAAGCCCAATACAAAAACTAAGCCCAAAAGGACTTAATAAAACTCTCGGCCCAACAACCAAATCGGCCCAATAAACCCATTCGGCCCAAACTTGAGTTACGGGCCAACTCCCGGAACATACCGACTTCCGATTCACACGGTTCAAAACAAAACCCCACATTCTTCGCCATTATTCTAATTCTCCACAAAATATGGCGACAACCTCTTCTTTTATTAATTAACCGATACACGACTCCCTAACCAAGATTTCACGTGACATTGCTTATCTTGACAACAAGAATTTATAATCAAAACTCTATAATAATACTCTTAATCGATTTTCTCATTCACATAGTCGAGTGTAACTTGGGACCTAACAAATCTAATATAACTTGCAAAAGAGAGCAATGAAATGGAAGGGTTTCTTACCGGAATAAAACCTCGCGAAATGGACACTGCTGCCTAGAATTCCGGCGACCACCACTGCCGGCCACCGCCGGCCGCCGCCAGCCACCGCCGGCCACCGCGAAATTCCGCCACCTTCTCTCTCTCATTGCCTATCTCTCTCTCTCACAGCCTCCATCTCCTTCTCGATGCTCTCTCTCTCTCTCTCTCTCTCTCATGACCCTCTCTCTCCCTCTCTCTCTCTCTCTCTCTCCGGTTGTATCTCTCTCTCTTTCCGGCTGCTTCTCTCTCTCTCTCTGGCTGTCTCTCTCTCTCACTCTCGACTCCTTCTCTCTCGCCGTCTGTCTCCCTCTTCTCGTCGTCTCTCTCTCTCTCCTCGCCGGCGTCTCTCTCTCTCTCCTCGCCGGCGTCTCTCTCTTCTCGTCTGCTTCTCTCTCTCCATCGCCGGCGTCTCTCTCGTCGCCCCTCTCTGCCGCTGCTCACACACCAAACACAGCCACCAGAAAACCCAATCTCTTTCTCCCTTCTTTCTCCCTCACGAAGATACACAACTCACATGGGAGTTTCTTTCTTCCTACTCCCCTCCATCTCTCTCTCGACTTGCACAGCCGCCACCCTCCAAACCCTAGGACAAAATTATCTCTTTTTTTTTTAACTTTTCAGCATAAAAGGTGACTTACAAGAAAAGGAATTAATTTCCAACTTTCTAATTATTACCCTCAACTTTCTCACAAATAACCAATCAACCCCTATCTTTTATTTTTAAAATAAAACACTTAAATTGGGTTATTACAGAATAGCTTTAGATTTTGAAGGAATATCCTTTTCATTAAATTCTTTTATATATGGTAATTTAACAGTATGTTGTTTCCTTTTCCAAAAGGCATTGGGAAAAGTTGAACAAACATTATTTTCAAATTTTTCTTTTATCTTTTTAATTTTATTTTGAACATTTGGATCTTGTAAGTTATCAAAAATTCTTTTATAACTAATTTCATTGATTAAATGTTTTGCATGTTTAGCTTTGTTAGTTAAGGTATTTAACTCTGTATGAATAATTGGGTCTGTAAATTTAAATTTTATTTCTTTATTTAAAACTTTTGTGCAAATTCCTTCTTGATCAACAGTAATTGGATAAAGTTGATAAATAAAAGGGGATCCTAATATTAAGGTTGAGGTTAAGTTTTTGACAAGGATTAAAGATGTTTTGAAACAATAATCATCTTTACAAATATGAACATTAGAAACTTTGTAAGAAATGTCAAGTTTTGATCCACTAGCTCCTGATAAACGATTTGAAGTTTTTTCATAATAAATTGTAGGAATGAGTCCTTCTTGAACAACATTCATATCAGCGCCACTATCAATAAGAGCAATAACAGTTATTTTGAATTCATTCCGTATACAAAGATTAATACTTGTATGCCATCTTTGATATGAAATATTTTTAAGGATTTTAACTTTATTAATATTTGATTCTTTATTTGTAATGATTGTGATTTTAGGACCATCTTCTTGAATATTTTTATTCTTTTCAACTTCTGAGAGGCGTTCTTTGATTATTCTTATTTCTGTTTTAACTGTAGTTAATTCTTCTTTAAGATCTTGAGTAGATATTGGTTTATTTGTTTGGGAAAACCTGTTAAAGACTTCTTGAAGGTTAAATGACTCAATAGCTTTTGACGTATTAGTTTCTTTCTTTGGATTATAATTAAGAAACTTTTTTGTAGCTTCATTTTTAATAGTTAGATCTGGGATTTTATCTAATAATTCAAGAATTTCTCTATCTTCTTTGGTTATAACATTTATTTTGTTACAAGTACAGTTTCCTAAACACTCACATATTTCAGAATCTGAGTTGCTAGTGTTTGAGCTTTCTTCTACAACATTTAAGTCATTATTATTATAATCTGAAATACTTGATTCATCTGAGCTTGAATAATCATCATTTAGGATTAGTTTGCTTATTTGAATTTTTAATTGATCAGAGATTTGTAATTCATTGATCTTTTTCTTAACATAACAATCTTTTGCCATGTGTCCAGTTTTACCACATTTATAGCAAATAATTATGTCTCTTGAGTCGGTTTGTTTATGAAGGTTTTTTCTAAATTTTTTATATGGTTTTTTCTTATGATAATTATTAGTTTTATCATATTTATTAGTTCTATCATATTTTGTTTTAAACCTTTTGTCTGAGTATTTTTTTGAATATTTTTTTGGTTTAGATGTTGTTGGAGTAGTTATATTTTCATAACCGTATTGTTGACAGAAATTACCAAGTTCTTCTTTATTATTAATTCTGTCTTTCTTTATCTTTGCTTTAAGTTTTAAGTCTGAACAAATAGCTAATCCCTCTTTATTAATGTATCCAGATATTTGTCCGTAAGTTAAGGTTGCGTAAGGTATTTGATTATTATAATCGTCTCTTAGTTTTTGTCTTATCCCTTCTGCAAAAAGCTTTGGTAAACCTGCAACAAACCTTTCTTTCCAAAAGGCTTCGCCACAGTCTGGTCTTATCATTACTTTTGAAAGAAACATATCTTTATACCATCTGTAATCTTGTAGTTTTCTACAAGTGAGGTTTAGAAGTATTTCTGAACTTTTTTCTTGGAATATATATGGATCTCCTATAAAATGTTTTATAATGCTAAAAAGAAGAGTAGCTATTGCATCTTCTTCTTGAGTTGGAGTTTGTTGGTTATTCTCGAGTTTTACGACAGTTTTTGCTGCGTCAAGAACCTGACGTTTATCATTATCATTTAAATACATTTCCCACCAATTTCTTAAAATTCCTGTAAACCCTGATATGATCATGCTTGCAATAGTTTTTTCAGTATTATCTCTAGTGCGATAAGCATTTGCAGCCATGTTCATTTCTTGAATCATATTGAGAATTTGATGTTCTGTTAGTCCATCAATGTTCCATTCATAGATTGAAGAACCATCGTATGAACTTCTCATCCATGCGTCGTTTCGTTCTTCGAACTGAACATCTGGGAAACTTGGTCTATGATAAAAAAAAATTGTTTGAGGACGACTAGTATTAGTATTACTTCTAAAATTTAATTTATTCGTGAACTGTTCATTTATTTGAGATATATTATTTGATTCAGAGTCTGATTCAGATTCTTGATTTAAAACATTTACTTTTAGATTACTTAATTTTTGTTCTAATTCATTAACTAGCTTTTTGTTATATCCTAAATTTGTATTAGAATCAATTTGATAAGGCTTAAAATTTGGACTTTTATTATTTTCATTGTCATTATTTTTATTGTCATTATTTTTATTGTTCTTTTCTTTAAAAGAAGGAATCGTGACTTTATGATTATTTTCTATTCTATTTAATTGGTTACTCATAGTATACATAATTTCATTTGAATAATTATTTTGACAAATAATAGCTTTAAGGTTTTCGTCTTTATCAGGTTTTGGAATTGTTAAAGGTAATCCTATAAATTTATTATCAATTACAACTGAGTCCTTTGGAGGATGTATTGAAGTTATAGTTTCATCGCTTTTCATGATTTTATAATTTTGAGTTATTTTTGGGGTCTCATAAATATTAATGAATGGGTTTGGAATGTCTTGTTCTTTACAATACATTTCGTACCAATTAAAAAATGTTATATGAGTTTTATTTCTATTAATGTAATCTCTCCATAAGAGTTGATGTTTAAATTCCTTTTGAGAATTATTGACTGATGAATAGTAGAACTCTCTTCTTTCTTTATTATAATCATAGTCAAATTCTTCTATAAGGTATTTCATATTAATATTTGAACTACTCATTTTGACTTAATTAAATTTGGGTTCTTTATTGATTAATTTCAGATTGAATTTCTGAAGGAGTGGGTTCGTAAACATAACTTTGGGTTTCTTCAGATCCTTCTTGATAAAAGGCCTGAGGAATTGGTCTATTAAAGTCTACATTTTTGAACTTTAAAGATTGAGATCTTTGAAAAGGAGGGGTTTTTGTTCTATTTATTGTCCCTGTTGATAGCCTTGAGGAATTAGATCTAAGATCTTCAAGATTAAAATTATTAAAATTGATATCAACTGATCCATCTTCATGTTCAGTGATATTTGATATGTGGTTTGAATTATCTATAGGTTTTGGATTACCAATATCTTGGAGATTCCAATTACATGATTGAGTAATTTCATTCCATTTTAGTCTTTTAGGAATTTGAATTTTTGTATTTTGAGGGTTGGCTTCGAATATTAATGTTTCATCTCTAGGGCTTGATATTTTAGTTTTTGGTTCAATAGTTGAAGTCATAGTTTTGTAACATACTCTGTAGATTACAGCTACAGGCTTAGTGTCTTCTTTAATTTCTAAATTCTTTGTTTTGATAGTGAGAACTAAAGTATCTAATATATTTGGATCAAATAATCCTACTGAAAAGTTGGGATAGCAATTGAAATAAATCGGGCCATTTGAAACATTAGTCTCTGCCATGGCTAATACTGAATTTTGGAAATTAGTGTGTCTAGCATCTCTTAGTATTAATAAAACTGGGGCATCTATTCCTAATCTGAATAAAGGTTTGATAGCAACTTGGACCAATCCAATATGCAGAAATTTGTATTTTTGTCTATGTTGTATTATAGATGATTTGGATAATAGGGTAAGATTACTGTAATCTTTATTTATTGATACAGTTTGTTCTGTAGCTTTGATTGAATATCCTTGAAAGTAATCAAAAGTTCCTACTTTATAAACGGTTTTGACATCTTGTTTGGGAATTGTCCAATTTGTTAAACTTTGCTCGATATTTGAAATATGTACTTCTGAAGAATTCATATTGAGATCATTCTCATCTATTTTATCATTTTCAGAAGAATGTTTTTTAGTAAATAAATTCAACATAACTTTATATTTTTAACAAAACGTATTTAAAGGGTTGTTTAGAATTTGAAGAAAATTACCTTCTTTTAAATACTTCTTGAATAATTAGAGGGACCACCTACTGCGGGACATCCCATGGATAGTCTGGACGGCTTACTATACTTTCTGCGTCACTTACGACAGGGCTGACCAACACAGACCTAAATAGGCTGACCAACACTAACATTCTTTTCATATTAAAAGAATATATTTTCTTGAATTTAAAACAATCTTTAAATATATCCTGAAAAATTTTACAAAGTTTAGTAGTATTCATTTACTTATTTCCACCTTTTCTGGCTCTGATACCATTCTGAGAACGATTCAGGATCGTTAAAAAGATATTTAATTATAATATTGATGAACGTATGAATGGCTATTATGATCTGCTCTTTGTAAAAGACTATTATAACGATAATTTGGTTGATGAATAACTACAAATTGAGATATATGATTTAAAATAAAAAAGTTTATAATATCGTTAAGAATCCTAATCGTATTATATTCTGGAACAAAATTTTTTATTTGAAATGTACTATCTATATTCATAAGATGCATATTATTAAATTTTTGTAAAATAAGGCAACCATTATCAAATACAATAACGAAAAGCATGTTTAGAAAATACCTTCTTTGATTAAATGATTAATTGAACAGTTGTCTTCTCGACAAGCTTTGCATACATCTGGGGATATGAATATCTGGAAATCTAAAGACTTTGAACATCTTGAAGTAGAAAATCTAAGGGATTTTTTAGACATAACATTGAGAGAATATGGAAAGAATTGATGGGAAAAGAAACTGATGATCTTCTTCGTTTCTTTGATCTTCTTTTATAGGCGTTGGAGATTTCTTTGTGACCGGCATTTGTCTGTTTCTTTTCTTGAATAATTGAGCATGACTCGTAACCGGCTGTAAATGCATTATGCATTATTTGTGGTAGACAATCTTCTCTTCTTTTTTCTTTGTCTTCTTTTGCATAGCCTTGTAGCCTTTTGACTTCTTTGCCATTTTCTTTTGTAGCCTTTTGACTTCCTTGCCATTTTCTTTTGTAGCCTTTTGACTTCCTTGCCATTTTCTTGTTTTTGGCTGACAATAGATTTTATCAAATCAATTGCCTTTTTCTTCAATCCTGTAATGGTTAGTAATAATTCTTATTTGATTAATTATTTGATTAATATAAAGTCGAAAATACGAAGAGGTGTATTTTCTACATATGAATAATAACACAATTTGAATAAGAAAGAAATTGCCTACAAAGACAATTCACCAAACACACACTATATTTATTATTCGTAAATATTAATATCGGAATACGGATCTTGAGCGTCTTGAATAACCTCGGTATCTTGATTAGTGCTGAACCGCTTGACGATGCCTCTCTGACTCTTTTGATTATTTTCTTGAGTTCTTCTTTTGAACTTGTGGCTAAGAGTTGTTCTATCTCTTTGTCTTCATTGTCTTCTTCTTTTGATGGCTGAATGACTTTGGAGGAAGAATCTTCATAGTTCAGGGAGTAATAATCTGAAACTCCTTGAATTGTCATCTTCTGAATTTGATCTGCAGGGATGTTGTCCCACCATTTGACTCGGACAGTTCTTTGTAGTAGGCTTGGGGAAGTGTCACATGCAGGTGTAACACTAAAAGTCCAGGAAATAATCCATGGAATCTTGAATAAAATGGAGAATTGGAGGAGATATTCAAAATCTGGGATTTTTTGATAGAAGATTTCCTTGAACCTTTTAAAACCTTCTAAGACTGGGTATGGAAGAGTTTCTGGGATATTACCTAAAAACTTAAACCATCTAACGAACCACTTTGGGTATGAACATTCAAAGTTTCTATCAAAAAATATGAACCATGAATGCGAATAACTCTTAAGATAAAAAAGGTTATACCACGCATCTTGGTAATCATAGTAATTGAAGTAGGGGTGTTTTGGGTAGTTTGTGGTTTTGTCTGTGTAAGGACGGGCTTTCCATTCTTGGATTGAAAGAACATGAAGGATGTGGACTCTACTGTAGGCTATATCGGTTTTTTCTGGAGAATTGTAATTATGGGTTATTTTGATGGAACCTGTGTTTTCTAGGATAGCTTGGTAATACTCTCTTGGTTTTATCTCGCTTCCTATGAACATGGAATTCTTGGGAAAAAGGAAATCCGTAAGAGATAGAAATCCTTGGTTATATATTTGAACTTCTCCTTCTTCAAGGATTTTTACAAGCTGTTGATTAGGGTTTTGGAAATAAGAGTTGCTACCTTCTTTTGAAGAAGAAGATCTGGTACTCTTAAAGTTCTGAGGAGTGATTGTTTGGGTTTGGGGTAGTATGATAGATTTTCTGGGAGTGAAGTTTGGCGAAATGGTAACCGGTTTTTGAACTAAAGATGAATAAGAGGGCTGTTTTTTGATAGGGGTAATTGGGGTAAATCTATTTTGGGTAGGAACAATGGATGATGAGGAAGTGGGTTTGAAGGGAGAAAGCTGTTTTTTCTCAGGACCTTGAATAGTAGCAAGCCTTTTATCTTCCCTTTGATTCATTTCCCCTGTAAAAATTCTCGTGATAAAAAATCTGGGAGAGAATTATTTTCGCCTTTTATAAATTCAATTTTGAAATCGAAATTGCTTAACAATGCTTGCCATCTTGCAAAAATTTGTTTTGAAATAATATTTTTTATATCATTTTCTAAGATAGGTTTTGCAGATTGACAATCTATTCTTAATAAAAAGGGTTTCATGTATAGATCGTCTTCAAATTTTTTGATGCATAAAACAATACTTAAAATTTATTTTTTAACAGTTGAATAATTCTTTTGAGTATCATTCCAAGCTCCTGAAAAGAATCTTACTAGTTCTTCTTTTGAATCATTGTTAATTTTTTGTTTTAATATCCCACCAAATCCTAAGTCACTAGCATCTGTTTCTACAATGATACTAGCATTTGGTTGTGGTATACTAAGACAAGGTAAGTATTTGACTTTTTCTTTAATGTTTTTGATAATATTTGTATGTTCTTGAGTCCATGGTGATGGATTCTTTTTTAATCTCTGATATAAGGGTTTGCAAATAATACCTAAATCCTTAAAGAAATCATGGACATAGTTTAGACATCCTAAAAATCTTTGAAGTTGGGTTTTGTCTTTTATTTCATCTGGAAATTTATTTGCAAATTCTAAGCTTCGTTGTATTGGTTTGATAGTTCCTTGAACAATATCATGTCCTAAGAATCTAATATTAGTTTGAAATAGACTCATTTTTGTGGAAGAAATGACTAGTCCATTATTGAGAATTAGATCATAGAATACATGTAAATGTTTAAAATGTTGATCTAAAGATTTTGAAAAAATTAACACATCATCAATGTAAACAATAGCGAAATTGCTTATAGGGATGATAATGTCATTCATGATATTTTGAAATTCTGAAGGAGCATTTTTGAGACCAAAAGGCATTACGTTCCACTCATAATGTCCAAATGGGACATTAAAGCCTGTTTTATATTTATCTTGTTCATAGATTTGTATCTGCCAAAATCCAGACTTCATATCGAATTTTGAAAATATCTTTGCGTCGTAAAGTCTTTTTAATAAGTCTCTTTTATTTGGTATTGGGTATCGAATCCATTCTAAAACTTTGTTCAAAGGTTTGTAATTAATAACAAGTCTTGGAGTGCCTCTTTCTAATTCAGCTGCGTTCATGACATAGAAGGCTGAACAAGACCAAGGCGATTTTGAAGGTCTTATGAGTTTTTTGTTTAATAAATCTTGGATTTCTTTCTTACAGTGATCTTGTAATTCATTCGACATGTGAATAGCTTTAGATTTTGAAGGAATATCCTTTTCATTAAATTCTTTTATATATGGTAATTTAACAGCATGTTGTTTCCTTTTCCAAAAGGCATTGGGAAAAGTTGAACAAACATTATTTCCAAATGGATCTTGTAAGTTATCAAAAATTCTTTTATAACTAATTTCATTGATTAAATGTTTTGCATGTTTAGCTTTGTTAGTTAAGGTATTTAACTCTGTATGAATAATTGGGTCTGTAAATTTAAATTTTATTTTTTTATTTAAAACTTTTGTGCAAATTCCTTCTTGATCAACAGTAATTGGATAAAGTTGATAAATAAAAGGGGATCCTAATATTAAGGTTGAGGTTAAGTTTTTGACAAGGATTAAAGATGTTTTGAAACAATAATCATCTTTACAAATATGAACATTAGAAACTTTGTAAGAAATGTCAAGTTTTGATCCACTAGCTCCTGATAAACGATTTGAAGTTTTTTCATAATAAATTGTAGGAATGAGTCCTTCTTGAACAACATTCATATCAGCGCCACTATCAATAAGAGCAATAACAGTTATTTTGAATTCATTCTGTATACAAAGATTAATACTTGTATGCCATATTTGATATGAAATATTTTTAGGGATTTTAACTTTATTAATATTTGATTCTTTATTTGTAATGATTGTGATTTTAGGACCATCTTCTTGAATATTTTTATTCTTTTCAACTTCTGAGAGGCGTTCTTTGATTATTCTTATTTATGTTTTAATTGTAGTTAATTCTTCTTTAAGATCTTGAGCAGATATTGGTTTATTTGTTTGGGAAAACCTGTTAAAGACTTCTTGAAGGTTAAATGACTCAATAGCTTTTGACGTATTAGTTTCTTTCTTTGGATTATAATTAAGAAACTTTTTTGTAGCTTCATTTTTAATAGTTAGATCTGGGATTTTATCTAATAATTCAAGAATTTCTCTATCTTCTTTGGTTATAACATTTATTTTGTTACAAGTACAGTTTCCTAAACATTCACATATTTCAGAATCTGAGTTGCTAGTGTTTGAGCTTTCTTCTACAACATTTAAGTCATTATTATTATAATCTGAAATACTTGATTCATCTTAGCTTGAATAATCATCATTTAGGATTAGTTTGCTTATTTGAATTTTTAATTGATCAGAGATTTGTAATTCATTGATCTTTTTCTTAACATAACAATCTTTTGCCATGTGTCCAGTTTTACCACATTTATAGCAAATAATTATGTCTCTTGAGTCGGTTTGTTTATGAAGGTTTTTTCTAAATTTTTTATATGGTTTTTTCTTATGATAATTATTAGTTTTATCATATTTATTAGTTCTATCATATTTTGTTTTAAACCTTTTGTCTGAGTATTTTTTTGAATATTTTTTTGGTTTAGATGTTGTAGGAGTAGTTATATTTTCATAATCGTATTGTTGACAGAAATTACCAAGTTCTTCTTTATTATTAATTCTGTCTTTCTTTATCTTTGCTTTAAGTTTTAAGTCTGAACAAATAGCTAATCCCTCTTTATTAATGTATCCAGATATTTGTCCGTAAGTTAAGGTTGCGTAAGGTATTTGATTATTATAATCGTCTCTTAGTTTTTGTCTTATCCTTTCTGCAAAAAGCTTTGGTAAACCTGCAACAAACCTTTCTTTCCAAAAGGCTTCGCCACAGTCTGGTCTTATCATTACTTTTGAAAGAAACATATCTTTATACCATCTGTAATCTTGTAGTTTTCTACAAGTGAGGTTTAGAAGTATTTTTGAACTTTTTTCTTGGAATATATATGGATCTCCTATAAAATGTTTTATAATGCTAAAAAGAAGAGTAGCTATTGCATCTTCTTCTTGAGTTGGAGTTTGTTGGTTATTCTCGAGTTTTACGACAGTTTTTGTTGCGTCAAGAACTTGACGTTTATCATTATCATTTAAATACATTTCCCACCAATTTCTTAAAATTCCTGTAAACCCTGATATGATCATGCTTGCAATAGTTTTTTCAGTATTATCACTAGTGCGATAAGCATTTGCAGCCATGTTCATTTCTTGAATCATATTGAGAATTTGATGTTCTGTTAGTCCATCAATGTTCCATTCATAGATTGAAGAACCATCGTATGAACTTCACATCCATGCGTCGTTTCGTTCTTCGAACTGAACATCTGGGAAACTTGGTCTATGATAAAAAAATTTTGTTTGAGGACGACTAGTATTAGTATTACTTCTAAAATTTAATTTATTCGTGAACTGTTCATTTATTTGAGATATATTATTTGATTCAGAGTCTGATTCAGATTCTTGATTTAAAACATTTACTTTTAGATTACTTAATTTTTGTTCTAATTCATTAACTAGCTTTTTGTTATATCCTAAATTTGTATTAGAATCAATTTGATAAGGCTTAAAATTTGGACTTTTATTATTTTCATTGTCATTATTTTTATTGTCATTATTTTTATTGTTCTTTTCTTTAAAAGAAGGAATCGTGACTTTATGATTATTTTCTATTCTATTTAATTGGTTACTCATAGTATACAGAATTTCATTTGAATAATTATTTTGACAAATAATAGCTTTAAGGTTTTCGTCTTTATCAGGTTTTGGAATTGTTAAAGGTAATCCTATCAATTTATTATCAATTACAACTGAGTCCTTTGGAGGATGTATTGAAGTTATAGTTTCATCGCTTTTCATGATTTTATAATTTTGAGTTATTTTTGGGGTCTCATAAATATTAATGAATGGGTTTGGAATGTCTTGTTCTTTACAATACATTTCGTACCAATTAAAAAATGTTATATGAGTTTTATTTCTATTAATGTAATCTCTCCATAAGAGTTGATGTTTAAATTCCTTTTGAGAATTATTGACTGATGAATAGTAGAACTCTCTTCTTTCTTTATTATAATCATAGTCAAATTCTTCTATAAGGTATTTCATATTAATATTTGAACTACTCATTTTGACTTAATTAAATTTGGGTTCTTTATTGATTAATTTCAGATTGAATTTCTGAAGGAGTGGGTTCGTAAACATAACTTTGGGTTTTTTCAGATCCTTAATGATAAAAGGCCTGAGGAATTGGTCTATTAAAGTCTACATTTTTGAACTTTAAAGATTGAGATCTTTGAAAAGGAGGGGTTTTTGTTCTATTTATTGTCCCTGTTGATAGCCTTGAGGAATTAGATCTAAGATCTTCAAGATTAAAATTATTAAAATTGATATCAACTGATCCATCTTCATGTTCAGTGATATTTGATATGTGGTTTGAATTATCTATAGGTTTTGGATTACCAATATCTTGGAGATTCCAATTACATGATTGAGTAATTTCATTCCATTTTAGTCTTTTAGGAATTTGAATTTTTGTATTTTGAGGGTTGGCTTCGAATATTAATGTTTCATCTCTAGGGCTTGATATTTTAGTTTTTGGTTCAATAGTTGAAGTCATAGTTTTGTAACATACTCTATAGATTACAGCTACAGGCTTAGTGTCTTCTTTAATTTCTAAATTCTTTGTTTTGATAGTGAGAACTAAAGTATCTAATATATTTGGATCAAATAATCCTACTGAAAAGTTGGGATAGCAATTGAAATAAATCGGGCCATTTGAAACATTAGTCTCTGCCATGGCTAAGACTGAATTTTGGAAATTAGTGTGTCTAGCATCTCTTAGTATTAATAAAACTGGGGCATCTATTCCTAATCTGAATAAAGGTTTGATAGCAACTTGGACCAATCCAATATGCAGAAATTTGTATTTTTGTCTATGTTGTATTATAGATGATTTGGATAATAGGGTAAGATTACTGTAATCTTTATTTATTGATACAGTTTGTTCTGTAGCTTTGATTGAATATCCTTGAAAGTAATCAAAAGTTCCTACTTTATAAACGGTTTTGACATCTTGTTTGGGAATTGTCCAATTTGTTAAACTTTGCTCGATATTTGAAATATGTACTTCTGAAGAATTCATATTGAGATCATTCTCATCTATTTTATCATTTTCAGAAGAATGTTATATAGTAAATAAATTCAACATAACTTTATATTTTTAACAAAACGTATTTAAAGGGTTGTTTAGAATTTGAAGAAAATTACCTTCTTTTAAATACTTCTTGAATAATTAGAGGGACCACCTACTGCGGGACCACCCATGGATAGTCTGGACGGCTTACTATACTTTCTGCGTCACTTACGACAGGGCTGACCAACACAGACCTAAATAGGCTGACCAACACTAACATTCTTTTCATATTAAAAGAATATATTTTCTTGAATTTAAAACAATCTTTAAATATATCCTGAAAATTTTTACAAAGTTTAGTAGTATTCATTTACTTATTTCCACCTTTTCTGGCTCTGATACCATTCTGAGAACGATTCAGGATCGTTAAAAAGATATTTAATTATAATATTGATGAACGTATGAATGGCTATTATGATCTTCTGAGAACGATTCAGGATCGTTAAAAAGATATTTGTTTTTGCAAAATAATTTAAATGTCTTTTATTAATATATGAAGGCTTTGCTATATTATTAGTTATAAAGAAGCTTGAAAGGTAATGAGAAATTGTAATCGAAGAATTACCAGAAATGAATAAAGTGAAATGATGATTATGATTGAAAGTTTTAATAATGAGACAACCATTATTAAATAAGATTATGCGAAGCATATTTTTTTAAAAAAAATTTAATTATAATATTGATGAACGTATGAATGGCTATTATGATCTGCTCTTTGTAAAAGACTATTATAACGATAATTTGGTTGATGAATAACTACAAATTGAGATATATGATTTAAAATAAAAAAGTTTATAATATCGTTAAGAATCCTAATCGTATTATATTCTGGAACAAAAATTTTTATTTGAAATGTACTATCTATATTCATAAGATGCATATTATTAAATTTTTGTAAAATAAGGCAACCATTATCAAATACAATAACGAAAAGCATGTTTAGAAAATACCTTCTTTGATTAAATGATTAATTGAACAGTTGTCTTCTCGACAAGCTTTGCATACATCTGGGGATATGAATATCTGGAAATCTAAAGACTTTGAACATCTTGAAGTAGAAAATCTAAGGGATTTTTTAGACATAACATTGAGAGAATATGGAAAGAATTGATGGGAGAAGAAACTGATGATCTTCTTCGTTTCTTTGATCTTCTTTTATAGGCGTTGGAGATTTCTTTGTGACCGGCATTTGTCTGTTTCTTTTCTTGAATAATTGAGCATGACTGGTAACTGGCTGTAAATGCATTATGCATTATTTGTGGTAGACAATCTTCTCTTCTTTTTTTCTTTGTCTTCTTTTGCATAGCCTTGTAGCCTTTTGACTTCTTTGCCATTTTCTTTTGTAGCCTTTTGACTTCCTTGCCATTTTCTTGTTTTTGGCCGACAATAGATTTTATCAAATCAATTGCCTTTTTCTTCAATCCTGTAAAGGTTAGTAATAATTCTTATTTGATTAATTATTTGATTAATATAAAGTCGAAAATACGAAGAGGTGTATTTTCTACATATGAATAATAACACAATTTGAATAAGAAAGAAATTGTCTACAAAGACAATTCACCAAACACACACTATATTTATTATTCGTAAATATTAATATCGGAATACGGATCTTGAGCGTCTTGAATAACCTCGGTATCTTGATTAGTGCTGGAACCGCTTGACGATGCCTCTCTGACTCTTTTGATTATTTTCTTGAGTTCTTCTTTTGAACTTGTGGCTAAGAGTTGTTCTATCTCTTTGTCTTCATTGTCTTCTTCTTTTGATGGCTGAATGACTTTGGAGGAAGAATCTTCATAGTTCAGGGAGTAATAATCTGAAACTCCTTGAATTGTCATCTTCTGAATTTGATCTGCAGGGATGTTGTCCCACCATTTGACTCGGACAGTTCTTTGTAGTAGGCTTGGGGAAGTGTCACATGCAGGTGTAACACTAAAAGTCCAGGAAATAATCCATGGAATCTTGAATAAAATGGAGTATTGGAGGAGATATTCAAAATCTGGGATTTTTTGATAGAAGATTTCCTTGAACCTTTTAAAACCTTCTAAGACTGGGTATGGAAGAGTTTCTGGGATATTACCTAAAAACTTAAACCATCTAACGAACCACTTTGGGTATGAACATTCAAAGTTTCTATCAAAAAATATGAACCATGAATGCGAATAACTCTTAAGATAAAAAAGGTTATACCACGCATCTTGGTAATCATAGTAATTGAAGTAGGGGTGTTTTGGGTAGTTTGTGGTTTTGTCTGTGTAAGGACGGGCTTTCCATTCTTGGATTGAAAGAACATGAAGGATGTGGACTCTACTGTAGGCTATATCGGTTTTTTCTGGAGAATTGTAATTATGGGTTATTTTGATGGAACCTGTGTTTTCTAGGATAGCTTGGTAATACTCTCTTGGTTTTATCTCGCTTCCTATGAACATGGAATTCTTGGGAAAAAGGAAATCCGTAAGAGATAGAAATCCTTGGTTATATATTTGAACTTCTCCTTCTTCAAGGATTTTTACAAGCTGTTGATTAGGGTTTTGGAAATAAGAGTTGCTACCTTCTTTTGAAGAAGAAGATCTGGTACTCTTAAAGTTCTGAGGAGTGATTGTTTGGGTTTGGGGTAGTATGATAGATTTTCTGGGAGTGAAGTTTGGCGAAATGGTAACCGGTTTTTGAACTAAAGATGAATAAGAGGGCTGTTTTTTGATAGGGGTAATTGGGGTAAATCTATTTTGGGTAGGAACAATGGATGATGAGGAAGTGGGTTTGAAGGGAGAAAGCTGTTTTTTCTCAGGACCTTGAATAGTAGCAAGCCTTTTATCTTCCCTTTGATTCATTTCCCCTGTAAAAATTCTCGTGATAAAAAATCTGGGAGAGAATTATTTTCGCCTTTTATAAATTCAATTTTGAAATCGAAATTGCTTAACAATGCTTGCCATCTTGCAAAAATTTGTTTTGAAATAATATTTTTTATATCATTTTCTAAGATAGGTTTTGCAGATTGACAATCTATTCTTAATAAAAAGGGTTTCATGTATAGATCGTCTTCAAATTTTTTGATGCATAAAACAATACTTAAAATTTCTTTTTTAACAGTTGAATAATTCTTTTGAGTATCATTCCAAGCTCCTGAAAAGAATCTTACTAATTCTTCTTTTGAATCATTGTTAATTTTTTGTTTTAATATCCCACCAAATCCTAAGTCACTAGCATCTGTTTCTACAATGATACTAGCATTTGGTTGTGGTATACTAAGACAAGGTAAGTATTTGACTTTTTCTTTAATGTTTTTGATAATATTTGTATGTTCTTGAGTCCATGGTGATGGATTCTTTTTTAATCTCTGATATAAGGGTTTGCAAATAATACCTAAATCCTTAAAGAAATCATGGACATAGTTTAGACATCCTAAAAATCTTTGAAGTTGGGTTTTGTCTTTTATTTCATCTGGAAATTTATTTGCAAATTCTAAGCTTCGTTGTATTGGTTTGATAGTTCCTTGAACAATATCATGTCCTAAGAATCTAATATTAGTTTGAAATAGACTCATTTTTGTGGTAGAAATGACTAGTCCATTATTGAGAATTAGATCATAGAATACATGTAAATGTTTAAAATGTTGATCTAAAGATTTTGAAAAAATTAACACATCATCAATGTAAACAATAGCGAAATTGCTTATAGGGATGATAATGTCATTCATGATATTTTGAAATTCTGAAGGAGCATTTTTGAGACCAAAAGGCATTACGTTCCACTCATAATGTCCAAATGGGACATTAAAGCCTGTTTTATATTTATCTCGTTCATAGATTTGTATCTGCCAAAATCCAGACTTCATATCGAATTTTGAAAATATCTTTGCGTCGTAAAGTCTTTTTAATAAGTCTCTTTTATTTGGTATTGGGTATCGAATCCATTCTAAAACTTTGTTCAAAGGTTTGTAATTAATAACAAGTCTTGGAGTGCCTCTTTCTAATTCAGCTGCGTTCATGACATAGAAGGCTGAACAAGACCAAGGCGATTTTGAAGGTCTTATGAGTTTTTGTCAGGATCGAATCTTAACAAGACAATAAACACTTAGAATTCAGAATTAAAGAATCTGCGGAAAAGAACTTTAATTCTCACAATCAAGAACAATGTAACAGAAAATTCACAATTTTGTATTCACTGTTTCGATTCACAATATTACAACCAAACCTCAATCTTGTTGAACAGGCTCAACAAGACGACTTCTACTTCTCTAGAAATAGGGTTCTAAAACCTTGAGGTTAATTCTCTCTAAAAACACAATCGAATTCTTTTTCACACGTATCTCATGTATTCTCGTCTATCATGTGTCTGCTAATAGCTATCTATCAATACTATTTATACAAAAATAATTACAAGATAACTATCAAAATAAGATTGATCTTCAGAATATTCTTTTAAGTATATCTTCAATCAATCCATCTTTATCTCCTTCAATCTCGCATTCCTTGTTCTGATCACAAGCAGTAGTAACTTCATTCTTCTCAAGCAGTACTAATAATCTTCCAGCAGTAGTAATATACCAGCAGTATTAACTTTGTTCAGCAGCATTAATGATGTACCAGCAGTAGTAACTTTGATCAGCAGCATTAATGATGTACCAGCAGTAGTAACTTTGACAAGCAGTACTAACCTCACATAAGCAGTATTAATAATGTTCCAGCAGTATTAATATCTCAGCAGTACTAACCTTGAACTAGCAGTAGTATCTTTGTTCTGGCAGCACTAACATTGATCTGGCAGTACTAACTTGATCTGGCAGTAGTAATGTTGTTCTGGCAGTACTAACCATACTTAGCATATCTTCAGTTCCCAACAATCTCCCCCTAACTTGACTTTTCAGGATGAGAAGTTAAGTTCTTCAGATGATGCTTCCAAAACCTAATCATCAACGCATAAATTTGGATCCAATCCCAGACTTTGATTGAGAATCCTTTTTACAAGGTATCTTGCCATCTTAGAGTCTTTGTCACTCACCAACTTAGCATGCAGCATTCCATTCAACTTTTTCATGCTGTGCTTGTATACAATATCCACCAAATAATATTCATGAAATGTATTGTCAAGAGAGATGACATACACTCCACAATTCTCAATGAGCATCCAGTTGGTAATGGCTTGAAAATTCCTTGCCATCAAATGCTGAACTGCTTCTGGTTTGAACATTAAGCATAAGTATTCAAGAACCATCTTGGTGATAGACATACCTTGCTCTGTCAGCATGTTTCCATATAGCCTCATTCCCACCTTGAACATCTCTTCTAAGTCAGATCTAGAGCATGTTCTGATAAGTTTTCCCCAAGTAGGACAAACTTCAAACTTTCCATCTGCCCTTTTGATTCTGATGAACTCCTTTCTTCCATCTTTCAATGTGTCCCAGAAGATGATTTCAGGAGCCATAGAAGATATTGGTTCAGCTTGGATTGGATTAGTATTAACCACAGTAATATACACATCACTTTGAGCATTTGGCAGTGATTGTACATTGCTTGGTTGGCCTGATGAAGTTGCCACTTCTTCTTCAGCAACTTTTGGATCAGTTTTCTCTTTAACTGCTTCCTCCTGTGCTTCTTCTACAGTTGGATCCACCCTTGGCTTCTTTATATCTTTCTTCTTTGAGGCTATTGACTTTGTTCTTGGCCTCTTTGTTCTTTTGAAGGATATAACAGCTTCAGGAGTGGTTTCAGCTGTTTCTTCTTTGTGGCTTTTAGCAGCACTAACAGTTTCTGCTGCCTTTTGTTTTTCAGCAGCAGTAACTGTTTCTACTTCTTTTGCAACCTCAGCAGCAGTAACTGTTTCTACTGCTGGTTCTGTTTCTGCTTCCTTTGTAAGATCAGCAGCTTCCTCAGTCTCCCCCTCAACCTTGTACTCATACTCCCCCTCAATGTTTGCATCCTCCATGTTTAGATCTGAGTCTGACTCCCCCTTTTTGGAAGCATCATTGGTAGGGTTTCTTCTCCTAAGGACAAAGTGAGCTTTCTTCTTTCTGTGCATCAACTTAGTGATCATCTTCCTTTGCTTCTCAAGCTGTGAGTTTTGATAGAGGACCACTTTCTTGAGTTCATCAATTTCCTTTTTCTGATCCATGACCTCAATGTTGATATTTGCAATAGTTTCCATCAATTCCTCGTACGTATATCTATCCTCACCCTGTTTAGGAGTTTTTACCTCCCTTAAAGGATCATTGGAAGTTTTAGCAGGTGTCTCTTGCCTAGCAAAAGCACTACCTACCCCCTTGGTTTCTTGGCACCTGGGACCTCTGGATGATTTCTCACCCTGAGTTGCCGTGAGGAAGGGCTTAGTTATTTTACCACTGGCCTTCTCTTTGCTAGCAGAAGTAGTGGCAGCCTTGCGACTCACATGCTCAACCTTCTCCTTAGTGAGCACCTTCTTGGGGTTGGGAGACACCCCTGTAGTTTCCCTTTCGATATTCTCTAATGGAGAATGCTCCACTAGAGGGCTCAAAGGCTTCGGGCTTTTAGGAGATACAGCAAGGGAAGGAACCTTGTGTACCTTTCTTCTTTCAAACTTTTTGGTTATTGTGGGAGTGGGTCTTTCAAGAATGGACTGAGGGATGTCTTTTGTGATGGAAGGTTGGGATTGGTCATCAGTGGGTGTGTCTAATGAGGGCCTTGACCCTGATGCCATACCTTCAAATGTGTGGGACACAACCATCATTGTAGAGAACAATGGTGTGTCAACTCCTTCCGAGTCCCTAGGAAGTCTTTTCATATTTGAAAAAACCTTCCCTTTAGGGGATTTTGGCACATATACCTCATCAAATTGAGGCATATCCGTCAATTCCTTGGTAATTACTTCCTGAACAAACCTTGGATACATATAGAAATGCTTTTTGGATTCCAGGTTTGCCACAAGATCATTGAAAATCATTTGAGAAAAATTAAACTTCCTGTTAGTGGCTAAGCAGACTAGAGCATAAGCAATAGTACTGCTGAACTCACTCCATCCAGTAGTTTTCTTTGAAATACAATGCATTAGGGTATGAACAAAGAATCTCCATTGAGTAAAAAACTTTGACTTGTAGAATTTAAAAACTCCAATGGGACCTTCATACCCCTTCTTTGTAAAGTTGAGAAGAGTTCTTCATTGGGAATAGAAGATATACCTGAGGCATCATCTAGTCGAAGAGTGATGCGAATGAGTTCTTCTGAAACTTTCAAGGGTTTGTCACATACCCTTGTTTGAATGACTTTCTGCCCATCTTCGGATTCCACAGTGGCATTGGCCCAGAATTGCGTCTGATGCTCGATGTAGATAGTCGGATTCACCATTAGGGCATACGAAATATGAGTGGATTTGAGAAAATACACAATTTCATGAAATCCTTCAGCCTGCTTCGGCTTCTGAAGCATTGCAATCTCATTGTGGTCGTCGACAAACTCCATAATCGTTGTGCTTCCTGAGGATTTGTAAAGAAAACATAGATATTCTAGAGAGAAGAGGTTAGAACGAGAGAGAGAAGAAGTTAATGTGAAGAGTCGTTATGAACGTTGGCGGGCAAACAGGGGTATTTATAGCAGTATTTGCCCTAGATTTTCAAAAGCAGTATTAACGACATAAGCAGTATTAACTGCGAGGCAGTATTAACTACACAAGCAGTATTAACGACTGAGCAGTATTAACTACTGAGCAGTATTAACTACACAAGCAGTATTAACGACTGAGCAGTATTAACTACACAAGCAGTATTAACTGCTAAGCAGTATTAACTACTGAGCAGTATTAACTGCAAAGCAGTATTAACTACTCATTGGCAGTATTAACTGTGCACTAGCAGTAGTAACTCTGCACTGGCAGTAGTAACTCTGCACTAGCAGTAGTAACTCTGCACTGGCAGTAGTAACTATACTTGCACTTTGCAGCATTTGTCAAATCCTCAAATGTCATCTTACCTTCTGACACATCACCTTTACCACTTCTCTTACCTCCTGCAGGATTATTTCCAAAAGTAACATGTCCTCCATTAATTCGTTTGAAATTCTGGAGGCAGGCCATGTTACCTGTCATGTGCCTGGAGCAACCACTATCAACATGCCAGATGCTCTTCCCCTTGAGCTGTTGGTTGCCCTGCACATCTGATAAATCAGTTAGTTTTTATTGGGAACCCAAGCCGAAGTGATCTTGGGTCTCCCTTGCTCATCAAAGTACTTGCACTTGGTTTTGATGAGTTTTCAACCTTAGGTACTGCAGTACTAGAGTACTTTGTCAATATGATAGGTCTAGCAGCACTAGAAGCAGTATTAACCTCAGAAGTACTAACAGTGCTAGCAGTACTAACACTGGGAGCAGCAGTATCGTTAGCAGCACTATCAGTACTAGCAGCAGAGTTAACACTGCTAGAAGCAGTATTAACAGAGTTAACACTGCTAGCAGCAGTATTATCTGAATAGGAAGTACTAACAGTGTTAGCAGCACTAATACTGCTAACAGCACTAACTTTTGAAGAATTACTAGCAGTATTAACACTGCTAGCAGCACTAACTCTTGAAGAAGTACTAACAGTGTTAGCAGTACTAACAGAGTTAGCAGTACTAACAGAGTTAGCAGCACTAACTGAGTTAGCAGCACTAACTGATTTAGCAGTACTAACACTGCTAGCAGCAGTATTGGCAGTAGTATTGCTTCTAGCAGCACTAACCTTGTTAGCAGTATTGCTTCTAGCAGCACTATCCTTTTCAGCAGTTCTATCTGAGGTATTAGTGCTTTTGGAGACCCACATATTGACACATTCCTTTTCAGTCTTTTTCCTCATGTGGCTTTTGGATTTAGCTTGTTTCTTAGCCACATGGTTCCTTGCAGGCTTCCTATAACCATTGGATTTATAAAAAGGTTTTTGAAAATTCATCCTTTGGTTAATAGGATTGAAATAACAGTGTTTGGCAAGATGATTCAATCTGCCACAGATGAAACAAGGTTTTGGTCTGTTAATCCTTTGCAGATCAACTCCTTGCTTTTGTGCCCACTGGTTATTCCAATTTCTTTGATTTCCCCTCTTTTTATCATGTCTTTGGGGTTTATTCTCTTGAGATTTCTTGCAAGAACAATGTTCACAGGTTTTAGAGTTCACAACAGTGGTCTGTGTATAATGAACTCCCTTTCCCTTTTCAGTCCTTTTCATCTCATTGTTCTTGACACATGGACTTTCACATTCCTCATCAGATCCTACTTTGTCAGTCTCATCCTCAACAACTACTTCATCTAATGGATCTACTTCAGTGGCTCCTTTAGGTAAGTCATTCCTATCCTTGGTTTCTAATAGGTCTGACTTAGGAGGGATGTAGTTGTTATTGTAGGGTGGGGGTGTGGCATTGTACCCTATTCCTGGTTTCAACTTACTATGGACTTGAGCATTTATTATGTTGTCCATGACTTTGGAGGCACAAGTAAACTTTTCTACATCAAGTTTAACTTTCTCAAGCTCTCCTTTTAGTTTCTCACACTCTTCCCTAGACTCTTTCAGTTGGAACTCCAGACCACCCTTTTCCCACTTCCAGTAGTTAGTATCATATGAGTGTTGAAGTTCATTGGCTTGAAAGGCCCTAATCTGTTCTTCAAACCTCTCAACAATCAATACATAATCTCTTATGTCCTTTTCTAATCTCTTAAGGTCATCACACATTCCCTGATTGTGATCTCTATACCTTTTAACAGTGTCTATACAAGATTGAGAACAGAGATTAGATTTTACCTCCGTAGGAATATCTGAGACTTCTGCCATGAGTGCATGATTCTGAATTGCCTCTTCTGCTTGATCACTCCAATCAAAAGTACTGTTTGATTCAATAGAATTTTCCATAATGTTTGTAGAATTCTAAGAAACACAAGCTCTGATACCACTTGTCAGGATCGAATCTTAACAAGACAATAAACACTTAGAATTCAGAATTAAAGAATCTGCGGAAAAGAACTTTAATTCTCACAATCAAGAACAATGTAACAGAAAATTCACAATTTTGTATTCACTGTTTCGATTCACAATATTACAACCAAACCTCAATCTTGTTGAACAAGCTCAACAAGACGACTTCTACTTCTCTAGAAATAGGGTTCTAAAACCTTGAGGTTAATTCTCTCTAAAAACACAATCGAATTCTTTTTCACACGTATCTCATGTATTCTCGTCTATCATGTGTCTGCTAATAGCTATCTATCAATACTATTTATACAAAAATAATTACAAGATAACTATCAAAATAAGATTGATCTTCAGAATATTCTTTTAAGTATATCTTCAATCAATCCATCTTTATCTCCTTCAATCTCGCATTCCATGTTCTGATCACAAGCAGTAGTAACTTCATTCTTCTCAAGCAGTACTAATAATCTTCCAGCAGTAGTAATATACCAGCAGTATTAACTTTGTTCAGCAGCATTAATGATGTACCAGCAGTAGTAACTTTGATCAGCAGCATTAATGATGTACCAGCAGTAGTAACTTTGACAAGCAGTACTAACCTCACATAAGCAGTATTAATAATGTTCCAGCAGTATTAATATCTCAGCAGTACTAACCTTGAACTAGCAGTAGTATCTTTGTTCTGGCAGCACTAACATTGATCTGGCAGTACTAACTTGATCTGGCAGTAGTAATGTTGTTCTTGGAGTGCCTCTTTCTAATTCAGCTGCGTTCATGACATAGAAGGCTGAACAAGACCAAGGCGATTTTGAAGGTCTTATGAGTTTTTTGTTTAATAAATCTTGGATTTCTTTCTTACAGTGATCTTGTAATTCATTCGACATGTGAATAGCTTTAGATTTTGAAGGAATATCCTTTTCATTAAATTCTTTTATATATGGTAATTTAACAGTATGTTGTTTCCTTTTCCAAAAGGCATTGGGAAAAGTTGAACAAACATTATTTTCAAATTTTTCTTTTATCTTTTTAATTTTATTTTGAACATTTGGATCTTGTAAGTTATCAAAAATTCTTTTATAACTAATTTCATTGATTAAATGTTTTGCATGTTTAGCTTTGTTAGTTAAGGTATTTAACTCTGTATGAATAATTGGGTCTGTAAATTTAAATTTTATTTCTTTATTTAAAACTTTTGTGCAAATTCCTTCTTGATCAACAGTAATTGGATAAAGTTGATAAATAAAAGGGGATCCTAATATTAAGGTTGAGGTTAAGTTTTTGACAAGGATTAAAGATGTTTTGAAACAATAATCATCTTTACAAATATGAACATTAGAAACTTTGTAAGAAATGTCAAGTTTTGATCCACTAGCTCCTGATAAACGATTTGAAGTTTTTTCATAATAAATTGTAGGAATGAGTCCTTCTTGAACAACATTCATATCAGCGCCACTATCAATAAGATCAATAACAGTTATTTTGAATTCATTCTGTATACAAAGATTAATACTTGTATGCCATCTTTGATATGAAATATTTTTAGGGATTTTAACTTTATTAATATTTGATTCTTTATTTGTAATGATTGTGATTTTAGGACCATCTTCTTGAATATTTTTATTCTTTTCAACTTCTGAGAGGCGTTCTTTGATTATTCTTATTTCTGTTTTAACTGTAGTTAATTCTTCTTTAAGATCTTGAGTAGATATTGGTTTATTTGTTTGGGAAAACCTGTTAAAGACTTCTTGAAGGTTAAATGACTCAATAGCTTTTGACGTATTAGTTTCTTTCTTTGGATTATAATTAAGAAACTTTTTTGTAGCTTCATTTTTAATAGTTAGATCTGGGATTTTATCTAATAATTCAAGAATTTCTCTATCTTCTTTGGTTATAACATTTATTTTGTTACAAGTACAGTTTCCTAAACATTCACATATTTCAGAATCTGAGTTGCTAGTGTTTGAGCTTTCTTCTACAACATTTAAGTCATTATTATTATAATCTGAAATACTTGATTCATCTGCGCTTGAATAATCATCATTTACGATTAGTTTGCTTATTTGAATTTTTAATTGATCAGAGATTTGTAATTCATTGATCTTTTTCTTAACATAACAATCTTTTGCCATGTGTCCAGTTTTACCACATTTATAGCAAATAATTATGTCTCTTGAGTCGGTTTGTTTATGAAGGTTTTTTCTAAATTTTTTATATGGTTTTTTCTTATGATAATTATTAGTTTTATCATATTTATTAGTTCTATCATATTTTGTTTTAAACCTTTTGTCTGAGTATTTTTTTGAATATTTTTTTGGTTTAGATGTTGTAGGAGTAGTTATATTTTCATAACCGTATTGTTGACAGAAATTACCAAGTTCTTCTTTATTATTAATTTTGTCTTTCTTTATCTTTGCTTTAAGTTTTAAGTCTGAACAAATAGCTAATCCCTCTTTATTAATGTATCCAGATATTTGTCCGTAAGTTAAGGTTGCGTAAGGTATTTGATTATTATAATCGTCTCTTAGTTTTTGTCTTATCCTTTCTGCAAAAAGCTTTGGTAAACCTGCAACAAACCTTTCTTTCCAAAAGGCTTCGCCACAGTCTGGTCTTATCATTACTTTTGAAAGAAACATATCTTTATACCATCTGTAATCTTGTAGTTTTCTACAAGTGAGGTTTAGAAGTATTTCTGAACTTTTTTCTTGGAATATATATGGATCTCCTATAAAATGAGTTATAATGCTAAAAAGAAGAGTAGCTATTGCATCTTCTTCTTGAGTTGGAGTTTGTTGGTTATTCTCGAGTTTTACGACAGTTTTTGTTGCGTCAAGAACTTGACGTTTATCATTATCATTTAAATACATTTCCCACCAATTTCTTAAAATTCCTGTAAACCCTGATATGATCATGCTTGCAATAGTTTTTCAGTATTATCTCTAGTGCGATAAGCATTTGCAGCCATGTTCATTTCTTGAATCATATTGAGAATTTGATGTTCTGTTAGTCCATCAATGTTCCATTCATAGATTGAAGAACCATCGTATGAACTTCTCATCCATGCGTCGTTTCGTTCTTCGAACTGAACATCTGGGAAAGTTGGTCTATGATAAAAAAAATTTGTTTGAGGACGACTAGTATTAGTATTACTTCTAAAATTTAATTTATTCGTGAACTGTTCATTTATTTGAGATATATTATTTGATTCAGAGTCTGATTCAGATTCTTGATTTAAAACATTTACTTTTAGATTACTTAATTTTTGTTCTAATTCATTAACTAGCTTTTTGTTATATCCTAAATTTGTATTAGAATCAATTTGATAAGGCTTAAAAATTGGACTTTTATTATTTTCATTGTCATTATTTTTATTGTCATTATTTTATTGTTCTTTTCTTTAAAAGAAGGAATCGTGACTTTATGATTATTTTCTATTCTATTTAATTGGTTACTCATAGTATACAGAATTTCATTTGAATAATTATTTTGACAAATAATAGCTTTAAGGTTTTCGTCTTTATCAGGTTTTGGAATTGTTAAAGGTAATCCTATAAATTTATTATCAATTACAACTGAGTCCTTTGGAGGATGTATTGAAGTTATAGTTTCATCGCTTTTCATGATTTTATAATTTTGAGTTATTTTTGGGGTCTCATAAATATTAATGAATGGGTTTGGAATGTCTTGTTCTTTACAATACATTTCGTACCAATTAAAAAATGTTATATGAGTTTTATTTCTATTAATGTAATCTCTCCATAAGAGTTGATGTTTAAATTCCTTTTGAGAATTATTGACTGATGAATAGTAGAACTCTCTTCTTTCTTTATTATAATCATAGTCAAATTCTTCTATAAGGTATTTCATATTAATATTTGAACTACTCATTTTGACTTAATTAAATTTGGGTTCTTTATTGATTAATTTCAGATTGAATTTCTGAAGGAGTGGGTTCGTAAACATAACTTTGGGTTTCTTCAGATCCTTCTTGATAAAAGGCCTGAGGAATTGGTCTATTAAAGTCTACATTTTTGAACTTTAAAGATTGAGATCTTTGAAAAGGAGGGGTTTTTGTTCTATTTATTGTCCCTGTTGATAGCCTTGAGGAATTAGATCTAAGATCTTCAAGATTAAAATTATTAAAATTGATATCAACTGATCCATCTTCATGTTCAGTGATATTTGATATGTGGTTTGAATTATCTATAGGTTTTGGATTACCAATATCTTGGAGATTCCAATTACATGATTGAGTAATTTCATTCCATTTTAGTCTTTTAGGAATTTGAATTTTTGTATTTTGAGGGTTGGCTTCGAATATTAATGTTTCATCTCTAGGGCTTGATATTTTAGTTTTTGGTTCAATAGTTGAAGTCATAGTTTTGTAACATACTCTGTAGATTACAGCTACAGGCTTAGTGTCTTCTTTAATTTCTAAATTCTTTGTTTCGATAGTGAGAACTAAAGTATCTAATATATTTGGATCAAATAATCCTACTGAAAAGTTGGGATAGCAATTGAAATAAATCGGGCCATTTGAAACATTAGTCTCTGCCATGGCTAAGACTGAATTTTGGAAATTAGTGTGTCTAGCATCTCTTAGTATTAATAAAACTGGGGCATCTATTCCTAATCTGAATAAAGGTTTGATAGCAACTTGGACCAATCCAATATGCAGAAATTTGTATTTTTGTCTATGTTGTATTATAGATGATTTGGATAATAGGGTAAGATTACTGTAATCTTTATTTATTGATACAGTTTGTTCTGTAGCTTTGATTGAATATCCTTGAAAGTAATCAAAAGTTCCTACTTTATAAACGGTTTTGACATCTTGTTTGGGAATTGTCCATTTGTTAAACTTTGCTCGATATTTGAAATATGTACTTCTGAAGAATTCATATTGAGATCATTCTCATCTATTTTATCATTTTCAGAAGAATGTTTTTTAGTAAATAAATTCAACATAACTTTATATTTTTAACAAAACGTATTTAAAGGGTTGTTTAGAATTTGAAGAAAATTACCTTCTTTTAAATACTTCTTGAATAATTAGAGGGACCACCTACTGCGGGACCACCCATGGATAGTCTGGACGGCTTACTATACTTTCTGCGTCACTTACGACAGGGCTGACCAACACAGACCTAAATAGGCTGACCAACACTAACATTCTTTTCATATTAAAAGAATATATTTTCTTGAATTTAAAACAATCTTTAAATATATCCTGAAAAGTTTTACAAAGTTTAGTAGTATTCATTTACTTATTTCCACCTTTTCTGGCTCTGATACCATTCTGAGAACGATTCAGGATCGTTAAAAAGATATTTGTTTTTGCAAAATAATTTAAATGTCTTTTATTAATATATGAAGGCTTAATTCTCCGATTACAATTTCTCATTACCTTTCAAGCTTCTTTATAACTAATAATATAGCAAAGCCTTCATATATTAATAAAAGACATTTAAATTATTTTGCAAAAACAAATATCTTTTTAACGATCCTGAATCGTTCTCAGAATGGTATCAGAGCCAGAAAAGGTGGAAATAAGTAAATGAATACTACTAAACTTTGTAAAATTTTTCAGGATATATTTAAAGATTGTTTTAAATTCAAGAAAATATATTCTTTTAATATGAAAAGAATGTTAGTGTTGGTCAGCCTATTTAGGTCTGTGTTGGTCAGCCCTGTCGTAAGTGACGCAGAAAGTATAGTAAGCCGTCCAGACTATCCATGGGTGGTTCCGCAGTAGGTGGTCCCTCTAATTATTCAAGAAGTATTTAAAAGAAGGTAATTTTCTTCAAATTCTAAACAACCCTTTAAATACGTTTTGTTAAAAATATAAAGTTATGTTGAATTTATTTACTAAAAAACATTCTTCTGAAAATGATAAAATAGATGAGAATGATCTCAATATGAATTCTTCAGAAGTACATATTTCAAATATCGAGCAAAGTTTAACAAATTGGACAATTCCCAAACAAGATGTCAAAACCGTTTATAAAGTAGGAACTTTTGATTACTTTCAAGGATATTCAATCAAAGCTACAGAACAAACTGTACCAATAAATAAAGATTACAGTAATCTTACCCTATTATCCAAATCATCTATAATACAACATAGACAAAAATACAAATTTCTGCATATTGGATTGGTCCAAGTTGCTATCAAACCTTTATTCAGATTAGGAATAGATGCCCCTGTTTTATTAATACTAAGAGATGCTAGACACACTAATTTCCAAAATTCAGTCTTAGCCATGGCAGAGACTAATGTTTCAAATGGCCCGATTTATTTCAATTGCTATCCCAACTTTTCAGTAGGATTATTTGATCCAAATATATTAGATACTTTAGTTCTCACTATCAAAACAAAGAATTTAGAAATTAAAGAAGACACTAAGCCCGTAGCTGTAATCTACAGAGTATGTTACAAAACTATGACTTCAACTATTGAACCAAAAACTAAAATATCAAGCCCTAGAGATGAAACATTAATATTCGAAGCCAACCCTCAAAATACAAAAATTCAAATTCCTAAAAGACTAAAATGGAATGAAATTACTCAATCATGTAATTGGAATCTCCAAGATATTGGTAATCCAAAACCTATAGATAATTCAAACCACATATCAAATATCACTGAACATGAAGATGGATCAGTTGATATCAATTTTAATAATTTTAATCTTGAAGATCTTAGATCTAATTCCTCAAGGCTATCAACAGGGACAATAAATAGAACAAAAACCCCTCCTTTTCAAAGATCTCAATCTTTAAAGTTCAAAAATGTAGACTTTAATAGACCAATTCCTCAGGCCTTTTATCAAGAAGGATCTGAAGAAACCCAAAGTTATGTTTACGAACCCACTCCTTCAGAAATTCAATCTGAAATTAATCAATAAAGAACCCAAATTTAATTAAGTCAAAATGAGTAGTTCAAATATTAATATGAAATACCTTATAGAAGAATTTGACTATGATTATAATAAAGAAAGAAGAGAGTTCTACTATTCATCAGTCAATAATTCTCAAAAGGAATTTAAACATCAACTCTTATGGAGAGATTACATTAATAGAAATAAAACTCATATAACATTTTTTAATTGGTACGAAATGTATTGTAAAGAACAAGACATTCCAAACCCATTCATTAATATTTATGAGACCCCAAAAATAACTCAAAATTATAAAATCATGAAAAGCGATGAAACTATAACTTCAATACATCCTCCAAAGGACTCAGTTGTAATTGATAATAAATTTATAGGATTACCTTTAACAATTCCAAAACCTGATAAAGACGAAAACCTTAAAGCTATTATTTGTCAAAATAATTATTCAAATGAAATTCTGTATACTATGAGTAACCAATTAAATAGAATAGAAAATAATCATAAAGTCACGATTCCTTCTTTTAAAGAAAAGAACAATAAAAATAATGACAATGAAAATAATAAAAGTCCAATTTTTAAGCCTTATCAAATTGATTCTAATACAAATTTAGGATATAACAAAAAGCTAGTTAATGAATTAGAACAAAATTTAAGTAATCTAAAAGTAAATGTTTTAAATCAAGAATCTGAATCAGACTCTGAATCAAATAATATATCTCAAATAAATGAACAGTTCACGAATAAATTAAATTTTAGAAGTAATACTAATACTAGTCGTCCTCAAACAATTTTTTTTTATCATAGACCAACTTTCCCAGATGTTCAGTTCGAAGAACGAAACGACGCATGGATGAGAAGTTCATACGATGGTTCTTCAATCTATGAATGGAACATTGATGGACTAACAGAACATCAAATTCTCAATATGATTCAAGAAATGAACATGGCTGCAAATGCTTATCGCACTAGAGATAATACTGAAAAACTATTGCAAGCATGATCATATCAGGGTTTACAGGAATTTTAAGAAATTGGTGGGAAATGTATTTAAATGATAATGATAAACGTCAAGTTCTTGACGCAACAAAAACTGTCGTAAAACTCGAGAATAACCAACAAACTCCAACTCAAGAAGAAGATGCAATAGCTACTCTTCTTTTTAGCATTATAACTCATTTTATAGGAGATCCATATATATTCCAAGAAAAAAGTTCAGAAATACTTCTAAACCTCACTTGTAGAAAACTACAAGATTACAGATGGTATAAAGATATGTTTCTTTCAAAAGTAATGATAAGACCAGACTGTGGCGAAGCCTTTTGGAAAGAAAGGTTTGTTGCAGGTTTACCAAAGCTTTTTGCAGAAAGGATAAGACAAAAACTAAGAGACGATTATAATAATCAAATACCTTACGCAACCTTAACTTACGGACAAATATCTGGATACATTAATAAAGAGGGATTAGCTATTTGTTCAGACTTAAAACTTAAAGCAAAGATAAAGAAAGACAGAATTAATAATAAAGAAGAACTTGGTAATTTCTGTCAACAATACGGTTATGAAAATATAACTACTCCTACAACATCTAAACCAAAAAAATATTCAAAAAAATACTCAGACAAAAGGTTTAAAACAAAATATGATAGAACTAATAAATATGATAAAACTAATAATTATCATAAGAAAAAACCATATAAAAAATTTAGAAAAAACCTTCATAAACAAACCGACTCAAGAGACATAATTATTTGCTATAAATGTGGTAAAACTGGACACATGGCAAAAGATTGTTATGTTAAGAAAAAGATCAATGAATTACAAATCTCTGATCAATTAAAAATTCAAATAAGCAAACTAATCGTAAATGATGATTATTCAAGCGCAGATGAATCAAGTATTTCAGATTATAATAATAATGACTTAAATGTTGTAGAAGAAAGCTCAAACACTAGCAACTCAGATTCTGAAATATGTGAATGTTTAGGAAACTGTACTTGTAACAAAATAAATGTTATAACCAAAGAAGATAGAGAAATTCTTGAATTATTAGATAAAATCCCAGATCTAACTATTAAAAATGAAGCTACAAAAAAGTTTCTTAATTATAATCCAAAGAAAGAAACTAATACGTCAAAAGCTATTGAGTCATTTAACCTTCAAGAAGTCTTTAACAGGTTTTCCCAAACAAATAAACCAATATCTACTCAAGATCTTAAAGAAGAATTAACTACAGTTAAAACAGAAATAAGAATAATCAAAGAACGCCTCTCAGAAGTTGAAAAGAATAAAAATATTCAAGAAGATGGTCCTAAAATCACAATCATTACAAATAAAGAATCAAATATTAATAAAGTTAAAATCCCTAAAAATATTTCATATCAAAGATGGCATACAAGTATTAATCTTTGTATACAGAATGAATTCAAAATAACTGTTATTGCTCTTATTGATAGTGGCGCTGATATGAATGTTGTTCAAGAAGGACTCATTCCTACAATTTATTATGAAAAAACTTCAAATCGTTTATCAGGAGCTAGTGGATCAAAACTTGACATTTCTTACAAAGTTTCTAATGTTCATATTTGTAAAGATGATTATTGTTTCAAAACATCTTTAATCCTTGTCAAAAACTTAACCTCAACCTTAATATTAGGATCCCCTTTTATTTATCAACTTTATCCAATTACTGTTGATCAAGAAGGAATTTGCACAAAAGTTTAAATAAAGAAATAAAATTTAAATTTACAGACCCAATTATTCATACAGAGTTAAATACCTTAACTAACAAAGCTAAACATGCAAAACATTTAATCAATGAAATTAGTTATAAAAGAATTTTTGATAACTTACAAGATCCAAATGTTCAAAATAAAATTAAAAAGATAAAAGAAAAATTTGAAAATAATGTTTGTTCAACTTTTCCCAATGCCTTTTGGAAAAGGAAACAACATACTGTTAAATTACCATATATAAAAGAATTTAATGAAAAGGATATTCCTTCAAAATCTAAAGCTATTCACATGTCGAATGAATTACAAGATCACTGTAAGAAAGAAATCCAAGATTTATTAAACAAAAAACTCATAAGACCTTCAAAATCGCCTTGGTCTTGTTCAGCCTTCTATGTCATGAACGCAGCTGAATTAGAAAGAGGCACTCCAAGACTTGTTATTAATTACAAACCTTTGAACAAAGTTTTAGAATGGATTCGATACCCAATACCAAATAAAAGAGACTTATTAAAAAGACTTTACGACGCAAAGATATTTTCAAAATTCGATATGAAGTCTGGATTTTGGCAGATACAAATCTATGAACAAGATAAATATAAAACAGGCTTTAATGTCCCATTTGGACATTATGAGTGGAACGTAATGCCTTTTGGTCTCAAAAATGCTCCTTCAGAATTTCAAAATATCATGAATGACATTATCATCCCTATAAGCAATTTCGCTATTGTTTACATTGATGATGTGTTAATTTTTTCAAAATCTTTAGATCAACATTTTAAACATTTACATGTATTCTATGATCTAATTCTCAATAATGGACTAGTCATTTCTTCCACAAAAATGAGTCTATTTCAAACTAATATTAGATTCTTAGGACATGATATTGTTCAAGGAACTATCAAACCAATACAACGAAGCTTAGAATTTGCAAATAAATTTCCAGATGAAATAAAAGACAAAACCCAACTTCAAAGATTTTTAGGATGTCTAAACTATGTCCATGATTTCTTTAAGGATTTAGGTATTATTTGCAAACCCTTATATCAGAGATTAAAAAAGAATCCATCACCATGGACTCAAGAACATACAAATATTATCAAAAACATTAAAGAAAAAGTCAAATACTTACCTTGTCTTAGTATACCACAACCAAATGCTAGTATCATTGTAGAAACAGATGCTAGTGACTTAGGATTTGGTGGGATATTAAAACAAAAAATTAACAATGATTCAAAAGAAGAATTAGTAAGATTCTTTTCAGGAGCTTGGAATGATACTCAAAAGAATTATTCAACTGTTAAAAAAGAAATTTTAAGTATTGTTTTATGCATCAAAAAATTTGAAGACGATCTATACATGAAACCCTTTTTATTAAGAATAGATTGTCAATCTGCAAAACCTATCTTAGAAAATGATATAAAAAATATTATTTCAAAACAAATTTTTGCAAGATGGAAAGCATTGTTAAGCAATTTCGATTTCAAAATTGAATTTATAAAAGGCGAAAATAATTCTCTCCCAGATTTTTTATCACGAGAATTTTTACAGGGGAAATGAAACAAAGGGTAGATAAAAGGCTTGCTACTATTCAAGGTCCTGAGAAAAAACAGCTTTCTCCCTTCAAACCCACTTCCTCATCATCCATTGTTCCTACCCAAAATAGATTTACCCCAATTACCCCTATCAAAAAACAGCCCTCTTATTCATCTTTAGTTCAAAAACCGGTTACCATTTCGCCAAACTTCACTCCCAGAAAATATATCATACTACCCCAAACCCAAACAATCACTCCTCAGAACTTTAAGAGTACCAGATCTTCTTCTTCAAAAGAAGGTAGCAACTCTTATTTCCAAAACCCTAATCAACAGCTTGTAAAAATCCTTGAAGAAGGAGAAGTTCAAATATATAACCAAGGATTTCTATCTCTTACGGATTTCCTTTTTCCCAAGAATTCCATGTTCATAGGAAGCGAGATAAAACCAAGAGAGTACTACCAAGCTATCCTAGAAAACACAGGTTCCATCAAAATAACCCATAATTACAATTCTCCAGAAAAAACCGATATAGCCTACAGTAGAGTCCACATCCTTCATGTTCGTTCAATCCAAGAATGGAAAGCCCGTCCTTACACAGACAAAACCACAAACTACCCAAAACACCCCTACTTCAATTACTATGATTACCAAGATGCGTGGTATAACCTTTTTTATCTTAAGAGTTATTCGCATTCATGGTTCATATTTTTTGATAGAAACTTTGAATGTTCATACCCAAAGTGGTTCGTTAGATGGTTTAAGTTTTTAGGTAATATCCCAGAAACTCTTCCATACCCAGTCTTAGAAGGTTTTAAAAGGTTCAAGGAAATCTTCTATCAAAAAATCCCAGATTTTGAATATCTCCTCCAATTCTCCATTTTATTCAAGATTCCATGGATTATTTCCTGGACTTTTAGTGTTACACCTGCATGTGACACTTCCCCAAGCCTACTACAAAGAACTGTCCGAGTCAAATGGTGGGACAACATCCCTGCAGATCAAATTCAGAAGATGACAATTCAAGGAGTTTCAGATTATTACTCCCTGAACTATGAAGATTCTTCCTCCAAAGTCATTCAGCCATCAAAAGAAGAAGACAATGAAGACAAAGAGATAGAACAACTCTTAGCCACAAGTTCAAAAGAAGAACTCAAGAAAATAATCAAAAGAGTCAGAGAGGCATCGTCAAGCGGTTCCAGCACTAATCAAGATACCGAGGTTATTCAAGACGCTCAAGATCCGTATTCCGATATTAATATTTACGAATAATAAATATAGTGTGTGTTTGGTGAATTGTCTTTGTAGACAATTTCTTTCTTATTCAAATTGTGTTATTATTCATATGTAGAAAATACACCTCTTCGTATTTTCGACTTTATATTAATCAAATAATTAATCAAATAAGAATTATTACTAACCTTTACAGGATTGAAGAAAAAGGCAATTGATTTGATAAAATCTATTGTCGGCCAAAAACAAGAAAATGGCAAGGAAGTCAAAAGGCTACAAAAGAAAATGGCAAAGAAGTCAAAAGGCTACAAGGCTATGCAAAAGAAGACAAAGAAAAAAAAGAAGAGAAGATTGTCTACCACAAATAATGCATAATGCATTTACAGCCAGTTACCAGTCATGCTCAATTATTCAAGAAAAGAAACAGACAAATGCCGGTCACAAAGAAATCTCCAACGCCTATAAAAGAAGATCAAAGAAACGAAGAAGATCATCAGTTTCTTCTCCCATCAATTCTTTCCATATTCTCTCAATGTTATGATTTTCTACTTCAAGATGTTCAAAGTCTTTAGATTTCCAGATATTCATATCCCCAGATGTATGCAAAGCTTGTCGAGAAGACAACTGTTCAATTAATCATTTAATCAAAGAAGGTATTTTCTAAACATGCTTTTCGTTATTGTATTTGATAATGGTTGCCTTATTTTACAAAAATTTAATAATATGCATCTTATGAATATAGATAGTACATTTCAAATAAAATTTTTTGTTCCAGAATATAATACGATTAGGATTCTTAACGATATTATAAACTTTTTTATTTTAAATCATATATCTCAATTTGTAGTTATTCATCAACCAAATTATCGTTATAATAGTCTTTTACAAAGAGCAGATCATAATAGCCATTCATACGTTCATCAATATTATAATTTTTTTTTTAAAATATGCTTCGCATAATCTTATTTAATAATGGTTGTCTCATTATTAAAACTTTCAATCATAATCATCATTTCACTTTATTCATTTCTGGTAATTCTCCGATTACAATTTCTCATTACCTTTCAAGCTTCTTTATAACTAATAATATAGCAAAGCCTTCATATATTAATAAAAGACATTTAAATTATTTTGCAAAAACAAATATCTTTTTAACGATCCTGAATCGTTCTCAGAATGGTATCAGAGCCAGAAAAGGTGGAAATAAGTAAATGAATACTACTAAACAAGCATAAGCTTTACCACTAGGCTAAAAGGTAATACCTTTTAGCCAAGGCTCCACTTAATACTTATGCAGGACCACATTACCCCCCTCGAACCCGAATCCCTCACCCTCGTAAGAGCAAGGCGTGAACATGATTGGTAATACTACTGTTACTGAGCGTTAGCACTATTGGTAATACTCAGCACGCAGCAAGATTCGAACCCGAGACCAAGGCTCTGATACCATTACAAGCATAAGCTTTACCACTAGGCTAAAAGGTAATACCTTTTAGCCAAGGCTCCACTTAATACTTATGCAGGACCACATTATATATATATATATATATATAAACAAAATGATTGGCACAAAAAACAATTCACAAAAAACAATTCACAAAAAACAATGCATTTAACACTTACTTTTTGACCTTTTGGTGCAATTAGACTTTTTTTGGTGCAAATAGCCTCCCCTACCTAATCTGTTGTCGACAAACAGAAACATAGGACCGAAAGAGACAAAAAGTGGGATTGTGAATGGAAATCAAAAAGTCAAAAAGTATACCTAATTTTTTGCCGTCAAATAAAAACATAGGACCAAAAATCGTAGGAGGCCGAAGTAGTCGACTATGGAGGTAGGAATTCTCGAAGCTCGAAGCGCGTTGGTCGATTGAAAGCTTGAAATCGTAAGATCATAGAGTGGGCGTTGGTCGATTGAAAGCTTGAAGGTTTCTGGTTTTTGGAATATGGATTGCTAGCTATGGCACTAGTCTTTGGAAAATTGGAGTTGGGTCGCTACAAAAATTGACCCTATCAGTGACGGAAAATTTCGTCGCTGATACGTCACTGAAAGTCTGTCGCTGTTCAGGTGGTGGGTGAAACTATCAGCGATGAACCAGCGACGGATCAACGATGGATGTATTCAGCGACGGATCAACGACGGATCAACGACGGAAATATTCAGTGACGGATCAGCGACGAACTTATTCAGTGACGGATCAACGATGGATTTATTCAGTGACGAATCAGTGACAGAATTCCGTCGCTGATTCTGAGAAAAAATTAATATATAAACACTTTTAGCGACGAAATTCTGTCACTAATCCGTCGCCGATTGTAAAAAAATATAAAAAACAATATTTCCTGTATTTTTATATAAACACCTGCTCATAATTTGAAAACACCAACCCAACAAATTCCAAATACCAAATACCAAATTCTAAATTCCAAATTCCAAATTCAAAATTCAAAATACCTAATTCCAAAATACAGTACGAGTGCAAATACGGTAATAGCAATCTAACTAGGGGGAGGGCCGGTAGGACTGGGAGAGGGGAAAACAAATCCCTGCTGCCACATAAAAGTAGCATGCAACACCCCGGATTTCATTCGGTAGGTAACTTGCATACTAACATCATCTCTTTTAAACCTTTTGGATTCTCGTTTATATTTAGACTTAATCATATGTGATATTATCTGTTACCAGCATTCCTAAACATGATAATTGTGCATGAGTGGACCGAAAACTTGCAAAATAATTGGATTTTAGAAAATCAGGGATGCGGACGTCCGCGAGGCTTAGGGCCGGACGTCCGTGAGGTAGTGGACGTCCGCGAAGCATCCGCGGAAGCAACATAGAATTTTGGAAGGATTCAGGCCACGGAGAGGCCGGACGTCCGCGTGGTCACATGGCGGACGTCCGCGACCGGTCTGAGAAACTTTTCATCTTATCCCCCCTTTTTCCATCTTTTCCCACACACTTTACCAAAACACTCTCAAAACGTTTTCTCCCATCCAAGGTGCGATTTTCACCCTAAATCCATCCTCTCTCTTCATTCAATCCCTCCCAATGATTTAGGTCACATTTATTGTTTATCTTGGGTTTAATAAGAGCACTTATTGAAGATTCCTCCAAGAGATTTGTCATCTACAACTCCAAGTTTCACTTGCTTTACCTTCAAAGCTAGGGTTTCATCCATTTACTAGGTTTTGGTTTAAAAACCTAGATTGTGAGTGTTCTAACCTTCCTTACTCTAGATCCATGGTCATTTAGGTGTAAGTATTATTTGGCTCTATGTGTTAATATTATCATGTATGTGGCTTTGGTAATTTGGGGATTCTTGTATAATAGCTACAAGTCATTTCGTTGGTATTAAGCTTGTCTTAATGATTAAGTTATTCAACTCTATGGCTCATTGAGCATGTATGACTTCATATGGTTTATGCATATTAATAAATATGGTACATGTGTTACTAAATGACGAGTTACGCACTATGGACTTGAAGCCCTTGTATTTATCGAGATTATGGACATTATATATGACTATTTGGGGCTTTGAATGAATCAAGTTAAGTGTTCACTAGGAGGACATAGTCTTGGGCGCCACCCTTCGGGTATGTGCCTAGACCCCCGCCACCGTGGGGCAATCCCTTCGTTGTATCCCCGGTGTGCCGGGCCTTTGGTGTCGCCTTTATGCTGAAGGCACTAAGGTATCTCGACTCTTTGGGTGGAACTTCTTGGTGCTATGGGTCTCCCCCATTAACTTCAAATACATTTGTGGAAAACTCTATGATGAACCTTACTTGATTATGTTATCACTATTATGTGCTTTAATTGGAATTACTCACCATGCCTTGTCTTGACACTTGTTTGAATGTTGACTTGGATCTCAGGTTCTAGTGGTGCCGTTTCCAAGAAAGAGTAGACGGAGCGTATAAGCCATGGGGATACTTTTTGACGCTAACTATAGGAGACTTATTCGAATAGATGTGACAACCCCCTTTTGTAATCTTCCTTCCTTAGTGGAACTAGATTAGTTGGTTGTTGTAATCTAAATATTATGCACGATTGTACCATGCCGATGTAATTGATATCCCCTTTTTGGGATGACTCATTTATATTATGCCGCTTTTTCGTATTATGAAAGTTTTTGTTTACCCCTACTTTTAGGGTGTTACAAGTTGATATCAGAGCATTGGTTTAAGTAAACTAGGTGACGACTTTAGTGAACCTAGACTTAAACTGAGTTGCCCTTATGAAATTCCGTGACTATGGGTAGAAACCATAGGTGGGGGAGAGTATAGGATCAAACGGAATTGCGATTGTTAAAATTTGTAGTGATGATGAAAAGAATTCTTATGCGTGATATATTCAAATTTTCATAGGGCCCGTGTTATGGTGAATATATTCATACGTGAGCATGCTTGAATTTGTTATTATAATGCTTAATGATTGTAGTAGTACGTTACCCACCGTTAATCTTTTAAAGAATTAATCGGTATGGTGTTTAACATGTGTGGCAGCTACCATGGTAAACACGAGGAGCCATGTGGTGAATCGCGAAGCAGGTCAAGAAAACAGTGTAACGGCGCGGGAGAACCCCACTCAGCCAAATGTGGGAGGTAATCCCCCTACTCCTTCGATCCCTCAAATGTTAAGGGGGTCATCGACCATGTTCCTCGGAACGACATCACAGTGGAAGAGCCGGTTTTGGAAGACGCCGACCCACAATCCGTCATGATGGCAAGTTTGCTGCAGATGATGAACTCTGCCATGGACAAACGTGATGAAAGGTTCCTAAAACTATTAGAGGACCGTGATGGCAGTCACCGGAGGAATGAAGTGGTTGCAGAAAATACCCTGCACGGTTCAGGTGGGATTGTACATGTTGTGGATAACGATGACCGTGTGGTCATTGAGGGTGAGAGAAGAAAAAAGGGTTGCTCCTACAAGACGTTTCTCTGCTGTAAGCCACCCGAGTTTGCGGGTTCCGATGATCCAGTGGCTTGTATGAACTGGATCCGAGAGATTGAGCAGGCCTTTTGGGCTTGTGATTGTGGAGAGAGCCAAAAGGTAAAGTTTGGTTCTCAAATGTTGAGGGGTACGACCCTCACGTGGTGGAACGTCTTTACATCTACCATGGAGGCCTCGGTTTTGGACAAGATGAAATGGGAGACGTTCAAGAAGAAAGTTTTGGAGGAGTATTGCACCGAGCAAAAATGGACCGAATCGAGGAGGAATTCCGATCACTCAAGGAAGGGGATTCGACTGTGAGAGAGTACACTCGTCTATTTATGGAAAAGCTCAACTTGGTGGGGCATGTGGCCCTGACTGAGAAGGAAAGGGTTAAGGCATACCTCAAGGGGTTACCGGCAGATATGATGGCCATGGTCCGCAACTCTAAAGCTGTTACTCTAAGAGAAACGATAGATGAGGCAAAACTGATGGAGACTGTCTACGCGAGAGGAAAGGAGCAGAAGGTAGTTGTTGGTGAAAAGAGGAAGTGGGAAGGGTCGACCGGACCCGCTCGAGAGTCTAGGCCGTTTAATGGGGGAAGGAATGGTGATTCCCGGCGCGAGGTAAGATGGTGCCGTCAATGTAAGGGTAAGCATAATGGCCCATGCAACTCTAGGTCTCGTCCCAATCCGACCGGTTGTGCAAAGTGCGGAAAGAGAGATCATGCCGTCCGAGATTGCCCTATCCGGGGGCCGATTTGCTTCGAGTGGCGGGAACCGGGTCACTTTAAGAGAGAATGCCCGAAGTTGTCGGGAGGAAACCGGACTGCATCAAGTGAAGTGCCGATCCGAAAGGAAGACCCACCGAGGGCGCCGAGCCGAGCTTTTCAGACGACCGTCGCGGAGGCGAGGGAGACCGCCGACGTTGTGACGGGTACGTTCCTCGTAAACTCCTTTCCTGCTCGTATATTGTTTGATTCGGGGGCGAATCTTTCTTTTGACTCTACTTCTTTTTGCAAGCAATTTACTATTCCAATTAGTACCCTCCCGGATGCCCTAATAGTCGAGGTTGCTAATGGGGAGCAAGTCTTGGTCCGCGAACGTTTTAGTAAGTGCCTCCTAGAAATATATGGGGAGACTTTTGAGGCAAATCTGTTGCCTATGGCGATCGGGGGTTTTGATGTGGTTATGGGTATGGATTGGTTGACCGAGAATGGAGCCGAAATCTTGTGTGCAAAAAAGATGATCCGTATTCCGACATTGAATGGGAAGGTAGTGATGGTGTATGGGGAAAATAGGAGAAATACAACTTCGTTAATCTCTTCGTTAAAGGCGCGGAAATTCCTTGCCAAGGGGTACTCGTCGTAGTTAGCCTACATCATAGACGCGAAGTTAGAGAAGAAGAAGTTGGAGGATGTGAGTGTGGTGTGTGACTACCCGGATGTTTTTCTGGAGGATTTACCCGGTTTACCATCGGATCGACAGGTGGAATTTCATATCGACCTTACACCGGGAGCGGCTCCGATTGCACGTGCTCCGTACCGATTGGCTCCAACCAAAATGCAAGAAATGATGTCGCAGCTACAAGAACTGTTAGAGAAGGGGTTTATTCGGCCGAGCTCGTCGCCTTGGGGAGCTCTGGTTTTTTCGTGAAAAAGAAAGATGGATCGATGCGAATGTGCATTGACTATCGGAAATTGAACAAGGTGACGGTAAAGAATAAGTACCCGCTTCCCCGCATTGACGACCTCTTCGACCAACTGCAAGGGGCTAGTTGTTTCTCCAAAATCGATTTGAGGTCTGGATACTGTTAATGCCAAAAATCGCACCAAAGTACAACTTAAGGTCGATGTGGACTTAATCAACTAAAGAAAGGAATCTCTCGACAAAGCGTGCGACGAAGATAGAAATAAAGAAGACAAATAATTTGATGACGCAGGACGATGTCCTTGGGTACTGGTGTCGATCGTACAGTGGTTACAATACAAATGAAGGAAATGCTTCGAAATGTAAAGTACAAGTGTTTTCAGTGGTTAAACAGTGTGCGTCGTGTGTAAAGATGAATTGTCTTGCGTGATTGTCGTGCGTCGAGAGCGATCTTCGAGAGTGAATTCTTTGTTGTGATTGTTCTTCTGAGCTTGAGTGCTTGTGTTTGCTCTCCTCTGATTGATTTGTGTCCTATCCCCCCAACTGATTGTTGAAGGTTGATATTTATAGTCTTCGGGAGCTTTAATTGGATCATTAAGGACTTTAATGATGTTTGTAACGGTCGTCGTCTTCAATGCGGGATTAGATGCTCATAATTGATTTTGTCGGTTATAGCCGTTGATCTTTAATGTCTTTGACTCCTGCATTAAACACTTAACAAACGTAACAGTTATGTTATGTATTAGCTTGGTTGAGGTCGCATGGTCTTTATGCGACGGTCGTGCGGAGCGGGCGACGTCGAGGTCGAGTGTCGCGATGAACTCTCGACTTACCTTTCGGGAGGGACGACAGATGTTTTCTGGGTCTTTGTCGGGACCTTATCTTAATACAAGATATGGTTCATAACGAGTGTCTTACCTTTTCTGTTCGTGGTCAAGACCTACATTAAAAAGGATGTTTGACTGTTAACGGTTAGTATAATCGTACGACCGTCTTAAGTCTCAGATGTGGGTCTTATAGAACATACGACTATCGCCAAGATATAAGACCATTTGGTCGTAGGACCAGGATGTCATGACGATGTTGTCGTAGGACCAGAGCGATATAACACCGATGATAGGAGATTGTCGACGTAAGACCGACGATCCGTAACTGGCGACATAAGACTAGTGATGTGCGAAGTGCGATACGTGACGTGCGATCATGAGATGTAATATGACTATTGATCCAATATGTCAATTATCGTGGCTATTTAACGTATGTCGGGGATATGATAATAATGGGTATTATCCTTGTCGGTCGGGGGTAATCAATGTCCATAGGTCATGTCGAGGGGATTTCCCAAGTCGGTCGAGGGTGTGATTTTTTACCCAAACAGTTAGCCCCCCGAGATCTGAATTTCAAAGCCATTGGAATTTCAGATCTCGCACTAAAGAAAAATGCGTTGCTACGGAGACGTGTTACTTTTGCTAAGATCATCAGAGGAAAACTGACTTGGTCAGCCAAAGAAGGCGACACAAGTTGCTCTTGCCTTTCGAGGTCGGGAAAGGAGAAAGAATGCTCCGACAGCTGGGTCGGGAATCTTGAAGAAGACAAGGACGATAGTCCTGAAGGAACCGTCTTCGCGGGCTGACGTTTCATCGAGAGTTGTCACGCCTAAAGAGGCGAGGGCGTCATCCAACCGTTCTGGCACGATGGACGCGACACCAGCAAGTTCGGCGCTTCCGGCGACAGTGACGAAGCTAGTGTCCAAGGTGTTGTCCCCAGCGTCTGCCGACAAGGGGGACGGGTCATCGGCCGATGGTGTCCTAGACGGGACGACATTGTTGGTGTCCTAGACGGGACGACGTTGTATCCACCTCTGAGGAAATATTTGCTCCCGTCTTTCAGGGAACGTTTTTCCTATCGAGGAGACAGGGGCCCATGTCGCCGGGTTGGCGTTCTCAGTCGACGTGGTCCTGTGATCTGGCGTTCACAGCCGATACGGTCGTTAAAGACATATGTTCTGGCGCTCGAGCCGATTTGGTCGTTAAAGACTTTTGATCTGGCGTTTACAGCCGATACGGTCGCTAGAGACCTATGATACGTTGTGTCTAGCCTTTTTTAGCTAGTTGTAAGTTTCGCTTTAGCGATAGTCGGTAAAAAGTTTACCTTTCTATTGAACCTGATTAGCACATGTCATGGACAAATGTAATATCGACTGTAAAAATTCATTAAGTATAAAAATGAACAAGAAGTCGTGCGACTTGGGCATCCATTGTAATACAACGACTAGAACGTAAGTCATAAGACTTTTATATTCCTGAATCGTATAAGCAAACATGAGCGCATGCGATCAAAGCATTCATTCAGAACATGAAATTTTTCTAAGTTGAAGAACTTAGATTGTGGGGTCGCTAGACCTTATTATCGTGTGATTTGATCATGCGATGAACTTTGAATCATGTGTTCCTGTGATAGAATGATCAAGTCCTGATTACTTATGTCGTGCGACCTTACGAGATTAAGATCGTACGATGGACTTATATATCGTTCGATCCTGCGAGACTAAAGTCATATAATAGACTTTAGCAACTAATGTTGTGCGATCCTGCGGTAAAACAATGTCAGAGGTTGGTCATTGGCTAGCCAACGACCCTCCGATGCTTAAGTCAGTAGTGATAATGTCGAATTTTGACATTATTTCGGCTACTAAATCGAGTGGTTGTTGGGTGTTTTCAGGTGAAATAGTGGATTTTACTGATGAGTTTTATGAGATGTACAGTTAGTCGGCCTGGAAGGGATTGAAGAGGATAGCGAGCACATTTTCCGAAGAAGAGCTCAAAATCGGGAAAAAGATGAAAGTGGAGCAAGCAAAAGCTGGCGCGCCTTTTGGCGCCACTTAACTAGCGCGGAAATGAGCGCGGGTTTTTAAACGCATAACTTTCCAGAGCGTGGCGCGCCTTGTGGCGCGACTTAAGTAGCGCCGTAACTGGCGCCAACTCTCAGATACGATTTAAAAGCCCTATTTTCTAATTTTAGGGTTATCAGTTAGACGAGGCAGCGACTGGAGTTCAGAGGCGATTTTTGGGAGCAATTTGGGAGCACGAATACAGAGGTGACAAGAGATCGATTGGAAGAGAACAACGATTGAGTACGTGATCGTGGAAGGGATTCTTCTCAGGGAGTTGCTTATATTTTTCTGCAGAACTTTTCGAACATGATTTCCCTTACTTCGTTTGTAATCTTTCAGTCTTCTTTACACATCCCCGACATGAACTAAACTTCACGTTGGGGGGTTGGATGATGGATGATTCATAGATGTATGCTTCAAACGATTTTTATTTCGGTTTTAATAGATGGATGACGTCTTTGAATTCATGTTTAATGCTTTTAATAAACTGATCACTTGTTAAATGATTTATTAACTCTTGAATGTTCGATGGAAATCTCAAGATTTAGTTCGAATTCAATAGCCACCGAAGGGAATTAGTTAGAGATAATCCATTTCCTTCAGTGTTGTGTTCTAAACCAATCACTTTAACTTAATTCAACTATAAGACCGAAAGATGAACATCTTAATTAAGTTAAGTCTCGATGCAACTTGGGAAAGTGTAACGAGTTCAGGTTTTACAAGTCATTAATCATTTTTAATCGTTTATATCTCGCTTTGAAGTCTTGCTAATTGAATTCATTCGGATTCCAACCCTCCTTCTTCTCTCCTAATACTACTTTCAACTACGTTTAGTACTTTTGTACGCTTTGCTAGTCAAGATATTTCAACAAACAAACCAAATCAATTTTCAATCGCTTGGTTAATAGCTACTACAGTCATTGAGGTACTTAACACCTAGTTCTCGTGGGTTCGATACTCGTACTTCCGTACGTATTACTTGAGACAACACCGTACACTTGCGGTTAGTCAAAAGGGGGGGGGGGTGTAAACCGTCTTATCATGTTTTTGGCGCCGTTGCCGGGGAACTTGTTTTGTGTTAATATCACTACCAGCTGTAGGAATTATTATATTGAGCATTATTTTTATTGCAATTTTCATTTTTATTTTAATCCTCCTTATTCACGATTTTGATCCAAATTTCTTGCTACTGCGTTTTACGAGAACTAACTTGTATTCGATTCTTTGCTGCAGATCACTTCTACTTTATGCTAAGGAGGAGTTCCTCTGGTGAACTCGAACCGTTTGATCCGGAGATCGAAAGGACTGCAAGGAGACTAAGGAGGCAAGCCAGATTCAGACTTCAGCAAGAAATGGAGGGTGTCAACAACAACGACAACATCCATGTTGAAGATGTTTGGGAAGAGGGGATGGCCATGGACAATGGTCTACCAATTCCAAATGTCAATGCGAACAATCAGAACAACAACAACAATAACGCCAATCATGGTCTCAACAACAATGGGCCACCGTTGAACAATGGTCCCTCTCCTCATAATCAGAACAATCAGAACCACAACAATGCCAACAATGGGTTTAACAACAATGTTAACCACAATGTCAATCAGCCACCACCTCAAGGGGTACCTATGAGGAATTTCGCCAATCCAAACATGGGGGCTGCACAGTATGGCCCATATGTTCCTCCGATCGCAGCGAACAATTTCGAGATCAAAACTGGCACCATTCAATTGGTGCAAGCAAATATGTTCGGAGGAGCAGCAACTGAAGATCCACACAGTCATTTGAGAACATTTGAGAAGATCTGCAACACCTTCAAGGTGAATGGAGTTGATCCGGGTGCAATCAAACTCAGACTGTTTCCATTTTCACCGAGGGATCGAGCTAAGGATTGGGAAGAAGGTCTGCCGAACGGGCAGATTCGTACATGGGACGATATGGTGACCGCTTTTCTGAACAAGTTCTTCCCACTGGGGCGAACGGCCCAATTGCTGTCGGATATCACTCACTTCGCCCAGTGGGATCAGAAGTCATTATATGAGGCTTGGGAGCGGTACAAGGGTATGCTGAAAAAATGCCCTCTACATGGTTTGCAGCCATGGATGGTCATGCAAACGTTCTACGGAGGACTGCTTCCACAGTATAAGAATGACCTCACCGCTGCTGCAGGTGGTGCATTCATGAATAAGCCATATGAAGTTGCATACGAGCTGATTGAAAATCTAGCGGAACACAGCTATGCAACTCCTCGGTCAGCTACTAGGAAGGTAGCGAGTGTGCAATAGAATACTGAGCTGAGAGCTATTCAAGCCCAGTTGGCGGGCATTACAAATCAGATGAAAGGGACGGTGATTCAACCGTCATTCCAAGGAGATATGGGCTGCCAAGAGCCAATGGGTTCACCTCAAGAGTTTCCTCCACCGGAGCAAGTGCAATTCCTTCAAAACCGCAACAACCGGCCGAGAAACGATCCGTTCTCAAATACTTACAATGAGGGATGGAAACGGCATCCTAATTTCTCGTGGAGCCAACCTCAGAATGCACAGAAGGAGACAACGTTTCAACAGCAACAAAATCTGTACGGTAATAATTCGAACCCTCCTACTCAAAATACTAATGTTTATCGTCCTCCAGGTTACAATCAAAGGAGGCAAGAAGAGGGGCAAGGAGGTGAGAAGAAATCCGGATTGGAGGAGATGCTGATGAAATTTGTCTCGAAGATGGATAATGCGGTTGGAGAGTTGACATCATCCGTTGGGACGTTGACCAGTTCAGTCGGAACGATAAGAACTGCGACGGATCAGAACACCGCATCGATCCGATTTCTTGAAGGACAAATGGGGCAGATAGCAGATGCATTAGCTATTCGGAGCCAAGGTACATTCCCGAGCCAACCCGAGAAGCAGACAAGAGAGGATTGCAAGGCAATTAATCTGAGAAGCGGGAAAAAGTTAATCAAAGACCCACGTCTCGAGGCGAGAGAGGTGGAAAAAGAAACTCACGATCGCAAGACGGAAGAAGAAGACGAAGAGAAGATGGACGAGGAGCTGGAAATGGAAGGAAAGAGAGCTTCCAACGCTGAAGTGCCAAAATCTACACCGAAGGCAACCATACTACCGGTGGCACCGAAGGTTCCATATCCGAACCGGTTGAAAGCGCAAAGGGATGAGGTTCAGTTTTCTAAATTCTTAGAAGTGTTTAAAAAGTTACACATTAATATTACTTTTGCAGAAGCATTAGCTCAGATGCCGTCTTACGTGAAGTTCTTAAAGGATATCCTCTCTAACAAGAGGAAAACTGAGGAACACGCGACCGTGGCACTCACGGAAGAGTGCAGTGCAATAATCCAGCACAAACTCCCACAGAAGTTGAAAGATCCAGGGAGTTTTACGATTCCTGTTCATATAGGAGGTGCCGATTTTGGTAAGGCACTTTGTGATTTAGGTGCGAGTATTAACTTGATGCCTTTGTCCATTTTCAGGAGGCTTGGATTGGGAGAGGTGCAGCCTACAAACGTGACACTCCAACTGGCGGATAGATCTATCAAATATCCATACGGAGTCATCGAAGACGTTCTGGTGAAGGTGGACAAATTCTACTTTCCAGTAGATTTTGTGATCTTAGATATGGATGAAGACAAGGAGATCCCTTTCATTATGGGCCGACCATTTTTGGCCACCGGAGGGGCACTAATCGATGTGCAAGGAGGAAAGCTTACCCTCCATGTTGGTGAAGAAACAGCCGTGTTCAATGTCTTTCCAACAGCACGAGTCGGGGTGGATAAAGGTACTTGCTATCTAGTTGACGTGTTAGAAGAGATTGCCGAAGAGACTTCCAAAGCTAATCACAGTGATGATCAGTTGGGGAATGCGCTGACCGGAATGTGCACCGATAGCGAGAATGAAAGTGTAATGCAACTGAATGCGTTATCCGAATATCGAGGTCCGAGACGACAAATGAAAGAAGATTTGGGTGAACCAATTGCCAAATCACAGCCATCATCAAAAGTGCCACCACAACTAGAACTCAAACAACTGCCGGTTCACCTAGAATATGCATTCTTGGGAGAGAATCGAACATTGCCGGTAATCATAGCGGCACACCTCACCTCGGCAGAGAAAGAAAGGTTGATCTGAGTCTTAAGGGCTCATCAATCCGCCATCGGGTGGACCATAGCAGACTTAAAGGGGCTGAGTCCAACATTTTGTATGCATAGAATCAATCTAAAAGAGGGACACAGGCCAACGGTTCAGCACCAACGCCGACTAAATCCAAACATGAAAGAAGTGGTTCGGAAAGAAGTGTTAAAACTTCTTGATGCTGGAATCATTTATGCTGTGGCTGATAGTCCGTGGGTTAGTCCGGTACAAGTGGTACCCAAGAAGGGAGGAATTACGGTGGTGAAAAATAACAACGATGAGCTCATTCCATCGTGAACAGTGACTGGACGGCGTGTGTGCATAGACTATCGGAAATTGAACGACGCCACCAAGAAAGACCACTTTCCACTTCCGTTTATTGATCAGATGTTGGAGCGACTTTCGGGCCATGCTTACTATTGTTTTCTTGACGGGTATTCGGGATACAATCAAATCCCAATTGCACCAGAAGATCAGGACAAGATGACTTTTACTTGTCCATATGGCACTTTCGCATACCGGAGAATGCCATTTGGATTATGTAACGCACCGGGTACTTTTCAGCGGTGCATGATGGCCATATTCTCCGACATGGTGGAGAAGACGATTGAAGTATTCATGGATGATTTCTCGGTCTTCGGAGACTCGTTCAGCACATGCCTAGACCATTTAGAGGCGGTTTTGAAAAGATGCCAAGAGATGAGCTTGGTGCTGAATTGGGAGAAATGCCATTTCATGGTGACCGAGGGAATTGTGTTGGGGCACAAAATATCTAAAGATGGCATCGAGGTCGACAAAGCGAAAATAGCCATAATAGAGAATCTACCTTACCCTACGACGGTGAAGGGAGTACGGAGCTTTTTGGGTCACGCGGGGTTCTACCGGCGATTCATCAAGGATTTTTCCAAATATTCTAAACCTTTAAGCTCTTTACTTTTGAAAGATGCTAATTTTGATTTTACTAATGAATGTATTGCTGCGTTTGACAGGTTGAAGAAGGAACTCATTTCAGCCCCTATTTTGACTGCACCCGATTGGAGTCTTCCTTTCGAGTTGATGTGCGACGCGAGCGACATTGCTGTTGGGGCTGTTCTGGGCCAAAGGAAAGACAAGAAGCCGCATGTTATCTACTACGCGAGCAAAACATTAGACGGGGCCCAAGTGAATTATGCAACCACCGAAAAGGAACTGTTGGCGGTTGTGTATGCATGTGAGAAGTTCAGATCGTACCTGGTCGGATCAAAGATCATCATCTACACCGATCACTCTACCTTGAAATACCTGATGGCAAATAAGGATGCAAAACCACGTCTGATCAGATGGGTCCTTCTACTTCAAGAGTTTGACATTGAAATCAGAGACAAGAGATCGGAGAATACGGTAGCTGATCATCTGTCCAGAATTGGAGAAGAGACCACGAAAACAGTTGATACCAAGCCAATCAATGACGCGTTTCCTGATGAACAACTTCTCGCGGTAAGTGCTATTGACCCATGGTTTGCTGACTTGGTGAATTTTCTTGCAGGTAATGTGAAGCCATTTGGACTAAACTCACATCAATGGAATAAGTTCTATGCGGAGGCAAAACGGTACTATTGGGATGACCCATTTTTACACAAAAGATGTGGAGATGGGATGATAAGACGCTGTGTACCCGATGGAGATAAAGAGAGTATCATAACATTCTGCCATACTTTGGAATGTGGAGGTCATTTCAGTGCTGATCGAACGGTTGCGAAGATGCTATAGTCGGGGTTTTTCTGGCCGACAATGATCAAAAACACTCGTCACTTCATTTCTTGATGTGATAGATGTCAGCGAACGGGAAATATTTCAAAGAAGGATGAGATGCCGATGCAAATATTCATGGAGGTAGAGCTGTTCGACGTATGGGGGATCGACTTCATGGGTCCCTTTCCACAGTCATACCGGAACGAATACATCCTAGTCGCCGTCGACTATGTCTCGAAGTGGGTAGAGGCAATTGCTACTCCAACCAACGACTCGAAGACGGTTATTCAGTTCTTGAAGAAGAATATATTCACTCGATTTGGGGTACCGAGAGCACTAGTCAGTAACGGAGGGAGTCATTTCTGCAACCGCTATCTAGAGGCATTACTGAAGAAGTATGGGGTTAAACATCGTGTGACCACTCCGTACCATCCATAAGCTAACGGCTTGGCTGAAGTTTCCAACCGGGAACTGAAACACATTCTTGAGAAGACGGTGAATGCATCAAGGAAAGACTGGTCAATGAAATTGGATGACGCCTTATGGGCGTATCGGACTGCATTCAAAACTCCCATCGGAACCACCCCATACCGGTTGGTATTCGGAAAATCATGTCATTTGCCGGTCGAGTTGGAGCATAAGGCATACTGGGCAGTGAAGCAATTGAACATGGATGCAGAAAAAGCCGGGCAAAAGTGTTTGCTACAACTGAACGAATTAGAGGAAATCTGTTTGGACGCATATGAGAACGCGTCAATCTACAAAGAACGGACAAAGATGTTTCATGATCGACGGATTCGAGAAAAGGTACTTATCCCTGGAAAAGAAGTTCTTTTATTTAACTCTCGTCTCCGTTTATTTCCAGGTAAGCTGAAGACCAAGTGGTCGGGGCCGTTCAAGGTGATTAAGGTGTTTCCGTATGGCTCAGTGGAACTAGAAGGACCGGACGGTCAAAGATTCAAGGTGAATGGTCAACGGGTGAAACCGTATCTGGGTGGTGAAGTTGCAAGAGTTTCGAGCATCTATTTCGACGAGCCTCAGGAGTAATTGCAAGAGAAGTCGTACCACGACGTTAAATAAGGCGCTCGGTGGGAGGCAACCCACCATAGGTTAGTTTTCATTTTAATTCTTTCTGTGAGTTTTATTTCTTTTAACTTTTGTGTGTTTTTCCCTGAGGAGTATACCTTCGAGAATGAGAATCGGCGGAAGAAGCGAAAAGGAACGAAAAAAAAGGCCAAAGGAGAAGGAACAGGAAGTGGCGCGCCTTTTGGCGCCACTTATCTAGCGCATAACTAGCGCCGATCACTGAAGGGAAAACTGGCGCTCATTTTGGCGCGGGTAAACTAGCTCGGAAAGGAGCGCCGTTCGAGAGCCTTAAAACGAACAGAGGGCCGCGCGCCTTTTGGCGCTACATTTCTAGCGCGGATACTAGCGCGGGCTGTCTGATGAGTATAAAAATTCACTTTCGGGTTTTGGCTTCATTTTTGTAAACCCTGAGAGCAACTAGCGCCGATTTCTGCTCCCATTACACACCCTTTCTTCATTTTCGATCCCAATTGCAAGGTTCTTCCAAATCTTCACCTTCCAATCTTCCACAACACATCAAGGTACGAACTCATAACCCTAACTTCACATTGGGTTCAGATAATTGTGCATAAACCCGAAGGTATGGCGATTTTTTCCCCCTCTATTGTTCTTCATCTTCAAGTGAAAATACATGATTTTTTTTGAAGATTGAAGCCATGAGATGGTTCTACCATGTTTTTCCTTGAGTTCTTCACTTAAGAACATATTTTCTCATGTAACTGTATGAGTGGTGTTTGTGCTTTCTACATGAAACTTCTTCTTCTTGGGTTTATGATTTTCATGGTAAAAGAGGGATTTTGGGTTCTATTCTTGAATAGGTGCATTAGGGGATGTTAGTATGAGTTGAGTACTCAATTTTCTTCATGTTATGACTTGCACTAAACTGATAATGCATGTGGTTTTTGTGGAAGATGAGCAAGAATGTTTTAATTTTATGGGTGATGAATGCTTTTTGGTTAAGGTCTGCTGATTTGAGAATGTGAATCTGATAGGTATAAAGCTTTGGTGTCACTTCCTTGTTTTACTTAAAGCCTAAACGAGTGGTGGAATTCTGCTGTAAGATTTGTGCTTAATGATTAAGCTGCTGAGTGTGTGTGGTTTATGTGCTTGTGTGTGATTTTGCGTTATACTTTCACTAGACAAAAAGACCAAACAAACCTAAGTTTCACTTAGGTTTGGGGTGACCACTGTCGTTATTTTCCCACATGTTACCCCGTTGCAAACCTCGGTTTTACCGAGGCTTGGGGTATCCTTTCCTGCTCCAATTTGTATAGCCCTTTTTGTACAACAAACCTAATCCAAGGATTAGGTTTGGGGTGGATACCATAGGAGGTTAAATACTAATAGTTCACTATCTTTTGCAGAAAATGGTGCATACAAACCCCAACGCTGCAGGGCGGTTCTTTCACTACTACAACCTTCCCCAACAAGAAAGAATACAATGGAGTCAGCGACAGAACCCGACCTTCGAGACTTGGTCCCGAAGTTTCGCACCCCGACCTATTCTAGTGGAAAGGGGATTGGATTTATCGAGGGTTGATAATGCGCGGGCTGTGCAAATTGCAGAGGAGAGAGGCTGGCAGAACTACATTCAGAACCCAGACTCTTATGATCCGGCGCTCGTGCTGGAATTCTATGCTGCAATGGTCCCGCCTTCTTTCGAGGAATTTTCGACCGTTATTGTTCAAGGCCAACCAATCCGGATGACAAATGATGACATCTGCGACTTTTACAGAGTCCCGAGACACCAAGATCTCGATGCTACATTTGGGATTCTACCCATCCCTGGGGTGAGACAAGATGAAACGCATAATCAGATAATCTCATATTCTCTTCGCCAGAGTGGTAGAGGACGGTGGGAGGTACACAAAGCAGAAATCAAGAAAAGTGAGATGGAACCGGAACTGGGGCTGTGGCTGTTGTTTGTGAAGGGAAGTCTGGCGCCGTCATCTCACTACACAACCTTAAATCCATATGTAGCACGGATCATGTACTGTATTCAGCATAGCATGCCACTAGATGTCGGACACATTATCCGATTGCACATGATCGACGCGGCTGCTGAGAACTGTACGGGGGTACTTCCGTTCCCATGTTTAATAACTCAGTTTTACAGGAATGCAGGGATTGCAACGAGAATGACCATTCCATCATTCGCACCTTATAACCGAACCGCCTATTGCCAACAAGTGACAGTTGCTAACAAGTTGACCAGCCAAGAGGCAGTTGGCAACGAGAGGATGAACATTCCTCAAGGAGTTGATGATCAAGATGTTGATGATGTGGATTATGATCCCGCACAGGATGAGGGCCACCAACTGGCTCCGACACACGTTTGCACGCACGCTTAGATGAGGCCATACTAGAGATGCGGCATGGATTCGCGAGAATAAACTGGGGGCTCAGATACTTGGGTGTACCAGATGAAGAGGGAGAGAATCCGGATGGAGTAGGAGCGTGGAACCCACCACCGGCACAGCGAGCGAGGAGACGACAACAAGGAGCAATCTCATCTTCAAGGAGACGGAACCGCGATTAGGGAAGGCGGTTTGATCTCTTTTTCCCTTCATGATCTTTGATTTTAATTCATTTGGGATGACTGTACTTAACTGCATAATTTTATTTTGGACGACTGTAATTAATTCGCACACATATTTTGGAATACTGTAACTGATATTATCACATTGGGGACAATGTGTAGTTTGGTTTGGGGTGGAAGTAAGTCAATAGTATCATTTTGATCTTTACTGTATCTTAGGCAAGTAACGGAATTGTGGTTATTATGATGGAACTTGTTTCCGAGTCACCGTTAGTGGTAAGTCAAATACTTCTTTTTGAGGAATGAACTGGGACGGATAATGTAGCATCAAGTGAGACTTGGCAGATTGCATGTATTAGGGACATTAGTGGAGACCACCCGATAGTGAGATTCGAGCCTAACATGACGTACTTTCATTGCGAGAGAATTAAGCGTAAAATCTGATACACTTTTTCAATTTCCTTGTCGTGAGTATAGATTGATCTCACTGTACTTTTGTGTTGAGTAGCAAAGATAACCATCAGGATATTAGGAAAAGGTATAGTAAACCGTATCGTGTGGACCTAAAGAGATGATTTCAGGCATTGTGTGTTTGTTGAACCAGTTTTTAGCTATCATCCCTTTCTAACTCATTATGTGTGTAACCAAAGCCCTTTTTGCAGCCAAACACTCTCCAAAGTTTTCAGTTGAAACCCCACCATCAAACCCTAGCCAAAAGCCTTAGCCAACCCTGATCCGAAAGTGTGTCCATCATAAGCAGTAATGAACAGTCAAAGAGAAAACAGAAAAGAGAAATGCAGGCCAGTCATAGAGAGAAAAGGGGCTAATGTAGTCCCAAATAAATAAAGAGGGCCATTGATGCCACACAATATATATATATATAAAATAAAATATTACTGTCTAGATAGAATAGACACGAGTAAATAAAATGGTCAAGCAACCATAGCGATATTCCTTATCTTGCTACTTGATTCTTTCTGAGATCACCTTCTTGTACATTTGTGCGTTTTTCATGATTAGTTGTTCATGCATATATCTCGTGATTTTTTGTACATAAACTCCAAAGCATGAGCAACATGTGCGACAGCCTAGGTTCGAGCGAATTGAGAGCATCCCGTAAGGTAGGGTCGAGGCGAAATCCTCCCTGATCATGCATGAAATTGGGTGGAAGTTGATGCAGTGTGGTCCCGACCAGTTTTATTCTCAACGAGTTAGTGTTTTAACCTCTGCGGACTGGGGATGTTTTGGAAAGGGTTCGGATTAACCGATTAATTCCGTTAGTTGAATAAGATATGTAAAGATCCATGATGACACCACCGACTTCCCATGTGTGCGAATTATGTTTTAACTCTGGTTTTTGATTAATGTTATCGCTATTTTGCTTGAGGACAAGCAACGCTCGGTTTGGGGTTGTTGATAATGTCGAATTTCGACATTATTTCGGCTACTAAATCGAGTGGTTGTTGGGTGTTTTCAGGTGAAATAGTGGATTTTACTGATGAGTTTTATGAGATGTACAGTTAGTCGGCCTGGAAGGGAATTGAAGAGGATCGCGAGCACATTTTCCGAAGAAGAGTTCAAAATCCGGAAAAAAAGACGAAAGTGGAGCAAGCAGAAGCTGGCACGCCTTTTGGCGCCACTTAACTAGCGCGGAAATGAGCGCGGGTTTTTAAAGGCAGAACTTTCCAGAGCGTGGCGCGCCTTGTGGCGCGACTTAAGTAGCACCGTAACTGGCGCCAACTCTCAGATACGATTTAAAATCCCTATTTTCTAATTTTAGGGTTATCAGTTTGACGAGGCAGCGGCTGGAGTTCAGAGGCGATTTTTGGGAGCAATTTGGGAGCACGAATACAGAGGTGACAAGAGATCGATTGGAAGAGAACAACGATTGAGTACGTGGTCGTGGAAGGGATTCTTCTCAGGGAGTTGCTTATATTTTTCTGCAGAACTTTTCGAACATGATTTCCCTTACTTCGTTTGTAATTTTTCAGTCTTCTTTACACATCCCCAACATGAACTAAACTTCACGTTGGGGGGTTGGATGATGGACGATTCATAGATGTATGCTTCAAACGATTTTTATTTCGGTTTTAATAGATGGATGACGTCTTAGAATTCATGCTTAATGCTTTTAATAAATTGATCACTTGTTAAATGATTTATTAACTCTTGAATGTTCGATGGAAATCTCAAGATTTAGTTCGAATTCAATAGCCACCGAAGGGAATTAGTTAGAGATAATCCATTTCCTTCAGTGTTGTGTTCTAAACCAATCACTTTAACTTAATTCAACTATAAGATCGAAAGATGAACATCTTAATTAAGTTAAGTCTCGATGCAACTTGGGAAAGTGTAACGAGTTCAGGTTTTACAAGTCATTAATCATTTTTAATCGTTTATATCTCGCTTTGAAGTCTTGCTAATTGAATTCATTCGGATTCCAACCCTCCTTCTTCTCTCCTAATACTACTTTCAACTACGTTTAGTACTTTTGTACGCTTTGCTAGTCAAGATATTTCAACAAACAAACCAAATCAATTTTCAATCGCTTGGTTAATAGCTACTACAGTCATTGAGGTACTTAACACCTAGTTTTCGTGGGTTCGATACTCGTACTTCCGTACGTATTACTTGAGACGACACCGTACACTTGCGGTTAGTCAAAAGGGGGGTGTAAACCATCTTATCAAGTAGTTGCTATGATGGATAAAAATTATGTGAAAGCAGAAAAAAAGGCTTAGGGGAAATACCTTTTCAGGTGCGTTGCATTCCCACTACGTGGGATATCTTGATTGCCGAGGGTTAGAAGCCGATAGGCCTTTTTATCCATGACTTTTGAGATATGACAAGGATCTTCCCATTTGGTGGAAAGCTTACCTGCATTGAGCTTTTGAGTGCTTTGGAACACTCGACGGGGAACGTAGTCGCCTTCTTGAAAGACTTTAACTTTGATGTTCCCGCGGAAGTGTCGCTTGACCGCTTGCCCCTAGGTGTTGAGGTCGACATCTTGATGTCGCGGTCTTCACAGAACTATCGAGCCCTGTTGATTACGAACTGGGATCCTTTGTCGCAGACAATTTCGGATGTCGCTCGACCAATTATCTTCTTGGTCTTCCATCTGGATGACATCGCCATTTTCGATGGATGACGTCGCCAGATGGGTCATTGGAATGCTGTCGAGTATTGGTTCGACCAAAGCATACGCAAGGTTTGCTAAAGTGTCGGTTTGAGTATTTTGGTCCCTTGGAATCATGACTGGTGATTGTGAGATTCAATGTACAAGTTGTCTTTATTGACGACATATGTAATGACTAGCGATCATGAGATTTAGACATGCGAGTCGCTTTTATTGGCGACCGAGAATTTTAACCTGTTTTGTCATGGCTGGCGATCATAAGATAAAAAAATGGGAGACGTCTTTTATCGACGAGTATATATCGTAGGATCTGCGTTTTAAGCCGTAGAGACTTTCGTTTCTTACGATGTAAATCGTAAGACCTGTATTTATATAATCTTGCGAGCCTGCAATGTAAAATCGGGGGTGGTCGTTGGTTTGACCAATGATCCTTTGATACTTAAATCAACATTTATATGTTAGATTAAAATAATTGAACGTGGAAAATATACTTGGAGTATATATATACAGGGTTGTTATACCATATTCCATCCAAGCGGGATGTCACAGTTACCGTAACTTGGAGTCGAGAAGCGCCTTTTTTCCAAAGACTTTTGAAATCGAAATATGGTGTTTCCCATTTTGTAACGGGCGTTTCGAGCCCCCGAGTCCTTCGGATGATGCGATACATGCGATACATCTACCGAGCATTTTTTCTTATCTGTCATTTTCCTGCAACAGAGAACAGAGGAAACTTCCAAAAAACCGTTAGTAAGGCGCACGTTCGTCGAGGATTTTCTCTAGATGAGGTCCCACGGATGGCGCCAAACTGTTAATGCCAAAAATCTCACCAAAGTACAACTTAAGGTCGATGTGGACTTAATCAACTAAAGAAAGGAATCTCTCGACAAAGCGTGCGACGAAGATAGAAATAAAGAAGACAAAGAATTTGATGACGCAGGAAAAACCTCAAACGAGGAAAAACCTGTGGACGACAGTGGGTGTCGTCGCTGCATTATGGTCGCCAATCAGGGGTGATGTTCTTGGGTACTGGTGTCGATCGTACAGTGGTTACAATACAAATGAAGGAAATGCTTCAAAATGAAAAGTACAAGTGTTTTCGGTGTTTAAACAATATGCATCGTGTGTAAAGATGAATTGTCTTGCGTGATTGTCGTGCGTCGAGAGCGATCTTCGAGAGTGAATTCTTTGCTTTGAATGTTCTTCTGAGCTTGAGTGCTTGTGTTTGCTCTCCTCTGATTGATTTGTGTCCCATTCCCCCAACTGATTGTTGAAGCTTGATATTTATAGTCTTCGGGAGCTTTAATTGGATCATTAAGGACTTTAATGATGTTTGTAACGGTCGTCGTCTTCAATGCGGGATTAGATGCTCATAATTGATTTCGTCGGTTATAGCCGTTGATCTTTAATGTCTTTGACTCCTGCATTAAACACTTAACAAACGTAACAGTTATGTTATGTGTTAGCTTGGTTGAGGTCGCATGGTCTTTATGCGACGGTCGTGCGGAGCGGGCGACGTCGAGGTCGAGTGTCGCGATGAACTCTTGACTTACCTTTCGGGAGGGACGACAGATGTTTTCTGGGTCTTTGTCGGGACCTTATCTTAATACAAGATATGGTTCATAACGAGTGTCTTACCTTTTATGTTCGTGGTCAAGACCTACATTAAAAAGGATGTTTGACTGTTAACGGTTAGTATAATCGTACGACCGTCTTAAGTCTCGGATGTGGGCCTTATAGAACATACGACTATCGCCAAGATATAAGACCATTTGGTCGTAGGACCAGGATGTCAGGACGATGTTGTCGTAGGACCAGAGCGATATAACACCGATGATAGGAGACTGTCGACGTAAGACCGACGATCCGTAACTGGCGACATAAGACTAGTGATGTGCGAAGTGCGATACGTGACGTGCGATCATGAGATGTAATATGACTATTGATCCAATATGTCAATTATCGTGGCTATTTAACTTATGTCGGGGATATGATAATAATGGGTATTATCCTTGTCGGTCGGGGGTAATCAATGTCCATAGGTCATGTCGAGGGGATTTCCCAAGTCGGTCGAGGGTGTGATTTTTTACCCAAACAGATACCACCAAGTGAAGGTGAAAGAGAGCGATATTCCAAAGACGGCTTTTCGGACGCGGTATGGACACTATGAGTTCTTGGTGATGCCATTCGGTTTGACAAACGCACCGACCGTGTTTATGGACCTAATGAACCGTGTGTGCCGCCCATTCTTGGATAAGTCGGTGATCGTCTTCATAGACGATATTTTAATCTACTCTAGAGACGAGGCCGAACATAGTCAACATTTACGAGCGGTGTTGGAAGTTCTTCGAAGGGAAAAATTATATGCTAAATTCTCCAAATGCGAATTTTGGTTACGGGAAGTCCAATTCTTGGGACATGTAGTGTCTCAAGACGGGGTGAAGGTGGACCCGGCAAAGGTTGAAGCCATGACAAGTTGGAAGTCGCCCACGAGTCCAACGGAAATCCAAAGCTTCTTGGGTCTAGCCGGTTATTACCGACGGTTCATTCAAGACTTCTCAAAGATTGCTACGCCGCTTACTTCTTTGACAAGGAAGAACGTCAAATTTGTGTGGACGACCGCTCAAGAGCAAGCTTTCGAAACACTCAAAAAGAAATCGTGTGAAGCGCCAATATTATCCTTACCCGAAGGATCGGAAGACTTCGTAGTTTATAGCGACGTTTCAAAAGTGGGACTCGGTTGTGTATTGATGCAAAGGGGGAAAGTGATAGCTTATGCGTCTCGTCAATTAAAGGATCACGAGAAGAACTACCCGACCCATGATTTGGAGTTGGCAGCGGTGGTCTTTGCCTTGAAGTTGTGGCGACACTATTTGTACGGAACGAAGTGTACCCTTTACACCGATCACAAAAGCCTCAAATATATCTTCGATCAAAAGGAACTAAACATGAGGCAACGGAGGTGGCTCGAACTTTTGAAGGATTATGATTGTGAACTACTCTACCATCCCGGGAAATCTAACGTGGTGGCGGATGCCTTGAGTCGAAAGGATCACGGGGGTGGCACGAAGCTAAACTTCAACCGAATCGACGTGATATCAAGCATCAAGGCAAGTCAATCGGAGGCACTCCGGGAAGAAAACCTCAAGGCCAAAATTATGGTAAAGCAACGAGAACTACTAACGGAGGATAGTCGCGGCCTTAAACTCTTCCAAGGCCAGATTTGGGTGCCAAAGATCGGCGGTAATTGTTTGGGCAAAAAATCACGTCGTACGACCACGACCAAAACAGGTAAAGACGCATGTCCTAAGCTATATCTTGTATTAAGATAAGGTCTCAACAAGAACCCAGAAAACATCCGTCGTCTCCCGTAAAAGGTAAGTCGTACGTCCCCCATGACGCTCGACCATAGCATCGCCCGTCCCGTACGACCATCGCGTAAGATCACTGCACCTTCGACCAAAGCTAACATTAACCTTGACTGTTACGTTTGATAAGTATTTAATGCAGGAGTCAAAGCCATTAACAGCAAGCAGCCGTAACGGATGAAGAACATTATGGATAATCACTCCGGCAACCGTTTCCTGCCGTTGTAGCCGTTGATCAAAGCATTAATGGAGCTAATTAATGACGCGAAGACTATAAATACCAAGCTAAGTCTTCACATCAAGGGACATCAGAAAAATCCGACACACATCAGCGATCATCAGCGAATATTACCGAACAACAGAGAAAAGCATCTAAGAAGAATAATCAAACTCTGGAAATCAAGTATTAAAGTCCAGAACCCTACAGCGAACTCAAGAACACTCGAAGAAAAGCTCAAGTTATCGCTCTCGACGCACGACAACAACTTTCGACCAACAGTTGTTTACACTTTGTATTCACACGAGAAACACTTGTTTTACACTTTAAACATTTGTACTTTACATTTCGAAGCATTTCCTTCATTTGTATTGTAATCATCGTACGACCGACGCCAGTACCAAGGACATAGCCCCTGATTGGCGACCATAGTGCAGCGACGACACCCACTGTCGTCCGTGGGTTTTTTCCTCGATTGAGGTTTTTCCTGCGTCATCAAATCCCTTGTTTCTTTATTTTATTCCTCGTCGCACGTCTCGTCGAAAGACCTTAAGTTGTCCCTTTGGTGCGGTTTTTGGCATTAACAGTTTGGCGCCATCCGTGGGACTATATCTAGAGAAAATCCTCGACGAACATGCATTCTACTAATAGTTTCTTTGAGTTTCTTCTATTTTCTGTTGCAGGAAAATGGCAGCCCCTGGAAATCCGCAGCAAGCCGTCGCTCAGATGTATCAGGAGCTCGAGGTTGCCAGGAATCAACTCAATGCAATGGCAGAGCAGAATCGCCGAGCAGCTGAAGAGATCGCGCGGCTAAGGAATCCTTTTGGACCCCAGAATGGTCCTAGACCATTCATCCAGAATCCAGGTCCGGGACCAGGCCCGTCCGTGCAGAATCAGCAGCCGGGTCCGTTCATTCCGAATCCCCAGTCTGGGCAGATTCCCCCTCAGCACATCCGACCACCACCCTTGAACAATGGATCCCAACCATTGCAAGGTGGCGCCCAGAAGTTTCAGATTGAATCCCAGACGTTTTCCCAGCAGTTCCAAAGTGGTCCGCAACCTTTCCAGCAAGGATCGCAATCTTTCCAGCAGAGATCGCAGCCATTTCAGCATGGACCACAATCGTTTCAGAATGGACCGCAGCAATTCCACTATGGGTCGCAGCCATACTTTGTCCCGTTCAACGAGGACACCAATGGTTCGTCGCATGGTAATGGCACTAGTCCAGGGACCAATCCTTCGACAGGGGCAAATTCTGATCTTAACGATCCCGTCGCCCAGCGTTTGAAAATGTTAGAAGACCAAAATGAGCGCGTCCTGTCCTTGCTTGCCAAGTTGCCTGGGGAAGCCGTGCCTATCGACATCGAGCCTCGCTCGGGGTATCAGGCGTCGCCCTTCATCGACGAGATCGCCACCGTCGAGGTCCCAAAGAAGTATAACATTCCTGCCTTCACTCCCAAATATCCGGGTGTGACCGATCCAACCGAGCATGTCGCACATTATAAGCAGCTCATGTGGACAATCTCGATTCCACGCATGTACCAGGAAGTATGCATGTGCAAGAGTTTCGGGGCGACTCTCACTGGTCTAGCTCTCCAGTGGTTGATCAATATCAAACCCAAATCTATCGGGCCGTTCGCCGAATTGGTCAACCAATTCTCTCGGCAATTCGCCAGCAGTCATAAGATGGAAAAGCAGACTAGTGATCTGTACTATGTCGTGCAGAAGACCAATGAGTCTATTCGGAGTTATTTCAATAGATTCAATGCCGAAATGATCAGTATCCGCAATTGTGACATCAAAACTGCGATCGAAGCTTACAAGCGTGGTCTAGACGATAGTTCAGGTCTATATATCGATCTGACCAAGTATCCCCCAGAGACTTTCGAAGACGTCTGAGCTCGAACCTTAGCATAAATGAGGGTCGAAGATGATGCCGCCTTTCGTCGCAAGCACACTGACGACAAGAAGCCGTTAGGTGTCAAGAAGCCAGAATTCAAGCCGAAAGCCATATCCAGAATAGAGCCAGCGCGTCAGATTTCAAACGTTCGTTTCAAGATGAAAGCTGAGGCTAAAACCGCGACTAAGTTTCCTCAGTACCCCAAGATATCTTCTTACGGATTCAAAGGGTCCACGAAGGACCTAGTCGAAGCTCTGAAGTCCGCCCAGGCGACCATTCGATGGCCGAAGAAATTCGACCTGGACGATGCTAAGAAAGACAAATCAAAGTGGTGCGACTTCCACATCGATCATGGTCATGCGACAGAAGATTGCATAGCTCTTAAAAAAGAGTTGGCATATCATTTCCCAAAAGGAAGCCTTAAAGATATCATTAACAATGTCGTTATTCCAGCTAATAATCATCGACCGTCAACCCCCGAGCATGCAAAAGTTGTCAGTTACATCACCGGTGGTTCAGATGTGTGTGGTTTGACATGTTCTGTAGCTAAGCGTCATGCCAGTCAAGCGCCCAACGATCGGCCCATTCCTCGCTCGTCAAGACCCAAAGGAGATTTGGAGCTAGAAGCCATGAAAATTGTGTTCGACCACGTCGACCTTGGCGACTCGTATCAGAAGCATCACGACGGGTTGATCATTCAGCTCACAGTCGGTAACTGTTTGACGCGTCGAGTATTGGTAGACGGGGGCAGTTCAGCAAACGTCATTTTTCTCAACACTATCAAAGCCATGGGAATCGATCGCTCGGAAATCACCCGACGTTCGACGACTTTGGTCGGTTTTAATGGAGAAGCGACGAGCACCTTCGGAGAGATAATTTTGCCCGTCTATGCCGGAGGAGTCAATAAGCAGACTAAGTTCAGTGTTATCGACTGTGCGTCAGCCTATAACATCATCTTAGGTCGACCATGGATTCATGAAATGAAAGCCGTTCCCTCGACATATCATCAAATCATGAAATTCCCTACGCCATGGGAATCCAGGAGATTAAGAGTGAGCCAAAAGTCGCTCGTGAGTGCTACAAGTCTACCTTGAAGCCGCGAAAATAAACCAAAGTCACAAGATCAGGCTCTCGACATGTTCGTTCCTCTATCCCTAAATTAATATCTTTTTCACAGAGATAAGTCTACTATGGTGCCCGGTCGCACGACAACATAGTCAGCGCAGGACAATATTTCTCCGTGTCATTCTGTCACTTAAAACCTATCTTTTCCTCCTAAAAAGAATAAGGTAATAAATGACAGGGGGCAAATAGAGAGAGTCTGAAATGGTACGTTCTCTAACTCTTTTTCATACGATTTTTTCTCACAAAATGTTTACTGACTTAAGCATCGGAGGGTCGTTGGCTAGCCAACGACCAACCCCGACATCGTTTTATCGCAGAATCGCACGATAGATTATCGCAGAATCGCACGACAGATTATCGCAGAATCGCATGGCAGTAATCGTTAAGTCTACTAGATGACTTTAAAATTTGCAGAATCGCACGACATAAACAATCAGGATTTTCTTCCCTGACCATCCCTCCATAGGGGCATACGACGCAGATTCCTAGTACGATCTCGTCGTACAATCGCAAAGCCTAAATAACTTACCTCTAAGTTTCTTAGCTTTTACACCCTGAATGGATGCTTTAATCGCGTGTTTTTATTTGTTTTACGTTCTTATTATCGTATTACAATGAGTGCCTTAGTCGCATGATTTCATATGTATCTTATGTTCGACTTTATAGTCAAATGTGATTCGAATAAAGCATAAGCAAAAGATATATTCATTAAGTAAACCACTATATACATACTCGATCCCTGATTGGTCGAATGGCAAAACAAACAAGGAAAGGAAAATTCTAGACGACAGGGGGAACATCGGTCGTATCCCTGCTCGAAGTCCCGACCTGAGGACCTTCATCTGCCACTCCTCCCGTACGAATATCCTGCAATTCATATTGAGCATCGAAAAGTTGGATGGCCAGCTCATCGGCACGCGCCATGGCCAACTTCTCCCTATCTAAAGCCGCTCTCTCTCTCTCCAACGCTGCAGCTTCCTTCTCAAGAGCAGACGCCACCAGATCTTCAACTCTTGACGTCTCAGCATGTAACGCCAAAGAAGACTGGAATGTCTGTGAAAAATAAAAGGTGCGTTCAAGAACATTCGACAAAGATTACAAATTACACAAGTCATGAAAGATTGACGCTCACCGTGAACTCCAGACTGGCAACTTGAGATCCAATCTCTCCGGCCGGAACTCCACGAAAATGCTCCCCGAAAGACGGGAGCAAATACTTCCCCAGATGAGGGAACGACGTCGTCCCGTCTAGGACACCATCCACCATAAAGTCATACGGAAATGTAAAACTGACCGTCATAACTTCGGTCGATGATCCCCTGCCCCTGTCGGCAGACGTTGGGATCGACACTTGAGACTCCGGTTTCGTCACCGTCGCCAGAGGCGCAGAACTTGCTGGTGTCGCGTCCATCACGCCAGGACGGCTAGATGACACCCTCGCCTTCTTAGGCAAAACAACTCTCGGTGAGTTATCAACCCTCGACGACGGTTCCCTCAGGACTGTCCTCTTGGTTCCCTTCTGGCTCGACCCAGCTGTCGAAACATTTTCACCCCGAAGGGCACGCATAACCTGCTTCCCTCTCGCCCTAGAGACCGATTTCCTCTCGGTCGGCACTGATTAGGAAATACATGAAGCGTCAGACAGATAGAGTAAACAAAATAAAATAAAAACTATGGTACACTTACCAGTCGCCTCTTCCTGCACGTCCTCATCTCCTTCTTCCTGCACGTCCTCATCCTCGTCCTCGACCACCGATTGCCACGAAACGAAAGATCGGTCATCAACGCTAAGACTCAAGAACTTGTTGATCTTAGCCTGGGAATCCACAGTCGGTTTCACTTCGTCAGGCTGAATCTCTGAAGGCGACAAGAGGAAAGTGATAAGTAAAAGTCATAAAAATAAATAAAACTCAGAAACAAACGAAGCATACCTGTCTTATTCCATTCCGACCGCATCCAATTGCTGCTGGAATCCAATGACTCGGTAAGAACAAATACATACCTCGACTTCCACCCACGATCATTGACGCCAGTTCCCAAAACCAAGGCACGATCACCCCTGAACTTAGAATAAGGACTATAACGCCAGTTCTTATCCTTTTTAACTTGGTACGCCGCCAAGAAATCATTCATGATCATAGGAGACTCCCATTTCGCGGACGCTCGCTCAATTACCAGCAAAACTCGCCAAAGTTGGGGCATCAATTGTCCCGGCGACACATCGAAATCCTGCATGAATGACTTGGCTAAACCAGAAAACGGCCATTGAAACCCTATCTTAAAAGGATACTCGTACAAAACGAGATATCCCTCAGGGCAATCCTTAGAACGAACAATCCCCGGACACCGCAACTCTACATTTGCAGGAATTTTTGCTAAGCTCCTAAAAGCATCTAAGTCTACGTGATTCATGATAAGACTAGCAGGCTCCGTCGACATTGTGTATCAGAGGACAGGACAAGGTCTTATATAAACGCTCTCAACTGCGGGTTGAGGATTTGCAAAGATTCGAATGAAAATCGGTAAGGAATCAAGACAAAATCCCTTCCCAAAATTAAACACTTCAAAAGTATAGCAAGAAAAGATCCGTCGTGATCTTTATTTATACAAACGATCGCATCAAGTCGAATCCCTGGATGATTTCCATGCATCAACGATCTTTCGCATACCCGCCCGGATCTTTGACACCTGTCCTCGACAGCTGGTAAGCATCATCGTACGGCAGCATGACGTCACAACCTCGTTCCTCTTTCGACTTCTCGTTCAGTTAGAAGCGGACTAGTCTAGTTCCAAGACGATTAAAGGTAATTTTCCCTTGCCTTATTTTCTCACGCGTCTGATTGACAAAATTTAAACTCGAATTTGCCATCCTTCTTTCAAATTTTGGGGGCAAACTGTTTGGCCAAAAAATCACGTCGTACGACCACGACCAAAACAGGTAAAGACGCATGTCCTAAGCTATATCTTGTATTAAGATAAGGTCTCAACAAGAACCCAGAAAACATCCGTCGTCTCCCGTAAAAGGTAAGTCGTACGTCCCCCATGACGCTCGACCATAGCATCGCCCGTCCCGTACGACCATCGCGTAAGATCACTGCACCTTCGACCAAAGCTAACGTTAACCTTGAATGTTACGTTTGTTAAGTATTTAATGCAGGAGTCAAAGCCATTAACAGCAAGCAGCCGTAACGGACGAAGAACATTATGGATAATTACTCCGGCAACCGTTTCCAGCCGTTGTAGCCGTTGATCAAAGAATTAATGGAGCTAATTAATGACGCAAAGACTATAAATACCAAGCTAAGTCTTCACATCAAGGGACATCAGAAAAATCCGACACACATCAGCGATCATCAGCGAATATTACCGAACAGCAGAGAAAAGCATCTAAGAAGAATAATCAAACTCTGGAAATCAAGTATTAAAGTCCAGAACCCTACAGCAAACTCAAGAACACTCGAAGAAAAGCTCAAGTTATAGCTCTCGACGCACAACAACAGCTTTCGACCAACAGTTGTTTACACTTTGTATTCACACGACAAACACCTGTTTTACACTTTAAACATTTGTACTTTACATTTCGAAGCATTTCCTTCATTTGAATTGTAATCATCGTACGACCGACGCCAGTACCAAGGACATCGCCCCTGATTGGCGACCATAGTGCAGCGACGACACCCACTGTCGTCCGCAGGTTTTTTCCTCGATTGAGGTTTTTCCTGCGTCATCAAATCCCTTGTTTCTTTATTTTATTCCTCGTCGCACGTCTCATCGAAAGATCCTTTCTTTAGTTGTTTAAGTCCACATCGACCTTAAGTTGTCCCTTTGGTGCGATTTTTGGCATTAACAGTAATCGTGAGCTACTTTTTGAGGAAGCCCACAAGTCTCGTTATTCTATACATCCCGGGAGTACGAAGATGTATAGGGACTTGAAGTTAAATTATTGGTGGCCGGTAATGAAGCCCGATGTGGCCAAATGCGTGGAATCATGTGTGACGTGTCTCCGGGTCAAAGCACAACATCAAAAACCATATGGAAGCTTACAATCTTTGAAGATTCCGGAATGGAAGTGGGACAATGTCACCACGGATTTCGCGACAAAGCTACCGAAAACCTTACGGGGCCATGACACCATTTGGGTGATAGTGGACCGCTTGACTAAGAGCGCGCACTTTTTGGCGATGAGGGAGACGTTGCCGTTGGATAAGCTAGCAAGACTCTACATCAATGAGATCGTGTCGAGGCACGGGGTGCCATTATCCATTGTGTCTGATAGAGATAGCCGATTCACTTCGAATTTTTGGGCTAGTTTCCAAAGGGAATTGGGGACCAAGGTGAAACTAAGTACGACCTACCATCCCCAAACGGATGGGCAAAGCGAGCGAACGATTTAAACCCTCGAATACATGCTCCGATCGTGTGTCCTGGACTTGGCGGAAATTGGGACACACACTTACCTTTGATGGAATTTGCGTACAACAACAGTTACCACTCGAGTCTTAAGGCTTCACCGTTTGTAGCCTTGTATGGTCGTAGGTGTAGGACTCCCGTTTGTTGGCTTGAAGCGGGGGAGAAGCAATTTGCGGGACCAGAAATTGTGCAAGAAACCGCGGACAAAGTAAAGGAAATTCGGGAACGTTTAAAGGCGACGCAGGACCGACAAAAGAGCTACGCGGACAAGAAAGCCGACCAATCGAATTTCAAGTGGGAGATCGAGTGATGTTGAAGGTGTCTCCATGGAAGGGCATTATCCGGTTCGGAAAGCGAGGGAAACTTAGTCCACGTTTCCTTAGACCATTCTCAATCTTGGAGAAAGTCGGTTTGCAAGCTTACAAACTAGACCTACCGCCGGAGATGGATGGGATTCATCCCACTTTCCACGTGTGCTATCTACGGAAATGTTTGGCCGAGGAGGAGAACGTGAACCCATTGACGGAGATCCAGGTCGACAATGGAAATCGTTGTGTCGAGGAGTCGGAAGCCATACTTGAGTCGGGGACTAAGGGACTCCGCCGCAAGGACGTGGCGATGGTAAAAGTTCAATGGAAACACCATCGTGGGGCAAACGTGACTTGGGAGCCCGAGGAGGTCATGAGGAAACGTTATCCCCATCTTTTTGTGTAGGATGCGATTTCGGGGACGAAATCCTTCCAAGGTAGGGAGGATTGTAACACCCCGGATTTCATTCGGTAGGTAACTTGCATACTAACATCATCTCTTTTAAACCTTTTGGATTCTCGTTTATATTTAGACTTAATCATATGTGATATTATCTGTTACCAGCATTCCTAAACATGATAATTGTGCATGAGTGGACCGAAAACTTGCAAAATAATTGGATTTTAGAAAATGAGGGATGCGGACGTCCGCGAGGCTTAGGGTCGGACGTCCGTGAGGTAGTGGACGTCCGCGAAGCATACGCGAAAGCAATAGAGAATTTTGGAAGGATTCAGGCCACGGAGAGGCCGGACATCCGCGAGGTCACATGGCAGACGTCCGCGACCGGTCTGAGAAACTTTTCATCTTATCCCCCCTTTTTCCATATTTTCCCACACACTTTACCAGTGTAGCTTACCAAGATCTTTCATCTCAAAGCATGAGCTGAGAGACTGTTTGAGATGGATGATACCTGTAGAGTCACTGCCGGTAATGATCATATCATCAACATACAATAGGAGTAAGATAGTACCTGCAGCAGTGGTCCGAGTAAACAAGCCAGAATCATAATTACTCAGAGAAAACTCCAATGAGATGACAGTATTGCTAAATTTTTCAAACCAAGCACGATGAGCTTGTTTGAGGCCATAGAGGGCTTTTTGAAGTTGACATACATGACCCTGACGGGAGGTCACACCTGGAGGGAGTCTCATGTAGACTTCCTCTTCGAGATCGTCATTGAGAAAGGCATTCTTGACATCCATCTGATAGAGTGGCCATCTCTTTGTGGCAGCTATGGCTAGAAGACTACGAACCGAGGTGACCCAAGCCACAGGAGCAAACGTTTCCTCGTAGTCAATGCCATATTCTTGATTGAAGCCTTTTGCCACAAGACGTGATTTGTAACGATCAATAGATCCATCAGACTTCGTTTTGATTTTGAAGACCCATTTGCAACCAATGGGTGATTTTCCCGGTGGGAGAGGAATAAACTCCCATGTATTAGCTTTGTCAAGAGCCTGAAGTGCCGCAGTCATAACTTATTTCCAAACAGGATTAGAAGCCGCTTCCTTGAAGGAAGTGGGTTCATGGTTGGACAGCATAGTGGCATAGCAATGATAATCACGAAGATGAGAAGGAACTTGTCTTACCCGGTCTGAGCGTCGTGCTCCATCTTGTGGTTGAGAGGAGCTAGGATCCATAGACTCAGCAGATGGCTCAGGAGTAGTCCTTGGAGGTGGTGCAGATGATTGATGATGATCAGATGCCACAGAAGGCACATGTGTAGGCTCAGGTTGAGACGAGACGGAAGGAGGTGGAACAGATGGCACAGAGGAAGGCTCAGATGAAGCTGAAATGAAAGAAGGTTAGACAGATGGTGAGGTCACAGATTGAGGTGAGACAGAAGGAGGTGGACCAGATGGTGGGGTCACAGATTGAGGTGATACAGAAGGAGATGGACCAGATGGTGGGGTCACAGATTGAGGTGAGACAGAAGGAGGTGGACCAGATGGTGGGGTGAGTATCAGATCTAATTAAAGTGAGTCCGATGAGATAGATGTATCTGTGAAAAAGGAAGTGGAGGGATTGGGTGTGTCCTGAAATTTGGACACCGTTAAAAAGGGAAGATGTTCCCAGAATGTGACATGGCGGGATATACGAAGTCGCTTAGATATTGGATCCCAACAACGATAGCCTTTGTGTTCAATACCATAGCCAAGAAAGCAGCATAAGCGAGAGCGAGGTTCGAGTTTGGTATGTTCATGAGATTGTAGTTGAACAAAGCATGCACAACCCCACACTTTTAGGAGTTCATATGCAGGAGGGACTCCATGAAGTACTTCATAAGGAGACCTTTGATTGAGAATGGGAGTTGGGTGACGGTTGATGGTGTAGACAACGGTGAAGGCAACTTCACCCCAAAAACGTTCTGGACATTTGGCTGAAATTAATAAGGTACGAACAGTATCAAGCATGTGACGATGTTTGCGTTCCACACGTCCATTTTGCGGAGAGGTACCGGGACAGGAGTACTGAGAAAGTGTACCCTGAGATTGAAGAAAGGAGAGGAGAGAGGATTCTTTGTATTCCATAGCATTATCCGCTCGAAGAATCTTAATAGGTTTGGAAAATTGGGTCAGAATCATACGGGCGAAGGAAATATATATTTGAGGTAGTTCGGAGCGATGTTTCATGAGATATATCCATGTAAAGCGTGTGTGATCATCGATAAAGATAACAAAGTATCGAGAACCACCCATGGATGGATGTGGTGCTGGTCCCCAAACATCAGAGTGAATGAGATCAAAAGGGGAAGCAGATTTAAATTCATTTAGTTGGAAAGGTAAGGCATGATGTTTGCCAAGTTGACAGGATAAGCAAAAAACGTTTTCAGAAGAGGTGTTGCCTAACAATCCTGAACTAGCTAACAATTTTATCCTAGCTAGAGATAAATGTCCTAGACGTTTATGCCATAATTCAAAGGAAGGGGTACTGGAAACAGAAGCAACAAGATTTGATGAGTGTAAGGGGAGACGGAGGTAGACCACTTCAATCATCCGACCAACTTTACGGCCTACTCCAAGGATCTGCTTGGTCTTTGGATCCTGCACACCACAACCAGAAGGATGAAACAAAACAATTAGATCGGATTCCATAAGTTGAGTGATAGAAATCAGACTCAGAGATAAGTTTGGAATATGTAGCACATCAGGTAATTGAATATTGGTGGTAGATACAGTTCCACTGAAAGATACGGGTAAGCGAGTATCATCAGCTGTACGAACTGATGAGAACATTCTGGAGGTTTGCTTGGAGACAAACCCGTCAGCCTTAGGTGTCATGTGGTTACAACATCCAGAGTCAAATAACCAAGGGTTACCTGATGCTGATGCTGAGCTATTGTCTTGAAAATTCATACCCATAGAACCTGTCATGAGTCGCTCTATAAGTTCTTGGTTGCGGCACATGAGTTCCATAAGGTCAGGCAATGAGTTGTAGCTATGATGTGCCTGAGTTGCCGGTGTTTGGTAGTCTTGAGTGATTGATCCAGCAAATGACTGAGTGCGTTGTTGCCTTAGATTACCGGAGTGCCGTTGATTACCTGAGTTCCTTGGATGTTTTGGACAGTCAGACCCATAGTGTCGTGGCTGTGTGATCCCACACCAACGACATTTTCGAATTGGGCAGGTGAGGAGAAGATGAGAAGTAGAGTGACAGAACGTGCATTCACTATATGTAGGCTTGCCATTGAGAGCCATCTTTAGAGAACTGAAAACTGAACCCGAACGAGTGATCCGGAATTTGAGAACCGAAATGTGAGTGCCGGAGTAGACTGTTTCGGAGTTTGAAAATCGTAAAGAGGAGTTTCGGAGTTGTGAGTGATGGAACTGAGTGTTCCGGAAATAATTTCAGAAAAAATGAGAACCGGAGTTGATTTTCGGAATTGATCTCAAGTCCTGTTTTCGCGGATCAAGGAAGATCCGGAATGGTGGTAAGAAGGTTCCGGAAGTAGAGTTCCGGAAGTAGAGTACCGGAAGTAGAGTTCCGGAAGTAGTGTTCCGGAAGTAGAGTACCATAAGTAGTGTTCCGGACTAGGTCGACTTTAGGGCGATTTTACGGCGAACAAAAAAAGAGCGAGCAGACAGATCGAACCGTAAACAAGTCAAAATCGAAAGGGCATGAGAGTAGATAATACGTACCTACAACTCTGATACCATGTTAGAATAGATGTAGGAATCAATCAATGAACAAACGAGAGAGAGATGTGGCTGAACTGCAGCAGCTTTTCATATATTGAGAGAGAGATTAGAAAGACTGGTTAACCTAATTATGAAAGAGAAGAGATCTATTTATACAACCTAAGTTACAATAATTACAGAGTAGCCCTTGTACTATTCATATATACAAATATAACTCTAACAGTATGAATAACAAAGAGGGAATAGCTAGAAAACTACAGGAATGGCTCAAAGGGAATAGTACCTCAGAGGGATATAAGGGATGGTCTCTACAGGAAGGGATGGTCTTCTGCAGGAAAGGAGCCCTGAAAAGTACCAAATTCAGTGTTAGGGGATGGGTATCAAAATTATGCATTTAAGACTTGTACATCATGCATCAAAAGTGGTATTTAAGACTTTTAAGACTTAAGACTTTAAGACATTTTGTTAAGATGGTTTATAAGGGAGTATAGATAATGGATGATGGACAAATATGGTATATATAGGTTGAATGTACTTCAATTCCTCAATTGTTCATAATGAACCAAAATCACACGGGTATTTCGTTAAAAGCTTATTTAATTACTCTCTCCCCTCCAAAATAGTACACTATTTTAACTTTCATACATGTATAATAATTATATTTTTTAATTAATTAAATGACGGTTTTATGCTTTAATTAATTTCTTTGTTCACAACTCTTAAATGTTTTTTTTAAATGAAAAAAAATAAAGGTAGATTTTGAGAATTATTTATCTCTGTTTGAAACCATGTACTTATTTTAAGACAAACATAAATAGAAATCAAATCTATAATTGATTCATAGAATTCTACGGTTACCTAACATTTAGGGATTTCAACCCATCTGTATACCTAGTTAAACCCATCGCCTCTCTCTTATCCCTCGTCACTCGATTAAGATCTCCCTGGAGATGAAGCACCGGAGATGTAACCCAGATCTCTCCAGTGTAATACGACCCCGATCTCACCGGTCTTTTGGTTTCGTTACATTCAAGGATGAGTAGTCTTTGAGAGACACGATCGAAGGGATGACCTCGTTTCAGAAAAATCGTCACCGACAACATCAAATCCATATTTGAAAGTCGGGTTACAAAGAATACTCGTTTCAGAAGCTTTTCCCATATATATATATATATATATATAGAGAGAGAGAGAGAGAGAGAGAAAGAGAGAAAGGTTCAAACGAGAACTTTAACTATTTAAGAAAACAAGAAAACAGCAAATCATGTGCAAAATCACATGTGATTTTATATTAACTACAAAAACTGGACACGCGCGACTTTGGCCGCGACTTAAAGTGGCGGAAAAAGTCGTGTAATCATATATGATTTTGTACATAACGGTTGTTTTCTTGTTTTCTTAAATAGTTAGCGTTCTTGTATAAACCCCCCCCCCCCCCCACCCACCCACACCCCCCCCCACACACACACACACATATATATATATATATATATATATATATATATATTAGTATGCCACGGTTATTTTTTGCAACCCAGTAAAAGGTTACAACCCATGCAACATTCATCGAAATCATCCATTGCATTTGGATTCTCATTGATTTTCTAAATGAATTTACCCGATTTCGTCGAATTTCTGCAAAATATGTCAATGCACATAATGGTTCATATGAGGTATCGGATGAAAGTGGTACTTTCATGAAACAATATGCATTCCATGACATTTAATGATATACTATGCATTGTAGGTAAGATTATTGCATGCAATCATAAATTATTGATGCAATTAGTAATCAATTCAGTGTCTACATAATGAATGAGCTAAAATAATGGTTTAGATGAGGGTTGCACCGGGTTGTAACCTTTTACTCGATTGCAAAATAAATCACTCATATATTAATATATATATATATATATATATATATATATATAGATAGAGAGAGAGAGAGAGAGAAAAAAAAAAGTTCAAATGAAAACTCATTTTTCATTGTGCACATGAGGACGGATTTTAACCCTTCTATCTCTATTGATCCAATGACTCATATTAAATAGAGTTTTAATTGAAATTATTAATTAAGGTGATTAGGGTAAAAAAAGAAAGTTAATTTCAATCTCACGCCTATCATATTTGACTTTTTATTTTCTTTTTTAATTAAAAACTTTTACCTCCTTAAATAATTTATCTTAAAAGTTACTAATATTTTAATCAAATAAATTACATCAAAAAAACGAGAATTTCGTGCTTTTCGATATGAAATCCATCTCGATATAGTTTTGTTTTTGTTTTAACCATTTTACATAAAATGTTATATATGTTCTATATTCATTATGAATATTAACGTAATTTCAAATGTGTACCACACCTCGACATCGTGAGTCCGTAACTCGACATCACCTTTTTCAACACTTTCTTCAACGTCGTAAGACATTATTCATCATCGTAACCCAACACCCATCGAATTTCGGTTGTGAACCGGGGAACAAAAAAGGGTGTGTCACGTGTCCACACTTTCACGGGTCATTCATGTATTATTCATCATGAATGTATCATTCATGATGAATAATACAACATTCAAGGTGAATAATACACAATTCATGAGTTCGTGTTTTATTCATCCCGAATGTTGTATTATTCATTCTGAATACTGTATTATTCATCATGAATAGTGAATGAACGTTCACCTTTGTTATTCATGCTGAATGTGGACACTCGGGGATGTGCATACATATTCATAATGAATAAAACCAATCGGGAAACAAAAAGAGTGCGCCATGTGCCCACAACTTCACGGTCATTCATTTATTGTTCATCATGAATGATGTATCATTTAGGATGAATAATATAGCATCCATGGTGAATAATACACGATTCATGATGAATAATACATGAATCATGAACTCGTGTATTATTCATCCTGAATGTTGTATTATTCACCCTGAATACTTTATTATTCATACTGAATATTGTATTATTCATAATCAATAGTGAATGGGCATTATGTGAGTTCCAGATGAGTGCAACGAACAATAGAAATCAATAGATATGAAACAAGTATTATGATTTCAAATGGTCATCCAATTCACTTTCAATGTTGAGCGAATTACAATACGTTCTGGAAAGTGTAAAAAGACAACTAGCTTAATTTTCTAAGCTAATACACATTATATACTCTGGGCCCATGGCATGTAAGCCCATGGCCCGTTTACACTTTAAGGCTCAAAATACAAGAATAACAATTTAGCCCTTGAACTTCTATTCAACCTAATTTGACCCTAACAATCTCCCCCTATGAATTGAAGTTCGAGTTCGCGCCAGTTCTCGACATATCTCTTTCGGAGCGCAAAGTGGACCTCGAACATTCAGATGGCTCGGCGGTAGTCGATGCGTTCTTCAATCACTTCTAAGGCATTTCGAGCGGTTGTTTCATTTAGGTTGGGAACATATGAATACCTTTGATTTTCTGATTCGTGAGTGATGATGTTACGAAGAGCATCTTTGACTTTGAGGAGTGTGCCATCGCAGAATCTGTCGACCTGACTGAAACGAAGAAACCTCTTTTCTTTCTGATCGTTGAGGTAGACTATCCCAAATTCTGTTTCTAGAAGCAGTGCGTTCTCGGGATACATCTTCAGTTCGGGCGCTTTCAGATTCTGTTTTAGCAGGTTTACCTTCTTCGCTCTGTTTTCGATTCCCATTTGGAAGTCTGTGAGGTATGACATCATGATAGTGCGAATCGGGAATCGACGGACAGCCTCGAGCGCTTTGGTTACATGAAGTGGTCGGATAGTTCTGGTTCGGAGGTCTTTCAGTATAGCTTGGAAGTCGAACGGTCTGAGGTTCTTAAAGTCAGCTTCGGAAAAATCTCCATTCATTACCGTCTTCGCGTCGGACGGTGAATACTGGAAACATAACTTTAAGGATTCGGCATGTTTGGACGTTGAGCACTTCGGTGATTTTGTGCTTAGTTCGGACTTGGCTAACTGGCAGACTCCGCTTCATGGCATTTAAGTACTGGCTTTGGTATTCCGGGTTGGAGCTGGAAATCCCAAGGCAGAATGTAGGCTCGATAAGGCGTAACCTGTGAACATACAGCTTTTTCAGAGATTCCTCCAGGTGAGGAATAAGGATCATGATCTTCTCCCATCGGATTTGTTGCTGTTGAGAGAGAGAGAGAGAGAGAGAGAGTGAAAGAGAGAAAGGTTCAAACGAGAACTTTAACTATTTAAGAAAACAAGAAAACAGCAAATCATGTGCAAAATCACATGTGATTTTATATTAACTACAAAAACTGGACACGCGCGACTTTGGCCGCGACTTAAAGTGGCGGGAAAAGTCGTGTAATCATATATGATTTTGTACGTGAATCATATATGATTTTGTACATAACGGTTGTTTTCTTGTTTTCTTAAATAGTTAGCGTTATTGTATGAACCCCCCCCCCCCCCCCCACACACACACACACCCACATATATATATATATATATATATATATATATATATATTAGTATGCCACGGTTTTTTTTGCAACCCGGTAAAAGGTTACAACCCGTGCAACATTCATCGAAATCATCCATTGCATTTGGATTCTCATTGGTTTTCTAAATGAATTTACCCGATTTCGTCGAATTTCTGCAAAATATGTCAATGTACATAATGGTTCATATGATGTATCGGATGAAAGTGGTACTTTCATGAAACAATATGCATTCCATGACATTTAATGATATACTATGCATTGTAGGTAAGATTATTGCATGCAATCATAAATTATTGATGCAATTAGTAATCAATTCAGTGTCTACATAATGAATGAGCTAAAATAATGGTTTAGATGAGGGTTGCACCGGGTTGTAACCTTTTACTCGATTGCAAAAAAAATCACTCATATATTAATATATATATATATAAATATATATATATATATATATATATATACAGAGAGAGAGAGAGAAAAGTTCAAATGAAAACTCATTTTTCATTGTGCACATGAGGACGGATTTTAACCCTTCCATATCTATTGATCCAATGACTCATATTAAATAGAGTTTTAATTGAAATTATTAATTAAGGTGATTAGGGTAAAAAAAGAAAGTTAATTTCAATCTCACGCCTATCATATTTGACTTTTTATTTTCTTTTTTAATTAAAAACTTTTACCTCCTTAAATTTTAAAATAATTTATCTTAAAAGTTACTAATATTTTAATCAAATAAATTATATCAAAAAACGAGAATTTCGTGTTTTTCGATATGAAATCCGTCTCGATATAGTTTTGTTTTTGTTTTAACCATTTTACATAAAATGTTATATATGTTCTATATTCATTATGAATATTAACGTAATTTCAAATGTGTACCACACATCGACATCGTGAGTCCGTAACTCGACATCACCTTTTTCAACACTTTCTTCAACGTCGTAAGACATTATTCATCATCGTAACCCAACACCCATCGAATTTCGATTGTGAACCGGGGAACAAAAAAGGGTGTGTCACGTGTCCACACTTTCACGGGTCATTCATGTATTATTCATCATGAATGTATCATTCATGATGAATAATACAACATTCAAGGTGAATAATACACGATTCATGAGTTCGTGTTTTATTCATCCTGAATGTTGTATTATTCATTCTGAATACTGTATTATTCATCATGAATAGTGAATGAACGTTCACCTTTGGTATTCATGCTGAATGTGGACACCCGGGGATGTGCATACATATTCATAATGAATAAAACCAAATTTCGGCTATGAATCGGGAAACAAAAAGAGTGTGCCATGTGCCCACAACTTCACGGTCATTCATTTATTGTTCATCATGAATGATGTATCATTTAGGATGAATAATATAGCATCCATGGTGAATAATACACGATTCATGATGAATAATACATGAATCATGAACTCGTGTATTATTCCTCCTGAATGTTGTATTATTCACCATGAATACTTTATTATTCATACTGAATATTGTATTATTCATCATCAATAGTGAATGGGCGTTATGTGAGTTCCAGATCAGTGCAACGAACAATAGAAATCAATAGATATGAAACAAGTATTATGATTTCAAATGGTCATCCAATTCACTTTCAATGTTGAGCGAATTACAATACGTTCTAGAAAGTGTAAAAAGACAACTAGCTTAATTTTCTAAGCTAATACACATTATATACTCTGGGCCCATGGCATGTAAGCCCATTGCCCGTTTACACTTTAAGGCTCAAAATACAAGAATAATAATTTAGCCCTTGAACTTCTATTCAACCTAATTTTACCCTAACAATCTCCCCCTTTGAATTGAAGTTCGAGTTCGCGCCAGTTCTCGACATATCTCTTTCGGAGCGCAAAGTGGACCTCGAACATTCAGATGGCTCGGCGGTAGTCGATGCGTTCTTCAATCACTTCTAAGGCATTTCGAGCGGTTGTTTCATTTAGGTTGGGAACATATGAATACCTTTGATTTTCTGATTCGTGAGTGATGATGTTACGAAGAGCATCTTTGACTTTGAGGAGTGTGCCATCGCAGAATCTGCCGACCTGACTGAAACGAAGAAACCTCTTTTCTTTCTGATCGTTGAGGTAGACTATCCCAAATTCTGTTTCTAGAAGCAGTGCGTTCTCGGGATACATATTCAGTTCGGGCGCTTTCAGATTCGGTTTTAGCAGGTTTACCTTCTTCGCTCTGTTTTCGATTCCCATTTGGAAGTCTGTGAGGTATGACATCATGATAGTGCGAATCGGGAATCGACGGACAGCCTCGAGCGCTTTGGTTACATGAAGTGGTCGGATAGTTCTGGTTCGGAGGTCTTTCAGTATAGCTTGGAAGTCGAACGGTCTGAGGTTCTTAAAGTCAGCTTCGGAAAAATCTCCATTCATTACCGTCTTCGCGTCGGACGGTGAATACTGGAAACATAACTTTAAGGATTCGGCATGTTTGGACGTTGAGCACTTCGGTGATTTTGTGCTTAGTTCGGACTTGGCTAACTGGCAGACTCCGCTTCATGGCATTTAAGTACTGGCTTTGGTATTCCGGGTTGGAGCTGGAAATCCCAAGGCAGAATGTAGGCTCGATAGGGCGTAACCTGTGAACATACAGCTTTTTCAGAGATTCCTCCAGGTGAGGAATAAAGATCATGATCTTCTCCCATCGGATTTGTTGCTGTTGAGAGAGAGAGAGAGAGAGAGTGAAAGAGAGAAAGGTTCAAACGAGAACTTTAACTATTTAAGAAAACAAGAAAACAGCAAATCATGTGCAAAATCACATGTGATTTTATATTAACTACAAAAACTGGACACGCGCGACTTTGGCCGCGACTTAAAGTGGCGGGAAAAGTCGTGTAATCATATATGATTTTGTACGTGAATCATATATGATTTTGTACATAACGGTTGTTTTCTTGTTTTCTTAAATAGTTAGCGTTATTGTATGAACCCCCCCCCCCCCCCACACACACACACCCACATATATATATATATATATATATATATATATATTAGTATGCCACGGTTTTTTTTGCAACCCGGTAAAAGGTTACAACCCGTGCAACATTCATCGAAATCATCCATTGCATTTGGATTCTCATTGGTTTTCTAAATGAATTTACCCGATTTCGTCGAATTTCTGCAAAATATGTCAATGCACATAATGGTTCATATGATGTATCGGATGAAAGTGGTACTTTCATGAAACAATATGCATTCCATGACATTTAATGATATACTATGCATTGTAGGTAAGATTATTGCATGCAATCATAAATTATTGATGCAATTAGTAATCAATTCAGTGTCTACATAATGAATGAGCTAAAATAATGGTTTAGATGAGGGTTGCACCGGGTTGTAACCTTTTACTCGATTGCAAAAAAAATCACTCATATATTAATATATATATATATATATATAAATATATATATATATATATATATATATATATATATATATATATACAGAGAGAGAGAGAGAAAAGTTCAAATGAAAACTCATTTTTCATTGTGCACATGAGGACGGATTTTAACCCTTCCATATCTATTGATCCAATGACTCATATTAAATAGAGTTTTAATTGAAATTATTAATTAAGGTGATTAGGGTAAAAAAAGAAAGTTAATTTCAATCTCACGCCTATCATATTTGACTTTTTATTTTCTTTTTTAATTAAAAACTTTTACCTCCTTAAATTTTAAAATAATTTATCTTAAAAGTTACTAATATTTTAATCAAATAAATTATATCAAAATAACGAGAATTTCGTGCTTTTCGATATGAAATCCGTCTCGATATAGTTTTGTTTTTGTTTTAACCATTTTACATAAAATGTTATATATGTTCTATATTCATTATGAATATTAACGTAATTTCAAATGTGTACCACACATCGACATCGTGAGTCCGTAACTCGACATCACCTTTTTCAACACTTTCTTCAACGTCGTAAGACATTATTCATCATCGTAACCCAACACCCATCGAATTTCGATTGTGAACCGGGGAACAAAAAAGGGTGTGTCACGTGTCCACACTTTCACGGGTCATTCATGTATTATTCATCATGAATGTATCATTCATGATGAATAATACAACATTCAAGGTGAATAATACACGATTCATGAGTTCGTGTTTTATTCATCCTGAATGTTGTATTATTCATTCTGAATACTGTATTATTCATCATGAATAGTGAATGAACGTTCACCTTTGTTATTCATGCTGAATGTGGACACCCGGGGATGTGCATACATATTCATAATGAATAAAACCAAATTTCGGCTATGAATCGGGAAACAAAAAGAGTGTGCCATGTGCCCACAACTTCACGGTCATTCATTTATTGTTCATCATGAATGATGTATCATTTAGGATGAATAATATAGCATCCATGGTGAATAATACACGATTCATGATGAATAATACATGAATCATGAACTCGTGTATTATTCCTCCTGAATGTTGTATTATTCACCCTGAATACTTTATTATTCATACTGAATATTGTATTATTCATCATCAATAGTGAATGGGCGTTATGTGAGTTCCAGATCAGTGCAACGAACAATAGAAATCAATAGATATGAAACAAGTATTATGATTTCAAATGGTCATCCAATTCACTTTCAATGTTGAGCGAATTACAATACGTTCTGGAAAGTGTAAAAAGACAACTAGCTTAATTTTCTAAGCTAATACACATTATATACTTAGGGCCCATGGCATGTAAGCCCATTGCCCGTTTACACTTTAAGGCTCAAAATACAAGAATAATAATTTAGCCCTTGAACTTCTATTCAACCTAATTTGACCCTAACAATCTCCCCCTTTGAATTGAAGTTCGAGTTCGCGCCAGTTCTCGACATATCTCTTTCGGAGCGCAAAGTGGACCTCGAACATTCAGATGGCTCGGCGGTAGTCGATGCGTTCTTCAATCACTTCTAAGGCATTTCGAGCGGTTGTTTCATTTAGGTTGGGAACATATGAATACCTTTGATTTTCTGATTCGTGAGTGATGATGTTACGAAGAGCATCTTTGACTTTGAGGAGTGTGCCATCGCAGAATCTGTCGACCTGACTGAAACGAAGAAACCTCTTTTCTTTCTGATCGTTGAGGTAGACTATCCCAAATTCTGTTTCTAGAAGCAGTGCGTTCTCGGGATACATCTTCAGTTCGGGCGCTTTCAGATTCGGTTTTAGCAGGTTTACCTTCTTCGCTCTGTTTTCGATTCCCATTTGGAAGTCTGTGAGGTATGACATCATGATAGTGCGAATCGGGAATCGACGGACAGCCTCGAGCGCTTTGGTTACATGAAGTGGTCGGATAGTTCTGGTTCGGAGGTCTTTCAGTATAGCTTGGAAGTCGAACGGTCTGAGGTTCTTAAAGTCAGCTTCGGAAAAATCTCCATTCATTACCGTCTTCGCGTCGGACGGTGAATACTGGAAACATAACTTTAAGGATTCGGCATGTTTGGACGTTGAGCACTTCGGTGATTTTGTGCTTAGTTCGGACTTGGCTAACTGGCAGACTCCGCTTCATGGCATTTAAGTACTGGCTTTGGTATTCCGGGTTGGAGCTGGAAATCCCAAGGCAGAATGTAGGCTCGATAGGGCGTAACCTGTGAACATACAGCTTTTTCAGAGATTCCTCCAGGTGAGGAATAAGGATCATGATCTTCTCCCATCGGATTTGTTGCTGTTGAGAGAGAGAGAGAGAGAGAGAGAGTGAAAGAGAGAAAGGTTCAAACGAGAACTTTAACTATTTAAGAAAACAAGAAAACAACAAATCATGTGCAAAATCACATGTGATTTTATATTAACTACAAAAACTGGACACGCGCGACTTTGGCCGCGACTTAAAGTGGCGGGAAAAGTCGTGTAATCATATATGATTTTGTACGTGAATCATATATGATTTTGTACATAACGGTTGTTTTCTTGTTTTCTTAAATAGTTAGCGTTATTGTATGAACCCCCCCCCCCCCCCACACCCACACACCCACATATATATATATATATATATATATATATATATATATATATATATATATATATATATATATTAGTATGCCACGGTTTTTTTTGCAACCCGGTAAAAGGTTACAACCCGTGCAACATTCATCGAAATCATCCATTGCATTTGGATTCTCATTGGTTTTCTAAATGAATTTACCCGATTTCGTCGAATTTCTGCAAAATATGTCAATGCACATAATGGTTCATATGATGTATCGGATGAAAGTGGTACTTTCATGAAACAATATGCATTCCATGACATTTAATGATATACTATGCATTGTAGGTAAGATTATTGCATGCAATCATAAATTATTGATGCAATTAGTAATCAATTCAGTGTCTACATAATGAATGAGCTAAAATAATGGTTTAGATGAGGGTTGCACCGGGTTGTAACCTTTTACTCGATTGCAAAATAAATCACTCATATATTAATATATATATATATATATATACAGAGAGAGAGAGAGAAAAGTTCAAATGAAAACTCATTTTTCATTGTGCACATGAGGACGGATTTTAACCCTTCCATATCTATTGATCCAATGACTCATATTAAATAGAGTTTTAATTGAAATTATTAATTAAGGTGATTAGGGTAAAAAAAGAAAGTTAATTTCAATCTCACGCCTATCATATTTGACTTTTTATTTTCTTTTTTAATTAAAAACTTTTACCTCCTTAAATTTTAAAATAATTTATCTTAAAAGTTACTAATATTTTAATCAAATAAATTATATCAAAAAACGAGAATTTCGTGCTTTTCGATATGAAATCCGTCTCGATATAGTTTTGTTTTTGTTTTAACCATTTTACATAAAATGTTATATATGTTCTATATTCATTATGAATATTAACGTAATTTCAAATGTGTACCACACATCGACATCGTGAGTCCGTAACTCGACATCACCTTTTTCAACACTTTCTTCAACGTCGTAAGACATTATTCATCATCGTAACCCAACACCCATCGAATTTCGATTGTGAACCGGGGAACAAAAAAGGGTGTGTCACGTGTCCACACTTTCACGGGTCATTCATGTATTATTCATCATGAATGTATCATTCATGATGAATAATACAACATTCAAGGTGAATAATACACGATTCATGAGTTCGTGTTTTATTCATCCTGAATGTTGTATTATTCATTCTGAATACTGTATTATTCATCATGAATAGTGAATGAACGTTCACCTTTGTTATTCATGCTGAATGTGGACACCCGGGGATGTGCATACATATTCATAATGAATAAAACCAAATTTCGGCTATGAATCGGGAAACAAAAAGAGTGTGCCATGTGCCCACAACTTCACGGTCATTCATTTATTGTTCATCATGAATGATGTATCATTTAGGATGAATAATATAGCATCCATGGTGAATAATACACGATTCATGATGAATAATACATGAATCATGAACTCGTGTATTATTCCTCCTGAATGTTGTATTATTCACCATGAATACTTTATTATTCATACTGAATATTGTATTATTCATCATCAATAGTGAATGGGCTTTATGTGAGTTCCAGATCAGTGCAACGAACAATAGAAATCAATAGATATGAAACAAGTATTATGATTTCAAATGGTCATCCAATTCACTTTCAATGTTGAGCGAATTACAATACGTTCTGGAAAGTGTAAAAAGACAACTAGCTTAATTTTCTAAGCTAATACACATTATATACTCTGGGCCCATGGCATGTAAGCCCATTGCCCGTTTACACTTTAAGGCTCAAAATACAAGAATAATAATTTAGCCCTTGAACTTCTATTCAACCTAATTTGACCCTAACAATCTCCCCCTTTGAATTGAAGTTCGAGTTCGCGCCAGTTCTCGACATATCTCTTTCGGAGCGCAAAGTGGACCTCGAACATTCAGATGGCTCGGCGGTAGTCGATGCGTTCTTCAATCACTTCTAAGGCATTTCGAGCGGTTGTTTCATTTAGGTTGGGAACATATGAATACCTTTGATTTTCTGATTCGTGAGTGATGATGTTACGAAGAGCATCTTTGACTTTGAGGAGTGTGCCATCGCAGAATCTGTCGACCTGACTGAAACGAAGAAACCTCTTTTCTTTCTGATCGTTGAGGTAGACTATCCCAAATTCTGTTTCTAGAAGCAGTGCGTTCTCGGGATACATCTTCAGTTCGGGCGCTTTCAGATTCGGTTTTAGCAGGTTTACCTTCTTCGCTCTGTTTTCGATTCCCATTTGGAAGTCTGTGAGGTATGACATCATGATAGTGCGAATCGGGAATCGACGGACAGCCTCGAGCGCTTTGGTTACATGAAGTGGTCGGATAGTTCTGGTTCGGAGGTCTTTCAGTATAGCTTGGAAGTCGAACGGTCTGAGGTTCTTAAAGTCAGCTTCGGAAAAATCTCCATTCATTACCGTCTTCGCGTCGGACGGTGAATACTGGAAACATAACTTTAAGGATTCGGCATGTTTGGACGTTGAGCACTTCGGTGATTTTGTGCTTAGTTCGGACTTGGCTAACTAGCAGACTCCGCTTCATGGCATTTAAGTACTGGCTTTGGTATTCCGGGTTGGAGCTGGAAATCCCAAGGCAGAATGTAGGCTCGATAGGGCGTAACCTGTGAACATACAGCTTTTTCAGAGATTCCTCCAGGTGAGGAATAAGGATCATGATCTTCTCCCATCGGATTTGTTGCTGTTGAGAGAGAGAGAGAGAGAGAGAGAGTGAAAGAGAGAAAGGTTCAAACGAGAACTTTAACTATTTAAGAAAACAAGAAAACAACAAATCATGTGCAAAATCACATGTGATTTTATATTAACTACAAAAACTGGACACGCGCGACTTTGGCCGCGACTTAAAGTGGCGGGAAAAGTCGTGTAATCATATATGATTTTGTACGTGAATCATATATGATTTTGTACATAACGGTTGTTTTCTTGTTTTCTTAAATAGTTAGCGTTATTGTATGAACCCCCCCCCCCCCCCCACACACACACCCACACACATATATATATATATATATATATATATATATATTAGTATGCCACGGTTTTTTTTGCAACCCGGTAAAAGGTTACAACCCGTGCAACATTCATCGAAATCATCCATTGCATTTGGATTCTCATTGGTTTTCTAAATGAATTTACCCGATTTCGTCGAATTTCTGCAAAATATGTCAATGCACATAATGGTTCATATGATGTATCGGATGAAAGTGGTACTTTCATGAAACAATATGCATTCCATGACATTTAATGATATACTATGCATTGTAGGTAAGATTATTGCATGCAATCATAAATTATTGATGCAATTAGTAATCAATTCAGTGTCTACATAATGAATGAGCTAAAATAATGGTTTAGATGAGGGTTGCACCGGGTTGTAACCTTTTACTCGATTGCAAAATAAATCACTCATATATTAATATATATATATATATATACAGAGAGAGAGAGAGAAAAGTTCAAATGAAAACTCATTTTTCATTGTGCACATGAGGACGGATTTTAACCCTTCCATATCTATTGATCCAATGACTCATATTAAATAGAGTTTTAATTGAAATTATTAATTAAGGTGATTAGGGTAAAAAAAGAAAGTTAATTTCAATCTCACGCCTATCATATTTGACTTTTTATTTTCTTTTTTAATTAAAAACTTTTACCTCCTTAAATTTTAAAATAATTTATCTTAAAAGTTACTAATATTTTAATCAAATAAATTATATCAAAAAACGAGAATTTCGTGCTTTTCGATATGAAATCCGTCTCGATATAGTTTTGTTTTTGTTTTAACCATTTTACATAAAATGTTATATATGTTCTATATTCATTATGAATATTAACGTAATTTCAAATGTGTACCACACATCGACATCGTGAGTCCGTAACTCGACATCACCTTTTTCAACACTTTCTTCAACGTCGTAAGACATTATTCATCATCGTAACCCAACACCCATCGAATTTCGATTGTGAACCGGGGAACAAAAAAGGGTGTGTCACGTGTCCACACTTTCACGGGTCATTCATGTATTATTCATCATGAATGTATCATTCATGATGAATAATACAACATTCAAGGTGAATAATACACGATTCATGAGTTCGTGTTTTATTCATCCTGAATGTTGTATTATTCATTCTGAATACTGTATTATTCATCATGAATAGTGAATGAACGTTCACCTTTGTTATTCATGCTGAATGTGGACACCCGGGGATGTGCATACATATTCATAATGAATAAAACCAAATTTCGGCTATGAATCGGGAAACAAAAAGAGTGTGCCATGTGCCCACAACTTCACGGTCATTCATTTATTGTTCATCATGAATGATGTATCATTTAGGATGAATAATATAGCATCCATGGTGAATAATACACGATTCATGATGAATAATACATGAATCATGAACTCGTGTATTATTCCTCCTGCATGTTGTATTATTCACCCTGAATACTTTATTATTCATACTGAATATTGTATTATTCATCATCAATAGTGAATGGGCGTTATGTGAGTTCCAGATCAGTGCAACGAACAATAGAAATCAATAGATATGAAACAAGTATTATGATTTCAAATGGTCATCCAATTCACTTTCAATGTTGAGCGAATTACAATACGTTCTGGAAAGTGTAAAAAGACAACTAGCTTAATTTTCTAAGCTAATACACATTATATACTCTGGGCCCATGGCATGTAAGCCCATGGCCCGTTTACACTTTAAGGCTCAAAATACAAGAATAATAATTTAGCCCTTGAACTTCTATTCAACCTAATTTGACCCTAACAATCTCCCCCTTTGAATTGAAGTTCGAGTTCGCGCCAGTTCTCGACATATCTCTTTCGGAGCGCAAAGTGGACCTCGAACATTCAGATGGCTCGGCGGTAGTCGATGCGTTCTTCAATCACTTTTAAGGCATTTCGAGCGGTTGTTTCATTTAGGTTGGGAACATATGAATACCTTTGATTTTCTGATTCGTGAGTGATGATGTTACGAAGAGCATCTTTGACTTTGAGGAGTGTGCCATCGCAGAATCTGTCGACCTGACTGAAATGAAGAAACCTCTTTTCTTTCTGATCGTTGAGGTAGACTATCCCAAATTATGTTTCTAGAAGCAGTGCGTTCTCGGGATACATCTTCAGTTCGGGCGCTTTCAGATTCGGTTTTAGCAGGTTTACCTTCTTTGCTCTGTTTTCGATTCCCATTTGGAAGTCTGTGAGGTATGACATCATGATAGTGCGAATCGGGAATCGACGGACAGCCTCGAGCGCTTTGGTTACATGAAGTGGTCAGATAGTTCTGGTTCGGAGGTCTTTCAGTATAGCTTGGAAGTCGAACGGTCTGAGGTTCTTAAAGTCAGCTTCGGAAAATCTCCATTCATTATCGTCTTCACGTCGGACGGTGAATACTGGAAACATAACTTTAAGGATTCGGCATGTTTGGACGTTGAGCACTTCGGTGATTTTGTGCTTAGTTTGGACTTGGCTAACTGTCAGACTCCGCTTCATGGCGTTTAAGTACTGGCTTTGGTATTCCGGGTTGGAGCTGGAAATCCCAAGGCAGAATGTAGGCTCGATAGGGCGTAACCTGTGAACATACAGCTTCTTCAGAGATTCCTCCAGGTGAGGAATAAGGATCATGATCTTCTCCCATCGGATTTGTTGCTGTTGAGGAGGAGGATGATCAGAAGTTGTTGGTTGTTGAGGAGATGTCGGATTTGCAGCGGTTGAAGTTCCGGGTATCACAGAAGTCTCGGCGGCCTGAGCAGTGTGAACGGGTGTACCATATAGATTTTGCAGCAGAAACTAGTCATAGTCAACGTTGTCGTCTTCATCAGTAGGAAAGATCAGGTTTACCTGGAGATTTATTACACTGGTGGCTTTTTCGTACCATGCATTTTCAGTCTCGGGGTCGATCTCGGAATCTGGTTCAATCAGTTGCAGTGCGGGCCTATCTGATGCATCATAAGAGACCAATTCTTGTGCTTCTCCCTCGGGCTTTTCAACCATCGGGTCTTCGTCGTCTGAGATGTCCATGTCTATGACCATCTCGGCTAAGCTCAACTGGGCTTCAGGTTCTTCTTCAGTTGCAGTTGCCACAGTTGATGGTTCCGGTTGAACCACGTTTGTTTCAGTGATGATTGGGGCGGACTCAGACAATCGTAGTCTCTTGTTCTCCCCCTCACGGTGATCAGGATCATCCTAGTCATCGTGCCGTCTCTTGAGTCCGCCAGCTTGACTCTTGCAGGTGTCTTCGAGTGAACCGACTCTTTCGGACAGCGTTTTAAGCGCTTGTTGAACGTCCTTGAGAGTCGTGTCAAGTTGGTCCAATCTGGTGGTAATGGACGACGAATGAGCATATACCTGGGAACGTAGAACTGATACCAGGTCCGCTTCAGTAGAGGCATCGGTGTCGGTATGTTAGAGTAGCTGAGCCAGAAGCATAGCCTTTAAGGTGTTCACCGAAAAAGTTGGTTGAACGGGAGCCGGTGGAGGTGTAGGTGCGGTTTCAGATTCGACTACCTTCTCTTTACCTTTGATCAAGCTTTTGAGTTTGACGAGCTCGGTGGTGAGGTGCTGCTACATTGCCTCGCGGACAGCATTTAGGGTGTTGTCCATATATCCCTTTGACACGAAGTCGGGTAAAATAACTTCGGGATCACTTAGATTACCCGTTGAGGCATCTACCTTAGAGGTAGAGCCACCTACGTTCACGGTTGGCGATGGTGTGGCTGTGGTAGGATTTCCTTCCGATCCTCGTGTTCCGCTTAAAGGCGGAGACACTACGGAAGTTCCGATCGGGTCACGAAGAGCACCGATGTTCGTTGACTCGTCCTATGTCCTAGCCGAAGAAGTAACATTTGCAAATGGCTCTAGACTCAACAGTGCGTCCAAAGATGTCGAGACCGGGGGAGGTTGGTCTCTTGTTTCAATACCAGTACTCTCCGAGTGAGAGACCAGTAGATTTTTTGCTAAGTCCCCGTGCAAAATTGAAACACCCGTCTTTTGAGAGACGGATGAGTGGCTGCGGAGGTCGTGCAATTGCGCCGCTAGGTCCACGGCGACTTCTTCAATATCCCGTCCCAACGGATGAGACAGGATAGCAGATGTGGCTACCTGGTCAACACCGGTTTGGATTCGCTCTGAAGCCACTTTATTTTTACGGCTTTCTCTCTCATGATTCTTTTTCGACCTCAATTCCCTCCGTCTCACATGTTCCAATTCTTCAACTAATACTCCCTCCGCTCTCCTTGTATCTCCCGTATTAGGCTGGGTAGTAGGGATTAGAGGTGGTGTGGGTGAGTCAGATGGGGTTCCTTTGGTCAACTGTGGGTTTGGTCCGATACGGGGTGGTATTAAGGATGCGCGTATGGCACGGTCCGTATCGGATTCGGTGGAGTCAGATTCCACGTCCCCAACCTGTCTGGTCGGCGAGGGGTCAGATATGTATGCTTCCGTATCACGGTGAAGCAATGGTCTTTCGGTTTCAGTGACGACCGGGACCTCGTGTAGTCTAGTCGACGGTCCTGCTTCGGTCGTGGTCTGGGTGGTGGGAATGCGGGGTTGTTGGCTTGTTCCGACTTGGATGGATAGGGTAGTACTGGCATGCGTATCCAATGCACCGCCCACGCCTGTTCCCCTCCCATGCACTCTCAGCACACCCCGTCCGGGAGCCCCAGCTACCCGGACTTTACCACCTCTCATCCGTGGACCCTCAAGTCGCTCAGTTCTATGTCCCTGGGGAGGTCCCTCCGGCTCTGGATGGACCATGGGATTTCCTATCTCTCGCCTATATTCTATCACACTCGGTGCATTGGGGTCCGCGTGTGCTAGTAAGTGTTCTGGGATAGGCATGGCCGGGGTATCAGGTGGATTACGAATCACTAAGTACTGCAAATTATTCTGAGGACATACCGGATGATTGATACGTCTCGGGATAAGTGGATTCGCCTCCATGTGTTGTCGGATGGCCAGATAAAAGAATCGCGGAAATGGTAGAAATTTCTTCTTGGAACCGCCAGTCTTTCGGATGGCTTGCACCAGTTCACGCCAAATGATTGTTGAGTAGTCTATGTGCCGGTTGTAGCACACAACGTGAAATAGGCGTAGGAAGTCTATGGTGCATTGGTCTATCCCCTTCCATCGGGATGACATACATATGTTCAGGATCGTGAACACTGTATACCAGACCGGTGCGATATACTTACGATTGAATGCGGACGGGCGGTCAAGATCGTGGTGATATCCAAGTGCACGGATGTCAGCGCATAGAGTTGCGTCATCAACGGCGGGTGCATACGCGGCATGGCCTCCGGCAGTAAGTTCTGGAAGAGACAGGAGTCGACGGAATGACTCCGGTGTGAGGGTGAATGGATGAATGTCGATGTTTGCCGTGATGGTCTGGGTGTTGTTGACAATGACAACTCTCGCCGTACGCCACACTTGATAAACGTAGATTACCGGCACGTCAGTTGTGGAGGTGAGTGCTCGGCGAAGTGGGTGGCCGAGCATGATGTCGAAGACCACTCGATGTGTGGGTCAGAATTCGGTGGCGTCAAGATGGTGGTTGTTCGGTGAGATCTCAATGCCATGGTCCTCGAGAACCAAGGCATTGTCGGCCTCGTCGTCTATAGTAACACCCCGATTTTTGGAAGGTATCGGTCTTTTAAGAAAAATATGAAAAATAGAATTTTGTAATAAATCCTAGATTTTATGGTCTTGTTGGATGGGGAATTTGAATACGAGTCCAACGGTTCTTTCCGGAGCGAAAACGGAGCTAAAACGAAGAAGTTATGACCAAAACATCGTTTAAGAGGAAACCGGGCGACCAGTGCCCGACGCCCTTTGTGGCGCTAGTTCACTCGCGCGGAGACCCGCGCGGAGCACCTGATCAGCTTAAAACGCGAATTTCACCCCCCAAACTTCATTTCTTCATATCTCTCTCATTTCAACTCCGATTTTGGTGATTCAAGTTGCTATGGTTCCATTTTTTAGAGCTCTTCTAGGATCTAGATAGAGTTTGGAAGTTTATTGGAAGATTCAAGAACGTGTGCTGGTGGTAAGTCTCTCATTTCTCACTCTAGAATCTCTTCTCTTCTCTCCAAATCGTTTCCCCTCTTTCCCGCACAAACCCTATCTGATTTTGGGGCTTTTTCATGGAGATTAATGTGTTCCTTATCCAATTTATGCTAGTGGTTTCATTTATTGATGCAAGAGCAAGTTTCATCCACAACACTAGAGATTTTTGGGGTTTTCTAGGTTTTCATCAAAACCTAAGTGGTAAGTTCATTTCTTCCGTTTACAAGCTTCATTATGAGTTATAAATGTTTCATTGATGATCTCCTAGTGTTTTGTTTCTCCAATTTCGGTTTGGATGATTTTGACAAAAGTTAGGTCAAATTGAGGTTTTGGGTATAGATGGAGATTTTATTGGTTGATGTTTGGGAAACAATTTAAAGTGGTTGAATATGAATATTCATGGTTGAAAACTTGTGGATCTAGGTTTTTGGAAGATTTGAGCTTGAAGATTCGGGTTTCTTCAAAGGAGCTTACGTTTGGGGAAAATCTAGATTTAGCCTAAATCTAGCAAGGTGATTTCAAGTTGATTTGTGAAAACGTTGTACATGCCAAAATGTTTATTTTAAAGTATTTATGTGCTTTATATAGAACTGTCAATTGTTGAGTAAATTGGTGGGTTTTAATTAATCAAAGTGTTGAACTTTGTAAATCTTGTAAAACACCCACATTTGGGGGATTTTGGTCAATCTCGACCTTATGATTGTTTTGAGAGGGGTAAACCTTTTATTTTGGGCCGAAGGCCAATTGAGAATTTAAAAGGCAAAGATTTTGAGTAACGATGTGTTTTGGTTTACGAAACATGTGGACAACACGTATTTAGCTAAATGGTCATTTTGCCTTCAAGGGCTTGATTTATACTCAAATGAGTCTTTTGAGTGTTTGTCGGTTTTAATAGCTCGAGGTGGAGTCGTGGATGTGTTATGTGCCTAAATTTCGTTTTATTTGAGTATGTACATCCTTTGAGTGTTTTGTCTTATATATGAAGACCGTTTGATGACTTTGTATTCTTAGCACCTTTGGGACTAATGAACTATGGTGGGTTATATCATTGTTGAGCTATAAAGATTGGCATATACGTATACACACACACACACATATAGATGCATATATGATTTGACTTCATTGGGAATGTGGCAATGAAGGGGTGGTGATATTATCACGCCTCGGAGCATGTGTTGCATGATGTGGGTTAGGTGCACTTCATTTGCATGAGTGATGTTGATAAGCGATCATTAGATCTTTTGAGCAGATGGCTCAGTTTTGGACTCGGTTGAGTCTTGAGGGCATTCGCCTGGTTTTAATAAGCTCGACGTGGGCTTGGGGTTTGATTTGCATGAATTGCATGGTATTTGAGATTTACATGATTGAATGCATTAGTTATTCTTTTGAGGTCATGTATAAATGTTAAGTCGAGTAAGCATTTTGGATGGTGGGTTTCCAAGGTAAAGATCCAGTAGGATTGAACTTGGTGGTTTGGACTAAAGACCTAGTATGGTTGATGTCTAAGATGGGCTAAAGACCTAGTATGGTTGATGCCGAAGATGGACTAAAAACCTAGTATGGTTGATGTCTAAGATGGACTAAAGACCTAGTATGGTTGATGTCTAAGATGGGCTAAAGACCTAGTATGGTTGATGCCGAAGATGGACTAAAGACCTAGTATGGTTGATGTCTAACATGGACTAAAGACCTAGTATGGTTGATGTCATATGTATTCCCCATCCAAGAAGCTTACTTGTATTTATTAATTGTGATTTATCTTGTGTTTATGCCACATTCGATGGAATCGGGTCTCCCCCGTCACCGAAGGATGTTGTTTTGGGTATTTTGTTTATCCATGTGTTGGCATCGTTTCATACGCGTAGGGATGGTTCTTCCCATGAATTATGAGTGGCGTTGTATGCCTCTTCCTTGGTTGGATGTTTTCAAATATGGGAGTTTTATTCACATTAATGTTATATTGAGGTTTTTAATACTTATTTACATCTTGAGTGAGTTTTGGATTTGAGTCCATTGCTGGGAAATGATTTTTATTGGAAGCTTTCGTCACGGAATTTGCGTGCGTTTGGAAAATGGGTGTTGGTGTACTTTACTCAAATCCTTTTCGGATAAATCATGATTTACGTTGAAACCTTTGTCTAACAAATTATTTGATCATGATGTAAACTCTTGAACTCACTAGGCGTTGGCCTAACCTTTTTATTGTCGGCATGTGCAACAGGTTCAGGTTGGGATTAACGTTAGCTACACTGTGGAGTGAGGAGTGCTAGTAGAGTGCACGTGAAGTGTTTCGCTTAGTGAAGTCTTTCGCACTTGTTTGGGATTAGCAACTTGTATTTGGGTTAAGTAACACCCGTCTCGAGTTATCGTTTGTAGAAGTTGTGATGTTTAACTTTTGAGGTGTTTTCAAGAATGGTTTGTAGAAAGGATTTTATCCTATTTTGGTTATTTTATTCAAATTAAAGTTAGTTGCTCTTTCCAAATTTGAGGGTGTTACAAGTTGCTATCAGAGCATAAGTTTGAGAGAATTAGGTGTTGATTTGTGGATACCAAGACTCAAACTAGCGTTCTTTTAAGTAAATGAGAGCGAAATTGCACCATTGGGCACTCTAAGATAGGATGTTTGAAGGTTGTTGGAGTTACTAGAAACGAGAAGTCACCTCAAGAGTAGCAAGGATGATCATGTACGGTATGTTTAGAATTGCACCTGGCCAGTGTGATGGTGAACCTACCAGTTACATGAGAGTACTTGAACGACTCTAGCATGATGACCGTTGGGGTAGTGAAGGAATTCTAAGCAAGTAGTCGTTAGAAGAGATTGACGACTTTAGCATTTGCCATTTGGAGTGGCGGTAAGCATGTTGATTGCATTAAGTGGAACGTTCGGGTCGAAATTGATAGTTGGATTGTAGCCGTAGGCTTATTGAATTAACCTTGATTCGAGGAGAAATGTGGGGTTAGTCGATGTGCCTTCCATTTTGCGTTAAGACGTGTGAGTATCCAGATGACAATAGTGTGATCGAAGTAATTGGAGGAATGTGACATGGACGTTGAGTGCCGACAAAATGCATGCACGACATTTATTTTGCTTTTAAAATAAATTGCATCAATTATTTCTTGTGCTTCAAATCGTTGTATGGATGGCATTGCGAAATTTTGGGAAACGTTTGACACACAAGATTTTAAACCATGATTTTGGAACATGCATAAAATTATTTTACGACAGGCAGTTGTGAACCTGGTCGGGACTTACTTTGTTCCTTGTGGTTGTCCACTACTACTTTCGGATACTGTGATATCGATGTTTTAATGTCGTTTATGGTTTTGGATAAGTAACCGCGACTTGCGACTTTAACATTGGATCTCCTCCACATATGTTAAGGTCTGGACGGAGAGTTACATTCCCTTGTTTTGGTGTTGACCTTTAATGGGAATTTGGATTTTGTGGGTCTTGACGAAGAGGTGTTGTTTTATCTCGTAAAAGGGAGATTTTGGAATTTTGATGATTTGATCATATTGTTTTAAGCGATTTGATTATTGAAAACAAAAACTTTGACACCATTTAATTGGTTGGATGCGGTTGAATTCCATTGGGTTTTATGAAAGTTTTGTGAAGTATGGCGGAGTTTCGTTTTACGACGTTTTGCGGTGCATGGGTGACACTTTGTTGCGTGCATAACTTAGATGCTTGTGTGCGTTAATACCTGAGTTTGAGTGAGTATTGCGCCTCACGTAAAATTTTGTCGAGAAATGTGTTTTATGACGTATTGCACCAAAAGAGTAGTTTTGAAGTTTTAATGTCGTATGGCTTCTTCTTTGAGGATTGTGGTAACATACTTGTTGCAACTTGCTAGGTGTGCAAATTGATTTATACGTGGCGTGAGTAATGCGTATAAGAGCATCATGATAGTACATCCCTAATGTTCTGTTTTATGCACTCTCATTCGTGGGTATTGTTGATGTTCTTTCTTGCGCATGCACTGTATTAATTCATTGACATGAATAGTTTTATAGCCACTATTTTGAGACGTTAGTGTGCATCGCTTGTGCGGTTTGAGGTTTGAAGTTGACTTGAATTATTGTATGTGTCAATCAAATTATGTGCACGTATGGTTTTTCGAAGTTTTGAGAAAAACGCATTGAGGTGTGTGAGCCTGATCAAAGGATTTTAATTACTTGTCCTTTTACGACTGAATGAGAAGTTTTGAAATTTGAGTTAATGAATTTCTACTTTGGAAATTAGTAATGACTATCCGGTATGTGCTATACCATTTCAGAATGACTACTAAGAAAGTGCTGCAGATGGGCATGCAAAACTTTGATTTGAGACTTCTTTTCGACGTTTAAACCGATATTTCAAAATAATGAAAATATTCTGCTATTGATTTAAAAACTGGGAGATGGCCCAGACCATGTTTTGTTTTAACCAAGACGTGTAGATGACTTACTTCGTTTCTCTGTGAACGAAACTGACACATGCGAAGTTATTAATGAATTACAATTCATGTTGTTTTATGGTTAAAGAGAAAATTTTAGAAATTGATGTCGTGTAATTTCTTCTTTCGAAGTTAGTATAAACAGGCTGCTGGCCACTATGTTAATGTAGGAGTTTACTTTGCGCGTGTGGCATAAGTAAATCCGTGATGGGACCTTGGCGGTTCGTTTTAAAAGCTGGCGAGTACATTTTTACGTTCGGTAGTGAACTGATTTGTGATGAAGAGGTTTTCAAAAATTGATTTTTCATACGTGGGACGAGTGTGTCCATGTTTGCGCATCCATTAGCTGAGTAGTGGTAAGTAAGTTTTGTACGTATATGATGTTAGTATAAAAACTTTTGAGTTGAAAAATCTAGTGAAAACTTTTTTTGGCATATTTATTGAGTCTGCCTCTTGAAAACCTTGAACTCTTTAGGCTTGGTGAGGTTGAGCAACCCCAGTTAGGGGTGAGGGCGTGTAGAACCTTTCAGTGAAATATTGGGTTTCTAACGCGTGTTGTTACCGTGAACTGCATGATGTCGGTCGTGGGGCCGAATTATTTCTTGTGGACAATTAAAGGGGGACTTGCGGTGTCTCCTGTTAGTGCTTTTGGTAGCCGTTTACGTCGGCAACCTCATTGTAGGTTGTCGGTTTTGTATGAAGGACGTGTAGGACCCTTTAGGCCGTGGGAATGACCTTGGATTGGTGCGGATGTTTGAGGAATGAAGCTCGTGTGCGGAGCTCTGTGATGGGTCGAGTTTGGGTGGTAGGACTAGGTGTTGACTTTTGGTTCCAAGGTCAAGAACCGTTAGTGTATTCAGAGGGTTGTAATCCGATTTTAAAGGGATATTGATGACGGTTGTAATGATCTTAAGATATTCAATCGTGATAAGTGGATTTAGTGGGATAACCTTCCTTGTGTGGTAAAAGAATCCGACGGTTGAATAATGGGCGATTGGACGTATCCTTGGAGTAGTGAAATTGATGGATCGGTTATGACCGCCGGTATTGGAGTCCAATGGGATTCGTTAAGAGTAAATGCCAGTTCAGTACCGTGAACATTTGGGATTCAGAGCTTTCGGTTGATTTCGGTAGTGATTAAACCTTGGACTGATTTGGAAAGAAAGTTTAAGAACATGTGGAAGAGGATTAATTGGGAGTTCGAATTTGACATTTGGGGAAGTAGGGAATGCCTAAGGTTGGGAGACGACCGAAGTCGTCTGGTTGGGTGTTACTCCAGTGGATGGAGCGTTCACCCGGACATAAGTGCAATGTACCTGAGAGGACATTGTTAGTAAGTGGTTGCTTGAGGTTTGTCATGGCACTTTAAGTGAGGAAAATTTAGATTCCAGTTAGGAGTTGATGGATTATGGTCGGCATTGCGTTGGTTAGCCTTTGGTTGTACAGAACTTGGATTTCGAGGACGAAATCATTCTAAGGTTGGGAGGATTGTAACACCCCGATTTTTGGAAGGTATCGGTTTTTTAAGAAAAATATGAAATATAGAAATTTGGAATAAATCCTAGATTTTATGGTCTTGTTGGATGGGGAATTTGAATACGAGTCCAACGGTTCTTTCCGGAGCTAAAACGAAGAAGTTATGACCAAAACAGGGTTTAAGAGGAAACCGGGCGACTAGTGCCTGACGCCCTTTGTGGCGCTAGTTCACTCGCGCGGAGACCCGCGCGGAGCACCTGATCAGCTTAAAACGCGAATTTCACCCCCCAAACTTCATTTCTTCATATCTCTCTCATTTCAACTCCGATTTTGGTGATTCAAGTTGCTATGGTTCCGTTTTTTAGAGCTCTTCTAGGATCTAGATAATGTTTGGAAGTTTATTGGAAGATTCAAGAACGTGTGGTGGTGGAAAGTCTCTCATTTCTCACTCTAGAATCTCTTCTCTTCTCTCCAAATCGTTTCCCCTCTTTCCCTCACAAACCCTATATGATTTTGGGGCTTTTTCATGGAGATTAATGTGTTCCTTCTCCATTTTATGCTAGTGGTTTCATTTATTGATGCAAGAGCAAGTTTCATCCACAACACTAGAGATTTTTGGGGTTTTCTAGGTTTTCATCAAAACCTAAGTGGTAAGTTCATTTCTTCCGTTTACAAGCTTCATTATGAGTTATAAATGTTTCATTGATGATCACCTAGTGTTTTGTTTCTTCAATTTCGGTTTGGATGATTTTGACAAAAATTAGGTCAAATTGAGGTTTTGGGTATAGATGGAGATTTTATTGGTTGATGTTTGGGAAACAATTTAAAGTGGTTGAATATGAATATTAATGGTTGAAAACTTGTGGATCTAGGTTTTTGGAAGATTTGAGCTTGAAGATTCGGGTTTCTTCAAAGGAGCTTACGTTTGGGGAAAATCTAGATTTAGCCTAAATCTAGCAAGGTGATTTCAAATTGATTTGTGAAAACGTTGTACATGCCAAAATGTTTATTTTAAAGTATTTATGTGCTTTATATAGAACTGTCAATTGTTGAGTAAATTGGTGGGTTTTAATTAATCAAAGTGTTGAACTTTGCAAATCTTGTAAAACACCCACATTTGGGGGATTTTGGTCAATCTCGACCTTATGATTGTTTTGAGAGGGGTAAACCTTTTATTTTGGGCCGAAGGCCAATTGAGAATTTAAATGGCAAAGATTTTGAGTAACGATGTGTTTTGGTTTACGAAACATGTGGACAACACGTATTTAGCTAAATGGTCATTTTGCCTTCAAGGGCTTGATTTATACACAAATGAGTCTTTTGAGTGTTTGTCGGTTTTAATAGCTCGAGGTGGAGCCGTGGATGTGTTATGTGCCTAAATTTCGTTTTATTTGAGTATGTACATCCTTTGAGTGTTTTGTCTTATATATGAAGACCGTTTGATGACTTTGTATTCTTAGCACCTTTGGGACTAATGAACTATGGTGGGTTATATCATTGTTGACCTATAAAGATTGGCATATACGTATACACACACACATATATAGATGCATATATGATTTGACTTCATTGGGAATGTGGCAATGAAGGGGTGGTGATATTATCACGCCTCGGAGCATGTGTTGCATGATGTGGGTTAGGTGCACTTCATTTTCATGAGTGATGTTGATAAGCGATCATTAGATCTTTTGAGCAGATGGCTCGGTTTTGGACTCGGTTGAGTCTTGAGGGCATTCGCCCGGTTTTAATAAGCTCGACGTGGGCTTGGGGTTTGATTTGCATGAATTGCATGGTATTTGAGATTTACATGATTGAATGCATTAGTTATTCTTTTGAGGTCATGTATAAATGTTAAGTCGAGTAAGCGTTTTGGATGGTGGGTTTCCAAGGTAAAGATCCAGTAGGATTGAACTTGGTGGTTTGGACTAAATACCTAGTATGATTGATGTCTAAGATGGGCTAAAGACCTAGTATGGTTGATGCTGAAGATGGACTAAAGACCTAGTATGGTTGATGTCTAAGATGGACTAAAGACCTAGTATGGTTGATGTCTAAGATGGGCTAAAGACCTAGTATGGTTGATGCCGAAGATGGACTAAAGACCTAGTATGGTTGAACATGGACTAAAGACCTAGTATGGTTGATGTCATATGTATTTCCCTTCCAAGAAGCTTACTTGTATTTATTAATTGTGATTTATCTTGTGTTTATGCCACATTCGATGGAATCGGGTCTCCCCCGTCACCGAAGGATGTTGTTTTGGGTATTTTGTTTATCCATGTGTTGGCATCGTTTCATACGCGTAGGGATGGTTCTTCCCATGAATTATGAGTGGCGTTGTATGCCTCTTCCTTGGTTGGACGTTTTCAAATATGGGTGTTTTATTCGCATTAATGTTATATTGAGGTTTTTAATACTTATTTACATCTTGAGTGAGTTTTGGATTTGAGTCCATTGCTGGGAAATGATTTTTATTGGAAGCTTTCGTCACGGAATTTGCGTGCGTTTGGAAAATGGGTGTTGGTGTACTTTACTCAAATCCTTTTCGGAAAAATCATGATTTACGTTGAAACCTTTGTCTAACAAATTATTTGATCATGATGTAAACTCTTGAACTCACTAGGCGTTAGCCTAACCTTTTTATTTTTCGGCATGTGCAACAGGTTCAGGTTGGGATTAACTTTAGCTACACTATGGAGTGAGGAGTGCTAGTAGAGTGCACGTGAAGTGTTTCGCTTAGTGAAGTCTTTCGCACTTGTTTGGGATTAGCAACTTGTATTTGGGTTAAGTAACACCCGTCTCGAGTTATCGTTTGTAGAAGTTGTGATGTTTAACTTTTGAGGTGTTTTCAATAATGGTTTGTAGAAAGGATTTTATCCTATTTTGGTTATTTTATTCAAATTAAAGTTAGTTGCTCTTTCCAAATTTGAGGGTGTTACATCTATAATTTCCTCCTGAGTTAGAGCTTGGACGTGATCAAATCGGAAATTATTCATACCTTAGCATTTGAAAGGCTCAATCAGCGGATGATTGAGGACTGGCAGTGGGTGCAAGACATTGGGATTGCCAATGTTAGAAAAATGGCAAAGGCAAAGGACTCAAGCAGTGTCCGGATAAACAAGGTATCCGGACAGATAGGACTAACCGGGTACATATAGGTTACCGGGTGAATGGGACTTACCGGATAGGAGTCGGTGACCGGGTGATGTTAAGATACCGGACAAAGGTTACCGGATACTTGAGGTTACCGGACACACAAGGTTACCGGACATTGACTTACCGGATTGTCGAACTTACCGGATACAAAGGTATCCGGACGACATGGGTTACCGGGAGTCAATGTGTCTGAGTGGGCTTACCGAATGAGTATAAGGGTTACCGGGTAACAAGATGGTTATCGGGTGCGATGAATGTTACCGGGTATTTTGCTAGTTACCGGGTAACCTAGGGTTACCGGTCGACGGACTGTGGTGCAAAAATTGACTAATAGGTAGTCCTAAACGTAGATCTATCCTTGATAGACAAAACTAAACGCAACAATGGACCAAAAACAACGATTAATCCGTGTATAATACCCTAACTCGACTTGAAATGTGAACCGACTCACAGATGGGTTTTCTAAACCCGTTTCGGTCACAAATATCACGATTGCGACAGTGATTCATGGTCATGCGAGATTGTAACCGATAGAGTAACATCGAACAGTGACAATAAAAGCATACATTATATTTGATATCGTGAAATGATCTGGATGGATGTGAGCCAAGAGTGACCGAGTGCGAGAGAGAGACGAGGGGTTTTTCAGAGAATCCGGGTGAAAGAAAATAAGGGTGTTCGGATGGCTATAAATAGGGATGCACTTACCGGATAGGTGACCCGGTAACTTATAGTTACCCGGGCACTTACCAGGTAAGTGTCCGGAAAGTTCAAAAAACTTCCAATTTTATCCCTTTCTTTTGAAAAAAAAAATCTGCTCCCCCTCGATTTTTGCATGGGTATTTCCCTGCTCCCCCTCGGAATGTGCACAGAGTGTGATGTGAAGTGCACTCGGGAATGTCCTTACACAAAAAAACTTTGTTGCAGTTAAAAAAATTGTGTGCGACACTCCCCCTCAACAATAGATGTAACTTACCTTGATGTATGTTCGTGCTCCCCTTGAACACCTGAACACTTGTGAAAGCACAGATTTAGCCAAATAAACTGGACGACAGTATTAAACAAAAGAAACACACGTGGAAAGAAAGTAAACAATCGAAATCTACCTAATAAATACAGAGACTCAACCTAACTATGTAACTGATACAAGTAGAATACAGATGTGAGAAAGTGTATGCTCAATCATCTGGAGTGTGAACAACGGATGGTAAGTAGACACTTTCTCGTAGATGTATGGAACCTGTATCGGGCACACAATCAGATCAATTCTTCAGATTTAGCATACCTAACCTGGACACTAGATAATTAAAGCGTTTTTCATCCAGGGGTTTTGTAAACAGGTCTGCTAACTGATGCTCTGTATTTACAAAGTAGAGTTCTATTGTACCTCTTTCAACGTGATCCTTGATAAAGTGGTACCAAACGTCTATGTGTTTCGTCTTTGTATGCTGGACCGGATTGCTGGATATTGCAATAGCGCTCTTCGAGTCGCAGTAGATGGCCACCTTTGGGTAAGTGAAACCATAGTCCTTGAGTTGCGTGCGCATCCATATCACTTGAGAACAGCAGCTCGCGGCGGCCACGTATTCTGCCTCTACAGTCGACGTAGAGACACACTGCTGCTTCTTGGATGCCCAACTCACCAAGCTATCGCCCAAGAACTGCACATGGCCCGATGTGCTCTTCCGATCCATCATGCTGCCCGCGTGGTCCGCATCAGAGTATGCAGACAGCTCAAAACCTGTCTCTTTCGGGTACCACAAGCCAAGATCAGCAGTACCGCGTAAATAACGAAAAATTCGTTTAACAGTGATTAGGTGAGACTCTTTCGGTTTTGACTGAAACCGGGCGCAAAGAAATGTTGAGAACATGATGTCTGGTCTATTAGCAGTTAAGTACATTAAAGAACCAATCATTCTCCGGTACGTTTTAGTGTCCACATCCTTTCCGTTAGGATCAGCGTGTAACTTTGTACCGGGTGCCATGGGAGTTTTCATCGGTGAGGACTGTTCCATCTGGAATTTCTTAAGAATATCCCGAATGTACTTAGCCTGATTTATGAATATCCCGGTCGACAGTTGTTTAACTTGAAGACCAAGGAAGAAATTCATCTCACACAACATACTCATTTTGAAAAAATTTCCCATTAACTTGGCAAAGTTCATAGCAAACTGAGGGTTAGTAGAACCGAAAATAATGTCATCGACATACACTTGAACTAACACAATATGACCTTTTTCCTTTTTAATAAAGAGGGTTGTATCGATTTTACCTCGTGAAAATTCCGACTTTATTAAAAACTTTGATAACGTGTCATACTAGGCCCGTGGAGCTTGCTTCAAACCGTAAAGTGCCTTGTCTAGTATGTAGACATGATCAGGCTTCTTCTCGTCCACGAACCCGTCCGGTTGCAAAACGTACACTTCTTCCTTGAGTTCGCCGTTGAGGAATGTGGTCTTCATATCCATTTGGTAGACCGTGAAGTTCTTGTGTGCGGCGTATGCAAGGAACATACGTATTGCTTCGATTCTCGCCACCGGAGCATATGTCTCATCATAGTATATCCCTTCTTGTTGACGGTATCCCTTGGCCATGATACGTGCCTTGTTGCGTACTATGATGTCGTCCTCGTCCTTCTTGTTCTTGAAGATCCACTTAGTGCCGATCACCGTCTTGTGAGATGGACGTGGGACAAGTCGCCATACTTTGAGAGCCTCGAGTTGGTTGAGCTCCTCTTGCATGGCCATGACCCAATCCGGATCTTCGAGTGCTTCGCGCACGGTGGTAGGTTCGATCTTACTCAGGAATCCAGAGAAGAGGCAGAAATTGGACGATGCGCCTCGCGTTTGGACTGGAGTGGAGGGATCACCGATAATTTGGTGCAGGAGATGAGCTCTCGTCCATTTAGCGGTGTGTGGAAGCGGCTGCTGAGTTGAGTGTGAGGTGTCCGGATCCACGTAATCACCAGATGGAAGGTCTTGAACAGCTTCAAGTGTAGCAGGTTGGTTTCTCGGAGGAGACGAGGGAGGATTCGTCGAAGGTTGAGAAACTTCTGGTTCCGAGGAATACAGAGGCTGATCAATGATTGTAGTAGAGGACGAATCTTCAAGAGCGATCTTCGGGTTTTGTACTGGTCCCTCCGGGGGGATGGTTGTATCAGAAGATGTTGATGATGATGGTTGAGGTGTCTCCATTGTGAGTGTTGGATGCTGGTCGAGGGTGGCGGACCGGATAGATTCGTCGAATCCTCGATTTGTGCAGCTTCAAGTCTTGGTTGCGTTGAGACACGAGGGGTAGAAGTGTTAAGTATATCATCATAAAAATATTGCAACAGTAAATCTAAATCTGAAAGATCAGCATTTGACGTAGATGCATGATTCAGATTTACTGCTGTTTGTGCAGATCCCGAACGTGGAAGTTCGAAAGCTAGCACGCCAGTTAAACCGGGTTCTGAACTGATTTGTTCAGAAGCCAAATCTGCGGCTTCGTCGAATGTCACGTTTACACTCTCAGTAACGGTTTAGTCCGTTTGTTGTAAACGCGATACGCCTTAGCCTGCATGGAGTATCCTATGAAAACTCCTTCATCTGCCTTTGGGCTGAATTTGCCGAGATCATCTTTGTCGTTGAGGACGTAACACGTGCATCCGAACGCGTGGAAGTACTTGATGTTCGGAACGCGGCTGTTCATGATCTCGTACGGCGTCTTGTTGAACCGCTTGTTGATAATGGAGCGGTTTTGCGTGTAACATGCAGTAGACACCGCTTTGGCCCAGAGAAATAAGGGCAGTTTGGACTGAGAAAGCATCGTGCGAGCAGCTTCGACGAGGGTACGGTTACGTCTTTCCACCACTCCGTTTTGTTGAGGAGTGCGTGCGGCAGAAAAGGTTTGCGAGATACCGACTGAAGTCAGGTATCCGTTCACCGTTTGATTTTTGAACTCCGTCCCGTTGTCGGTCCTGATGGTCTGAACTTGTTGTTGAAGGTTCAGTTGGATGGTCTTGAGATGGTTGATAATCAGCTCCGGGGTTTCATCCTTCGAGCATAGAAACTTGACCCATGTATAGCGTGAGAAATCATCCACCATTACCAGCACGTACTTGTGTTTGTTGATGCTCTGAACACGCATCGGTCCACACAGATCCATATGGATAAGTTCGAGGGGCCGGGACGTGCTCGAAGCGGCCTTCGGCTTGTGCGTCGCTCGCTTCATCTTTCCCATCTTGCATGCCCCGCAGAGTCGGTCCTTCACGAATTGAAGGTCGGGCATCCCTTTCACGTGTCTGCCAAGCACCGGTTTGTTGATACTCTTGAAGTTCAGGTGCGAGAGACGTCGATGCCAAATCCACGCTTGCTGGGAGTTGGCCTTTGACATCAGGCAGACAGAATTATCGGTCTTCAGGGCTGCGAGGTCGATGGTGTAGAGGTTGGTCTTTCGCGTTCCAACCAGTAGCTCCGTTCCGGCGTCAGTGAGAATGCTACACCTTTTGGCTTTGAATCTGACCTCGAGATCTTTATCGCAGAATTGGCCGATACTGAACAGGTTGTGTCCCAATCCCGCGACGTATGAAACTTTCTTGATGGTGATCTTGTCTTGGACAATGTCGTCGTATAGCCCAAAATCGGCGCCTTGTCATCGTTCACGAATCTCACGTCTCCGCAATATTGTTCCTTGTAGTTCGTGAGAAGCTCCCTCCTTTCGGTCATGTGCTTGGAGCATCCAGAATCTAAGTACCACACATGACCGTCCTGCAAAACAAGATTAGCGGATTTTAGGTACCCATTGTAAAATGGGTCCTGCAGGGTTAGGTTTGACACCCTTCGGAGGAACCTGTTTTGAAGCAGGTTGCCTCTTGGGTGTAGGTTTAACCTCAGTAGCAGGAACCCGTTTTGAAATGGGTTTCCTTTCTTGCTTGTGTTTAACCTCTGATTGGGGACCCCGTGTAGATTTAGATTTCTTTTTGTTTTTACGGGGTCTACGTTTGGGTGCAGAGTTATATATATGATATGATCCAAACCAATCATTATTATTGATGTCATCAAAGTCATTCCAACCACAACTAGAACAACATAAACAATCATGCGATAACTGAATCAATTGCTGAATGGAATAAATTTTAAGCGGAAATTTAATGTCTTGTTTAACAAAATCATTCCTATGATTCCAAGCACAATCATTTTTGTTCATTCTAGGATAGAAAACAGTATTAAATGACTTCAACACCTCTTTCTCGATAGATTCCTTAGCTAGCCACTTTTGTGTGTCCTGTTTAGCTCAACCGGTTTTATCTGAAACAACATTGACAGCATGGTCAGTGGCCTTTGAGGAAACATGATTTTTGCCAGTCGATCGATCGGTCTTTGGCCTCGGCTGTGATTGTTTTTGAGAATGTGACTCTGTTTTAGAAACCTTAATCACAGCTGGGGTCTTTGATTTGGAACATTGGCCCTTTTGAAAATTGACCGGTCGATTAACTACTGGTGAAAGAAAGTCAGTATGACTTGGAAGAGGTTTGTCGAAGGGAAACGACTCAAACTCTTCATCAGAATTGCCCTCGGAATTCATGAATTCTGAAAAATCGATATCCGGGATAGTGGGACTTGGATTGGCCGAGGAAGGCGAGGAACACTTTGTTTCAGTGTGCTTTGGGGAATTCGGTGCGGAAGCTAGGAAAAAATCAGAGTTTAAATTCCTTAACACACTCTTATCTTGAGACTCATTATCGTCTTGGGAAGAGATTTTTCCAATGAAATCTTTACACGAAGATGTATCAGATGAACTGGAGGAAAGTTCGGGCGAAATCTGCTTTTCATTTTGGAGTACGTCAATCTGCTCTTTGAGCTGACCATTTCTCATATGCTCCTCCATCGCTTCTGTTGCCAAGGCAGACAGTTTTGATGTGAGCTTGTTGATTTCACACCGAAGGATTTCCTGTCCTTCATCCGACACAGCTTCGGTTTTCTCGGATTTGAGTTTCTCAAGTTCTTTGATAAGCGCTGACTTTTCTTTTTGAAAACAAGACCTTTCCTTCTCGAAGGACTCTTCTAACTCGACTATTTTTTCTTCCAAGACGAGAGGGGGAACATAGAGTTTGAACTCATCCGTCTCCGTCTTGGGTTCGGTTGCTTGGACCTCATCCTTTTTGGAGGAATCCTTGGGCGTCACAACCTTATAGCAGTCAAAATAGTCATTCAAGAGGTATTTCTTTTGATTTTTCTCATAATAATAGTTCAAAGGCTCATAACAAAAAGGAAGTTGCATTTTTGTCGTGTGTTTGCGCTTATATTCCTCAGTTTCCTCTTTCTTTTCAGGTTCAAGAGGACCAATTCATTTTATCCCATATTCTGGATACTTTTTGTCTATTCCAAGACGGCCAAAATCATACAGTGTAGGTCTTTTGAATATACCCTTTTTCAAGTAGTGTGGGTTATCGTATCCGATTCCCCATTCCTTGTTAAAGTAAGTGAACTCCTTGGGTTTATTCATGTGAATGGTCTGATCAGTTTGACCTCTTTTGTGGAGTTTGGTTTCAAGATCAACTATTTTAGCGACAAACTCCTTGTGTTGAATTTGAAGAGCAGAGCATTGATAAACAATTTCTGCTTTCTCATTCTCACACTGATCAAGCTGTGACTGTAGTTCAGATATTTTGGCCCTTAAGTCCTTAGGTGCTATTGAAAGATTTTTGCATTTTTCTTTTAGATTAGCATTTTCGGACTTGTGTTTCTCAGTTATCCGCTTTTGAACATCTAGCTTTTCAGTTAAGGATTTAATTTCAAGCAGTTGTTCATCAGCGGTGGCTTTGTAGGAATCTATCCGTTCAGCAAGAGATTGCATTTGATCAAAAAAATCTTGATGAATAGGTTCACATACCTGACATGGCTTTGCCTTTTCTTCATCAGCAGGAGAGTGGTAGCCCATAAAAGCATCAGCACCTTCAGAGTCGCTTTCACTATCAGATCGACCCAGCCAGTGGTCATCTTCAACAAATAGAGCTTCGCCCGCTTCCTTTTGTTCTGCCAGTGCGAGCTTTGCCTTGTAGTAGTGAGCGTTCTTAACAACAGGCTTCCTACAATCCTTCGCAAAATGGCCCAATTTCCCGCAGTTGTAGCATGTCACGGGTTCGTCTTTCTTCTTTTCTGGCTTGCGGTCATCTTTCTCAGTCTTCTCCTTCTTATCAGAATGGTTGTGCTCATTGGACTTCTTCTTTCCTTCGTATTTATCCTGATAATCATGACGCTTGTTGGAGGAAGTGGAATAGCGCTGATTATTGGATATGGGCTTCTTGTAGAACTTCTGTTGTTGGAAAGATTTGGAGAGCAGAGCCATTGTTTTCTTAATGGCTGTTACTTCAGTATCGGAATCACTGTCCTCCTTTTCCTCAGACTCAGGCTCAGATTCACTTGGCTCTTGTGCATGTTTGGAATGACGGCCAGAAGATTTGCCTCGTTTTGAAGACATAAGAGCTAATGGATCAGCAGGCGGCTTTAACGCAGTCTTCCTTTCGTTCAGAATCTCCATCACCTCATCTTCGTCTTGAAGAAGCATCTCATAGAGTTCGTGTATGCCAACATTCTCCATCAAGTGGTTGTGCTTGACGTGAGATGCGTATACTTTCCATTTAGGCAAGAGGTTGTTGAGAAACTTGAGCGCGTTCTCCGTGTTAGACCGAGTGATGTGGTTTTTGTGAAGCTCGTTGAGGAGGAGACAAAACCTTTCATAAGTCTGGGTGAGGGATTCGCCGGTGCGCTGCTTAAACCCATCGAACTTGGTTATGCAGTTGTTGATTTTCAGTTGGTTCCCGACTTTGCTCCCGCTCATCATTTTCTACACCTGATCCCACATCCCCTTTGCTGTCTTTTTGTAACTGTCGATGGCTGTGTAGATCGTGTTGGGTAGAGCCTGAACAAGATACCTCTTAGCATGCTTTTCTTCCTCAAGCATGCCTCTTTCATCGGCAGTCATATCGAAGAGTGTCTTAACCTCGTAACGAACTTGACCACCTTCTTCAGTTGCTAGAATAGTCTTCATGGGTTGAGGAATTGGCCCGTCATTTAGAGCTCGCCAGATAAACTCGAAGTTATCCTTTGACTCAATGAAGATTATGAATCTGTCCCGCCATTGGCTGTACTCACCTTGGTATAGGCAAGGTGGTTTGGAGTCGGTGCCGATAGCGAGAGCGTCGCGCGAAGACATCTTAAGTTGCACTAATGTGATCGTCGGACGATTGGTTCAATTCAAAGTGGGATCCTAACGCAAGGCACTAAGAGTGATGTCCTAACGCAGGTTCTAAGAGTGGTTTATGCTAAAAACATGTAAGAAATTGACTAAGCATAACTTACCGGATAGGAATCCTGATGAAAGCTATCTGATTTGGAAGTGTCCGGATCAGATTGTGAAAGGCAGGTAAATTTGCAGAGGTTACCGGATAGACTTGAGTTACCGGATAACTGAGGGTTACCGGATGATACAAGTTTACCAGATGAATTAATAATAAGCAAAAACAAACTTACCGGGTGGAAGTACTTACCGGATGACTTGATGGTACCGGATGGATTGATGTTACCGGATGGATTGATGTTACCGGATGGAACAAATGAAGTAAGAACTTACCGATTAAAACAAATAACACACTTACCAGGTGAGGGAACTTACCGGATGAAAATGCAGTTACCGGATGTACTTACCGGGAACTTGTCCGGAAAGTATTGAGAATACCGGTAAGTGATATATTACCCGGTAACTTGGAGTTACCCGGTAACAATTGAAGAGAAGGAAACTTACCCGGTAACACGATTATGCACCAGGTAACCACGGCTGTGGTGTCCGGTAACTTCGGCTGTGGTTTCCAAGTCGATTGGAAATCGATTAGGGTTGCTTAAAAACGTTCCTGAAAGGTTAGGAACTCGAACAAACACAATAATAACAATACCCAAATCGAATTTGAAGCCAAATAACACGTTTTTGATAGAAAAGATTCGATTTTTGCAAGAATAGAGACCAAAAACTTGAAAATTTGATTTTGCTTAAAACCAACTAAGATGATCGAATTAAAGAATGAAAACTTGCAGAATCGTTTATAATGATGATGCTAACGGAATGCAATAAACGAGAATAAGCAATTTTCACAGAATCAAAATATGGGTTTTAATGCCAAGAACACAGTTGACTATTTGAACAAAATTCTTACCAGAAATCCAAAAGTCACTTTGAATCGATTCGTCCGTTTGCTCTGATACCAATTGTGAGTTCCAGATCAGTGCAACGAACAATAGAAATCAATAGATATGAAACAAGTATTATGATTTCAAATGGTCATCCAATTCACTTTCAATGTTGAGAGAATTACAATACGTTCTGGAAAGTGTAAAAAGACAACTAGCTTAATTTTCTAAGCTAATACACATTATATATTCTGGGCCCATGGCATGTAAGCCCATGGCCCGTTTACACTTTAAGGCTCAAAATACAAGAATAACAATTTAGCCCTTGAACTTCTATTCAACCCAATTTGACCCTAACACGTTCACCTTTGTTATTCATACTGAATGTGGACACCCAGGGACGTGCATACATATTCATAATGAATATAACACATATATGACATTTCACGTAAAAAACGGTTAAAATAAAAAAAAAAACTATATCAAGATGGATGTCATATCGAAGAGCACGAAATTTATTTAAGATAATTGTTAGTAATTTTTAAGATAATTTATTTAATAATTTAAGGGGGTAAAAGTTTTTAATTAAAAAAGAAAATAAAAATTCAAATAAGGTAGACGCATATTCAAATTTCCAATTTTTTCCCTAATCATTTCTTAACTAATCTTATTTTGTTTTGACCATTAATTAGTTTTCCAAATTTTGATCAATGGTTGTGACTTGTCCTCATGTGCACAATGAAAAATGAGTTTTCATTTGCACCCACCCCTATATATATATATATATATATATATATATATATATATATATATATAGAGAGAGAGAGAGAGAGAGAGAGAGAAAGGGATAATAAATTGTAAATCTCTAAATGTGTGTAAACTATGTAAACCCATCCTAGCCATTGATTTTTAATCTAGATTAACATGGCATTAAGGGTAAATAAGTCTTTTAATCCTATTGTTTTAATTTCGGTAACTAGATAATGGAGAATAAGCAACCTTTATTTTACGAAGTGATATATTTCTAATTATATATATATATAGCCTTAGGTTCAATAGAGAAGTCCAAATATTTAGAGAAATAGAGAAGTGATCTTGGCCATTTATTCGATCAAGATCGGTTATAATTGGTCAAAAGTTGCGGCTTTGACTGGTCAAAAATTACGGCTTTGACTGGTCAAAAGTTGCGGCTGTTCCAAAAATAGAAGGGCAATTTCGTAACTTTTACAAAAAACACAGGCTGAGTTCATATATGAATCTGTGTGATTCACATATGAACTCTTTATAACTAATTCATATATGAATCTTGTGATTCATATATGAACCTTTGTGTTTCATATATAAAACTAATTAAATGTAGGTTCATATATGAATCAGTTGAACCAATTAATTGATTCATATATGAATCTTTGTGTTCATATATGAATTTTTGTGATTCATATATGAATTTTTTTAACTAATTCATATATGAATCACAAAGGTTCATATATGAGTCAGTTAAAAAGAGTTTATATGTGAATTACAAAGGTTCATATATGAATGCTATGTGAATCACACAGATTCATATATGAACTCAGCCCGTGTATTTTTTACGAAACTACCCCTCTATCTTGTGCAGACCACGCGAGTAATTATCCGCTACTTCTCGGTCAAAGCCGCCGATCTTGACCGAATAAATGGCTAAGATCACTTCTCTATTTCTCTAAATATTTGGACTTCTCTATTGAACCCTTCCATATATATATATATATATATATATATATATATATATATATATATATTATCATATCCGAAATTCGATTTTTCAACATCGTCTTCTTCATCTTGAGGTTTTTCAACATCGTCTTCTTCACCAAAACTGCTCCTATCCCAATTTTGTATTGATTTCATATGAAATCAATATTGTTTCATAGGAAAAGTATGAAATATAAACTTTTTCATAAGAAAGGCATGAAATCAATATTGTTTCATATGAAAGGTATGAAATCCCTTTTCAACTTTTTCATAGGAAAGTTAAACACTAGTTTTTAATTAGGGCTTTTCATACCTTTTGGACACAAAATCAAATTTTAACTTAAAATTATTATACACATCGATTTTCATACAACAATGTGAGGGGAACTGATTTTTGTTCATATGTTGTCTTCTCTAAGTTTCATCCCACACGCACTCCATATCCACATCAACGGGGTTGTTCGGAGTGTTTTTGAACTTCGAAAATGAGTTCAACAACCGTATCCTATCGCTTTTCTTCCTTGTTGTTAACCGTAATCATGTCAAAATCCACTTTCTACGAACAAAATCGAACACACCAACAGAAACTGTAGGAAAAAAACCTAACCTCTTACGCCTGGTCCGCCATTGTTATGAAACGAATCGCACAAGAAGGATCTTTTGAGGTTGTCGTTTGGATTTTTCGTGGATTTTCGTTTTGGTTTGATTGTGGTCGTCATGGAATCTGGAAGGGATTGAGGTGGATCCCTGATTTCACGGTCTGTTCCAATATAGAACCTGATCCCAAATTAGAACTGACTCCTAATTCCCTATTTTACCCTTTTCATAACTCACTTGCGACCATAATGCCCCCGATTTCATAGAAATTTACTACTTTGCCACTGCTAGAATATGGTTCATTGATTAAAACGATCAATGGTCAGGATTAGGTTTCATAGTTTACATAAAATTCATAGTTTACAATTTAGTGAGCCTCTCTCTCTCTCTCTCTCTCTCTCTATATATATATATATATATATATATATATAAGTGGAGGTTCAAACGAGAACACATTTATTTTGCGAAAACGCAAGAACACTCTTATCAATGTGAGTATACACGTGAGGGCACCCAGTAGGTGTGGACGACTTGATCCATGACCTAAAGTCGCACCAAAGAGCGTTTGCATCACTGATCTAGTATCACTACAATATCATATGTAGGGCACATGTGAGGGGTTGATGTTTACTTTTTAATAGAGTTAGGATGAAGGACGAAAATGAAAACAAATAAGAAACCGTGATGACTAAAAAAAGTTTTTAAAGAGCAAGGATGAAAATCATTATAACAACTAACCATATAGACAAAAATCGTAGTTTACTCTTTCATTAATTAATCAGCCCAGAGACTAAGACCCAAATAATTATAAAGTCTGATGGGCTTTAATTAATATGGTAGCCCTAAAAAATATAACAAATCTGTTGGGCCATCTATTTAAGACTCAAATATTTATTTTATCTCTGCCCAAACACTTGGGCCAAAGCCGGCTGTCAGGCCCGGTCTGCTAGAAAACTCGGGTCCGGTCTGACCGAAGCGTCTGATCCACCCCCGCGACCTGGCTGGCGGTGTTGTCGCCCATTTCACTCCGGCAGCCACGTTTTTGGCCCGATTGTGCCACTTTTCCACGATTCTTTTTACGTTAATTCACCGTAACATGAATCATCATAATGCACTAGAGATCCATAAATTTACGACTTAGTGTTCGGTTTTTACCAAAATTCGTCATATTAACTTTTCCATAAAGTTTGACAGCCTTTCGATTACGACCTGAAACTCCTCGTAAACATCAAATATGCATAAAGCAAGGTAAACAAACCTTCACTTACAGAAACGAGCGTGAAAACTAACCTTAGTTCGTGGCCCAACACTGAAACTTCACGTCGTTTATCAGTCGTTTTCTCCCAAATTTCTCGATCATTTTGAACCACATCAGAGGGCCTTTGGCCTATCAGTATCTGAGCCTTTGGTCTCCTAGGAGATCAGGAGTTCAAACCTCATCAAATGTGAGGAGGATGTGCGAATTTATTTGTTGCATTTGTCATATATAAAATATTATATACTAAAAAAAGAGGTTTTGCCCGGGAGAGAAAAATTGAACTAAACAATGTGGAAATGATGCATAATCGATGCTTATAAAATGGCATGGGAGGCCTTCAAATAAACTGGCGCTAGGAGCATCCACAACAATGAAATATCAAGACCATTTTTAAAGTGTTACATCAGCGTCACATCAGCTTTTCAATTATCTTGAAATTGTCCTCTATGACAATGAAATTTCAACCACTTTCTAAATTGACACATCATCATAAAAAACTATATTTTAATCAAATAACAACAAAACTCCAATTAAATATTATTTACTATAATGTAATACGAAATGTTTTATTAATTAAATAATTAAATTAAATTAATTAAATTAAATATTTGATTTATAAAACATTAAATTAAAATACAAAGTAAAAATATTATATTAATCCTCTAAATCTTTGTCAAATCTCTTCAATTAAATCTGGTTGTAAACAATGATTCGTTGACCGTTCGTTGACCGATTACGTACCTGTGATTTTGGAGATAGTTTCCGTATTCAGGAGGTATGCTATCAGAGATTTGAGGCGTAATTATAGTAAAATTAACATCGTCGTTTATATCATCAAATTGACGAATATAAATATGGCGTTCATCTTCGACGATCATGTTGTGCATGATTATACATGCTCTCATTATTTCTCCAATTATTTATTTGCACCACATACGAGATGACCCACATATAATAATAGCGAAACGTGATTTGAATACCCCAAACGTTTTCTCTACATCTTTCCTAGCAGCCTCTTGTTTCTTTGCAAATAGTCGATGTTTTGGGGATTGAGGTAATGGAATTGACTTCACGAATGTAGCTCAATTAGGATAGATCCCATCCGCAAGATAATATCCTAAATTGTAATTGTTACCATTGACGGAGAAATTAACTTGTGGTGCTTTCCCTTCCAAAACCTCATGGAAGACGGGAGAACAGTCTAACACGTTGATATCATTTTAGACTTATCGTCGAGCACTATCGCCGGCTGTGTACCGAGCCCTCTTTGGCTCTCTTTCGCCCCTCGATTTGATGTCGTTTGAACCCTCGCTTAAGGTCGTCCAATTCCATAAAAATATTACACAAAAATAAGAATCATAGATCTTTTATTACCAAATTTCCGGGGTGTTATAGAGAATTCCATACATCATTTGTGAAACAGAAAAACTTAAGAACAAATGGGAAAATCGAAAAATAATCATGAAGTTGATGAAAATGGATCCTACAACAATGGAGATTGTACGAACATCAACTTGAAGAACTTATAAACGAACAATGATGTATTTTTATGTGTTAAGTTTGCATTTTTTTAATATGTAATTTTTTAATTGTATTTTAATATAAATTATATTTTGCATTTTTTAATATTTATTAACAAAAAAAATTATTCATACATTTTTTCATAAACATACTCTACAAAACATCACAAAACATGATTTGACATAAAGAAATTTCTAATTTAGAATTTATTCCCTACAATTTCTTATACTATTCACTGCCACATCAGCAAAAGTACTGATTTGACATTTGCAATTACCAAAAACCAATTTCTAATTTAGCAATCATACTCACAACCACCATAATTTCTAAAATTGAAATCCGCATATTTGCAATTCATATGAAATCCATACAAAATCCTTGTTGTGGATACTCTAAAGGGTGGGAAAAACCATCCATGTCATGTCGCCACCTTCACATCTTTGGGGACTTGGCAGAACAAGTGCCTGAAGTTTACAATCATCTTCCCCTTGACTTTCCATCTCACTTCACTTTTAGCCCAGGAAAATCAAGTATATTTATTTTATTCCATTCCCTTTTCCTTCTGTTTTGAGTGTTACAAAACTATGTAACATATTAACCTTAAACATAAACAAGTTGAGCCTAAAGTCAAAAGAGTTATCCCCAAAATTAATCTAGAGAGTTAGTCCCTAATTAACAAAAAAAAGAACCTAAAGTCTACAGAGTTGATCAAATATACATAAAATCACTCGGGACTATATCGACATCGGAGGTACGTTTGTTATATTGGCTATGTATCCTTTCGTTAGTTTTCATTGCCAACAAATACTGATTTTTTTGTTAAATATTTAATATTTACAGTTAGCTGAGTTGACAGAGAAGATAGCAAAGATCGAGGAGGAGGCGAGGGAGGCAAAGGAACGCGAGGAGCGTTATCGGGCCCAATTAGAGATCGAAAAGAAGCGGAACGAAGATCTGCAGGCAGAACAGGTCAGACATACTACCCAGTTAGCCGAGCAGCTCACAATGTCGCAACAATTTGATGTGTAACACCCTAAAAGTAGGGGTAAACAAAAACTTTCATAATACGAAAGAGCGGCATAATATAAATGAGTCATCCCAAAAGGGGGATATCAATTACATCGGCATGGTACAATCGTGCACAGTATTTAGATTACAACAACCAACTAATCTAGTTCCACTAAGGAAGGAAGATTACAAAAGGGGGGTGTCACATCTATTCGTATAAGTCTCCTGTAGTTAGCGTCCAAAAGTATCCCCATGGCTCATACGCTCCGTCTACTCTTTCTTGGAAACGACACCACTAGAACCTGAGATCCAAGTCAACATTCAAACAAGTGTCAAGAGAAGGCTTGGTGAGTAATTCCAATTAAAGCACATAATAGTGATAACATAATCAAGTAAGGTTCATCATAGAGTTTTCCACAAATGTATTTGAAGTCAATGGGGGAGACCCATAGCACCAAGAAGTTCCACCCAAAGACTCGAGATACCTTAGTGCCTTCAGCATAAATGCGACACCAAAGGCCCGGCACACCGGGGATACAACGAAGGCATTGCCCCATGGTGGCGGGGGTCTAGGCACATACCTGAAGGGTGGCGCCCAAGACTATGTCCTCCTAGTGAACACTTAACTTGATTCATTCAAAGCCCCAAATAGTCATATATAATGTCCATAATCTCGATAAATACAAGGGCTTCAAGTCCATGGTGCGTAACTCGTCATTTAGTAACACATGTACCATATTTATTAATATGCATAAACCATATGAAGTCATACATGCTCAATGAGCCATAGAGTTGAATAACTTAATCATTAAGACAAGCTTAATACCAACGAAATGACTTGTAGCTATTATACAAGAATCCCCAAATTACCAAAGCCACATACATGATAATATTAACACATAGAGCCAAATAATACTTACACAACTTAAGTATCCTTTCTTTTATCCAACATCTCCACTTTCCAAACTTAGGGTTTTCCAACAAAATGATGAAATAAACAAGTTAACAAGTAAATGACCATGGATCTAGAGTAAGGAAGGTTAGAACACTCACAATCTAGGTTTTTAAACCAAAACCTAGTAAATGGATGAAACCCTAGCTTTGAAGGTAAAGCAAGTGAGACTTGGAGTTGCAGATGACAAATCTCTTGGAGGAATCTTCAATAAGTGCTCTTATTAAACCCAAGATGAAAAATAAATGTGACCTAAATCATTGGGAGGGATTGAATGAAGAGAGAGGATGGATTTAGGGTGAAAATCGCACCTTGGATGGGAGAAAACGTTTTGAGAGTGTTTGCTACTTTCTTGGCCTTGAAGTTCTGTCAGACTCTTCCGGCATCTATCTCTGTCAAGCCAAGTACATTTCAGATCTGTTGTCCAAAGCTGGGATCACGGACAACAAAGTTGCATCTACACAAAATCTGCACCTTGCTCCCAATGCCGGAACCCCGATGCGGGACCTACACGTTACCGTCAACTAGTTGGTTCTCTGGTCTATCTGACTGTTACTCGACCGGATCTTGCATATGCAGTCCATATAGTCAGTCAGTTCATGGCTGCTCCGTGCTCCGATCACTATGCTGCAGTTCTTCGTATCCTTCAATACCTTAAAGGGACAATGTTTCATGGACTCCACTTCTCGTCCACATCGTCCTTAACTCTTCGTGCCTTTTCCGATGTTGACTGGGATGGAGACATAACTGATCGTCGCTCTACTACAGGATATTGTTTCTTCCTTGGAGACTCTCTTATTTCCTGGCGCAACAAGAAACAATCTCTGACAGCTCGATCTAGTACTGAAGCTGAATATCGAGCCTTGGCTAATACTACACAAGAACTTGTATGGCTACGCTGGTTATTGTCTGATATGGGTGCTCATCAGTTTTTCCCAACACCATTGTGGTGTGATAACAACAGTGCTATTCAGATTGCTCACAATGATGTCTTTCTTGAGCGCACAAAGCACATCGAGATTGACTGCCATTTGACCCGACAACATGTTCTTCGCAAGACCGTTCGACTTCTTCCAATCTCAACCATTGATCAGACCGCAGATATCTTCACCAAATCTCATCTTCCGGGGCGTTTTCGGGCTCTTGTTTCCAAACTCAACTTGGCTCATTCTTCCCCCACTTGAGTTTGAGGGAAGATGTTAGAGTTATATTTGTATATATGAATAGTACAAGGGCTAGTCTGTAATTATTGTAACTTAGGTTGTATAAATAGATCTCTTCTCTTTCATAATTAGGCTAATTAGTCTTTGTAATCTCTCTCTCTCTCTCTCTCTCTCTCTCTCTCTCTCTCTCTCTCTCTCTCTCTCTCTCTCTCTCTCTCTCTCTCTCTCTCTCTCTCTCTCTCTCTCTCTCTCTCTCTCTCTCTCTCTCTCTCTCTCTCTCTCAACAAGTGATCATACAGTGATCATACCAATTTCAAAATTCAAAAATTGTCACACTCTTATCATCCAGAGCGAGAAAATTATTTTGGTCTGGCCTTTCTTCTAAAAAAATCATCTTCTCTATGTAGAACTAATCTAGTTATTTGAGTTTTATAGAAATCTGGCAGCGATTCATAAGGTTCAAGATAGAACGATGTTTGGATTTCAGTAATGCAAGAAACGCCCATGTCACTTCATTTTTTTCATCGATTGTCCAGGTAAGTCCTCATCCATTCCTGATATTTTTACTTTTCATCGATTGCTTTTCATCAATAATTTTTTACTTTTCATCAATTGATTGTAAGCGACTCAGATGCTTTTGCAAAGTCAAAATTTAGGTTTAGTCTACTGTCCAGACGTATGATCGATTAACATTGTTTAATCGATTCACATGTTTTTGCAATAGTCAAAATCGATTCCTATTGACAGTGTTTGAGTGACGGTTAGTTCTAAATGGTTTGATCTCTCAATTTCGTCAATTTGTTTAACAGGTTTGCTTGACAGGAATTCCTTAGTGACAAATGATAAAGATGAAGGAATGATCGGGTATAGATTTCAAAAATCGTCAAGATTTCAAAAAAGATTCGAACTTTGAATTCTTGAAACGGTTGATACAATGTTTTTGTTGGGTTTGGTTTTATACTATTTTTCTTGTTGTTGTTTGCAGAGGGATGGACGAATCGCAGTTTAGTCAAGTGCCAGATCTCGAGCTTGGTAGCAATTGCAAGGTCTGAAAATTTCAATAACAAAAGCTTGGTTCACAAAGCTGACAAATGCTTATTACTTGGTAGCAAGGTCTGAAAATTTCTACAGCTTTATTTTTATGTTTGGAGTTCTACTTTGCTATATAATGTATGATTGTGAAACGTGTTACAAAAAGTTGACTCATTGTGTGCAGTACATTTGAATCTGAATTAACAGATGTTATTCGTGTGGTTAAGACCTCCATTGGTGGTACGAGAATAATTGGAAGGCTTTGAATCGGTAAAGAATTTGGAAGCTTTTGCAAGTTATATTACAAATTTCGATTCGGTTTTGACACCGATTTTGGATAAGTTTTTGTAGGTAACAATAATGGGCTTCTCTTGCCTCAAAAAGGGAAAACGCCTCAAGTCCCGATTGGGATTTTTAAAACTACGAGGTGAAGGATCGTGTGATAAGTTGAGGTTAATGTGAGAAGTGGATTATCTTTTTTAATCAAATGCCCTCCCATGAATTGCGTCTTAGAAGGGGAATTGATCCGGTGTATCTTAGTACGTTTCTCACAATCTGCATTCCATATGTTTTAATGAACAGTCTTATTTACAGAGCAGGTAGGACCCTTATATTTTTTTGCCGTGAAGGTGAAGTATCATCTTTATTCAAACAAATTTCGAATGTTTTTTGTTTTGTTAATGTTACTAATTTTGTTTGGATGTTTTTTCTACTTGTATCTAAATTGGATTGAAGTAGTTCAATGTTCAATATAACCTCTAGAACTCCATCTGTTTCTCTGTATAATTCACGATCAAGCAAGCCCAATGCTCATGTTTGTACTTGATATAAATCACCATCAGAATGAGTATGTTATTTTCTTAATTTGTGAAGGGAGTAAAGTCAAAATGGGTGTGGTCTTACCAGATTAGTGAAGACACACCTTCTTGATGGCAGAACCATGTGAATTTTTCAATGCAGGAATCCTTAAAACAACAATTTTGGTAAGTTTCAATTCAAGCATTCACTCTCCAATTACAAAAATGAAGTTATATGAGAAAACATGGTTGATCTTAGTTCTCTGTTTCTATATATGGTTTTACATACGTACAAAGCAACCTTCTATCATAAACTAGATTCTTTTTTTTAATGCACACCTTGTCGGATCACTATCAGTAATTACACGGGTATATAACTGCTTATTCACATAAGCATACTATACCGTGTTTAAGATTCTGTTGTGAATGAAGTCCTTCATTTCTGATATAAGTTGCCCAGATTCAGGCAAATACGGGAACACGCAAAAACCATGGAACATGTTTGGGTACTCGAACAAGTATGCTTCTTTCCCTGATTTCTTCAGCCATTCATAGTACCTTTTCTGCCAGTCCTGCATGGTGTCCAGCCCACCCACAACCACCATGGTCGCCGGAAAATCCATGTTTGATATGTCCACCGCCCTTGCCCCACTCACATTGATGATCGGACTGTCGCGATCACTTTCCGGCATCAACGCATTCCAATACCAATCTGTCCGCTTCATCGACAATGGAGGCGTTCCATCCAGTTCTATTTCCGAATTTGTCCGTTCTATTCCTCCAAAGAATGGTTGAATCGCCATCACGCCAATTACCTTCAAATCAGCCAAATTAATATCAACAACAGCTATGTTATAATTTTTTCTATTAAAAATCTCAAAAACAATATTACATCTATCTCCAACAGCTACTCTATTTTAGCAATTTTAACATTAACTATATTAGTATAATATTCAATACATATAACAAAATATTGTTTCTCTCCTCCACATCTTATTTAAAATTCTTTTATTTGTGGAAAACAAATACTAATTTCTCTCTCTTCTATAAATTTTAGATTTCATTAAATTTAGTGATTTTTACAATCTCTCTCATTTTTTTTTCTGTGTTAGCATAACATAGCTGTTGAGGGAAAAATTGCTAAAATCTCACTTTTTTTTTCTATTTTAGCGTTGGAGATGCTCTAACTAAGCAAAGGATTGATGTACCTTGAGTCGACGGAAGTTGAATTCGGAGGCTCGTTGAGCAACGTGATGAGCTAGGTTTCCGCCAGCGCTATCTCCGGCAACAAAGCAGCGTGAAATGTTAACATTCTCCGGTAATGATTTCGAGCTATTTTCATGATCATCATCGAGGAATTTCAGCACATCAAAGCAATCATCATGTGGCGCAGGGTACGGGTGCTCCGGTGCAAGACGGTAGTCGACGGAAACAATGATTGCAGGAAAACTTTTGGCGAACCGGCGGCACACAGCATCGTAGACCTTCATGGCGGGAGAGAGGAAGACGAATCCACCGCCATGAAAGAACACAACCACCGCGAGGTCTTCAACGGCGTGGTCTATTGGGAGAAACACGCGAAACGAAAGGTTACGAGCGGGATCCACGACGACGTCGTATGTCTTGACACCGTCTTTGGGTTTGGACGACGTCGTCGGGGCCCGACAGTCGAACAATTTGGCGAGACAACGGTTGACGGTGCCGTCTTTCCTTCTTGGTAAATCGGTTGCGACGCCGAGAAATGTAACTAAAAATCGTGTTGTCCAGGGCAAGGAGTTCCATGCCGGATTTTTGGTAGCTGAAGCCATTGAAAGATGAGAGTTGTAAGAATTAAAACTTCACACAATCTCACAAGGAGTAACGGGGTTTTAAATTAGTTAGTTGAAAAATATCTAGCTCCAATTATTGCTTTGTTTTAAAACGTTTAATGAAATAAGAAAAATAATTTTTTTTCTTTCATTGAATTTATTGATTGGTTTGACGTCTTTGTCGTAAGATTATCAAAATAAGTGTTCTTCGTCATGTGTTACGCGATGATGATAATTGTTTTTTAAGATATTGTAATATAAATAATAATATATATTTTTGAAAATGGTTAATTTATATATATATATATATATATATATATATATATATATATATATATATATATATATATATATATATATATATTAGAAGTTTACTTGTGCAATGCAGCGCGATATATCTCGATTTTAATGTTCTAATTTATTTTAATGTGTGGTTTTAAGAAAACGGTCATGTTTTTTTTAAATTTGTTTAAAAATGACGTTTTTTAAAGAGTTCATGATTTGAGAATTTGAAAATGGTTAGAGATAAGGATTAATTAATAAGAGTCCACAATTTAAGGATTTGAAAGTTGTTATAGATAAGTATTAATCAAGTAATTAACATTAAAAGCGGTACATAAAGCTTCATTAGTAGTTTTTAAGAGATTTTAAGTAATTAACATTAAATAACGGTAAATGAAGCTTTAGGGGTTGTTTTTAAGAGTTTTTTTATAAATGCTTTATAATATAGTATAGATATTAATAATAGTTTTTTGTTAAGAATAGATAAGATGCATATATAACAATAATGTATTTTTGTCGAGGTTTAAAATGGTGTGAAGTGTAACGACAGGTTCAAATCTCAAGTTTTACAGGCTACAATGAGGATGTCATGTTTTCTAAGACGTGATATAAGACAACAAATTTATATGTCATATATAAAATTATGTATACATATATTTTTTCTATTTATTAATCTAATCACGTAACAATATTAAAAAAGTACATTCATATTAGAAAAGTAAAAATTATATAGATTATTATTATAAAAATATTTTTAGATTGAATATTTAAAATAGAACTTAAAATAACAATTTTACAACTTCGTTTTACTTGTGAGTGTATAACGTTTATAATTCGTGAAACTGTGAGTTACGTGATTAGATAAATCTATGAAAATGTAACATCTAAAGTTAAAAGTGTAAAAACACAAAAAATTTACAAATTTAAAAAACGTTTCTTATTGGAAAAAATCACGTCTTATGAAAAATACCCGTCGTGACAACGTAATAGGACACACACAACCCATATATGAAACAAATTCATATATATATATATATAGATATCATGGGACACACCCCCCATTTCACACCATAGCCATAGCATGTCTACACACATTTAGATTATTCATTCCGCTACACACACTCTTCACTTTGTAATTAAAAGCAGTTGATATGTATGCAGTTGAATACATGTATAAATAATCACACTTGTATAAGATTTAGGTTTAGAAAGACTCACCTAACGCCCTGCTAAAATCCTCTCACTGGCTTATTTTCTCCCCTTGAACTGTGCACCTATAAAGATCGCACACACTACAGTGATAAGTCACCTGACCGAAACCGATCCCCACCTAGCTAACTCCTCGGACCATCAGACAATCCCTACAATCAAAACTCACTAACCGGATACACTTACCGGATAAGCTTCCCGGTAAGTGTCCGGGCTCAAACTGTCCGGTTACTTCCCGGATGGTCTCCACGATTCTTCCGGTCACCCACACTATCCGGGTAAGGTATCCGGGTCACTATCCGAACAACTCACCGGGTGAGTTTCATCCGGACACCACACTTACCGGGTAAGTGTCCGGTTTCCACACTCCTACCCGGATACTTTAGTATCCGGGTTCTCATCCGGTAACAACACCAACAATCCGGACGAGCCCCATCGACCCCCCCCCCCCACTGATCGATTACCCAAATGGAGATGGTCCATGACTTGAATAAGCTAAGAACCCTAAACATACTTCCCAAATTGAATATCATAACAAAACTTAGACAAACACTGATTCATTCCCAAGGATTGCAAAATTGACATAGTTTACCTAGGAGAACCAAATCCACAAACTCCAAGATTGTTTAAAGATTAATGTAATAACCGAGTACGTTATTGGGTTATTTAATTTTTATTATTTTGGTTCTAAGGTAAGTATGGGATTAGTTTTATGTAGTTATAAGTTAAGGGGTAAGTTTTAATTTTAATATAGAAGTTAGAGGGTATATTATGCCAATTATTGAGAGCTTGGGGGTTTGTTTGGTCAAGTGGTGAAGCAATTCAGCTCCACCACCGCCTCTTTTTCTTTAAGAAGAATGGGTGGCTCTCTTTAAAGCATTTAGCAAAATATCAAGTGTGTGTGAGTGTGTGTTTTCTACGGCAAGAGAGAGAGGAGAGAAAAAGAGAGAGATTTGAGAGAGAAAGATTAAAGAAGAAGAAGAAACAAATTATGTTCAGCCGAAAGGTTTACTAACAAGCTGTGGAAACAAAGGTAACTGTTGATCCAAACCCTTAGTGATTTGATAATGACCCACTCTTATATACTTAGTGAAAATTGTAAGTAAACAATATGTATCAGAGTTTCACTATCGCTGATAAGTACTAAGATCTTCCAGTACCGCTGATAGGAACTCTCGCTCTTTAAATTAAACATTCATCGAACACTGTTCACCATTGATGCTCTGAGCTTGTTCAGTCATTATGGTGATCGCTGATAAGTTAGTTGTTTACTTATGATCCCTGAAGACAAGTTTCACGTCAACATAGGTTCTACGCTGAAGTCGAAGATCAAGCTCAAGAACCAGCGACAAGTCTCCTAATGAACTGATGCGGATCAGCGAAGACTCAGATTTGTCCACTCAACGTGAAGTATCAAGTACAAGACTTCAGCTATCGCTGAACTTTATCATTCGCTGAAGTGAAATGATAATCGCTGAATCAACGAAAGCTGATCATGAAGTCCTCCGTACAAAGTACTTTTGTCTCAACCTCTCTTGCACGACTCCGTACGAAATGTCAGAAAAGAACCTCCGATTATCTGAATTCGTACAACAACTCTAACACTACACTGTTCATACATGCGACTACTTAGGTTGTCACCAAAGGTCAATGACATGCAACCAATCAGCTGATGACACGTGTAAAGTGTATACTGTCTTGCATTAAATGCATGCAGTATATAAAGAGATGAACACACTTCATTTGAAGTAACTTGCTAACTCTGGACAAGTTCACTCTCTTATCTCTAGATAGGTTATTATTAGTAATTTCCTTATCTCTCTTAGTGCAAGAAACCTTAGTGTTCCAACTTGTTTAGATTTAGGATTTATCCTTAATCTTGTTTCCGCAACAAGCTGTAAATTGTTAATGATTTATCAATAAACAATTTAGAAAAGTAAAATTGTGTGTTTGTATTCAACCCCCCCCCCCCCCCCTTCTACAAACTTGTATAACCCTTCGGGACCAACAAGTGGTATCAGAGCGGATTTGTTTAATCTCATAAACAAGATCTAATCTAAGATATTTCTCTTCCTAAGCTATTATCTGAAAATGGCTTCCAACACAAACACCAATTATATAGACAATGGTTCTTTTGCAAAACCCCCTAGATTTTCCAGAGATAACTTCAACTTATGGAAAAATAGGATGACACTCTTCTTAGAAGGTGTAGACCCTACTATGCCTTACTATCTTTAAAACGGCCCATACAACCCTGTAACGATTGATCCTGCAGTTCCAGCCACTGCGAATAGACCTGCTATTCCAGAAAGGCTGATTCCTAAGGAAATACACATGTGGACCGAAGAAGATAAGAAGAAAGTGGCTATAGATACAAAAGCCAGATCCATACTATCCATGGCTCTTCCTGACGAAGTCTACCATTCCGTCATGAACCTGAAATCCTCAAAAGCCATGTGGGACACAATATGTGTTCAGTATGAAGGTACTGCTGAAGTCCAGGATTCAAGAAAGATCAACCTGGTATGACAATACGAAAGCTTCATTTCTGGTAAGAATGAAACTCTCTCTGAAGTTCACCAACGTTTTAATTGCTTAATTATAGATCTAAAAAATGTTGGTAAGGAATATTCTAACTTTGAAGTGCTGACAAAGTTCTTAGAATGTTTACCTGAAAGCTGGGACAATTATTCTATGTGTCTCAAGCTATCAAAGGATCTAAAATCTATGACCCTTGCTACCTTATATGGTACATTGTTGAATCATGAGCAATCAAGCCATCTTAAGAAGAATCTTGTAAAAGATTCCAAAAGCACCCCTGTTGTTTTAATCTCAGAGGAACCTTCTACTCAGCGACCCTCGGTCACTATCACTGAGTTAGAAAGTAACTCTGAAAGGTCATCAGATTCTGACTCCTTAGATGATGATGAATCCTTGGCTCTCCTAACTAAAAAGTTCAGGAGATTCGCCAAGAAGAAATTGTTCAGAAAGAACAAACCGCTTTCAATAGCTGACAAGCCAAAATCATCAGCCTTTGTTGATAAGGCTACTGCTACTTGTTTCAACTGCGAAAAGACAGGTCATTTCGCTAATGAGTGCAGATCAAAGAAAGTCATGAGAGCTTCAGCTTTCCCAAAGAAAACCTTTGTTCCAAAGAATAAAGATGATAAATATTCAAAGCTGAAGGAAAAGTATGCAAAGCTGAAAAGCTTTAAGAAGAAAGGCAAAGGCTTAATGGCCAACTATGATTGGGCTGCTTCTGATGAAGAAGAATCATCATCTGACTCTGAAGATGATGAAGCAAATCTCTGCCTAATGGCTAAGATTGAAGATGAGGAAGAAAGTTCAGACATTCCCTCCACTTCAACCTCTGCTATTCAGGTATCGCCTTCTTTCTTTACCAATATTGTAAATATTGATGAAGCTGATAGTCTTCGCAAAATCGATCTGCTGACTAGAAGTTTATATGAAGCCATGAATGGCAAAGCTGTGGTTGAAAACCAAAACCTTGATCTCGCTGAAAAGCTTAAAAACTGTCACCTTCAAATAGAAAAGCTTTCTAAAATTGAAGAAGATTTTAAAGATCAAGTATATTTAAATCAGCTAGTCAAAATCGAACGAGAAGAAGCTATCGCTGCATTAAAAGCTGAAAAAGATACTGTTGAAGGATGGTGTAAGTCTTCAACAAAGATCACTGAGATAATTAAGGCTCAAATTCCTCTGAGTGATAAACGTGGTTTGGGTTATAAATTTGATACTCCAAAACCAACCACTGAACGTTCAATGCTGAAATTTGGAACGTTCGTATCCTCAGTCGCTGATACTTCATCATCTCAGTGCTCCTCGTCCATTACACCAATCCCTGAGGAAACTCCTACCTTAAAAGGAAAGGAGAAAATGGTTTATTCAAAACCTACCTCTGTCTCTAAAGACAAAGGTAAAGGAATTGTTATTTATCAAAATCCTCAGAAGGGTACTTTAGTACCAAAGCTGAATGCTTCTAAAGCTTTAGTGATCCACTCCTCTGGTTCTAGAAAACAGATCCCTGGATCTGTTCAGCGATCCACTCCTAGACTCAGAGTGGATGTCATTGGTAAGAAATCTGAAGAACTAAATGTTCGTCCCATTTCTAAAGCCGATAGTTTACTTGGTGCTGGCACTTCTAATTCTAAATTAAAAGCTCAGCATTCAAATGGTCCTAGAACTACTTTTAGCTATAGGAAATGTTATCACTGTGGACTTACCGATCATATTGCTAGTAAGTGCCCCACAGCCACCAAAGCTGAAAAGATAGCTAAGGTGAAGATTGCCCCCAAGGCAAAGAAGACCAACCCTGATGCAAATCAGGTCAAGGTGACTCCTACCACTGAGGTTAAGAAATTAACCAAAGTGAAGAAAGACAAAGCTGAATCTTCCAAAGCTGAATCTTCAAATGCTGCGAAGAACGCTGAATCTTCTATTCCAACTACCTCCACTGAAAAATGTGTATACATGGTAAAGTGGGTACCTAAGAAAAACTAATCTTCCTTTGTAAATTGTATTCAGGTTAAGAAGGGTATCTGGTATCTCGATAGCGGATGCTCTAGACATATGACTGGAAAGAAAAGCCTGCTCGCTGAATACAAGGAAGAGAAAGGTCCCTCTGTGACTTTCGGTGGAAATGGAAAAGGACACACCCGAGGGTATGGTGTACTTTCAAATGGTACAACCTCCTTCAGAAGAGTCGCATATGTTGAAGGGCTGAAGCATAATCTTCTGAGCATCAGTCAGCTTTGCGACATGGATAACAAAGTGATTTTCACTAAGGAATCCTGCTTTGTCACTGACAAAAAGGAGAAGATAGCTCTCAGCGGTTATCGTTTGGAAAATGTTTATGTAATAAACATGGACTCAACAACCACTGAGAACTCCTGTTTCTTCTCAAAGGCATCTTCTGATGTCAACTGGCTATGGCACAAGAGGCTCTCACATCTGAATTTCAAGACACTGAACACTCTTTCTTCAAAAGAGTTAGTCACTGGTCTACCTCAGCATTCATACGCCAAAGAGTCTTTATGTTCAGCGTGTGAAAAAGGGAAGCAGACCAAGGCAAGCTTCAAGTCTAAGCAAGTCTCCTCAGTGTCATCTCCTCTACAACTACTCCATATGGATTTGTTTGGCCCTGTTAACAAACAATCCATCGCTGGAAAGAAATATACGCTGGTCATAGTTGATGAATTCTCTCGTTTTACATGGGTTATGTTTCTCCGTTCCAAGAGTGACACCCCTGAAGAACTCATCACCTTTGTTCGGAAGATGGAAACCCTGAACAATTTGACCGTTCGCTCAATAAGGAGTGATCATGGAACTGAGTTCAAAAACAGTTCTCTTGATTCCTTCTTTGAGAGTAAGGGTATTTCTCACAACTTTTCTTCAGTGAGAACACCACAACAAAATGGAGTCGCTAAAAGAAGAAATAGAACAATCATTGAAGCTGCACGTTCAATGCTCAGCGATTCTCACCTGCCTACTCAGTTTTGGGCAGAAGCTGTCAACACTGCTTGTTTTACGCAAAACAGGTCGCTGATAGTTAGAAGATTCAACAAGACAGCCTATGAACTTTTTCATGGGAGAAAGCCTTCAATCAGCTTTCTTCACATCTTTGGTTGTCAGTGTTTCATACTGAACAACAGAGATGCCCTTGGAAAGTTTGATCCTAAGGCTGATGATGGAATCTTTCTTGGATACTCCTCAATTTCCAAAGCCTTCAGAGTCTTCAATCGTAGAAGACAAAGTGTAGAAGAAACTATTCACGTCACGTTTGACGAATCCCGTTCAGCGAACTCTAAACCGAACGCTGATACTGAAGAACTGAATCAATGGATGTTTTCTCATCTTGGTGATTCAGAAGAAATTCCCACTCCTCATGCTCACACAGTAGAAAATGATAGTCCAACTATCATTCCAAACATGCAGAATAGTGAAGCTGAAACATCATGGGTCTCAGCTGTTCCAATAAACACTATACCTGCAGTTGATCCAAATGTCTCAGACATTCCATCTATTTCTCATCAATCAGTAAATGAAATGACAAACGCAAGCATTCCACTCTTAGCTGATACTCCAGAAGCAGCTGAAGCCTCATCTTCAGCCCCTTCAGTTCTAGATGAGTCAGCGACTTATGCTCCGGCTCAGCGATGGACTGCAAATCACCCAATTGATCAAATTCTTGGTGATCCAAACGCTGGTGTTCAGACACGACGAAGTGCAGGTAATATTTGTCTATTTGTTAATTTTATTTCTCTAACTGAACCAAAGAAAATAGATGATGCCCTCAGAGATCCAAACTGGGTCAGCGCTATGCAAGAAGAGCTGACTGAATTCGAAAGAAACAAAGTTTGGAAACTTGTTCGCAGACCAACTGACAAAACGGTGATAGGCACTAAATGGGTCTATCGAAACAAGTTGGACGAACATGGTACTGTAACTCGCAACAAAGCTCGTCTTGTTGCTCAGGGATACAGACAAGAGGAAGGCATTGATTATGACGAAACTTTTGCTCCAGTAGCAAGACTTGAATCTATTCGTCTTTTCTTAGCATATGCTGTACACAAAAACTTCAAAGTACATCAAATGGATGTTAAGTCAGCGTTTCTAAATGGAAAGCTGAATGAAGAAGTTTACGTGGAACAACCTCCAGGATTCTCAGATCCTAAGCGTCCAGATTATGTTTATAAGCTGGATAAGGCACTTTATGGCTTAAAGCAAGCTCCACGTGCATGGTATGACACTCTTTCTACTTATCTCCATGTTGAAAAATTTGAGAGAGGTAAGATTGACAAAACTCTTTTCTTTAGAAAAGTAAAAGGTCACATCATTTTAGTTCAAATATATGTTGATGACATTATATTTGGTTCTACTAACCCTGAGCTTTGTACTCGTTTCGCTGAAAGAATGAAAGATGAATATAAAATGAGTATGATGGGTGAACTAACATATTTCCTTGGTCTTCAGATTAAGCAAACTGAAAAAGGAACTTTTATCAATTAGGGAAAATATGTTAAAGATATGCTGAAGAAATTCGACTTAACTGAAAGTTCAGCTATGAAAACCCCAATGGCACCACCGCTGACACTTGATAAGGACACTAAGGGTGTTCCTGTCAATGTCACGCTGTACCGTGGGATGATCGGCTCACTACTGTATCTTACAGCTAGCCGACCCGATATTATGTTTGCAACTTGCTTATGTGCACGATATCAAGCTGAACCCAAGATATCTCATATGAAAGCTGTAAAGCGAATCTTTCGCTATCTTAAGGGTACAGCGAATCTAGGTCTTTGGTATCCCAAAGATTCAGGATTCGATCTAACCGCCTATTCAGATAGTGATTTTGCAGGATGCAAAATGGATAGGAAAAGCACCACAGGAGGATGTCAGCTCCTGGGTGGAAAGCTGGTAAGTTGGACAAGTAAAAAGCAAAACTCAGTGTCCACTTCCACAGCTGAAGCTGAGTATGTAGCCGCTGGAAGCTGTTGTTCTCAGGTCTTGTGGATGAGAAATCAGCTACTAGACTATGATCTTCAGCTCTCCAAAATTCTAATCTATTGCGACAGCACTAGTGCCATCGCTATAGCAAACAATCCAGTGCTACACTCAAAGACGAAACACATAGAGATCAGATATCATTTTATCAGAGATCATGTGATGAATGGTGATATAGAACTTCATTTTATCCCAACTGATTATCAGTTAGCTGATTTGTTTACCAAACCTCTTGATGAGACAAGATTCAACTTTCTCATCAGCGAGCTTGGAATGCTGAACTTTGAAGGATAAAATCTTCAGCGGTTCACATTTGATCAGCGATACGTTTATACATTCTTGTATAACCCTCGGGATAAAATAAACTTGTAAAATCCATTCTCATCTTCTCTCTGAATAAACTTGGTTAGCTGATATCCAGGTATGTTTTTCTCTCTCTGACAAACGCATGAAAATGCAAGATTTCAAAAGTTCTACATCGCTGAATATCTCTTCCTTAAACAGCGATACTTTGAAAGTTCTAAAACCATCACTGATATCTCTATTCAGTGCCTCATGTTTTTCAAAAGAGTCCCTGAGTTTTTCAAAACCTCAGAGATATCCTAAAAAGAATATGAAAGGACAGTTGTGACGTCATTGCAACGGATAACACCAGGCACGTTCTTCTTTCTGACACACGTTTGCACGTTTCGTTTACTCGCCAATCAAATGCAAACACGTGTCCGTGTCATGATGAAAAACTTTCCCGCTCGAGTTTTTCTCTCTCTACTCTCTTCCTATATAAACATTCTCTTTGTTTATAATTTTCTTTTACGCGAACTATATCTTCCTCCGCAAGAAAGAATACTGTTGCATTTGTGCAAATCTTCAAGAACTGTTCATCATCTCCTTCATCAAACATCAAGGTCAATATGTTCTTATTCTTTAAAAGAATGCAAATAACTTGTTTCTGATCTAATCCTTGTTTTAACAAGATCAAACAAAAGAACTTCTTAAAAATGAAATCATCTTCTTTCATGGTTTTATGAACACAACCATTTCATGGTTGTTCTTCAAGTTTAAAAGAAAAAAATTCTTAAACTTGTTCTTCACACATTCGTTTATTTCCAGAATCCTAATCTTAAAAGAAAACTGGATAAACAAGAATAAATGGGTTTTACATTTCGTTTTCAAAAACAAGAAAAACCCTAAACTTCATTAAGACATTTTGTCTGAATGAAATGGATAAAATTTGAACCATCTTAATGGAAATCCCTTCCACATTAAGATTATTCTTATTTGTTAACATCTTTGGTTGAACTGATAATACAGAGAAATGGCCTCGTATGATATTCCTGCTACCGCTGAGAACATCTCCGCTGAATCTGAGGAAGTGGAAATCCTCAGGGCTCCTCAAGTCAAATTTGCCCTTGACAAACTGGACTGGACGAAAGTGAATAACCTTTATGCGCTTCTCGAGTTTCCTCCTCGAAAGCAAGTCACACATCTAGATGATGATGTGAATTTCCTTAAAAATTGCTGCATATCCAAAGCCCTGACCATTACACCTCCTGCGCATCAGCTTTTGCTCTCGCAATTCTGGTACTCAGCGAGACACTCCAAACTTCCCTCAGCCAAAGACCCATCCAAAATTATCGATTGCATACTCTGCGACATCGAGTATGGCACCATCAAGATCACCCCTGCGTTAATTCGCAAAGCTCTCAGCCTTCCCAATGCTACAAAAGAAAAACCTTTCGTACCCCTCCCTGACTCGAAGATAAACTCTGACAGGGAAGCTATCATTGCATTTTTCGATGCAATGGGCTATGTATGGGAAATCGGCAGAGACAAGAAGCCTGAGAAGAAGCTGACAATCATCAAGAAATCCAAAATGCCCAGCGAGATGAATTTCATCTTCGCTCATCTGATAAGCTGCATGACTGCAAAGAGTGGCTCCTCTGACCAAGCCGCTAAACCTCAGCAAGCAATGGGTTATGCTCTGCTGAAAGGTCTGAACATAGACTGGGCATCGATTATCTACGATGACCTAGTTCTAAGAGTCGACACCGTAGCTGACAGACCTCCATGGGTTCCTAACCCACGTTTCATCAGCGCCATCTTCCAACATGGCCTGAAGGAAACCTACCCAGCTGATGGTGACCTGAAACTCTCTCAGGTCGGTCCAAAGATACTAGACTACAAACCACTCGCTAATGAGGTACGTCTTTCTCAACTCTTAACTCTTCTTAACCCTCATCTCTCTTCCACTTCTGCAGCTCCATCAGCGGACAAACCCACCGCTGATACCCCAGCTGCTACCTCCATTCCTTCTCTTAAAAGGAAACAATCTCACACCCACCTTGGTTCTAAAAGGATCAAGAAGACCAAGGAGCAACCCCCACAATCACATGCGAAAGACTCCTCAGCTCTTTCTGCAGAGCTGAAGGAAAGTTCCGTGGTACGCTCTGCCACACCTGAACAAGCCATCCCTTCCTTTCCAACTTCAGCGTCTCTAAACGCTGAGGTTCAAAACTTGGAACCTACCCAACCTCCCTTAGTCTCTCAAAAGACTGATGAAGTGATTCTCAGCGATTCCAACGCTGAACTCAGAACCCAACCTCCATTCTCATCCTTCGCTTCTCTCTCTACTCCTTTGGTCTCTCCTCCAGTTATCGCTGGAGATGCCATCATTTCCACGGAACCCAATGCTGATAATCCGGAAATGATGAAGACAGGACCTGCAGGACAATCCATGGGCACTTTCGAAGACGACATGGAACATTTCTCAGGACATCGAGACTTTGATGAGTTCATCAATCCTCCTGCAGGTACACAACAACCCCTAAACACTGTTACTAAACCCCAAACTTCTGAGCTTTCCTTTGTTCACAAGTTTTTATCTGTTACAGGTCCTAACTTGGGAGACATCAACCCCTCTCTGAAGTCCGTGGAGACAAAGCTGACAGGTCTCACCACCACTCTCTCCAACAACTCTTCAGCTGTAACAAACGCTGGAGAGAATCTTTTAAAGCTGACAACGGTGGTGGAGAAGAAGGCTTCCACAGATGACTTGAAGCAAGTTGATCAGACTCTCAGCGACTTTGCTAAGGTGCTCGCTGACATCTTCACAGACTACACCTCCATCAAACATGCAGTTTCTTCCGTATCCAGCGAGGTCACAACGCTGAAGACATCGGTTGGACAACTCGAGGAAGATGTGTCTGCCATGAAGACTGACTTCAGCTCTGTAAAGACTGATGTTAGTTCGATAAAGTCGATGCTCGAGCAGCTGCTAGTTAAAGCAAACACTCCAGCTCTAGCTCCCGCCCCCGTCCCTGAATCTGAAAACTTCACAGCGGCGGATCGCACTGAGCTGCTGAAGATCAATCCTGCTATATCTGGCCTAGAAGACAGATTAGCATTGATTGAATGTTATGTAGGTATCCCTGGCCAAGAAGACAGAGAACCTACCAACGCTGAATCTACTCATTCCTCCCCCAGTCATGGAAAAGAGGGGGAGAAGAGCGCTGAACATACCAACGAGAAGACCGCTGAAGATGCCTCTAAGAGCGCTGACCGTTCCCATGATGTAGAGGTGAATGAAGATCAAACTGCTGAACCTCAGGGAGTTGAAAACCCTGAGGGAACCGAGAAGCTCACCTCTGTATCTGAGGGGGAGCAACTCGAAGAAGAAGCTGATGAATCCGAGGCTGAAGACGATGAAGCCATCGACATCCCTGATGATGAACCATCCTCTTCCCCAAAAGATGATAATGATGATGAAGATGATGACGACTTCTTTATCGTCAAACCTGCCCCAAGGATCAAAGCTCTTAAGGGGATCTCGATAAATGAACCTTCAGGGGAGAAGACTAAGACAAAGCCCTCAGCATCTGAAGCTGAGAAAGGCAAAGGCAAACGCGTCGCTGAAGATGACAATTTGTCAATCTTGCTGAAAAAGCCGGTTTGTCAGGTACACTAAAAAATCTCTTACTCCATCTCTCCTCTATCATACACTATCAGTTTCTACTACCCAAGCCTATACACTTGAACCAATTCTTTCTATCTGATTCAACCCTAGTTCTTACTTGTAAGATCGCTGTGTTTCAGCTAGTCCTCTCCCCTGTTTGAGGATATCGCTGACGGATCCACAACTGCGACTTCACCAAAACTACCAGCTGCCGCTGAAGAAATAATCCCAGTCTTAGATTTGATCTCTGAGACTGATGAACAAGAAGAACAACTACTCTCGCGCAAGCGCAGACCTTCCTTGGCTCCTCAAAAGCTAAGTGAAGAGGAACAGCAGAGAAGAGAGAAAATAATAAAGAATTTTGAGGATCAGCGAATAATTCTAAGGCGTGATCAAATGCCCTCAGCTCCTCCAAAGTTCAAAATTTCTAAAGCTGAATTCAACAAACACCTCAGAGCTGAACGCCTTATCGCTGAAAGAAAGGAAGCTGAAGACAAAGACAGAGAATACGCCATCAAGCTTTCTCAACGATCACTAAAAGACCCCAAGCTGAAAAGAGCTCCTCTCGATGTTCAACGTCAGCTTTGGGATGATGCTCAAAAGATCGTCAGAGAAAAGACTAAGGTCTCTGATACAACCTTGGAATGGGCGAAACAAATGCTGACCTATAGATCTCGACCATCCAAGATTGTCAAAGTAAACATCAGAGGACGAATGTTTATTGATGTCCCTGTTGTTGAAGTGGACGTCTACAGAGAAGACGAAACCAAACAAACTCTCTATGCTGCTACCTTAGAGAAGTTTGGTCTCCCTGAATGGTTGGAAGCAAAATTAGCCATTCAGGGATCGCGCTCAAAGTTCAAAAGCCATGTCGATAAAATCCTAAATACTCAGATCGACTTGGTTTCTTCTGCTGTAGATATTCCTCCCTCAACTCTTCTTCCTAGTCAACAAAGAAGAGTCGCTGCCAAAAGAAAGAAAGCCTCAGGTCCTACTATAAGAAATGAAACAGGTATTGGTTTCTCTCGCGCTGAAATTCTTGGTCCTGATGCTGATCTCTCAGCGCTTGACACCTCCCTACCACCTGGAGAAACTTTCATCCCCGGCACAGTTGTAAGTGATCCTTATGGTATTTTCTTTTTGGACTACAAAGGAAATCATCACTTTCAACGTATCTCTGAGCTCCATCTCGCTCCCATCGAACAACTCAGAGATCTCGTATACTGGTGTGAAGTCAGACGCGACATCAAAGCTAGACACCTGAAGCCCTTGATTTTTGAAGAAGCTCTGAAGAAAAAGAATCAAGGAGTCGACGTACCTGACTGGATGATACCCACATCAAAGACCCTTGATGAACTTCTCATCAAGGAAGAACCTTTTGACTGATAAATCACCTTTTTCTCTATTGTATCAGTTATACTTCAGTATTTGTAATTTATTTCGCTTGTACTTGTAATCTTTCCATGTTAAATTTGTAACTCTGATTCATATTTTAAAGAAAGATTTCAGCGAATGTACTTTACTCCATCAGTACTGAAAAGATCCCAGAAAACAGTAAAAGGGACAAATATTTTATGAGTTCTTTTTATCCTTATGTTTTCATTAAATAGCAATTTTCTTTGTTGCTATGTCATAATCAAATAGGGGGAGATTGTTGATCCAAACCCTTAGTGATTTGATAATGACCCACTCTTATATACTTAGTGAAAATTGTAAGTAAACAATATGTATCAGAGTTTCACTATCGCTGATAAGTACTAAGATCTTCCAGTACCGCTGATAGGAACTCTCGCTCTTTAAATTAAACATTCAGCGAACACTGTTCACCATTGATGCTCTGAGCCTGTTCAGTCATTATGGTGATCGCTGATAAGTTAGTTGTTTACTTATGATCCCTGAAGACAAGTTTCACGTCAACATAGGTTCTACGCTGAAGTCGAAGATCAAGCTCAAGAACCAGCGACAAGTCTCCTAATGAACTGATGCGGATCAGCGAAGACTCAGATTTGTCCACTCAACGTGAAGTATCAAGTGAAATGATAATCGCTGAATCAACGAAAGCTGATCATGAAGTCCTCCGTACAAAGTACTTTTGTCTCAACCTCCCTTGCACGACTCCGTACGAAATGTCAGAAAAGAACCTCCGATTATCTGAATTCGTACAACAACTCTGACACTACACTGTTCATACATGCGACTACTTAGGTTGTCACCAAAGGTCAATGACATGCAACCAATCAGCTGATGACACGTGTAAAGTGTATACTGACTTGCATTAAATGCATGCAGTATATAAAGAGATGAACACACTTCATTTGAAGTAACTTGCTAACTCTGGACAAGTTCACTCTCTTATCTCTAGATAGGTTATTATTAGTAATTTCCTTATCTCTCTTAGTGCAAGAAACCTTGGTGTTCCAACTTGTTTAGATTTAGGAATTATCCTTAATCTTGTTTCCGCAACAAGCTGTAAATTGTTAATGATTTATCAATAAACAATTTAGAAAAGTAAAATCGTGTGTTTGTATTCAACCCCCCCCCCTTCTACAAACTTGTATAACCCTTCGGGACCAACAGTAACAATCCTACAAGTTCATCCTTTTATGTTTATTAGTTTTCTAAAAGGGTTTAGAAATGGGTTTTGAGGTATTTTGATGATTATGAGAAATCTGGGCTAGTGATAATGTTCTAATAGTAGTCTTAAACATATCTGCAAAATTACAGAAACGTTCATGGCTTACAACTATAAATTTATGGGTTCAAGTATGAACTTAGTTGACTGAGACAGTTATGAATGTCGCAGTAGTGGGTTGCGACAGTTATGATAGTTGCGACAGTTATGAGTATCGCAACCTTGGGTTGCGACAAGCTCATCGTTATCACAATGGTTAGTTGCGACAAGTGGTATATCGCAACAGTTGGTTGCGACATGATGTATATCGCAAAAGTTGGTTGCGATATGTTACTGTGTCGCAGTAGTTGATTGCGGCAAGTGTTGTGTATTGCGACAAGGGGTTATCACAGCTAGTTGGTTGCGATAAGAGTCGAGGATTTTGGATTATTTAAGATTTTTAGTCTTTAAGGGTCCTGAACAGTAGATTAATACCAGTACTTTATATATATGGGTATTTCATATTTCGGTGAAGTTGGTGACGAAGATTCTTACGACTTTAATTAGAGTAACGCGACTACAATCAGGTGAGTTTTACTTTAAAACGTTTTTGAACTGGAATGCATATATATATATATATATATATATATATATATATATATGAGATGAATATGTGGTAGGAATGTGATGACGTGTTTATAGATGAAAATATGATATATTAAGAGGTATATTATATTTCTATGAGTATTACACTACACGATAGCACGTTGGCCGGGCTTAGGACCGGTGGAGTTTGGCTGTACGGAGGGACAGCGGAGTTGGCTGTATGTAAGTGCAGCGGAGATAATTTATTAGTTGGCTTGCAACCAACTAATATGGTCATGTGAAGGATGAGTTGTACACAATGCACGAGTCTTGCCTGGTATTTAATTATTTATGGTATATGTGTGTTTTTACAAAGGTTTACAAAACTGACAGGGATTATCTCACTAGACCGTTTGGTCTAACCCTCATTTTGTTTTCAAAAATATGTATTCCAGATCGATGAACTTTTATTAGCAAAGGAAAGGATAAAGTATAGTAAGCGATTGAAAGCTGATGAAGACTAGGGAATGCTTGTATTTTGTATTGTATAGTTTTGGGACTAAGGGACCGTACGTGAATTATTATGTATCTTTTGTTATGAATGTAACGATGTTATGCAATATATGTTATTTGTTGTATGTTTGGGAAACCGGGTCGTTACAGATGGTATCAGAGCCCTAGTTTAAGGGATTTAGGTATTCGGATCCATACCTAGACTTAAACTGCATGTGAAGTAGGATGTCCCTATTATTTAGAACCTTGGGATGCTAAGTATAAAAGGTAGAAGGAACATCATGTAAGGTAATTTTTAATTACATTTGGCCAATGTAATCATGAACTTACAGGTACTTGTTCGAACTGGAAAACCTTATTATACGGGGTATGTGATTATATGTATATTAACCTTGTTGAAATTAACAGAATGGCAAGTGGTACTCGACGTACAAATAGGGAAGGATAAGGAGATCTTAATCAAACGAATCCAACAGTCGGGACTAGGGGAAGAGGGGGAGAAAGAGGAAGGGGCAGAACTGGAGGCAGAGTTCAATCGCGAGGTACAGAATTTGTTACAAGGGACGACTTGACGGCCGAAATGGGAAGACTGCAAGCCAATATACAAGCTATGTTCGACCGAACTCGTCACAGTGAAACTGAAATACCAGATCCTAGTCTGGAAGACGAGATGCCCATTACACCTACTGTCATAACGGTGCCAAGGAAGTGTGATTATAAAATGTTTCTAAGTTGCAAACCTCCAACTTACTCCGGGGAAAGAGATCCAATGATGGCGATGAGGTGGCTGAAAGAGATAGAAGCTATCTTCAAGACTAGCAAATGTGCCGATGAAGATAGGGTGTTATATGGAACAGCGATGCTGAAGGCGGATGCTCTATACTGGTGGGAAGCTCTCATTACCTCTAAAGGATCTGATGTATACTCAACTTTTACTTGGGAAGAATTCACCATATCTTTCAAAAGACAATTTTTTCCTCAAGCAGCAGTTAGACAATTGGAGGAAGAGTTCATGAACCTACAACAGAGAAGTTTATCAGTTAGGGATTACACTGCACGTTTTCTGGAGAAGTCTCGTTTCGCTGAGTACTACGTTGCCACAGAGGCACTAAAGATGGAAAGGTTTGTTTTCGGGTTAAATTCAGAAATTAGAAAGTTAGTGATCGCAAAAGGACCGATACCTTCTCAGCCGCAGTAGATGCCGCGGAAAATGTGGAACGGGATAATGGGAGAGACGTTAGTGACAAGAGTGCTGGAAAGAGAAAATTGGAAGAAATGACGTACGATTTGAAGGAGTACGAAGCCCCGAGGTTTGATAGTCGTTTACCTTTCAGACCAGCTGAAAGACCATGTTCAAAATGCAACCGTGTTCATCAAGGAAACTGTTATGTGGATTCCCGAATTTGTTATAAGTGTAGAAAGACTGGTCACATTGCTAGAGACTGTCAGGTAACTCGATTCTGTTTCTTTTGCAATTCCCCTAATCATATTCAGTCAGACTGTCCACAATGGAAAGTACAGCAGGGTAGTATGACAGTAAGACCAACGGGTGTTAAGACGGGAGAGATACAAAGGTCTGAGGTACTGAAAGCAAAGGGTCGATCCTTCCAAATGACAGCACAAGAAGCAGAGGAAATTTCGGATGATGTTACATGTATATTTCTAACAAACTTTATACGTGCTAAAGTGTTATCTGACTTCGGTGCAAACCGATCATTGGTATTTCCGTTCTTTTGTTGCTTATCTTCATTAAAAAAGTATTTGATAATTGTGTTAGAGATATAGATGGGTATGGGGTGTCTATTCAGTTAGTTCTTATGGATTTGATTGAGTTCGAAATAGTAGTAAAAATTAAGTATTTATACTTTTTTTGCTTAACCGAATTTCGGGACGGAATTCTTTTAAGGGGGAGATGTTGTAATAACCGGTTACGTTATTGGGTTATTTAATATTTATTATTTTGGTTCTAAGGTAAGTATGGGATTAGTTTTATGGAGTTATAAGTTAAGAGGTAAGTTTTAATTTTAATATAGAAGTTAGAGGGTATATTATGCCAATTATTGAGAGTTTGGGGGTTTGTTTGGTCAAGTGGTGAAGCAATTCAGCTCCACCACCGCCTCTTTTTCTTTAAGAAGAATGGGTGGCTCTCTTTAAAGCATTTAGCAAAATATCAAGTGTGTGTGAGTGTGTGTTTTTTACGGCGAGAGAGAGAGGAGAGAAAAATAGAGAGATTTGAGAGAGAAAAATTAAAGAAGAAGAAGAAACAAATTATGTTCAGCTGAAAGGTTTACTAACAAGCTGTGGAAACAAAGGTAACAATCCTACAAGTTCATCCTTTTATGTTTATTAGTTTTCTAAAAGGGTTTAGAAATGGGTTTTGATGTATTTTGATGATTATGAGAAATCTGGGCTAGTGATAATGTTCTAATAGTAGTCTTAAACATATATGCAAAATTACAGAAACGTTCATGGGTTAAAACTATAAATTTCTGGGTTAAAGTATGAACTTAGTTGACTGAGACAGTTATGAATGTCGCAGTAGTGGGTTGCGACAGTTATGATAGTTGCGACAGTTATGAGTATCGCAACCTTGGGTTGCGACAAGCTCATCGTTATCGCAATGGTTGGTTGCGACAAGTGGTATATCGCAACAGTTGGTTGCGACATGATGTATATCGCAACAGTTGGTTGCGATATGTTACTGTGTCGCAGTAGTTGATTGCGACAAGTGTTGTGTATTGCGACAAGGGGTTATCACAGCTAGTTGGTTGCGATAAGAGTCGAGGATTTTGGATTATTTAAGATTCTTAGTCTTTAAGGGTCCTGAACAGTAGATTAATACCAGTACTTTATATATATGAGTATTTCAGATTTCGGTGAAGTTGGTGACGAAGATTCTTACGACTTTAATTAGAGTAACGCGACTACAATCAGGTGAGTTTTACTTTAAAACGTTTTTGAACTGGAATGCATATATATATATATATATATATATATATGAGATGAATATTTGGTAGGAATGTGATGACGTGTTTATAGATGAAAATATGATATATTAAGAGGTATATTATATTTCTATGAGTATTACACTACACGAGAGCACGTTGGCCGGGCTTAGGACCGGTGGAGTTTGGCTGTACGGAGGGACAACGGAGTTGGCTGTATGTAAGTGCAGCGGAGATAATTTATTAGTTGGCTTGCAACCAACTAATATGGCCATGTGAAGGATGAGTTGTACACAATGCACGAGTCTTTCCTGGTATTTAATTATTTGTGGTATATGTGTGTTTTTACAAAGGTTTACAAAACTGACAGGGATTATCTCACTAGACCGTTTGGTCTAACCCTCATTTTGTTTTCAAAAATATGTATTCCAGATCGATGAACTTTTATTAGCAAAGGAAAGGATAAAGTATAGTAAGCGGTTGAAAGCTGATGAAGACTAGGGAATGCTTGTATTTTGTATTGTATAGTTTTGGGACTAAGGGACCGTACGTGAATTATTATGTATCTTTTGTTATGAATGTAACGATGTTATGCAATATATGTTATTTGTTGTATGTTTGGGAAACCGGGTTGTTACAGATGGTATCAGAACCCTAGTTTAAGGGATTTAGGTATTCGGATCCATACCTAGACTTAAACTGCATGTGAAGTAGGATGTCCCTATTATTTAGAACCTTGGGATGCTAAGTATAAAAGGTAGAAGGAACATCATGTAAGGTAATTTTTAATTACATTTGGCCAATGTAATCATGAACTTACAGGTACTTGTTCGAACTGGAAAACCTTATTATACGGGGTATGTGATTATGTGTATATTAACCTTGTTGAAATTAACAGAATGGCAAGTGGTACTCGACGTACAAATAGGGAAGGATAAGGAGATCTTAATCAAACGAATCCAACAGTCGGGACTAGGGGAAGAGGGGGAGAAAGTGGAAGGGGCAGAACTGGAGGCATAGTTCAATCGCGAGGTACAGAATTTGTTACAAGGGACGACTTGACGGCCGAAATGGGAAGACTGCAAGCCAATATACAAGCTATGTTCGACCGAACTCGTCACAGTGAAACTGAAATACCAGATCCTAGTCTGGAAGACGAGATGCCCATTACACCTACTGTCATAACGGTGCTAAGGAAGTGTGATTATAAAATGTTTCTAAGTTGCAAACCTCCAACTTACTCCAGGGAAAGAGATCCAGTGAAGGCGATGAGGTGGCTGAAAGAGATAGAAGCTATCTTCAAGACTAGCAAATGTGCCGATGAAGATAGGGTGTTATATGGAACAGCGATGCTGAAGGCGGATGCTCTATACTGGTGGGAAGCTCTCATTACCTCTAAAGGATCTGATGTATACTCAACTTTTACTTGGGAAGAATTCACCATATCTTTCAAAAGACAATTTTGTCCTCAAGCAGCAGTTAGACAATTGGAGGAAGAGTTCATGAACCTACAACAGAGAAGTTTATCAGTTAGGGATTACACTGCACGTTTTCTGGAGAAAACTCGTTTCGCTGAGTACTACGTTGCCACAGAGGCACTAAAGATGGAAAGGTTTGTTTTCGGGTTAAATTCAGAAATTAGAAAGTTAGTGATCGCAAAAGGACCGATACCTTCTCAGCCGCAGTAGATGCCGCGGAAAATGTGGAACGGGATAATGGGAGAGACGTTAGTGATAAGAGTGCTGGAAAAAGAAAATTGGAAGAAATGACGTACGATTTGAAGGAGTATGAAGCCCCGAGGTTTGATAGTCGTTTACCTTTCAGACCAGTTGAAAGACCATGTTCAAAATGCAACCGTGTTCATCAAGGAAACTGTTATGTGGATTCCCGAATTTGTTATAAGTGTGGAAAGACTGGTCACATTGCTAGAGACTGTCAGGTAACTCGATTCTGTTTCTTTTGCAATTCCCCTAATCATATTCAGTCAGACTGTCCACAATGGAAAGTACAGCAGGGTAGTATGACAGTAAGACCAACGGGTGTTAAGACGGGAGAGATACAAAGGTCTGAGGTACTGAAAGCAAAGGGTCGAGCCTTCCAAATGACAGCACAAGAAGCAGAGGAAATTTCGGATGATGTTACAGGTATATTTCTAACAAACTTTATACGTGCTAAAGTGTTATCTGACTTCGGTGCAAACCGATCATTGGTATTTCCGTTCTTTTGTTGCTTATCTTCATTAAAAAAAGTATTTGATAATTGTGTTAGAGATATAGATGGGTATGGGGTGTCTATTCAGTTAGTTCTTATGGCTTTGATTGAGTTCGAAATAGTAGTAAAAATTAAGTATTTATACTTTTTTTGCTTAACCGAATTTCGGGACGGAATTCTTTTAAGGGGGAGATGTTGTAATAACCGGTTACGTTATTGAACCTTCACCAGTGAGGTCTCTTTATTCCTCAATTTTCTGACCTTGCGATCTACGATCACCAACGACTCCTCAACATAGTTTAACTTTTCGTCCACCCGAATGTCTTCTAATGGTACCGCCATGCTTTCTTCGGCCAGACACTTCCTAAGATTCGACACATGAAAGGTCGCATGCATTCCTCGAAGTTCCTCAGGCAATTCCAACTTGTATGCCACCTCGCCCACACGCTCGGTGATGGCAAACGGCCTGACGTACATAGGTCTTAGCTTCCCTTTCTTTCCAAATCGCACGACGCCTTTCCACGGTGACACCTTAAGCATCACCTTATCCCTCACCATGAACTCAATCGGTTTCCTTCTCTTATTCGCATACATCTTTTGGCGATCCTGAGCCACCTTCAACTTCTCCCTTATCATACTAATCTTATCGACAGTCAACTGAACGATCTCCGGTCCGGCCATCTGCCTCTCTCCCACTTCATTCCAACACAATGGCGTTCTACACTTACGCCCGTACTATGCTTCGCATGGTGCTGCTTGACGACTGGCGTGATAACTATTGTTATACGAGAATTCGATCAACGGCAGATGAGATTCCCACGAGCCCTTGAAGTCTATCACACAAGCACGCAACATAAGGTCTGTATAGTCCTTTCACTTTGTCCATCCGTTTGAGGGTGATAGGCGGTGCTCATCAAAAGCTGAGTGCCTAACTTCCTTTGAAGACTCCTCCAAAAAGACGACGTGAAACGACTATCACGGTCGGAGACTATGGATGACGGCACTCCATGCCTCGTCACTATCTCATTGACATACAACTTCGCTAACTTCTCTAGCGAATCATTCTCCCGAATGGGTAAAAAATGAGCCGACTTGGTAAGACGGTCGACTATCACCCATATGGCATCATACCCTTGGTAGCTTCGTGACAAAGTCCATCGTGATGATGTCCCACTTCCACACCGGTATATCTAAGGGTTGCATTTCCCCATAAGGTCTTTGATGCTCAACCTTGACCTTCAAACAGGTCATACACCGCTCAACAAAGTAAGCAACGTCCTTCTTCAACCCTGGCCACCAGTACATTTGCCTCAAGCCTCGGTACATCTTATTGGTCCTCGGGTGTACTGAATATCGCGATTTATGCGCCTCATCCAAAATACGTTCCCTCAAACCTCCCAACTTAGGAACCCACACTCGGTTCCCCAAACATTTTGCACCACTCCCATTACACTCCAAGGATGCCACATACCCGACAATCCTCTCACCTTTCCATCTTTCTTCTACAAGAGTTTCCACATGGAATTTCTTAATTTCTTTTAACAGGTTAGAAGTTACCTCCATTCGAAATGCCACTACCTTAGTTGTCTCCCTTCTTTCCTTCCGACTCAAAGCGTCCGCTACGACGTTCGCCATACCCGAATGGTAAAGAATCTCACAATCATAGTCGCTTAACAATTCCACCCAACGCAACTGCCTCATATTTAGCTCCTTCTGATCGAACAAATGCTTATGATCGGAGTAGATCTTACACTTAATTCCATAAAGGTAGTGTCTTCATATTTTTAGCGCAAAAACCACCACCGCTAGCTCCATATCGTGAGTAGGATAATTCTTCTCGTGCTCCTTCAACTGACGGGAGGCATAAGCGATCACCTTCCCATCTTGCATCATCACGCACCCAAGTCCCAACTTAGATGCATCACTGTAGATTACGAATCCTTCCGTCCCGCTAGGCAAGGATAAAATCGAAGCGCTACTCAACTTGTCTTTTAAACTACAGAAAGCTGCTTCCTGGGCTTTCGTCCACTCGAACTTGGCACTCTTCTTGGTCAAAACGGTCAAAGGCGTGGCTATACGAGAAAAGTCATGAATGAACTTTCGGTAGTAGCCTGCTAAGCCGAGGAAACTCCTCATCTCTGACGGTGATCTCAGTGGTTTCCATCCTCTAATGGCTTCCACCTTGGCCGGATCCACCATGATACCTTCTCCCGACACCACGTGCCCCAAAAATTGGACTTCCCTAAGCCAAAACTCACACTTGGGGAATTTAGCAAACAACTTCTCTCGTCGCAACAACTCCAGCACTAAGCGAAGATGATATTCGTGCTCACTCTGAGATCGGGAATAGATGAGGATGTCGTCTATGAACACAATCACACACTTTTCCAACAACGCACTACACACCCGATTCATTAAATCCATGAATATCGTCGGGGCATTGGTCAGCCCAAAGGTCATGACTAGAAACTTGTAATGCCCGTACCTCGCGCGGAAAACCGTCTTAGGCACATCCTCTTCCCTCACTTTCAACTGGTGATAACCAGATCTCAAATCTATCTTTGAGAAGAAGCTCGCCTCTTGCAACTGGTCGAACAAATCATCGATCCTCGGAAGCAGGTACTTATTCTTGACGGCTACCTTATTATGCCCGCGGTAATCTATGCACATCCGCATAGACCCATCCTTGTTCTTGATGAACAGTACCAGCGCTCCCCAGGGTGATGAGCTAGGGCGTATGAATCCCTTATCCAGCAACTCCTACAACTGCGTCATCATCTCCTTCATCTTTGCCGGTGCCAAACGGTACGGCTCACGGGCTATTGGTGCCACTCCAAGCATCAATTTGATCCTAAACTCGACTTGTCGATCCGGGGGTAAACCCGTTAAGTCATCCGGAAATACCTCCGGGAACTCACTCACCACATGAACATCTCCTATTCCTCCCTTCTCTTTCTTGGCGTCTAACACATACACTAGAAACCCCCGACACCCCTTCTCTAAACAATGTCGCGCCTTCATCACCGAGATAAGACAGGACTTACGCTCACGCCTATCTCCATAAATTACTACCTCCGACTTATTGGGCAAGGCCAGACGGATCATCTTCTTATTGCACACGATGCTAGCACTATTACTAGCCAACCAATCCATCCCCACAACGATGTCAAACTCTCCCATACCCATAAGGTACAATCACAAGGGGAAAAAGTGACCCTCTACTTCGATACTACATCCCTCATACACCTCCCTCACCAAGACTCGACTATCATCCACAATATCTACTTCAAAACCACACTCCAATCGCTTAGGTTTAACATGCAGACAACGAGCAAATTCCGGCGATACAAACAAACGGTTTGCACCCGAGTCAAATAACACTTTAGCAAGTACGGAGTTTACAAGAAAGGTACATGTCACCACGTCAGGTATCTCCACAACCTCTTCTGCTGTCAGGCGAAATGCCCTCGCCCTTGCCCGCGTTGGCTCCACCTTCTTTTCTCCCACCTTCCCTCCTAGTCCACCACCGTAACCACCTGAATACCCTTTCTTCAACTACGGACAATCCAGTTTCAGATGTTCCAGAGAGCCACACTGGTAGCATGCTCTTGGGTTCCGACAGTCACGAGCCAAGTGCCCTAATTTTCCACACTTAAAGCATCATTCAGGCTCAACAGTACACTCTCCACTTTGCACACGATTGCACCCCCACAGGGCTTCTCTCCAAACCTTGATCCCCCTCGAAACTCAGGCTTGAACACTTCCTCTTTTCTTTACTTTTCTCTTCATCCTGCCGGTTCTTCTCCTTTTCAACTAACTCAGCCGCATTGATGGCTGCCTGAAATGAAGTCGGGTTCTGGGCCAATGCCAGTTCCCGAACGCTACTCTTTAACCCAAATAGGTACTTCTCAATCCGGCTTTCCTCATTTGGTACGTACAACTCAGCAAACCTTTCTTTCTCCATAAACTTCGACGTGTATTCCCTTACCGACATCCCACCTTGCTCTAAACCCAGAAATTCCTCCTCCAGTCTTTTCACTGCCGCAAGCGGACAGAACGATGCCTTAAACCTTGAGACAAAGGTCTCCCATGTCATACCCTTGGCAGCTTTCGACCCTTCTCCCGCTGTCTCCGCGTCTCACCAGAACATTGCATCAGACTTTAGCATGGATAAGGCGAACATCACTCTGTCACTGTCAGCATATTTACAGGTGTCAAACACTAGTTCCATCTCCCTTATCCATTTTACGGCCAACATCGGGTCACATTCTCCCTTAAAAGTGGGCGGCTTACAAGAGGCAAACGCCTTGTAACAGCACCCCCCATTCAGCACCAAGTCGCTTACCACCAACGGGGTCGATTGAGAAGGACTCCATGTCGCAGATCCATGTGAGCTAGACATCCCAGCCCCTTTCCTTACTACCACTCTCTTCTTTGCTTCTCTATGCTACCTTATCCTGGTTAGCTAACAGGGCTTTCAATGTCATGAATTTCACCCAAAGCAGTGGCGAAGTTTTCTTGGGTCACGAAGGTCTGAGCACGACCTCGCCCACAGCCTCCACCTCGACCCGCTCCACGCCTGGACGCCGAGCTCTCCTGATGAGATGCCTCCGGCTCCGGTGGAATCTCCACACTCCTCGCTCCACGGGAACACGTGCCCTCACTCTAGCCACTTCGACATTTTCATTCCCTTAAGTAGCCGCTCGTCGGGGCATTCTTCCCCGCCCCCTTCCACGACCCCTACCCCTACCACGGGTGGCCGCCTGCTCAGTTGGATTCACCGGTACTTCCATTTCGATCTCCTCGTCGACCGGTACAGACCTACTCTTCAAGGATCTCCTTGACATGATTGTCGACTGACAAAAAGAAACCCACTGATAGAATTAAACCGACAATGTTACTATAATAAGGCAAAATAAGCACATTCATGCACCTGTAAGTTTGTAATTACACTGGCCAGGTGCATTTGACAACTTACCGTACATGGCAGTTCTCACTACCCTATTATTCACCCCGACTAGGTATCCTTTAAAGTTCTCCTAATTCTCAGCTGTACTACGAAACTCCCACAGTTTAAGTTTAGGCCCATCCGGTCACCTAAATCTCTTAAACTATGTCTCTGATACCAACTGTAACAACCCACTTTAAAAGAAAAACCAAACATAGCAAAACACGCATGCATAAATATCCCAAAACCAAACAGATCCAAAAATGTCTTACAAAAATGCTAAGTTCAACGGTTGGTGAAACAACCGGCTTACAACTGAGAATATAAAAAGGTAACTATCCAGACATTTAACAAAATCTTCAAATCTGCGCTCGTCAAGTCAACTCTGATCTCACAGCTTACCCTTACCCTTATCTAGCTGCTCACCTAAAAGGTTTTTAGTTTTGAAAGCGAGGGTTAGACCATAGGGTCTAGTGAGTTCCCTCAATACAAGGCCACACCATAATTAACACAATTTATAAAAAAATACTGAAAAAGGAGTTTATACCAAATCATCATGAAACACGCTTAACATGATATGCACACAATGACATATACTACTGGCACACGCTATAGCCACACACACCGTGACAGCGTAATAGGGCACACACCGCCCATATATGAAAAAAATTCATATATATAGATATCATGGGACACACCCCCCATTTCACACCATAGCCATAGCATGTCTACACACATTTAGATTATTCATTCCGCTACACACACTCTTCACTTTGTAATTAAAAGCAGTTGATATGTATGCAGTTGAATACATGTAGAAATAATCACACTTGTATAAGATTTGGGTTTAGAAAGACTCACCTGACGCCCTGCTAAAATCCTCTCACTGGCTTATTTTCTCCCTTTGAACTGTGCACCTATAAAGATCGCACACACTACAGTGATAAGTCAAATGACCGAAACTGATCCCCACCTAGCTAACTCCTCGGACCATCAGACAGTCCCTACAATCAAAACTCACTAAACGGATACACTTATCGGATAAGCTTCCCGGTAAGTGTCCGAGCTCAAACTGTCCGGTTACTTCCCGGATGGTCTCCACGATTCTTCCGGTCACCCACACTATCCGGGTAAGGTATCCGGGTCACTATCCGGACAACTCACCGGGTGAGTTTCATCCGGACACCACACTTACCGGGTAAGTGTCCGGTTTCCACACTCCTACCCGGATACTTTAGTATCCGGGTTCTCATCCGGTAACAACACCAACAATCCGGACGAGCCCCATCGACACCCCCACTGATCGATTACCCAAATGGAGATGGTCCCTGACTTGAATAAGCTAAGAACCCTAAACATACTTCCCAAATTGAATAACATAACAAAACTTAGACAAACACTGATTCATTCCCAAGGATTGCAAAATTGACAGAGTTTACCCAGGAGAACCAAATCCACAAACTCCAAGATTGTTTAAAGATTAAAGATAGGAGATTACCTCAAATGGAGAAGACGAATCACACTCCTGCTCAAAACCTCGACCTCTCTAACGAATGGTCTTCACACCCACACCAATTGCACACAGTAGCCGCTCTCGATTTTGGTGAGAAATGATTGAGTCTCTAGGGTTTTTACCCCTTTTATACCTCCCACACATAACCACCAATTTATCCTTATTTCTCACTAGCACCACTAAACTCCCTATCTTTCGAACTTTTGCCACACCCTTTATTTATTGACCAAAAAGAATCTGGTTATTACAGTGTGCCATGCCATAGCGTGACTCACGCCTTATAGAAACATTATGGGTGATTTCGTAACGACGGAGACACGTCTTGTCCCGTGTCCACCATGGTGCGTCTTTTCAAACACTGTTTTTGTTAAGATGCATCGGCAATAGTTTTTTTTTTATTTGTAAAACTAATGATATTGTTTTCGTACAATGAAAACTATTTAAAAATACTCCTCTTATTCTTAAGGATGAATTCAAAACCGTAAAATTATATCGTTTTCAAGATAAATGTTATATACGAAAGTTTCATGTTTTCTTAGTCTAAACAAATTTTAGGCAAATGTGTGCGGAACCACCCAATGAACATTTAAATAGAAGTTGGCAATAATCTTAGAACTGTATGCTAATTTAGGTTCTCTAATCCTACTCGACAACGACCGTGTAAGTTAATATACAAATGTTTATCTAATGTTAAGTCGAAGTCATGATTTTAATTCTGTAACAAATTTAATTGAAATCTCCTTTGAAGTCATTGAAAGGCAACATTCTATAATATTTCAAGTGAAAATTAGAAGGATACACAAGATAGTGTAAGATCATGATGATGCATAAAGAACTACATCACCAAGCTAAGATAAGGGATATTCCCTCACAATATATATATATATATATATATATAAAGTGAGGTTGATAGTCCACATATCAGATATTAAACCGATAAAACAAAATACCACACTTAATCTTAACAAAAAGGACGGGACTCAATAAATATATACTTATTCCATTGTTAGCCTTTTATTTTTCTACTCACCTCCCTCTTGCCCCTTTCATTCCATCATCTGATGTGGAATGCAAATAACATATTTACAAGAAAGTTAGCGCTTTTATTTTTGTACTCACCTGTAACACCCTAAAAATAGGAGTAAATTTAAATTTGGAAAATGTCGTAAACTTGGCATTACTATAACTATAACCACCCAAAAAGGGGAAATGTAAATAGCGTTTACAATCTTATAAATGAGAATTAACAACAACAATACACTAATCTAAACTATATGTCTAGATTAATACAATTGTCAACCAATTCCCTTCTATCCTGATCCATATGCCAAAAAGTTCCCAAAAGATAATTTCCCAAAAGTCGCCGCTATCGGCCAACCCGCTCATCTCTCAACTCTTGTGCCCCGACGCTTGGGAACCTGATACACATGTCATTTCGATAAAAAGTGTTAGGTTAACGCTAGTGAGATCAAACAGTTAAATAGTAAGTCTATTAAAATGGAAATACATAATATAGCTTCAACAATTCTCAAACGATAATACATCGCTTATAATTTCTTGGAGAGGCCTTTGATAAGTTTAGACATTAACTCTACTCGAGTCTTTAGTTATATTGGAATCAACTCAATCCAAGTCTATAGTCATATTGGACATCAAATCCGAGTCTTTAGTCATTTTAAACATCAACTATATCCGAGTCTTAGTCATTTTGGACATCAACTCTATCCGAGTCTTTAGTCACTTTGGACATCAACTATCCAAGTCTGTAGCCGTTTTAGAATAAACTCTATCCGAGTCTTTAGTCCCATAACATTGAGTTCAACTTTATCCAAGTCTTTCACTCAAGAGTTACCAAGTTCAACTCTATCCGAGTCTTTACCTTGGGCCCTCACTATTCGATACAAAAGCATAATTTAGAAAGCACGTCGTAATTAAATGCACATTTTCCATCTATAATCCGGACATCATAAGTTTAATACCAAATACCTCCAAAGTATGCAAAACCAATTTTCCATACATCAATATGTAAGTATCATGAATGTCGATACCACAAATACCAAAATCATACCAAGTGCTACAATTATAGTAAATCCCCCGTATCTTTCCAAACTCTAGAATGCTTGAGATAAATGACCATTCAGGCAAAACAAGTCATCATCCAATTTTATTTCATCAATAACCAAGAGTTTCCAAACCCCTAATTTGACCTAGAAATTCCATAATCCATGAATATAAGAAAGGAACAACCATTTTAAGAAGTCATTAATGCACATATAGACCTCTTACAATCTCATTTCGAACATTTAACAACAAAAACTAAAAAAGTAAATAAAATGGGTATGGGTGTAAGTTTTCTGTGAGATATTCGTAGCGACGAAATGGTTAGTCATTTTGTAGTACTGAATGTCTATAAAAAGCTCGATCTCTCAAAAGTATATTTTTATAGAAAGTCACCATTATCGCCGACTCTTAATCTTGCCGATTTAACTAAGTATGACTCAAAAATCAAAGTTCAATCAGTATGGAGAGTTACACCCAAATCTCTTTGTGATATAATCTAGACCGAAGTTCGAACCTTAGTAAATCATGCATAACCCGTATCTCTACGTGGTTATCAAAGACTTTCTCAAATCTTTGTGCATCACTTAAGCCGTATTTCGGATCCGCCCCTCTCGATGTCTAAGATCTAATATTAACACTTCAAGGTGATCAGCTTATCTGCGTTGAGTTTAAGTCTCAACTCAAGTGACCAAGCTTAAGAGCTAGCAACGAAGGCAACACCCAAGTTCCGCCTACTAGTCTCAAGTTTGACTCGCACCCACACCCAAAGAGGTGATTAGCTCATATTAAAAGTAAAAACATGATAAAAGAAATGAAATATGAAGTAACTAATTTCATTAATAAAATACGGAAAGTAAGTACGGAATTAAAATACATAATTTAAAGTACTACACCTCAAGCCTAATTGTTAGGTCACGTTAGTGGAATATGAAGTGTAGGGACTGATTATGACACTTTGTAATAGTTGTAATATGTTAGTATAAATAGTTAGCTAAACCTATTGTTAGGTTTAATGATCAGTATTGATTTACACTTGTACGACGCTTCATTCAAACACTCTGTGTTCATTCAATACAAGTGAAATCTCTATTTTGATATGTTGATTGTGTTGATTACATTGTGATTATTATTGTATATCTGGGATCCACAATTGGTATCAGAGCAGGAGGACGTCTGATTCAAATGTATTTTCTTGTCTAATCATTCAAAGTTTTCGTGCGACTGTTTTATTCATTCTATTTTTCTTCGCTTTGATTTTATGGTTAAAATCTCAAATTAAAGCTTGAAGAATCATTCTTATCTCGTTTCTGAAAACATATCGAGTTTTGGTTTGATTTGGTTGAGTAAAAAATCATTAATTTGTGAAAGTTCTGATTTCTGTGTTCATACCCTCTGTTCTTGAGAAACCCAAGTTTTTCTTCAAAAAGAGCTCATCAAATCGATTTGTTAGTTGTTTTTGCATTCCATTTGGGCTATTAAGCATTTGCAGATTTTTACCGAGTCAAAAGAAGCAGAAATCCGACTTCCAGGTTTGTTTTTCGACTCCCAGTATTTGTTTCAGAGTGTTACGGAACTGGTTTCTCGTCCCATTCCGGATCAAGATTCCGTAATTGTTCTCTATTCTCACTTCCGGAACACACCATTCTGGATCAATTCTCACTTCCGGAACATACCATTCCGGATCAATCTCACTTCCGGAACACAAAATTTCCGGAACTGTGTCTTAATTCCGTAACTGCATCATTCCGGAACTGTTGTGAGACTAATTCCGGAACTGCACTATTCCGGAACAGTCCTCTAAATTCCGAAACTGTCTTCAAAATTCCGGAACAATCCTTAAATTCCGGATCTGTGTGTGGTCAATTCCGGAACAGGTTTGCTAATTCAGGAACTCTCAAATTCCGGAACTGGTTCTAAATTCCGGATCTTGTTTGGCATACCAGAACTTGTTATTTTATTTGCTAAATTCCAGAACACGGTTTCTCAATAATTCCGGAACACAGTAACAATTCCGGAACGGTTTCAATTCAGGAAAAGGCTTTCAAATTCCGGAACAGGCTTTCAATTAAGCTCTTTTATTCTAAAAACAATAGCTTTTTGCAACGAAATTTTACAACTTGGGTTTTGTGATTTTTGAATTTTCACAACTTCAAATCACCATAACTCGCTCAAAAATCAGAATTTTGCAATGAAATTTTACAGGGTTACTCGAAATGTGATTATAAACACATTCTCTCGGAATGTTTTCTACTAAAAACACCTACAACTATGAGTTCGATCACACCACAGTAAACTGAACAGGTTTCAATCATCTTAGATTTCCACTCCTTTAGGAAATTTGCGTTAGACTGTGTATTATCAATTTCCAATACCTTTGAATCACCTACACGTCCTTCGATCACCAATTTTTCAAAATGACTACACAAGACTCACTTTCTATCGGTTCTGAGTTCAAACCACCGATTCTTTATCGCGGGGAGTACAATGTTTGGCGAGACAGATTTCTATGCTTTATCCAAACGAAGCCGCTTTATGTAGAGATCCTTCGATCACTCAATGAGGGTCCTTTCATTCCACCATTGATGGATGTCGCTGCTGTAGAAGGAGGACCTGGTGCCCACAAAGTGCTCAAACCGTATGACAGACTAACGATTGAAGAGAGACGTAAAGCCGATGGCGACACGCTGACAAAGACTTATCTTGTATACAGTCTTCTCAACAGTATCTACTGCAGCATTGACAGCTACAAGGGCACTGCTAAAGGAATGTGGGATCAGCTAGCTAAAATCATGCAAGGCAGTCGTGAAGGGAATCACTCACGGATACTGTAACATCTCGATTTTTTGTTATATTATGTTTTAATATAAATGAAGTTGTGTTGTAATTGGGTTTTTAGTTTTGTACTATTTTGTAATTATATGAACCAATGGGGTTAAAAGTTAACTAACCAAAGTTTGATGTTAGTTTGGAAAGTTGAAATTTGAAGGTATGTTTGGTAATATTTGGAAAATGAGTTAGATAAGTGATGAGATGGGTTTTGGAAAATATCTCATTTTCCTTTTTGGCTAAAGTCGGTCCTGGCAGAGAAGAGAGAAAGAAGAGAGAAAGAAAAGATAAAGAAGAAGAGATTAAGAAAGCAAGTAGATTTTCGTGGGTAAGAAATTATATGGGTTATGTAAAATTTGATTCCAGTTGCAGGATAGTATCCATATCTTAATCTGATTTCATCTAGGTACTGTTTTGATTTGGAATCAGATTGTGCATTGAAGTGGGTTTTATCTCAAAGGTGAGTTCATTCACTTTTTGCTTAAAACCTTGTTTTTTGTCAAATTAAATGTTAAGACTCTTGTATAAACTATTTTGAGACTGTATGGTTGTGTTTAAAACAAGCTGAATGGAACAGACAGAGTTTTGGATTGGATTTTTAAGCTGCAGGTCGAAGTTTCCGGATAAATGATAGTATCCGGAAACCTTTGTATGAAGCTTTTCGGACCAGGAATATTTATCCGGTAAGTCTTGATTTCTTGTAGTTTCCGGATGAAATTAGTTACCGAATGGTATCCGGATTACCTTGGTTTCCGGATGTCATCCGGATTAAATATGTATCCGATAAGTATTGTATTCGGAAAGTTGTATATCCGGAAAGCTTAGGTATCCGGTAAGTTGTGGGTATCCGGAAAGTTGTGTTATCCGGATAGTTTGAGGTGTCCGGAAAGTTGTGTTGTCCGGTCACTTTTGAGTAACCAGTAACTTTAAGTTTTGCTTACTTCTGAAAGGGTACGATTTAGGAATTGAAATACAATCCTAGTAGCTTGAACATACTTACAGTTGAATGGTAGTGTGTTAGGCTTAAAGATTGTTCTAGTTTGATACTAGGCAGGTGTGTAGTAAGTGTAATGGATCCATAGGCACTAGTGGTTATGAACACGTGGAATAGATGAGGATTATTCGTTATTCCGATGTGTGTGAGAAATCGTGGAATAAACGTAATTTCCGATTTCTAAGGAAAAGAAGGGATTGGCATATGTATATTGTAGTCTCTATTTCCTTTCCAAGAAATGGGCATGTGTATATTGCGATTAATTGGATAAGAGCATTAATCTAGAATCAGTGAAGATTCGTAGTGTGGGCTCTGGAACATGAGAAATGACTGAACTTAGTGTCAGGTCGTAGTCATGGAATCGGGTTTAATCCCGTTATCGAAAGATGGTTACGCGTGTGGTAAGAAAAAGGGTAAACCAGGTTTGTTATGCCTTGTTTACATTGATTTGTATAAATATTATTTTGAAACTGAATGTTCTCACTAGGCATTAGCCTAATCGTTTCAAATAATGTTTTCTTACCAGGTACTAGCTCCGGGAAGTGAAAAGGGATGTGGGACGAGAGTTTTTGGATTAGCAGAGAAGTTAATGAACGAGGAGGTTTTTGATAGATTGCTTAGATAACCTAGTTAATCTGATTATAGTGACATGATTAGATTAATAGGTTATTTGAAGAATTCTATATTTGTAATTATGACCCTCATAGTTAATTATCTGTTTATGTATAACATTTATAAGGTTTATGTTGAAATCTTGTTATAAAGTTGAAGTTTAAAGTAGCCCTGATTTTAGGGTGTTACAGATACAAACGAGCGTTTATGCACTCTGTTGAACGATTTGCACAAGAACAGCATCGTCAAATCAACTCTAGAATGCAACATCAAGTTTCTCAACAACCTTCAACCAGAGTGGAAGGGATTTGTTCTACACGTCTGCCACAACCGTTCGTTAGAGAATGTTCCGCTGCATGAAATATACGAGATGTTGCTACAAGATGAAGATGATGTCTCTGAGCTGATGGGAGATAGCAACTCAAATGAGAAGACAAAGGAAGATCCGCTTGCCCTGATGTCCCACAAGAAGGAAAAACAAGCTTTACGCATTTTGCATCGAGAAGAAGTGCTGAGTGATTCTGAGCACGAAGATAAAGCTCCAGAAAGTGATTCTGATCCCGAGCTGGATAGCATCAAGAAAGCTGTTGTTGTGTTATCCCGAGAGTACGCACGAAAGAAGTTCTTCAAGAAGTCGACTAACAACAACCAGCGTTACTCCACAAACATAAAGCGTTGGGACTACAAGGAAAACTATGAAGGCAAGCGAAAGACGGAGGAAGGAAGACAGAGGAATGATGAGGGGAAACGATCGGAAAGTACATCCTATGACCGAGCTGATGATGAACCAGTTAAATGTTATAACTGTGGAAGGCGCGGTCACTTCGCAAGTGTTAGTTCCAGATCCGTGCAACGAACAATGAAATCAATAGATAAGAAACAGTGATTATGATTTCAACTGGTCATCCAATTTAGCTTTCAACTTTGAGAGAGTTTACAATAAGGAATAATGAAAGCAAATGAACAACTAGCCTATTTTCTATGGCTAAGCAAACATTATATATGACGGGCCCGTGGTTAACAAGCCCACGACCCGTTCACTAACTAAGCTCAAATTAAACAATTACAAAACAAACCCTTGAACTTTAATACAACCTAATATTGACCATAACAATCTCCCCCTTTGTATTGAAGTTCGAGTTCACGCCAGTTGTAGACATATCTTTTACAGAGCGCAAAGTGTACCTCGAACATTCGGATAGCGCGACGATAGTCGATGCGGTCTTCAACCATTTCTAAAGCATTCCGAGCAGTTGTTTCATTCGGATTAGGAACATACGAATACTTTGGATTTTCAGACTCGTGCTGGATGATCTTTCGAAGGGCATCTTGAACTTTGAAGAGCGTGCCGTCGCAGAATCTATCGACCTGGCTGAAGCGAATAAATTTCTTTTCATTCTGATCGTTGATGTAGACTATCCCAAATTCAGGTTCTAGAAGCAAAGCGTTCTCGGGATACATCTTCAACTCAGGAGATTTCAGATTCGGTTTTATCAGATTTACCTTCTTTGCCCTGTTCTCGATTGCCATTTGGAAGTCCGTTAGATATGACATCATGATGGTACGGACAAGGAATCGAAGAATAGCTACGAGCACCTTTGTTACTGGAAGCGATCGGATAGTTCTTGTACGAAGGTCTTTCAGAATATCGTAGAAGTCGAACGGTCGGAGGTGCTGGAAGTCGGCTTCAGAAAATGTCCATTCATTACCATCTTCACGTCGGACAGTGAAAACTGGATAAACGACTTTCATAATACGTCCTGACTGGATTTTGAGCACTTCGGTGATCTTATGCTTGGTTCGGACTTGGCTAATTGGTAGACACCGGTTCATTGCGCTTATGTACCGGCGTTGGTATTCGGGGTTGGAGCTGTAAATACCAAGGCAGAAGGTCGGCTCGATTGTGCGTAGCTTGTGGACGAACAACTTCTTCAGAGATTCCTCCAGGTGAGGAATAAATATCGTGATCTTCTCCCAACGGATTTGTTGCTGTTGAGGAGGAGGGAGATCAGAAGCTGTCGGTTGTTGAGGAGATGTCGGAATATGGGCAGTTGTAGTTTCGGGTCTTGTTGAAGTTTCAGCAGGTTGAGCAAAGTGAACGGGGGTACCATATAAATTCTGGAGCAGAAACTGGTCGTACATCTTCATCAGTAGGGAATACCAAATTAACCTGGAAATTTGCGGCACTGGAGGCTTTTTCATACCATGCATCTTCGGTTTCCGGGTTGGTCTCGCAGTCTGGATCTATCAGGTTGATTGTAGACTCGACTGATGTGTCAAAAGTAACTAGTTCCAGTTCTGTTCTCTCAGGCTTTTCAACCGTCGGGTCTTCATCATCCGAGATGTCCATGTCAATTACCATCTCGACTAAAGGTAACTCGGCTTCAGGTGCTTCTGTTGTTGTTGCCGCAGTTGAGGGTTCCTGTTGAACCATGGTTGTAGTTTCAGTGAGGATCAGGGCGGTCTCGGTTAGTCTTTGTCTTTTCTCCCCCTCACGGTGATCAGGATCATCCTGGTCATCGTGCTTGCGCTTTAGACCGCCTGCTTGACTCTTGCAGGTATCTTCGAGTGAACGGACTCTTTCGGACAGCGTTGTGAGCGCTTGTTTGAATTCCTTAAGAGTCGAGTCAAGGTTATCCAAGTGAGTGGTAATGGATGATGAAGGAGCAGTGACCTGTGATTTTATAACGGATAGCAGGTCTGCTTCGGTAGAGGCATTGGTTTTGGATTGTTGGAGCAGTTGGGCTAGAAGCATCGTCTTTAGGGTGTCCACCGAATATGTATGCTGAACAGGAGCCGGTGGAGGTGTAGGGGCGGTTTCAGCGTCAACGATCTTCTTTTTGCCTTGGATTAAGCTCTTAATTTTGACGAGCTCGGCGGCGACGTGTTGCTCCATTGCCTCGCGGACAGCCTTGAGGGTGTTGTCCAGGGACCCTTGTGACACAAAGTCGGGTAACGTAACTCCGGGATCACTTAGATTACCCGTTGAGGCATCTATCGCAGAGGCAGAGCCACCTACGTTCACGGTTGGCGCATAGATAGCCGTGGTAGGATTTTTGTCCGATCCTCGTGTTCCGCCGGACGGAGACACTACAGACGTTCCGATCGAGTCACGGAGAATCTCAATTTGGTGTTCCTCATCATGTGTCCTAGCCGAAGAATGTTCAATGTCAAATGGCTCTAGACTCGATGGTGTACGAAATGAAGTCGAGACTGGGGGCTGCTGGTCTCTTATTTCAACACCAGTACTCTCCGAGTGAGAGACCGGTGGAAGTTGTGCTTGATCCCCGTGAGAAACTGAAACATCCGTCTTTTGAGAGACGGATGAGTGGTTAAGGGGGTTGTGCAATTGCTCCGCTGGGTCCACGGAGGCTACTTCAATACCCCGTACCAACGAATGAGACGGGATAGCAGACGTGGCTACCCGGATATCGCTCGGTTGGGGTCGCTCAGGAGCCTCGTTATCTTTACGGCTCAATCTTTCTTGGTTCGCTTTCGAACGCAATTCCCTCCATCTCACATGGTGTAACTGATCACCTAATACTCCCTCGGTGTTCCATATATCCCCCATAGCAGGTTGAGAAGAAGTGGTAGGTGAGTCAAGTGGGATTCCTTCGGTAAAGTCCGGGTTTGGTCCGATACCGTGAGGTATTAGTTTCAGGCGTATGTTACGGTCCGTATCCGATCCCGTGGAGTCAGATTCCACGTTCTCAACTTGTCAAGAGGGTGAAGGTGGGTCAGATAAATATGGTTCAGAGTCATGGTGAAGCATCGGTCGTGAGGACGATGTTCCGGCTTCGCCTGTCTGTCGGGTGATAGGGATTCGGTGTTGGCTAGTACTGGGATGCGTTTCCACTGCACCGCTTACTCCAGTTCCCCTCCCATGAACTCTCAACACACCCCGCCCGGGAGCCCTAGCTGCCCGGGCCCTTCCACCTCTTGTCCTAGGACCCTCACGTCCCTCGGGTCTAAGTCCCTGGGCAGGTCCCTCCGGCGCTGGCTAGACCATGGGATTTCCTAACTCTTGCCTATAAGCTACTACACTCGGTGCAGCTGGATCCGCGTGAGCCAGTAGGGCTTCAGGTACGGGCATGGCAATGGCGTTGGACGGGTTACGGATCACCATATATTGCAAGTGGTGAGGAGGACATACCGGATGGTTAAGACGTCGCAGTATGGCTGGATTGGCGTCCATATGTTGTCGCACAACCAGTGAAAGGAAACGAGGGTACGGGAGGAACTTCTTTTGCTTCGTACCTCCAATTTGACGAATAGCTTGAACTAACTCCCGCCAGATGATCATTGCGAAGTACACGTGGCGGTTGTAGCACACGGCATGAAATAGGCGAAGGAAGTCGTCGGTGCACTAGTCGATGCCCTTCCATCGCGATGATAGGCATATGTTCAGAATTGTAAACAGAGTGTACCAGATGGGGGCCTACTTTCGGTTGAACCCGGATGGACGGATGAGGTCGTGGTTGTATCCGAGAGCGCGGACTTGAGCGCACAGAGTGTCGTCATTGACCGTGGGGTCGTATGTCCGCCGGCGTTAGCTTCCGGAAGTGAAAGTAGTCGATGGAAGGTGTCAGGCGTGAGCGTGAACTGTTGGTTATCAATCTGAGTCGTGATGGTCTGTGAGTTAGCAGCTGTGTTGACTCATGCGGTGAGCCATACTTGAAGAACGTACAGGAGTGGGACGTCGGCGGTAGCAGTTAGGGCCTCATGGAGAGGGTGACTCAGTAGAATATCCACAAGTACTCGTTGTTGTGGTTGTGGACGGAACTGAGCCGGGTCCAGGTGATGGTTGTTTGGCTCTATCTCGGTGCCATGGTCAGGTTCGACCAAGGTGTTATCAGCTGCCTCATCAATAAATTCCTCTTGAGGAATTTGTTCTTCGGGGTGTTGTGGATTTTGTTGCTGATCCGCCATTGAATATCTGTAAAAGGAGCACAGTTAGTAATCGAAGCGGGCGAACAAGTATCGGCGCGTACCTTTGCAATAAACAGCTCAATCTGAGACAGATTGAGGATCGACAGTGATGAAATAGGTACTTGATATACAACACTGGGGTTTCCGGACAAATAGTTTGAAATAACAAGACTTTCCGGACAACCATAAGTATCCGGACAAAGGGTGTCCGGACAACAAAGTGTTCCTGACAAAAGGAATTTTCCGGATAAACAGGTTTCCAATTGACAAAGGAATGGGAGTCCGGACACACCAACAATCTGGTAGTTGAACATACCGGAAACCCTGAGGTTTCCGGACAACTAGGTATCGGGTGTTGAGTGTTTCCAGGAACAAAATATCTATTACTTAAACATTTCCGGATAAATCATCATCCATGTGAATGTTTCCGGACACGACGAATGTGTCCGGACGACAGTCACAGTGATCAATCGCACAAATTACAGTCCCAATCAGGTTTTAAAACACTCAATAAGGTGCTATGGACTCATAAGAACACACAAACACGGCTAAATCGACTTATCTACCATCTAATTGACCCGAAGTCTAAGATACGCAAATATGGGTTCGGGTATTTTCAAATGACCAAATCTGTGGTCGATTAGATTGTTGTAGTGCGAGAGCCTAGTCTAAAAGAGAGTGATAAAAGGATTAGGAGAGCATATCTGATGTAGAGACGAAAACGAGTGACTATCAAGGAGTGTGAGCGAGTCCGAGCTAGAGAGAGTATTCAAGTGGTTTAGGGTTTTAGCAAGATTCATCGGATAAGTGAAATAAAAGATCCCGGATACTATATGTATGGACTAGTAGTCCGGATGGTATACCCGGATACCCATCCGGTCCGAAAAGTATACTGTCCGGACAGATGAGTTTCCGGAAACTATCCGGACACTTGTGATATTTTCAAAAAATGATCCTCTCTCTCCAAAAAAATTCAGTAGGGTATGAAAAGAATTTTCTCTCTCTCCCCTTCAAACTGAGCATGGGGACAAGCTTGCTCCCCCTCGAATAGTGCAATGGAGAGTCCGACACATAAAAAACTTTTAGGCAGGTAAAGAAAAACTGTGTCGCTCCCCCTCAAATGATGAACATACGATGAAATCCACACGGGAGTGCCCACACACAAAAAAAACTTTTTAACATTTTGTAAGAAAAAACTGTGTGTGACGCTCCCCCTCAACAAATGATTAAACTAACCTGATACCGCTTTGTGCTCCCCCTGAACACATGAACACATCATGAAAGCACATATATAGACAAATAAGATTAGACGACAGTATGAAAGAAAAGGAAACACACGTAGAACGAGAGAAAACTAACGAAATCTACCTAATAAATACAGAGACTTAATCTAACTGTGTAACTGAAACAAGTAGAATACAAGTGCGAGAAAGTGTATGCTCAATCATCAAGAGTGTAAACACCGGATGATGAGTAGACAGTTGCTCGTAGGTGTATAGAACTTGTAACGGGCACACAATCGGATTAAGTCTTCAGATTTAGCATACCTAACTTGGACACAAGAGTATTAAAACGTTTTTCGTCCAAGGGTTTTGTAAAAAGGTCTGCTAACTGATGCTCAGTACTTACAAAGTAGAGTTCGACTGTACCTCTTCCAACGTGATCCTTAATGAAGTGATACCGAACGTCGATGTGCTTGGTCTTAGTGTGTTGGACCGGGTTGCTGGATATGGCAATTGCGCTCTTCAAGTCGCAGTAAATGGGCACCTTGACATAGGTGAAGCCGTAGTCTTTGAGTTGCGTTCGCATCCAGATTACTTGAGAACAGCAGCTCGCGGCGACCACGTACTCCGCCTCGGCAGTTGACGTAGAAACGCATTGCTGCTTCTTGGACGCCCAACTCACCAGACTATCTCCCAAAAACTGCACATGTCCCGATGTGCTCTTCCGATCCATCATGCTGCCCGCGTGGTCCGCATCAGAAAAAGCGAATAGCTCAAAACCTGTCTCTTTCGGGTACCACAAGCCAAGATCAGCAGTACCACGTAAATAACGAAAAATTCGTTTGACAGCAGTTAAGTGAGACTCTTTTGGTTTTGATTGAAATCGGGCGCATAGAAAAGTGGAAAACATGATATCCGGCCGACTCGCAGTTAAATACATCAAAGAACCTATCATTCCCCGATACAGTTTAGTGTTCACATTCGTTCCGTTAAGATCGGCGTGAAGCTTTGTACCAGGTGCCATGGGAGTTTTCATGGGTGAGGACTGTTCCATCTGGAATTTCTTAAGAATATCCCGGATGTACTTAGCCTGGTTTATGAATATCCCGGTCGACAGTTGTTTAACTTGAAGACCAAGGAAGAAATTCATCTCACAAAACATACTCATTTTGAAAAATTCACCCATTAAGTTGGCAAAGTTCTTAGCATATTGGGGATTCGTAGAGCCGAAGATTATGTCATCTACATACACTTGAACTAGAACTATGTGACCTTTTTCGTTTTTGATAAACAGGGTAGAATCGATTTTACCTCGTGTGAATTTTAACCTTATCAAAAACTCGGACAGAGTGTTGTACCAGGCACGCGGAGCTTGCTTTAGACCGTACAGTGCCTTGTCTAGAACGTAGACATGATCAGGCTTCGAATCGTCCACGAACCCTTCCGGTTGCGACACGTATACTTCTTCCTTGATATCACCGTAGAGGAATGCAGTCTTCACATCCATTTGGAAGGCCGTGAAGTTCTTGTGCGCGGCGTATGCAAGAAACATACGTATGGCTTCGATTCTTGCTACCGGAGCATAGGTCTCATCATAATCGATCCCTTCTTGTTGATGATACCCTTGGCCACGAGACGCGCCTTGTTGCGTACGACGATGTCGTCTTCGTCCTTCTTATTCTTGAAGATCCACTTGGTGCCGATCACCGTCTTGTGAGATGGACGTGGGGCCAGTCGCCATACCTTTAGAGCCTAGAATTGGTTGAGCTCTTCTTGCAAAGCGATGATCTAGTCCGGATCTTCAAGTGCTTCACGTACGTTCGCCGGCTCGATGTTGCTTAAGAAGCCGGAAAAGAGACAAAAGTTGGCTGAAGCGCCTCGCGTTTGAACATTAGTGGAGGGATCACCGATGATTTGGTGTAGGGGATGAGCTCTCGTCCACTTGGTGGTGTGTAGAAGCGGCTGTTGAGTAGAGTGAGACGTGTCTGGATCCACATAATCACCAGAGGGTAGATCTTGAACAGCTTCAAGTGTAGCAGGTTGGTTTCTCGGAGGAGATGGGGGAGGATTCGCCGAGGGTTGAACAACTTCTGGTTCCGAGGAGTTCAGAGGTTGATCGTCGATTGTAGCAGATGACGAATCACTAGGAGCGATCTCCGGATTTGTTGTGGGTTCCTCCGGGGGGACAGTAGTATCAGTGGAAGTTGATGATGATGGTTGAGCTGCCTCCACAGTGATAGATGTCGTGCTTGTCGAAGGAGGCGGACCGGATTGATTCGCCGAGTCCTCGATACGAGCAGCTTCAAGTCTAGGTTGTGCTGAGACAGGAGGAGTAGAAGCATTAAATACTTAAACAATAAATCTAAATCAGAAGAATCAGCATTCAATGAAGATGCATGATTTGGATTTACTGTTGCTTGTGCAGATCCCGAACTTGGAGGTCCGGAAGCTAGCACGCCAGTTAAACCGGGTTCCGAACTGCTTTGTTCAGAAGCCAAATCTGCGGCTTCGTCGAATGTCACATTTACACTTTCAATAACAGTTTTGGTCCGTTTGTTGTAAATGCGATACGCCTTAGCCTGCATGGAGTATCCGATGAAAACTCCTTCGTCCGCCTTTGGGCTGAATTTGCCGAGATCGTCCTTGTCGTTTAAGACGTAACACGTGCATCCGAATGCATGGAAGTACTTGATGTTCAGAATACGTTTGTTGATGATCTCGTACGGCGTCTTGTTGAACCGCTTGTTGATGATGGAGCGGTTTTGCGTATAACAAGTCGTCGACACCGCTTCGGCCCACATAAATAGCGGCAGTTTGGATTGGAAAAGCATGGTACGAGCCGCTTCAATGAGAGTACGGTTGCGCCTTTATACCACTCCGTTTTGCTGCGGAATGCGTGCGGCCGGGAAGGTTTGCGAAATACCGACAGATGCCAGATAATCGTTCACCGTTTGATTCTTGAATTCCGTCCCGTTGTCGGTCCTGATGGTCTGAACTGCGCTTTGAAGATTCAGCTGGATGGTCTTCAAATGGTTGATGATCAGCCCCGGAGTTTCGTCTTTTGAGCGAAGGAACTTGACCCAAGTATAGCGCGAGAAGTCATCCACCATCACCAGGACGTATTTGCGCTTGTTTATCCTAGGATTAAAAGCAGTAGGGAAAGACTTTGATGCAGTATCCTTGACAGGTTCCTTGTTTAGCCACTTGGGTTTTTCTTATTTTGCACGACCAATTTTATCTGTAACAACAGGGACAGCATGATTAGTGACTTTTGAAGGAACAGTATTTTGGATGGGCAATCGCTCGGTCTTTTATCTCTGTTGTGATTGGTTTTGAGAAACTGGTTTAGATTTGGAAATCTTAATCACAGCTGGGATCTTCGTGTTAGAACAAGCACCCTTTTCAAAGTTGACCGGTCGATTCACCACTGGTGATAGAAAATCAGTATGACTTGGAAGAGGTTGGTCAAAGGGGAACGACTCAAACTCTCTATTAGAATTTCCTTCGGAGTTCATATATTCAGAAAAATCGACATCCGGATTTACAGGACTTGGATCGGTCGAGGAAGGTGAGGAACACTTTGTGCTTGTGTGTTTTGGGGAATTTGGTGCGGAAGCTAAGAAAAAATCAGAGTTCAAATTCCTTAAAACACTCTCGTCTTGAGAATCTTTATCGTCTTGATTTGAAGAAAATTTGCTTACAAAGGCTTTGCACGAAGACGTATCAGATGAACTTGAGGAAAGTTCGGGTGAAATCTGCTTTTCAAATTGAAGTTGGTCAAACTGCTCTTGGAGCTGACCATTTCTCGTATACTCTTTCATCGCATCTGTTGCCAAAGCAGCCAGTTTTGATGTGAGCATATTAATTTCACACCGAAGGATTTCCTGTCCTTCATCAGATACAGATTCGGTTTTAACTGATTTTAGATTCTCAAGATCCTGAATTAGCGCTTGCTTTTCATTTCAAAAAATTGCCATTTCTTTCTCGAGTGACTCCTCCAACTCGACTATCTTCGCTTCCAAGATGAGAGGGGGAACATAGAGTTTAAACTCATCCGTCTCAGTCTTGGTTTCGGTCACTTGGTCCTCATCCTTTTTGGAGGAATCCTTGGGCTTTGCGACCTTGTAGCAATCGAAGTAGTCATTCGAGAGGTACTTTTTATTTTTCTTATAGGAATAATTCAACGATCCATAACAGAATGGAAGTTGCATTTTGGATGTGCGTGTGCGCTTGTATTCCTCAGTTTCCTCTTCCTTTTCAGGTTCAAGAGGACCAGTCCATTTAATTGCATATTTCGGATAATCTTTGGCTATTCCAAGACAACTAAAGTCATACAATATCGGTCTTTTGGCTATTCCCTTTTTCAAATAGTGTGGGTTATCGTATCCGATTCCCCAGTCCTTGTTGAAATACGTGAACTCCTTTGGTTTATTCATGTGGATAGTTTGATCAGTTTGACCTCTGTTGTGGAGTTTTGTTTCAAGATCAAGAATTTTTGCAACAAATTCCTTGTGCTGAATTTGAAGAGCAGAACATTGATAGACAATTTCTGCTTTCTCATTCATACACTGATCAAACTGATACTGAAGTTCAGATAATTTGCCCTTAAGTCCTTAGGTGCTAATGAAAGATTTTTGCATTTGTCTTTTAAGTTAGCATTTTCAGACTTATATTTCTCAGTTATTCTCTTTTGAACATCTAACTTTTCAGATAGGGATCTGATTTCAAGCTGTTGTTCTTTAGAGGTGGCCTTAAAGGAATCTGCCTGTTCAATAAGTGATTGCATTTTATTCAAGAAATCTTGTTGGTTAGAATCACATACCTGGCTTGACGTTGCCTTTTCTTCATCGGCAGGCGAGTGATATCCCATGAAAGCATTGACACCTTCAAAATCGCTTTCAGCATCAGAACGACCCAACTAGTAGTCGTCTTCCACAAATAGAGCTATTCCAGCTTCCTTTTGTTCAGCCAATGCGAGCTTCGCCTTGTAGTAGTGAGTGTTAATGCCAAAAATCGCACCAAAGGGACAACTTAAGGTCGATGTGGACTTAAACAACTAAAGAAAGAATCTTTTGACGAGACGTGTGACGATAAATAAAATAAAGAAACAAGGGATTTGATGACGCAGGAAAAACCTCAATCGAGGAAAAAACCGGCGGACGACAGGGGGTGTCGTCGCTGCACTATGGTCGCCAATCAGGGGCGATGTCCTTGGATACTGGTGTCGATCGTACAGTGATTACAATAAAAATGAAGAAAATGCTTCGAAATGTAAAGTACAAGTGTTTGGAATGCAAAACAAGTGTTTGTCGTGTACGAAACAAAGTATGAACTGATGGTCGAGGGTTGTTGTCGTGCGTCGAGAGCGATACTTAGAATAATGGTTCTTCACTTCAGGTGTTCTTGAATATTGCTTCGGTTGTTAATTGCCGGATTTTTGATGTCTTGAAATGTTGATTGAGCTTGATATTTATAGTCTTCGCGTCCTTAGCTTCATCCATGAATGCTCCTTTAATGGCCTTAACGGTTGGAAACGGTCGTCGGAGTAATGATCTTCGTCCGTTACGGTCGCCGGCTGTTTAATGATTGCGTCGGTTATAGTCGTTGCTCCTTAATGACTTTTACTCCTGCATTAAACACTTAATAAACGGTCATGGTTAACGTTAGCTTTGGTCGAAGTCGCACGTCCTTATATATTAGTCGTGCGGATCGGGCGACGCTATGGTCGAGCATCGTAAGGAACTCTCGACTTACCTTTTATGAGGGACGACGATGGTGCTCTGGATCTTCGTCGATACCTTATCTTAATACAAGATATAGTCCTTAATCATACGTCTTACCTGTTCTGGCCGCGGTCGAGCGACGTGATTTTTTGCCCAAACAGTTTGCCCCCAAATTTTGAAAATTGAATGTCAAGTTTAAGTTTTAAATTTTGCTTGTCGAAGACTTGTGACCTGGGTTGAGGGACTTACCTGGTTGTCGTGGAACTGAACCGGTTCATCTTTAACTGAACGAGAAGTTGAAAAGTTATGACATCATACTGACGCACGATGATGCTTACCAGCTGTCGAAGACAGGTGTCGAAGATTCGGATAGGTATGGACGCGTGTTGATCATCAGTGGACTCGACCTGTTGCGATTTCCTGCATAAATAGAGATCACAATGGGTTGTTTTCTTTAGAGTTTTTCTTTAAAAGTTTTTTGTTTCTGATGAGGCCCTTCTCTAGAATCTCGACTTTGTTCAAATCTTGGATGGTTGGAGATCTATCAAGGGTTGCGATACCCGAATCGTTGACGATGTTGGTTACGATGAACACGATGTCTGTGTATTCTGCGCACCTGGCGACGATGTCTTCTGCCACGTCAACCCTTTCGTCAGCCGACAGGGGCGGGGGTGTAAAGACGGGAGAGAACGAGGAGGAACTTATGGTGATCAGCTTTGCGCTGTCGCCGTCCCTCTCGTTTGACTACGTCCTCGTCAGGATGAAGTCACTTCCGCATCTGGGGAAACATCAGCCCTTAGTTTCCGAGGAGTGTTTTCAAAGGATCTCTATTGAAGAGATAGGGCTGTGTTTAGCCGAACTGGCGTTCCTTGTAAGTTTTTCTTTCAAAACTTGTGTTATCGATGTTCTTTCGTTTTTATGTTTTGCTAACGTGTTCCCTTCGTATTTGACAGATGCTTCTGTTTCTTTTCATTAAGTGTGTCAAGATGGGAACAATATTGGAGTGGAGGTCACTCGTCAGAAAACAGATGTTCCAGCCTTAACGTTAATCTTAAGAGACACATTCTCAGAATTCTATGGCGTAACGAGTTGGAAAACAATTCCTAACATACTCGTTTGATCCTTGCATTAACATGTTTTGACGCTGCCACGATCTCGAAGGTCAAGACTCCGGGCAGAACATACGACTGACACTCTTCTCCACATTTTTTTGTTTTATGTAGTTTACGCTCGAGCTTATTAGTGTGTAATGAGTTTTAGTCTGTCTTTGTATAACTGTTCGTTTTGTGAACATGTTATCGTCTGTAAAATGAGCGAAGAATCGTGCGACTTAGGAATTCTTTGCAATATGATGAATATAACTCAGACATTTTGAATTGTATTGACAATCATGAATATATATCATCGGTGAATATGAAAAAATTTCAAAGTTTAGAAACTTTTATTGAGAGGTCATTAAAACCTACCAATCGTACGACGAAATTTAGATGCCCCCGTGATAAGACGATCGATTTGTGAACTTGGGCATCTATGTTGTGTGTTCCCGTAATTATCTTTTGATCCTATGATGTTTATTTTCAAGTAAAAATTTGTATGATAAAGAAGTAATCTTAAAAGAAATATCTTTTGAGATGCGTCGCATTCCAACTACGCGGGATCTCTTGATTGTCGAGGGTCTGGAGTCGATAGGCTCCCTTACCAACGACTTCAGAGATACGGTACGGTCCTTCCCACTTGATTGAAAGTTTTCCCGCATTGGGTTCTTGAGTGTTTTGGAACACTCGGCGAAGAACATAATCGCCTTCTTGAAAGACTTTGACCTTGACATGTTTGTTGAAATACCGTTCGACCGCTTGCTTCTGCGACGCCATTCTGATTAAGGCTGATTCTCTGAGTTCTTCGAGGGCGTCGAGGTCGCAACTTAGATCAACCAAGTTATGTTCAATGGAAGTGTGCCTTGAGGTTGGGAGTTGGACCTCGACCGGTAGGACTGCTTCGCAGCCGTAGACGAGAGAGAAAGGGGTTTGTCCTGTGGACGTGCGTGGCGTCGTGCGATTTACCCACAGGATCGAAGGGAGTTCTTCGACCCATCTTCCCTTTGCAGCCTTCAACCGCTTCCTGATCGAAGCTATAATAGTTTTGTTACTCGATTCCGCAAGTCCATTGGCTTGAGGATATCTGGGAGTTGAGGTTGTTAGCTTGATATTCCTGTCATCGCAGAACTGTTGGTTCTTGTCGCTTATGAATTGGTATCCATTGTCGCAGACAATCTTGGAACGGAATTCCAAACCTGCATATGATATTAGTTTGGATAAAAGAGATGACTTCTTTATCCCTGATTTGGGAGAAAGCAGCCGCTTCAACCCACATGGAAAAATAATCAGTAAGTACGAGGAGGAATACCTTTTGTCCTGGAGCAGGTGGCAGCTTGCCGACGATATCCATTTCCCACCTCATGAAGGGCCATGGGATAAGCGTCGAGTGCAAAGGTTCCGAGGGTTTATGAGACATACCTGAGTGTCGTTGACAGGGGTCGCAACTCTGGACGTACTTGATGGCGTCTTGTCGCAGTGTTGGCCAAAAATATCCTTGTCGGGATATACGATTAGCTAAACTACGACCTCCTGAATGATTACCGCATTCGCCGTCGTGCATCTCTTGGAGGATTTTATGGGCTTGATTTTTGCTGATGACGCACCTTAAATTTAGGCCCGTCGATGATCGCCGATAAAGCTTATTTTCGATCATGACGTACTTAGATGCTTTGAATCTGATTTTTCGAGCCTCCATTTTGTCTTCGGGGAGTTGGTCGTACACGAGGAAATTTCGAATGTCGTGTGACCAATCATCTTCTTCGTCTTCGATCTGGATGACGTCTGTGTTTCCAATGGACGGTGTTGCCAGGTGAATCATAGGAATAACATCAAATATTGGTTCAACTAAAGCGGACCCAAGGTTTGCCAATGCGTCGGCCTGAGTGTTCTGGTCTCGCGGAATCTATTCAATAGAAAAAGATTTAAATTTTTTGGAAATTTCTTTTGCCACGCTTAGATATGCTGTCATTTTTGAATCCTTGGCTGCGAATTCTCCATTGATCTGATTTACTACCAGCAGGGAATCGCTCTTGACATGCAGTGCGGTTGCCCCCGAGTCGTGGGCCATATTCATTCCCATGATCAGGGCTTCATACTCAGTCTCGTTATTGGTGGTTTTGAAGTTGCATCGGACCGAGTATACCATCTTCCTCCCCTGTGGCGACTTTAAGACGACGCCCAATCCAGAGCCTCTAATGTTGGATGATCCATCGACATGTAGAATCCAAGGTACGTCCTCGCGAGTCGCCACAACGGACACTTCGAGTTCTGCTTCTTTTTCTATCTCAAGGCTGAAATCGGCGATAAAATCTGCCAAGGCTTGCGATTTGATCGCGGTCCTGGGTTTAAAATCGATGTCATAACTGCTTAGATATATACTCCATTTTGCTAAGTGACCTGTCAACTCGGGTTTTCTTAAGACATATTTAAGAGGGAAGTTAGTCACGACAGTAATAGGATGTGATTCAAAGTAATGACGTAGTTTTTTAGCAGCAGTGACTAGTGATAAGAGTAATTTTTCCATAGAGGAATACCTGGTTTCTGCGTCTAAAAGTAATTTACTTACATAATAGATCGGCAATTGCTGTTTTTCATCTTCTCGTGTCAGAACAGCACTTACTGCATTTGTGCTGGCAGCCAAATACAACTGTAGGATCTCGTGATCGTGAGGTTTTGACAATAGAGGAGGCGACGCCATGTATTCCTTGAGTTTTTGCAAGGCTTGCTCATGATCATTGGTCCACTCGAAGCCCCTATTTTTCCTGAGGACATTATAAAATAGATGACATTTATCTGAAGATCGGGAGATAAACCTGTTTAGAGCTGCTACTCGACCGGTGAGTTTCTGGACTTCTTTGAAATTTCGAGGAGATTTGATCTCAATGATGGCCTTGATTTGGTCGGGGTTAGCCTCAATGCCTCGACGAGTGACCATATAACCCACGAACTTCCCGGCACTAACGCCAAAGGAACATTTTGTCGGATTGAGCTTCATGTTATACTTCCGGAGGATATCGAACGATTGCCTGAGGTGATTGATGTGATCAATTGCTTGCTTCGACTTCACTAACATGTCGTCGATATATACCTCCATCGTGTCTCCAATATGGTCTTTGAACATCTTGTTTACCAGCCGTTGGTAGGTAGAACCTGCATTTTTTAGTCCGAAAGGCATAACTTTGTAACAATAAATACCTCGATCCGTCATGAAAGCGGTTTTCTCTTGGTCGTCAACGTGCATTAAAATTTGGTTGTATCCAGAATAGGCGTCCATGAACGTTAATAACTCATGCCCCACGGTTGCATCGACCATGGATCCTTTGGACAGGCTTTATTGAGATCGGTGAAGTCGATACAGACCCTCCATTTTCCATTCTTCTTGGCTACGACCACGACGTTAGCGAGCCAATCAGGATATTTTACCTCCCGAATCTTTCCTGTCTTGAGGAGGTTGTCGACCTCATCATTTATTACATTATTTCTTTCAGGAGCGAACTTGTGACGTTTTTGCTTGATAGGTTTGAACGATGGATCGACGTTAAGCTTATGAGCAATGACATTGGGGTCAATACCGACCATATCTTCATGTGACCAGGCGAAGCAATCAGCATGCTCCCGCAAAAAGGATATGAGTTTTTCTTTAATGTAGGGATCAAGGGATGAACCCACAAGAATCTTTTGATCGGGTTTGCTTTGATCTAGAATGATTTCCTCCAAATGATACTCATCGACAGCTGCTGGGGAGTTTTGTGCATTTTCTAAGCTTGCGTGTACTGGTATAACGACTTGTTCTGGATTCCCGTTATCCGCCATTTTCCTGCGACAGAAAACAGAAGAAACTCCAAGAAACTATTAGTAGAATGCACGTTCGTCGAGGATTTTCTCTAGATGTGGTCCCACGGATGGCACCAAACTGTTAATGCCAAAAATCGCACCAAAGGGACAACTTAAGGTCGATGTGGACTTAAACAACTAAAGAAAGAATCTTTTGACGAGACGTGCGACGATAAATAAAATAAAGAAACAAGGGATTTGATGACGCAGGAAAAACCTCAATCGAGGAAAAAATCTGCGGACGACAGGGGGTGTCGTCGCTGCACTATGGTCGCCAATCAGGGGCGATGTCCTTGGATATTGGTGTCGATCGTACAGTGATTACAATACAAATGAATAAAATGCTTCGAAATGTAAAGTACAAGTGTTTGGAATGCAAAACAAGTGTTTGTCGTGTACGAAACAAAGTATGAACTGATGGTCGAGGGTTGTTGTCGTGCGTCGAGAGCGATACTTAGAATAATGGTTCTTCACTTCAGGTGTTCTTGAATATTGCTTCGGTTGTTAATCGCCGGATTTTTGATGTCTTGAAATGTTGATTGAGCTTGATATTTATAGTCTTCGCGTCCTTAGCTTCATCCATGAATGCTCCTTTAATGGCCTTAACGGTTGGAAACGGTCGCCGGAGTAATGATCTTCGTCCGTTACGGTCGCCGGCTGTTTAATGATTGCGTCAGTTATAGTCGTTGCTCCTTAATGACTTTTACTCCTGCATTAAACACTTAATAAACGGTCATGGTTAACGTTAGCTTTGGTCGAAGTCGCACGTCCTTATATAATAGTCGTGCGGATCGGGCGACGCTATGGTCGAGCGTCGTAAGGAACTCTCGACTTACCTTTTATGAGGGACGACGATGGTGCTCTGGATCTTCGTCGAGACCTTATCTTAATACAAGATATAGTCCTTAATCATACGTCTTACCTGTTCTGGTCGCGGTCGAGCGACGTGATTTTTTGCCCAAACAGTGAGTATTCTTTACAATTGGCTTATGACAATCTTTTGCAAATGACCAAGATTTCCACAGTTGTAACAGGTCACGGGCTCATCTTTCTTCTTACTGTCATCTTTCTCAGTCTTTTCCTTCTTCTCAGACTTATCTTGCTCATCGGACTTCTTCTTTCCTTCAAACATGTCCTTATAATCGTGGCGCTTGTTGGAGGAGGTAGAGTAGCGCTGATTATTGGACGATGGCTTCTTATAGAACTTTTGTTGTTGAAAGGATTTAGAAATAAGGGCTATTGCTTTCTTGAAATCAGAAACTTCATCATCATACTCACTATCTTCCTTTTCTTCAGGTTCTGACTCTGATGAGTTTTGCTTTTGAGCACATTTGGAGTGACGGCTAGAAGATTTCCCTTGCTTGGAGGACATGAGTGCAATAGGATCAGCTGTTGGTTTGGAAGCAGTCTTCTTTTCGCTTAGAAGTTCATTCACTTCATCTTCGTCTTGAAGAAGCGTCTCATAAAGTTCGTGAATGCTAACTTTCTCTATCAAGTTGTTGTGCTTGACATGAGATGCAAACGTCTTCCATTCTGGCAACATGTTGTTGAGGAACTTGAGCGCGTTTTCCGTGTTGGAGCGAGTGATGTGGTTTTTGTTAAGTTCGTTGAGAAGGAGACAAAAACGTTCATAGGTCTCGGAGAGATATTCGCCGGTACGTTGTTTGAATCCATCGAACTTGCTGATGGCGCTGTTGATCTTCAATTGATTCCCAACTTTGCTTCAACGCATCATCTTCTCCACTTGATCCCACATACCCTTCGTTGTATCTTTGTAGTTGTCGATGGCATTATAGATCGTGTTGGGGATAGCTTGAATAAGATACCGCTTGGCATGCTTTTCTCCCTCAATCATGCCCTTTTCGTCGTCGGTCATGTCGGAGAGAGTCTTTTTCACGTGGAGTGTCTTCCCACCTTCTTGAGCTGGTGGAACGTCCTTCATAGGTTCTGGAATAGGCCCATTCTCTAAAGCTCACCAAATATACTCGAAGTTGTCTTTCGACTCTATGAAGATTTTGAACCTGTCGCGCCACTGGCTGTACTCACCTTGATAGAGGCAAGGTGGTTTGGAGTCGGTACCGATCGCAAGAGCGTCGCGTGAAGACATCTTTGGTTGCACAGGAATGATCGTCAGACGATGTAATTGATTCAAAGTGAAAACCTAACGCAAGGCACTATGAGTGATATCCTAACGCAGGTTCTACGACTGATTTGAACTAGGAACAGGTAAGATTTCAACTGAAATGAACTTATCAGATAGGAACCCGGATAAGAAGTCTGATCTGGAAGTGTCCGGATCAGATTAAGTGAAAACAGTTCAAAATCACAGAAGTTTCCGGATAACACAAAGAATCCGGATAAACTATAGTTTTCGGATAACAGGAGGTTACCGGAAGAAAATAGTGTCCGGATGATATAACTAAAAGCAATACTTACCGGGTGAAAGGAGTTTCCGAATAAAACACTTACCGGATGAGATACTTACCGGATAGGATGAGTTTCCGGATGAAATTGATTACCGGATACTTAGAGTTGTCCGGATAAATTGCTTCACCGGAAACTTTGGGTTTCCGGAACAAATTACCCGGAAAGATTGGAGTTTAAAGGACTTACCCGGAAAGATGAACGTACCCGGAAAGAGATAACACAAACGTCCGGAAACCGCTGCAAGTGTCTGGAAAGAACGGCTGGTTTACCCGGAAACAGTGGTTGGAGTGATGAAATCGATTAGGGTTGCTCAAAAACGTTCCTGAAAGATTAGAGACACTTCCAAACACAAAAATAACACTACCCAATTCGATTTTGAAGCAAAAACAACACGTTTTGATGGCTAAAAATATGATTTTTTATCAAGAACACACTCAAAACTTTTGAACTTTGATTTGCTTAATAAGCCACTCAAACGATCGAAATAGATTATGAAAACTTGCAGAATCACTAATAGCAATGATACTAATAATACCCAATAAACGAAATCGATCAATTTTACCAGAATCAAAAAATTGATTTTCAAGTAAGAACACATACGTGAAAAAATAGAAAACTTACCAGAATTCAATATGAGAACTTTGAATCAATTCTGTCCGTCTGCTCTGATACCAATTGTTAGTTCCAGATCCGTGCAATGAACAATGAAATCAATAGATAAGAAACAGTGATTATGATTTCAACTGGTCATCCAATTTAGCTTTCAACTTTGAAAGAGTTTACAATAAGGAATAATGAAAGCAAATGAACAACTAGCCTATTTTCTAAGGCTAAGCAAACATTATATATGACGGGCCCGTGGTTAACAAGCCCACGGTCCGTTCACTAATTAAGCTCAAATTAAACAATTACAAAACAAACCCTTGAACTTTAATACAACCAAATATTGACCCTAACAGCAAGAGACTGCCGAAAGCCGGTAGTACGCAATGCTGAGCACTACAAGAACAAGATGCTTCTGTCAAGGCAGAAGGAAGCGGGCAAAGCGCTACTAGTGGAAGACGATCATTGGCTCCTAAAGACTGATGACGAGAACGAAGATGAGGAAGCACACATGTGTTATTCTGGCCTGAATCCAGAAGAATCTGATTCCGAAGATGACTCTTCCGACAAGAAGAAAGACAAGCATGACTGCCAGGTATGTGGTTCCTCCAATGCAGACTTGATCAATCAAATGCATGAAATGGTACGTACTTTAGATTCTTTCAAACATAAGGTTAAGACCAAAGACGCCCACATCTCTAAGCTAGAAGCCGAGGCTACAATTAAATACAACTCGATCGGCAAACTAGCTATTGAAAAGGCTAAGGACAAATGTGCGATAGAAAACTATCAAACTGAGTGCTCGGCCATTTCAAAACGAGTTGAACTCCTCGAGACCCAAATATCTGAATATACTCAAAAGTTAGAGAAGTCTCAGGAGGATTTTTCCAAAAGCGTTTTAGTTCAAGAAAATGTTTTAACAGAGAATGAGGAGTTGACCACCAAGCTTAAGGATCTTGAATCCAAACTTTACAAACTTGGTCAATCTGAACATACCATCCATCTGAACAAGCCTAAGGAGTTCAAATATTACAACTCACTCTCGGGATTCGGATGTGATAATCCGTGTTATCTAAAGAAAGTATTGTCTAAGGTCCCCACTCTTTATGAATTCGATCTCATAGGCCTAGATAAGATATATCCTGAGTACACAATTAAGTGGACTAAGGCATCTCCGGAAGATGAGGAGTTTGAGGAGTTTAAAAGACAAACAGCCATACCTCTACCACCTCTACCACCTATAGAGGCAAAACCTAAAACTGAAAATCCTACTTCTGAAAATAACACTAAATCGGATGATGCACCTCCTAGGAAGAACATAAATGTACAAATCCCTTTCGTATACGAAATGCTTAATGTGTCTTATTTAACACGCAAAATTCCTTATCTCCCAAATCATTACTTCGACATATGTTCGCTCGCCAAAACGGTTGAAACTCCGCTTCTCGTACCGGCAACAACAGATGTAGAATCTAACAATAAAACAGAGTTAAAACGTTATGTTCCACCTCTGATTTTGGAAAACATAATTTTCAAACTTGAAGAATTGATGGCGAGAGATAAGGTCATTTATGAAACCGAAAGGATTGTACTTTTAGGTTCTATTGAAAAGCTCAAACAGATCAAACCCGAGACACTACCCGAAACTGAAAGAGCAACGTATCAAACTGAGATTGCTAAGTTGACCTCTCAACTGTCCGAGTTGTCAGCAGAAGCTTTAACGCTGAGAATGGATCAGGAGAATTCTTTGGATACTCCAACGACGTCGGTCACACCTGAAACAATCTCGTTTGACGAAGCTCCGATATATTCGGATAGTTCCTCCTGCAACCCCTTTATAGGAGTGTCTGATGACACAAATGACAAATATATGTGCTTTAAAGATAACGGTAAGGCCATCAAACCCGATTTTGTTCAAAGGAAACCTTTTCCAGTTTTTGATAATCCGTTTGCGGATAACTCCTCATCTGACTCTGATGGTGAAACTCCACCTGATTCTGCTCGAAGATTTTATGAGTTTATGAATTCAACTCCTTGTCATGACGATGATTTTTCTAAGATTTATTTTTCTCCTAAGCTTGTAAGTCACAATCAACTTTTTGACAAAATGCCCACACCGGTTAATTTTCAAAGAGGGGAGAGTTCCTCTTCTGCCCCCAAAAACGTTTCTCAACCAAAATCGTCAAAATCTAAGTCGAAAATACGGTCAAAGAAACGCTCAAAAACCGGAAATTCTCACAAAAGACAATCTTACTTCTCTAGTTCTTCTGACGTTGAGCTTAATGATTCATCAGATAATCTTGTTTTTAGAAGAGTAAAAATGGTTTGGAGAAAGAAATCAACTATAGAAGACAGTGTTGGGAACAAGTCTCATACCTCTCCTATAGTTGATACAAAGTCACGTGTGTCCAAGACTAGTTCACATGCTCACGTTTACCCTATAGCTAAGCTGATCAACTTACACCGAGCAAAGATCTTATACACTTATTGTGGAAAGAGTGACTTTGTGCATCCAAGGTATGTCAATAACTGGTATGGTACCTACAGCATCCCCAATCCCCGTTTTAAAGTTCAGGAACCTAACCACCAAGGATCCATCAAGGCATGGATACCAAAATCTTTTTGATCTGTTTTTGCAGGAATGTCATGTGAGATACAATCCAAAATAACTTTTCACATGACGGCATTCGAAGGTTATGCCACATTTGAGGGGGAGCATCAGGTCCACGCGTGTGAATTTGTTCTTTGTTATTCCTTTTCATTTTTTATATGACTTCTGATCATCTCAGATCAGGACTCGTTCTTAAAAGAATGGTTTCTAAACACATCAGTTTAGAACCCGTACTTCAAAGCAAGATAATGACTTCTGATTATCTCATATCAGGACTCGTTCTTAAAAGAATGGTTTCTAAACACATCAGTTTAGAACCCGTACTTCAAAGCAAGATAATGACTTCTGATCTTCTCAAATCAGGACTCGTTCTTAAAAGAATGGTTTCTAAACACATCAGTTTAGAACCCGTACTTCAAAGCAAGATAATGACTTCTGATCATCTCAGATCAGGACTCGTTCTTAAAAGAATGGTTTCTAAACACATCAGTTTAGAACCCGTACTTCAAAGCAAGATAATGACTTCTGATCACCTCAGATCAGGACTCGTTCTTCAAAGATTGACTTCTAAACATGTCAGTTTAGAACTCGTACTTCAATGTGTGCTTAATGTTTTATTTGGTTCATTAAAGGAGTGTTAGGAATTACATCGTTTCTATAGTCTATCCAGAACCGGAAGGACCTACCCAAGAAACACATCCTTTTTAGACAACAGTGAGGGGTATAGATGTATAGACGAGTTTGGAGAGAAAAGAATATGGTGAGGATGTGACAGGACTTAAAAGAATTATTGGTCCTTACCAAATAGAGTCAGTTATCCGGGTAACCACATAATCTATTCATTCTCGTTCTTTATAGATGAATATTGAAACAGACATGGACCCAGTGTCGATAACTCGTGTCACCCCACCCAGCCACTCGAGCATCTCACAAAAGATGCTTGTTTCATATATTCACGGAGATTTAGCACATAATCTATCTATTCCTCACTCGGAGGTCTTAAATATTGAAAAAGGAAGACATCAGCTCCGGTCTCCGGTCTCCGAACTTCATTTCCTAATCACTGAGTCTATTGATTTTTAACTTGCGTCCCCGATTAAATCAATATTTGAGCCAAACAGATATAATTTATTTCTTTCACACATCCACGAGTCTGTGTGATTCCCATCGCATATCTTCGTGATATTGCCGAAACAGTTTGAGAGGTAAATTTTTAATATTTTACTACAATGATAACTAGAAGTCCTATCAGAGATACCCCGATGCCAACTCTGAACATAGGCCACACAATTATTTTAATTGTTGTGATAACAGTTACTATGTGTTTCTGTGTTAGTTGATTACCCCATTTTGGTTACTTAACGTTTTATATGGTATTTTTGGTACTCATCAGTGTTGTCTTTGAAGTTATATGATGCTCAGGATGCCCATAATCATCATGAGGGGGAAACCTGATACAAATTCAGAGACAAGTCGTTATAAAAGTTCAAAGACCCAGACTATCAAGTTGAGGGGGAGTAAGCAAAAGTTGAGGAGGAGTAACTGTTATGATCTGTGCTGAAAAGATTACAAAGTACAAAGTGCATGGTTCTTCTATTCGTTTACAAAGTGCTGAAGTTTTCAAAGCTAATTTAACTCGTGGTTCAACTAGTGATACTAAGAAGACCAAGAGCACAATTCAAGGGGGGGCGTGAAAGGCATGAAGACGTGCAACACTAAAGTGCTTCAAAGATTCAAGACGAAGAAAAGATCAAGACCTGAAGAGTTCAAGATCGTAATTTTTCTTTATATAACTTTAGGGGGAGAAGAGAATGAGACTGACCGAACTGTCAACCGCAACAGCAGAAGCTACAACAGTAACTTCAACTGAACCACAGCAACTTCAACGGTTGAAAAGCCCGAGGATCAATCAGATGATATCTTAGTGTTGACGGTTTCGGAGCGGCCTGTTCCAGAAACCCCATTCGTCGCTTCGAAGTGTTATTCGCCATCCGAAGGCGATTTGTCCTTAACTGGCGTGACATCGAGCTTCAATTCCAAGGGAGAGATTGTTAGGTCACGTCAGTGGAATATGAAGTGTAGGGACTGATTATGACACTTTGTAATAGTTGTAATGTGTTAGTATAAATAGTTAGCTAAACCTATTGTTAGGTTTAATGATCAGTATTGATTTACACTTGTACGGCGCTTCATTCAAACACACTGTGTTCATTCAATACAAGTTAAATCTCTATTTTGATATGTTGATTGTGTTGATTACATTGTGATTATTATTGTACATCTGGGATCCACACTAATGCTTGAGGTGTTTTATTGAAAGCAATTAAAAGAGAAATGAAAATCTAAACTTTTCTAAAGAGAGGAGAGAGAAAAATGAACGATTTGGTGCAGCTTCCTCTTCTTCTATTTATAGTAAATGAGATGGAGGTGATGGAGATTGAAATGTGTGCCATCCATCTTCAGCAACTTGTGCCACTTGCATTTTTGGGCGGTGGTGTATACTTCAAGAGTGCCCTCAGTGGGCACTGCGTGCCCACAAATTCGCTAATGACATTTTTAACCCAAAATGGTGTGTTTAACTCTAAAAACATCCTCAACAACTCCAAATGAAAATAAAATAATAAAAGGAAGAAACATAAACAAATAAAAAGGAAACACAACTAAAATGGAAGAAAAGCACACACAAACGGAATGTAAATAACGCTCAAAATGTAAATAATGCCCTCAGTAGGGGCGCAAGTATACACCGACATTGGGATCGCTACAAGTAATAAAGTGGTAAAAGTACCGAGTATCGTATCCACAGGGATTGGACTTCAATGTTCTGAGTCCTAAGTCGAGAATACACTGATTTCAATGAGATAAGAAGAAAATATTGTTTTAGCGATTTTTGGATTTTTAACAACAAAAAGTAAAAAAGTAAATAAAATGGGTATGGGTGTAAGTTTTCCTTGAGATGTTCGTAGTGACGAAATGGTTAGTCACTTTGTAATACGGAATATGTCTATAAAAAGTCCGATCTCTCGAAAGTATATTTTTATAGACCGATCCTACAAAATGCCCATAAAGTCACCATTATTGTCGACTCTTAATCTTGCCGATTTAACTAAGTATGACTAAAAAATAAAGTTCAATCAGTATGGAGATTTACACCCAAATCTCTTTGTGATATAAATCTCGACCGAAGTTCGAACCTTAGTAAATCATGCAGAACCCGTATCTCTACGTGGTTATCAAAGACTTTCTCTCAAATCTTTGTGCATCACTTAAGCCGTATTTCGGATCCGCCCCTCTCGAGGTCTAAGATCTAATATTAACACTTCAAGGTGATCAGCTTATCTGCATTGAGTTTAAGTCTCGACTCAAGTGACCAAGCTTTAGAGTTAGCAAGGATGGCAACACCCAAGTGTCGCCTACTAGTCTCAAGTTCGACTCGCACCCACACCCAAAGAGGTGATTAGCTCATACTAAAAGTAAAAGACATGATAAAAGAAAGGAAATACTAAGTAACTAATTTCATTAATAAAATACGGAAAGTAAGTACGGAATTAAAATACAGAATTTAAAGTACTACACCTAAAGCCTAATGCTTGAGGTGTTTTATTGAAAGCAATTAAAAGAGAAATGAAAATCTAAACTTTTCTAAAGAGAGGAGAGAAAAATGAACGATTTGGTGCAGCTTCCTCTTCTTCTATTTATAGTAAATGAGATGGAGGTGATGGAGATTGAAATGTGTGCCATCCATCTTCAGCAACTTGTGCCACTTGCATTTTTAGGCGGTGGTGTATACTTCAAGAGTGCCTTCAGTGGGCATTGCGTGCCCACAAATTCGCCAATGACATTTTTAACCTAAAATTGTGTGTTTAACTCTAAAAACATCCTCAACAACTCCAAATGAAAATAAAATAATAAAAAGAAGAAACACAAAGAAATAAAAAGAAAACACAACTAAAATAGAAGAAAAGCACACACAAACGGAATGTAAATAACGCTCAAAGTGAGAGTTATCAAAGGAATAAGGTTTTGGTTCGAGAAAACAATGGGAAAATATGGGAAAGGGTTCCAAAAATGTTGGTGCTAGTAGGCTATGGTGGTGGATGTTCTTGATTTGGATTTCTAGGTTTGTTGGATTTATGTTTTTAATTTTGATTTTGGTATTTGATCTTGATCTTGATTTTGAGGGAAGATAAATCTGAAATATGAAGATATGAATATGATGTTTAAAAGAAAAAAATGTTTTTAATAATAATTAGAATTATATATATAATAAGGTTTTTATTTACTTAAAAGAAAAAGATAAAAAGACAAAAAGGAAAAAAGACCAATCTACCCCAGAACTAACGATTTGTTTTATCGGCCGTTAAGTGGAGGGACTAAAACTAGGCAATAATGTAAACGTTAATGACAAATTTGTACTTTTTAAACTCTAGCTGAGGACTTAAAAGCTAACTGGTAGTTGATAAGCTAGTTGATGAAGAAGTCATGTTTGACTAACTTATAAACATGTAAAATGACAAAAAAATACATCTTTAAAAAAATTATCAATTACAATATTTAATTATATAACTCAAATAAATTTATAGCAATATAATATGTTAATTAATTGAATCAATGTAGTAAATAAAAATTAAATAATACAATATATTAACTAAAGCATTTAAAATGTATTATTACATATATACTATAAATTTTGAATTTATTAAAACAGGTTTTAGAAAAATATATTAACTTATGATTTTAAATAACCGTTACATATTGATTAATATTAAAAAATATATAAAAATAATTTATATGATTAATAATAACTCTAAATAATTAAAAATTAATATCAATGTATAACTAAAATTTAATTTAATAATTTTTAGTTAATATTTATTAATTAATATAATTAAATTTAAAAAATTAATATTTATTTATAATAATAGTTAGTAAATAATAATTAATATTAATTAGAGTATAATTGAAATATTCATAAAAATCTACTCAAAAGTTACTCCAAGTAGTTTATCAAAAAAATTAATTTATGATCATTCAAACATGTATTCCAAAAATAAGCTAATTTTTATTTGCCAATCCACTAGTACTCATAGAAAAAAAAATCGAGATGCTCTATTTGAAATAAGTGATGTCTAACAATAATTTAATAAAAACAAATAAACATCACAAAGATTTTATTTTTATTTGTTAACCAGTAATTGAAAAATATAAAATTAAATAATTTAAAGACTGTGAGTAATCCGTTACTGGTAATCTGTCATTAATGTTTGTCGGTAACATTTTATAGTATCTGGTTTTCTATAATTTTTCTAAAATATAGAATCAAATGTTAAAATCTTTAAAAAGAGTTACATTCATCTTTAACAGCTTTGTTATTTTAGGGATTTTAACATAAATTATATTAATATAATATTCTCTAACTTGTATTCCTAAGACACTTTAAAAGAAAAACTTAATATAAAATGATAAAAGATTTATGTTATTGGTGGGTTGAATAAAATAATTATTTCTCTTTCCTATTTAGAGAATTATAAAGAGTTCTCTATATTTAGAGATTTTTCCATTATTCTTTATTTTAGCAAACAAGATAGCACGTTGTTGGTGAAGAATTATACATAATTAATGTTGTTGGAGATTTTTCCATTATTTTCTATTTTAGCAATGTTGTTGGAGATGCTCTTAGTTTTGTTATAGTATAATTATCAAAAAACATTTTTTTCACGAGACTTGTATCATCTCTAAGTATATACAATTAATATTGAAACGAAAAAGATATAATGTTATCCTCCTTGGATACGGTGATACATACCGAGATATGGTGGCCATGTGTTTAAATCCTCATATAATGTATGATGGATAGGGTGGATAATTAGAGCATTACCAACAATGATTATAATATTAAATTATTGTATTCTTTATTAAAATATTTTTTTTTTAAATATTATTTTTAAAAGATTTTTATTGGTGCTCTCACCTAATAATCATTTTTAGGGTTAACTCCATTTGGAGAAAAACTCTTTCTCTCTCTTACTTTCTCCATTTTTTAGATAGTTTTGGGGAAGCTATTGGAGCAAAAAAAACAACCTAAAATCTCCATATTCTCATTTTTTTCAAAATAGGGAAGCTGTTGGAGATGCTCTTAAGGCCGTGTGTACCGCCATCGGGTACCACGGCCGGGTTCAAGAAGCGGGTAGGGGGCGGGTAGGGGGTATCGGGTAGGAGTGGGTTCGGGAACCCGGGGGAACCCGGCCAAATTTTATTTTTTTTAATGTTTTTTAGGGTAAGGAGGGTAGGAAAGAGAAAAGCTGATGTGGCATTCGGGTTCAGTGGGTTCGTGGGTTGGCGGTACTCCACTTTAGGGTAAGGAGGGTAGGAAAGAGAAAAGCTGATGTAGCGCTGAGGTGGCATTCGGGTTCAGTGGGTTCGTGGGTTGACGGTACTCATGGTCTAAAGGAGTAAAATACATTAAAATAAAATAGAATTTATTTTGGTTTTAAAAACATTTTTAATAGCTTTTTTAAAATGATGAAAATTGAATTTTAATATTTTAAGTTGTTCTAACAACCTTTTTATATGGGAAATTAATTAAAATACCCCAAGTTTGACTTCGTCTTACCAAAATACCCTAAATCTCTACCGATTTACCAAAATGCTCTAAATTTCCGCGATGGGCCTCGCGATCGTGGGCTAGGGCATACGTGGCACCCATGATTGGCCAAAGTGTCCCGCGAAGCCCATCAACTATGGCCGCGGTGACACTTTTGGTCCCTCCCCGCGGTGGTTGCCCGCGATAGGCCCGCGATGGCCAAAAAAATTACACTTTTGGCCCCTGTAATTGAACGAATCTTGCATGCTTTTACTGTTTTTTTCCACAATTATTGTACTTTGAAGACCAATTTGTGGTTCAAATTCACTGGCTTGTTTGAGATTTCATCCATAAATATCAGTGTATTTGCAATCCATAATTCACACTCAATTCATTATTATTTCTTGCTCTTGCTTTCTTTCTTGATTTCTCTCTTGCTTTCTTTCTTTGAGTTGTTTTCTCTCTTGATTTCTCTCATTTCATCCACAAATGGCATCGTCATCAAACCCATCGTCTACTACTGAAAAAATGCCACCTAAACTCGAGGTCGCCATAGCAAAAAAGGAAAGGGAGATAAAGGAACTGACACAAGAGTGGAAACAAATCATGGCCAGGAAGGAAGTCCACTTGAAAAGGGTCGAAGAGGAAGAAAAGGAGATCGCCAGGATGAAAGGGAATATAAAAGCTAGGGAGGCTCGTATTCGTCGAGAAAAAGAAGAAACTCACCATATTATGCAAGACTTCGCAATTCTTCAAGCGAAGGTAACCGAGAAGCAAACTTGGATTGATGAAACTAAAGCAATTTTTGACTAGGTGGTGATTGTTTTAGTACTTTGTTGTTTATGTGTTGTTGTTTTGTATTTTTTTTTTTTTTGTTGTTTTATACTTTGTTGCTCATGAATAAAAGTCTATAGTTTGTCTGAAAAGTAGTTTTTAAGTAGTCTGAAATTTGTCTGAAAAGTGGTTCATGTTAAAAATACAACTCATAAATGTTATACAAGATTATTTCATAGCAAACACATACTAATAAATACAATACAAAATTATCCAAATTTGAGGCTACGGCTAGACGATGGTTTGGTTTTTTGAAAATCCGGCTCTACTTCTTACATGCTCTGGCGAGACGAGTCTCAAAGTGTTAAGCTCCACTTTCTCAATGTACACTTCAATCACAGTATGGCCGTCAACATACTGGCGTATGTTGGCTACATCTTCGTCGGTACTCAATTCTACCAGTCCAGCCAAGAAGTCTGCATTCGGCCTCTTAAAATACAACCTATTACATTTTGGTTCTTCATATTCCAACTCTTTCATGATCTGTTCAAGCAGTTGCATAGAAAGATCCTCCACATCTAACATGTCAACATAAATTTCTAAACCACGAAAATAATGTCTTTTGGGTGGTTTCGTGAAGTACCCACCATGGTGGACTTTCATGGTGAACAACTGTGGATAGTTATCTGTTGATGAACATTAATTAATATAGTTAGTTCGTAGAAAAACGGTAGTAACAAGCAAAAACTCAATGAAACATGAACACTAATGTAACGACCCGGATTTCCATACATAGTTCAAATAGCATACATTGCATAACGTCGTTAAGAACAAGAGATACATTATATAACAAATACGGTCCCCTAGTCTTTTACAAACATTCAGTACATCATTACAAACGTTTACATAGTAAATTACATCATTACTAATAAAATACAGTAACTACAAAACACATTATATTCTTCAACTACATAGTCCTCCCAAAAGCTATTCTCGGTTTAACCTTCTTATTTGCCCTTACTTGATCCTCGACCTGTAATACATATTTAACAAAATGAGGGTTAGACTGTAATACCCCGGGTAAATTCGTTAGTTAAAATCCATTTTCCGTTAAATAAAGTTAACTTTAAAGTTTAAGGTTTAGGGTGAGTTTGGTTAAATTAAAGGTTTAAAGGTGTTTTGGTTATTAATAAGGAGTACAAGGTCTAAGTGGTAAATATATTTAGATATTAGCCTTTAGAAGTCCAGATATTTTTACAATTCAGAAAAATCAGTTTTCAAGTGTGTGTGTGTGTGTTTTTGGAGAGAAGAAGAGGAAAGAAGGGTTTATGGCTAAGGATGTATAATTGATGCACTTGGAAGTGAAATTAAGGTATGCTCTTCTTATGTTTTATGTTTGTAATCACTGGTACTAGGTTTCTATCCGATTAGAATAGTCCATTTCATGTTTGGTATTGATTCTGTCGATTTCTGGGCAAAAAGGATGAAACCGACAGAGGTGTCCGGACACAGTAAGAATGTGTCCGGTAGTCCTGTTGATAGTGTCCGGATGATTTTGTTGATAGTGTCCGGGTGACATTTTAGTGGTGTCCGGACGAGTCTTTATCCGGGTAAGTTATCTTTTCACTATTTTTCCGGATGAAATGGATATCGGATGGTATCCGGATGCCTTGGTGTCCGGATTGAAGATGTTATCCGGATTGTCTAGGTTGCCGGAAAATTGTGTTGTCCGAAAAGTTCATGATTGTCCGGGTGGTTTGAGGTTTCCGGATAACTTGGCTGTTTGGTCAATTTTGAGGATAAGAGTTATGTAGATGTATCTAGAGTCCATAACCTACTAGTAAGTTTTATACATAAGTTGGTAAGGAGATATTTGTATATACATGGTTTCAGATTCTGAGAATTTTGGATAAAGGATCAGATAGCTTGGAGAAAGGCTTGGAAGCGTATTATAAGCATTCAATGTGAGTGTTTCTTTAAAACATTTTCGAACTGGGATATATATATATATATATATATATATATATGTGTGTATATATATATATATATGTATATATATATATGAGATGGTTATGTGGTAGGAATATGATTATGTGTATATAAAGGACAATATGATATATTGAAATATATATTGTATTTATATGAGCACTGCACTACACGAGTATATGTTAGCCGAATTATTAGTCGGCGGAGTTGTAAGGAAATGCAACGGAGCTGTATGGAATTGCAGTGGAGCTGTAGGAAATTGCAGTGGGGCTGTATGTGATTGCAGCGGAGTCGACTGTATTTTGGTACAGTGACGATAATTAGTTGGCTTGCTACCAACTAATTTGGCCATGAGAATGAGAATGAGGAGAATTACACTGTGCACGAATTATGATGTGATATTTGTATAATTATGGTATATGGGTGTTTTGACGAAAGATTTATATAAACTATTTTGATACATGGTATTACGTGAAATGGTTTTATAACGATTTTGAAATGACAGAGATTATCTCACTAGACCGTTTGGTCTAACCCTCATTTTCCTTTCAAAAATATGTATTCCAGGTCAAGGATTTGATAGCGGCAAAGGAAAGAATAAGGTGTAGGCTGCCTCCGCTGATCGATGATGTTTAAGAAGCTTTAATATATTTTGTAGTTTCAAGACTATTGAGACCGTACTTGGTTTGTTATGTAACTTTTGTTGTAAATTAATGATATGAATGCATGTTATGTTATATGATGTATGTTATGGCATTTGGGTTGTTACATAGACCTAATGGTCTAAGTGAGAAAATCCATGTTTCTTTGAAAATCCTTTGCACACCAACATTCACATAATACAAACACAATTATCATTTATGACTCAATCATCACTTATTATCCCATCTCATTCTCTTGGCCATATTAGTTGGTTGCAAGCCAACTAATAAATTAACTTCACTGTACGACAATTACAGCCAACAACGTTGTACGAATATTACAGCCAACACACCGGTCCTAAGCCCAGCCACGTATTCTCGTATAGTAGAATACTCATATAAATACAATATCTCAATATATCATTTTACATACATAAACACATAAGCACACCATCTATCACAATCCCAATCCACACATATATGTATTCCAGTTTAAAAACATTTTGAAGTAAAACTCACCTGTTTGACTTATCAAAACGTTCTCCAAGCTTTTCTCAAAACGACTCTGCTTTCACTTCAAATTCACAGTATCTGAAACAATTCAAATACAATACCTCTTTACCATATAGAACACAGAAGACTCTCTAGCAAGCTGAGAATCCTATTTAACCTATCACACTCTTATCCTTAATTGTTTCCCTACGGCGACTTAACACGGGGGTTCCGCTAAAGTATCTGAAATCTCAAAAAATGATCAAACAGCTAAAGTATCCGGATACCACAAGTTATCCGGACAACACTACTTTTTCGGACAACATGACTTTTTCGGACAACCTATACAATCCGGATAACACCCTGATAATGTCGATTTTCGACATTATTTTGAATCTCAAACTAGGTGGTTTGCGCATGTCTTCAAGTGAAATACGAGTTTTTCACGGTTTGTTGTTGAGAAAGTACAGGTACAAGCATTTTTGTCCAAAAGAGCAACAAAGTTGAGTTCCGGAGCTGAAAACGAGAGAAATCGAGAAATCGCGAAACAGAATCTGGCGCCAGTGCTGGCGCCAGCCAATCCGCGCCGCTATCCGCGCCGAGAACATAAACAGAAGTTGGCTCCGGTCATGGCGCCAGCCCATCCGCGCCGGCGCTGGCCCCGACGCCCAGTTGTTTAAAATTCTTTTCTTTAGTAGGGTTTGACACTTTTGAACGAAAGACACACACGACGGCCAGAGCATTTTAGGGGGCGATTTGGGAGACTTTTTACACCTTTCGGAGCCACGTTAGAGGATCAATCGGAGCCACGTTCATCACGCGAAGTAGATACGAACACGAGAGAAGGGAGTACATCATTCCATTCACCACGATCACGTTTGCCATGTTTTCTTCCATTGTTCTTTTCTTTTCTTTTGTGTTTGAATCTACCACCGACATGAACTAACCTGTTCATGTTGGGGGTTGGAATGAATTTAGTTTGTAAGCATATGAACAAATGACTTGAACATTTATCAGTTTTCCTATTTAATGAATGCGTGTAATTTGGTTTTAATGCTTTTGAGAGTTTAGCTACCTGTCAATTGTTTTGTTGTTTCCAGTTGAGTTCGAGAGAATTAACTGTTAACTAGAACTAGAAATTACATGTCTAAGGCGAGAATTTGGTGATAGAGATATACCGAATACGCCTTAATCCTAATTGAACCATTTAGGTTGAGATCGAGAGATAAAATCTATATGTTCACAATTAATCTTGCGCTTAATGTGTTTTGGAATCCATAAGTTGAGATCGAAAGATAAAACTTGTCATTTTCAAAATAAAACCCGTTGTTGCTCGAAAGAGAACAACGGTGACTTTTAAAGATTGGATATTCATTAAGGGAATAACTGGTAATCGTTTCAAGTCTGATATTCGTATGTGAAAACCTAAGGATTTCCAACCCTCAACTGTTTTCTCTATCGGAAGTTTCCAAAGCTGTTTACTGTCTTGTGTTTGATTTATTTTCTTGCAATTAATTAGTTCAACACCATCTCTCAATTTCGATAGTTCAGTTAATAGAGCTTGTAGTAATTGTGATACTTAGTTCCTAGTTCCTGTGGATTCGATACTCGTACTTACCGTACGTTATTACTTGATTTCGACACCGTACACTTGCGGTTAGATTTAGGGGGGTGAAAACCGCCTATCAAGTTTTTGGCGCCGTTGCCGGGGAACTAGTTGTAGCTAATAGCACTACCAGCTATACCCGCTATTAGATTGGACATTTTTTTTTCGTATTTTATTTCATACCTTCAATTTCTGGATTACTAAGTCTGTTTATTTTCTTTTCAGGTGCTCATGGGCGACGAAGCGAGACGTCCTATGCGGTCGTTCGCCGATCCGAACGTGGCGGCGGCACGCATAGGAATTCAACCACCCACCACCGCGGCTAATTACTTCGAAATCAAGCCGAGTACCATCGTAATGGTACAACAGAATCAGTTCGGGGGAGCACCAACTGAAGACCCCCACGCGCATCTACGAGCCTTCGAACGGATATGCAACACGTTCAAGATCAACGGAATGGAGGAGAACGCAATCAAGCTAAGGCTTTTCAGCTTTTCCCTAAAGGGTAGAGCTGAAATCTGGATAGAGGGTCTACCATCAGATCTTATCACTACATGGGCAGATCTGAAAGCGGCATTCCTTCAAAAATTCTTCCCGCCGGGAAGAACCGCTCAACTAATGGCCGACATTACGCACTTCGCGCAATGGGACCAAGAGACGCTATATGAGGCGTGGGAAAGATACAAAGACATGTTGAAGAAGTGTCCACATCACGGGTTACATGGTTGGGTCATAATCCAAACGTTCTTCGGAGGCCTTCACCAACAATTTAAGAATGACATCACGGCCGCAGCGGGTGGAGCTCTCATGAACAAGACGTATGAAGAAGCGGTTGACTTGATCGAGAACCTAGCCGAGCATAGCTATTCCACACCACGATCTTCTGTTGCACGGGTAGCGAGTGTTCGGGAATCGGATGAGCTGAAGGAACTCAAAGCTCAACTAGCTTTTATCACGGACCGACTGAAAGGAGGGAATTCGGGAGAACCTGAACAAGTTCAATATATGCAAAACCGGAACCAACCGAGGAACGATCTTTTCTCGAACACTTACAATGAGGGGTGGAAACGACATCCTAATCTTTCATGGAGCCAACCCGATCAGCAACCGCAAGGTAACTTCTCTAACTTTTCTAATGCTTCTAATACTAATAATGTGTACCGTCCTCCAGGTTTTCACCAAAGGAATGAAGGACCAACGATGGAGAAGAAACCGGGGCTGGAAGATATGCTCATGAAGTTCATGACGAAAATGGACAGCACGGTCGAGGGATTAGCAAGCACGATCAACATCGTCAAGGCGGCTACCGAGCAAAACACCGCCTCCATTAAGATCCTCGAAAGGCAAGTGGGGCAGATTTCCGAGGCCCTACAAAACGACCTCCCGGAGCACTCCCGAGTATGGCTGAAAGGAAACCGAGAGAGGAGTGCAATGCCATTTACCTAAGAAATGGCAAGGAGCTGAATGGGGAGCCGACAAGAGAAACCGATCCAAAGGAGAAAGAGGTCGAGATCATAGACATGACTGAGCTAGAGACTGAAGAAGAGGTAGTGATTGACGAAGAGAACAAGAAGAGCGGAGAGACGAAGCTAAAGCAACCACCGGTCAAGCCGGAAATTCCAAGAGTGCCATACCCGAATAGACTGAAAGCGAATAAGGATGATGTTAATTTTTCGAAATTTATTGATGTATTTAAAAAACTAACTATTAACATCCCTTTTGCAGATGCCTTAGCACAAATGCCTTCGTACATGAAGTTCATGAAAGAGATCCTTTCCAAAAAGAGGGCAATTGATCACCAATCCACCGTTGCACTCCCTGAAGAGTGTAGCGCAATTTTCCAGAATAAGCTTCCCCAGAAGCTCAACGATCCAGGGAGTTTTTCTATCCCTATCCAAATCGGGAAGTTTTCTTTTAATAAAGTGTTATGTGATTTAGGAGCGAGTATTAACTTAATGCCTCTCTCTATTTTCAGGAAACTCGGATTGGGTGAAGTGAGCCCAACATACATGACGCTGAAGCTCGCGGATAGATCGATCGTATATCCGTATGGAGTTATTGAAGACGTGCTAATCAAAGTTGGAAAATTCTACTTTCCAGTGGACTTCGTGGTGCTGAACATCGATGAAGATATAGAGGTCCCATTGATATTGGTACGATCCTTTCTAGCCACGAGTCGAGCATTAATTGACATGGAGGAAGGAGAGATGACCTTACGAGTTGGTGATGAAAAGGCGATATTCAAGATGTTTGAGAGTGGGAAGCACAAAGACGGAGTTGGTCATGGAAAGCAAGAGGTGGAAGAATCCGCGAAGAATCGTAAGTGTGGACGGTACAATCATGCGGATACGGAGCCAAGTTGAGAACCACACAGTCGTGCCACGACTTTAAATACGGCGCTGGGTGGGAGGCAACCCACCGAGGTTTGCGTTTTCTTTATTTTTCTGCATTTGGTGTGTTTTCATTTAAAAAAAAATTCAGTTTTCTTTGCTTTCTTTTTCTTTTTGTTTTTGTTCGTGCATCCCCTTCGCCGTCGTTTCCGATGTCTTCCAACTAGGCGTTCCAATCTGTCAAGAGAATCTCTCCGGGCAAACAGGTATGTTCTAATTCTACATGTTAACGAGTGGTGTATGATGTTTTGGTTCCATCAGCTGAACGAGATGCAACAAACCTAAGTTTCACTTAGGTTTGGGGTGCCTCACTTTTTAAACATCTACGCACTCACTTTTATCCCTGTGCAAACCTCGGTTTCACCGAGGTTTGGGGTGGCCATGTTTTTGAAAAAACTAGATTAGCTCTTTGTGCTTCATGTTATGCTATGTATGCCTGTCTATTACCTGTAATAACCGCACAACGATACTTGTCTTAGTATCGCCTACGCCGACACCTGCACATTGGGGACAATGTGTGGGTAAGGTTTGGGGTTGCCCAATCGGGCCCACGTTTATGCACGTAGATTTCCCGCACCTCTGCATGCCTTAGATCACTTTAGCTAAAATTTTTGCTTTGAATGATTGAGACCGACCATTGTGGGAAGAATCTTGTGATAGTGACGTGACCATTAGGGAAGGACTGGGAAAGGACATGACTAGGGACATTAGTGGAGACCACCCTATAGTGAGACTTGAGCCTAAAAGACGTTATTCATTTCGAGGGATTCATATACGAAAATCATATACACTTTTTCGAGTTCCTTGTCGTGAATATAGACTGATATCGCTATATTATTGCATTAAGTAGCAAAGACTACCATCAGGATATTAGGTAAGGGTGTAGTAGACCATTTCGTGTGGACCTTAAGAGATGATTCCAGGCATTGTGTGTTTGTTTAACCCTGTTTTTAGCTTTCGTAACCCTTTCACCCATTTGTGTGTAACCATAGCCCTTTGTAGCCATACACTCACCTTTTCATTTCAGACCCACCTTAAACCCGAGCCAAAAGCCTTAGCCAACCTTATCCGAAAGTGTGTCAATCTGAGCGGTAATGAACTGAAAGATAGAGCAGAAAAGAAAATAGTGCAGGCCAGTCATTGAGAATAAAATGGGTCAATGTAACCCAAGAAATAGGAAAGAGGGCCAATGTCGCCCCAATCAAAAAAAACAAAAAAAAGAGGACCAATGAAGTCCCAACTGAAAAAAAAATATAGAGAAAATGCAAAAAGAAAAGAAATACAGTTATTAGTGATAGCATCCGTTGCAGCAGAAAATAAGAGAGTCAAAGCGACTCCAATAGTGACAAAGAGGGCCAAATAATAGAGCGGAAAACTATAGAGTCATAACTACTAACGGTTGACACGTCGAGGATTTTTGTTCTTTTACCCTTCGTTTCTAAGCCATAACCCTAGCCCCGTTACAACCCTCGTAAAGACCTGGATGATCTTTTGGAAAATGTGATTAGAGTCTACGACTGCCTTTACCAATATTCCATGTCTTGCTGCTTGATTCCTTTCTGAGATCAACTTTTTGAACATTTGTGCGTCTTTCAATAGAGTTGTCATGTAATTATTGCGTATTCTGGTACATAAACTCTTTAGACATGACAACATGTGCGATAACCTAGGTTCGAGCGAATTGAGGGAATCCCGTGAGGTAGGGTCGAGGCGAAATGTTTTCCTTAGTATGTCCGGACCTAGAACAACCTTAATGGAAACAAAGCAGTCACGAGTTCAACTTACAATGGAAGGTCATAGATCAAACGAAATAGGAATGAGGCGAGAATGAGATAGGCATTCACGGGTATGGGAAATCACCAGTGCATCACGTGGTACCAATTGGGAGGTGTGCAGTTATTACATTTCTCTGATATGTGCTTTTATTCTATTTTATCGTTATTTTGCTTGAGGACAAGCAACGCTCGGTTTGGGGTTGTTGATAATGTCGATTTTCGACATTATTTTGAATCTCAAACTAGGTGGTTTGCGCATGTCTTCAAGTGAAATACGAGTTTTTCACGGGTTGTTGTTGAGAAAGTACAGGTACAAGCATTTTTGTCCAAAAGAGCAACAAAGTTGAGTTCCGGAGCTGAAAACGAGAGAAATCGAGAAATCGCGAAACAGTGATGGCGCCAGCCAATCCGCGCCGAGAACATAAACAGAAGTTGGCGCCGGTCATGGCGCCAGCCCATCCGCGCCGGCGCTGGCCCCGACGCCCAGTTGTTTAAAATTCTTTTCTTTAGTAGGGTTTGACACTTTTGAACGAAAGACACACACGACGGCCAGAGCATTTTAGGGGGCGATTTTGGGAGACTTTTTACACCTTTCGGAGCCACGTTAGAGGATCAATCGGAGCCACATTCATCACGCGAAGTAGATACGAACACGAGAGAAGGGAGTACATCATTCCATTCACCACGATCACGTTTGCCATGTTTTCTTCCATTGTTCTTTTCTTTTCTTTTGTATTTGAATCCACCACCGACATGAATTAACCTGTTCATGTTGGGGGTTGGAATGAATTTAGTTTGTAAGCATATGAACAGATGACTTGAACATTTATCAGTTTCCCTATTTAATGAATGCGTGTAATTTGGTTTTAATGCTTTTGAGAGTTTAGCTACCTGTCAATTGTTTTGTTGTTTCCAGTTGAGTTCGAGAGAATTAACTGTTAACTAGAACTAGAAATTACATGTCTAAGGCGAGAATTTGATGATAGAGATATACCGAATACGCCTTAATCCTAATTGAACCATTTAGGTTGAGATCGAGAGATAAAATCTATATGTTCACAATTAATCTTGCTCTTAATGTGTTTTGGAATCCATAAGTTGAGATCGAAAGATAAAACTTGTCATTTTCAAAATAAAACCCGTTGTTGCTCGAAAGAGAACAACGGTGACTTTTAAAGATTGGATATTCATTAAGGGAATAACTGGTAATCGTTTCAAGTCTGATATTCGTATGTGAAAACCTAAGGATTTCCAACCCTCAACTGTTTTCTCTATCGGAAGTTTCCAAAGCTGTTTACTGTCTTGTGTTTGATTTATTTTCTTGCAATTAATTAGTTCAACACCATCTCTCAATTTCGATAGTTCAGTTAATAGAGCTTGTAGTAATTGTGATACTTAGTTCCTAGTTCCTGTGGATTCGATACTCGTACTTACCGTACGTTATTACTTGATTTCGACACCGTACACTTGTGGTTAGATTTAGGGGGGTGAAAACCGCCTATCAAGTTTTTGGCGCCGTTGCCGGGGAACTAGTTGTAGCTAATAGCACTACCAGCTATACCCGCTATTAGATTGGACATTTTTTTTTCGTATTTTATTTCATACCTTCAATTTCTGGATTACTAAGTCTGTTTATTTTCTTTTCAGGTGCTCATGGGCGACGAAGCGAGACGTCCTATGCGGTCGTTCGCCGATCCGAACGTGGCGGCGGCACGCATAGGAATTCAACCACCCACCACCGCGGCTAATTACTTCGAAATCAAGCCGAGTACCATCGTAATGGTACAACAGAATCAGTTCGGGGGAGCACCAACTGAAGACCCCCACGCGCATCTACGAGCCTTCGAACGGATATGCAACACGTTCAAGATCAACGGAATGGAGGAGAACGCAATCAAGCTAAGGCTTTTCAGCTTTTCCCTAAAGGGTAGAGCTGAAATCTGGATAGAGGGTCTACCATCAGATCTTATCACTACATGGGCAGATCTGAAAGCGGCATTCCTTCAAAAATTCTTCCCGCCGGGAAGAACCGCTCAACTAATGGCCGACATTACGCACTTCGCGCAATGGGACCAAGAGACGCTATATGAGGCGTGGGAAAGATACAAAGACATGTTGAAGAAGTGTCCACATCACGGGTTACATGGTTGGGTCATAATCCAAACGTTCTTCGGAGGCCTTCACCAACAATTTAAGAATGACATCACGGCCGCAGCGGGTGGAGCTCTCATGAACAAGACGTATGAAGAAGCGGTTGACTTGATCGAGAACCTAGCCGAGCATAGCTATTCCACACCACGATCTTCTGTTGCACGGGTAGCGAGTGTTCGGGAATCGGATGAGCTGAAGGAACTCAAAGCTCAACTAGCTTTTATCACGGACCGACTGAAAGGAGGGAATTCGGGAGAACCTGAACAAGTTCAATATATGCAAAACCGGAACCAACCGAGGAACGATCTTTTCTCGAACACTTACAATGAGGGGTGGAAACGACATCCTAATCTTTCATGGAGCCAACCCGATCAGCAACCGCAAGGTAACTTCTCTAACTTTTCTAATGCTTCTAATACTAATAATGTGTACCGTCCTCCAGGTTTTCACCAAAGGAATGAAGGACCAACGATGGAGAAGAAACCGGGGCTGGAAGATATGCTCATGAAGTTCATGACGAAAATGGACAGCACGGTCGAGGGATTAGCAAGCACGATCAACATCGTCAAGGCGGCTACCGAGCAAAACACCGCCTCCATTAAGATCCTCGAAAGGCAAGTGGGGCAGATTTCCGAGGCCCTACAAAACGACCTCCCGGAGCACTCCCGAGTATGGCTGAAAGGAAACCGAGAGAGGAGTGCAATGCCATTTACCTAAGAAATGGCAAGGAGCTGAATGGGGAGCCGACAAGAGAAACCGATCCAAAGGAGAAAGAGGTCGAGATCATAGACATGACTGAGCTAGAGACTGAAGAAGAGGTAGTGATTGACGAAGAGAACAAGAAGAGCGGAGAGACGAAGCTAAAGCAACCACCGGTCAAGCCGGAAATTCCAAGAGTGCCATACCCGAATAGACTGAAAGCGAATAAGGATGATGTTAATTTTTCGAAATTTATTGATGTATTTAAAAAACTAACTATTAACATCCCTTTTGCAGATGCCTTAGCACAAATGCCTTCGTACATGAAGTTCATGAAAGAGATCCTTTCCAAAAAGAGGGCAATTGATCACCAATCCACCGTTGCACTCACTGAAGAGTGTAGCGCAATTTTCCAGAATAAGCTTCCCCAGAAGCTCAACGATCCAGGGAGTTTTTCTATCCCTATCCAAATCGGGAAGTTTTCTTTTAATAAAGTGTTATGTGATTTAGGAGCGAGTATTAACTTAATGCCTCTCTCTATTTTCAGGAAACTCGGATTGGGTGAAGTGAGCCCAACATACATGACGCTGAAGCTCGCGGATAGATCGATCGTATATCCGTATGGAGTTATTGAAGACGTGCTAATCAAAGTTGGAAAATTCTACTTTCCAGTGGACTTCGTGGTGCTGAACATCGATGAAGATATAGAGGTCCCATTGATATTGGGACGATCCTTTCTAGCCACGAGTCGAGCATTAATTGACATGGAGGAAGGAGAGATGACCTTACGAGTTGGTGATGAAAAGGCGATATTCAAGATGTTTGAGAGTGGGAAGCACAAAGACGGAGTTGGTCATGGAAAGCAAGAGGTGGAATAATCCGCGAAGAATCGTAAGTGTGGACGGTACAATCCTGCGGATACGGAGCCAAGTTGAGAACCACACAGTCGTGCCACGACTTTAAATACGGCGCTGGGTGGGAGGCAACCCACCGAGGTTTGCGTTTTCTTTATTTTTCTGCATTTGGTGTGTTTTCATTTAAAAAAAATTCAGTTTTCTTTGCTTTCTTTTTCTTTTTGTTTTTGTTCGTGCATCCCCTTCGCCGTCGTTTCCGATGTCTTCCAACTAGGCGTTCCAATCTTTCAAGAGAATCTCTCCGGGCAAACATGTATGTTCTAATTCTACATGTTAACGAGTGGTGTATGATGTTTTGGTTCCATCAGCTGAACGAGATGCAACAAACCTAAGTTTCACTTAGGTTTGGGGTGCCTCACTTTTTAAACATCTACGCACTCACTTTTATCCCTGTGCAAACCTCGGTTTCACCGAGGTTTGGGGTGGCCATGTTTTTGAAAAAACTAGATTAGCTCTTTGTGCTTCATGTTATGATATGTATGCCTGTCTATTACCTGTAATAACCGCACAACGATACTTGTCTTAGTATCGCCTACGCCGACACCTGCACATTGGGGACAATGTGTGGGTAAGGTTTGGGGTTGCCCAATCGGGCCCACGTTTATGCACGTAGATTTCCCGCACCTCTGCATGCCTTAGATCACTTTAGCTAAAAAATTTGCTTTGAATGATTGAGACCGACCATTGTGGGAAGAATCTTGTGATAGTGACGTGACCATTAGGGAAGGACTGGGAAAGGACATGACTAGGGACATTAGTGGAGACCACCCTATAGTGAGACTTGAGCCTAAAAGACGTTATTCATTTCGAGGGATTCATATACGAAAATCATATACACTTTTTCGAGTTCCTTGTCGTGAATATAGACTGATCTCGCTATATTATTGCATTAAGTAGCAAAGACTACCATCAGGATATTAGGTAAGGGTGTAGTAGACCATTTCGTGTGGACCTTAAGAGATGATTCCAGGCATTGTGTGTTTGTTTAACCCTGTTTTTAGCTTTCGTAACCCTTTCACCCATTTGTGTGTAACCATAGCCCTTTGTAGCCATACACTCACCTTTTCATTTCAGACCCACCTTAAACCCGAGCCAAAAGCCTTAGCCAACCTTATCCGAAAGTGTGTCAATCTGAGCGGTAATGAACTGAAAGATAGAGCAGAAAAGAAAATAGTGCAGGCCAGTCATTGAGAATAAAATGGGTCAATGTAACCCAAGAAATAGGAAAGAGGGCCAATGTCGCCCCAATCAAAAAAAACAAAAAAAAGAGGACCAATGAAGTCCCAACTGAAAAAAAAATATAGAGAAAATGCAAAAAGAAAAGAAATACAGTTATTAGTGATAGCATCCGTTGCAGCAGAAAATAAGAGAGTCAAAGCGACTCCAATAGTGACAAAGAGGGCCAAATAATAGAGCGGAAAACTATAGAGTCATAACTACTAACGGTTGACACGTCGAGGATTTTTGCCCTTTTACCCTTCGTTTCTAAGCCATAACCCTAGCCCCGTTACAACCCTCGTAAAGACCTGGATGATCTTTTGGAAAATGTGATTAGAGTCTACGACTGCCTTTACCAATATTCCATGTCTTGCTGCTTGATTCCTTTCTGAGATCAACTTTTTGAACATTTGTGCGTCTTTCAATAGAGTTGTCATGTAATTATTGCGTATTCTGGTACATAAACTCTTTAGACATGACAACATGTGCGATAACCTAGGTTCGAGCGAATTGAGGGAATCCCGTGAGGTAGGGTCGAGGCGAAATGTTTTCCTTAGTATGTCCGGACCTAGAACAACCTTAATGGAAACAAAGCAGTCACGAGTTCAACTTACAATGGAAGGTCATAGATCAAACGAAATAGGAATGAGGCGAGAATGAGATAGGCATTCACGGGTATGGGAAATCACCAGTGCATCACGTGGTACCAATTGGGAGGTGTGCAGTTATTACATTTCTCTGATATGTGCTTTTATTCTATTTTATCGCTATTTTGCTTGAGGACAAGCAACGCTCGGTTTGGGGTTGTTGATAATGTCGATTTTCGACATTATTTTGAATCTCAAACTAGGTGGTTTGCGCATGTCTTCAAGTGAAATACGAGTTTTTCACGGGTTGTTGTTGAGAAAGTACAGGTACAAGCATTTTTGTCCAAAAGAGCAACAAAGTTGAGTTCCGGAGCTGAAAACGAGAGAAATCGAGAAATCGCGAAACAGTGATGGCGCCAGCCAATCCGCGCCGAGAACATAAACAGAAGTTGGCGCCGGTCATGGCGCCAGCCCATCCGCGCCGGCGCTGGCCCCGACGCCCAGTTGTTTAAAATTCTTTTCTTTAGTAGGGTTTGACACTTTTGAACGAAAGACACACACGACGGCCAGAGCATTTTAGGGGGCGATTTTGGGAGACTTTTTACACCTTTCGGAGCCACGTTAGAGGATCAATCGGAGCCACGTTCATCACGCGAAGTAGATACGAACACGAGAGAAGGGAGTACATCATTACATTCACCACGATCACGTTTGCCATGTTTTCTTCCATTGTTCTTTTCTTTTCTTTTGTGTTTGAATCCACCACTGACATGAACTAACCTGTTCATGTTGGGGGTTGGAATGAATTTAGTTTGTAAGCATATGAACAGATGACTTGAACATTTATCAGTTTTCCTATTTAATGAATGCGTGTAATTTGGTTTTAATGCTTTTGAGAGTTTAGCTACCTGTCAATTGTTTTGTTGTTTCCAGTTGAGTTCGAGAGAATTAACTGTTAACTAGAACTAGAAATTACATGTCTAAGGCGAGAATTTGGTGATAGAGATATACCGAATACGCCTTAATCCTAATTGAACCATTTAGGTTGAGATCGAGAGATAAAATCTATATGTTCACAATTAATCTTGCGCTTAATGTGTTTTGGAATCCATAAGTTGAGATCGAAAGATAAAACTTGTCATTTTCAAAATAAAACCCGTTGTTGCTCGAAAGAGAACAACGGTGACTTTTAAAGATTGGATATTCATTAAGGGAATAACTGGTAATCGTTTCAAGTCTGATATTCGTATGTGAAAACCTAAGGATTTCCAACCCTCAATTGTTTTCTCTATCGGAAGTTTCCAAAGCTGTTTACTGTCTTGTGTTTGATTTATTTTCTTGCAATTAATTAGTTCAACACCATCTCTCAATTTCGATAGTTCAGTTAATAGAGCTTGTAGTAATTGTGATACTTAGTTCCTAGTTCCTGTGGATTCGATACTCGTACTTACCGTACGTTATTACTTGATTTCGACACCGTACACTTGCGGTTAGATTTAGGGGAGTGAAAACCGCCTATCACACCCGGACACCAAAGCAATCCGGATACCATCCGATATCTCATTCCATCCGGAAACCTTAAGGAAAATGGAACTTACCCGGATAAGGAACCCGTCCGGACACCACCAACAAAACTACCCGGACACTATAAACCAGACTACCCGGAAACCTTCATTCTATCCGGAAACCACTATCGGTTTGCATACTTTTTACCCAGATTTAACAGAAAACGATTCTATACATGAAATCAGTGATTCTAATCCGATAGGAACAATCTAATAGCAATTACACACATAATTTGTAAAGAAAACATACCTGATAATCACTTCCAAGTACCCAATTGATGCCTTGACCTATCTTTCACTTCTTTTCTCTTCTTGCTCTCAAAACACACACTACACACACAGCTAAATCTAATATTTTCTATTTCTGGAAATATCTGAAATCTGAAGGAGATAATATCAACCCAAAGTTACCATCTAGACCTTGAACTTCTCAATAATGACCCAACATACCCTAAACTTATAAATTAATCCAAATTTACCCTAAACATTAATTGTAAAGTTAATTTTATTTAACGGGATGAGATTTTAACTAACGAACTTACCCGGGGTATTACAACTAACCATATAACTCTTTGCCAGTGTCTGAAAACGATTCAGATAAACGCCTAAAGCACCAAACATGAAGGTTTGGGGATGCCATGTAAGAATACGTTAACGGATAATATGTTCTCGTATATGTGTTTTACGACTAATCTAGCATAGGTTATTTATAGGCAAATGTGGATGCTTTTACTGCACTTAGGTCCCTGTCTTTGCCCTAACACAACTTAGGTCCCTGTCTTTGCTCTAACACAACTTAGGTCCTTGTCTTTTCTTTAACACAACTTAGGTCCCTGTCAACGCTATCATATGATATAGTTCTATATAACCATTACTATTCTCTCCATTTAGACTACTACCATTATGATCATCATCCTATGTTCTGTTTCAAGTACATTTCAAAAGAAAACTGGTCCCAATCAATGTTCAGATCAACGCACATAAGTTATGTTTGATAAATTACAACGCACTAAACATACAATATTTATCGTCTCAATCAAGGGAAATCAACGTTCAGATCAACAATATCATATGATATAGTTCCATGTGGTTCAAGCTCTGACGGGCCCGCGGTGTTACTTAGTTGAGTGCTTGTGCGTCTACTCCTTAGCACGGTTGAAGGGGCGGGATTTGGACACTCTCCACGAGTATGTCCTATGCATTGGCACTGAGTACATTTTCGATGTATCGAACCTTCACCACGTGATGGACGTCGGTCGTTCTTTCTCGGTCTCCCGGCTCTGTTCTTATCGTTTAAAGGTAGATGGCATGGCGGAAGCGGGTCGGGTGGATACTCCAATGCTTCAGGGGGTCCAACTAGATTTATTACCTCTACGTATGTTCTCCAGTAAGTTTCGGACGTGAAGAAAACTACAGCCAAGTCGCTGCAATCTCTACGACCCATATGTCTTGCCGCAGCGATGGCATGGACGCACGGTAACCCAGATTTTTGCCATTCGCGACACGAACAAGTGCGGTCGGTCATATGCACAGTCGCGTGAAGATGGTCATCCAGAACCTCGTACCTCCCATACCCGATTTCTCTTACACTCCATGTTGCCGCGTGACGCGCCCTGCGGAGAACTATCTCCTCCGCCGCTGGTGTGAGTGCATTTTGCAGCTCAGCTCCTTTTCGGCGTCGAAGTTGGTACCACTCTTGTTGAAAGGTCCGAAAGTAGTCCATAAGATTAACAATCGGACATCTATGCGCAAAACGAGAGAGTGCATTCACCGACTCTGCACTATTGGAGGTCAGAATGTCATACCGTTGTCCAGGAAAATGGGCCACGGACCACCTCTCCGGTCCAGCTTCGTCCATGACTTTGGCTGCTTCCTTGGCACTAACTCGTAGAAGATTCATGTACCGGTTAAACTCCCGATCCGTATATGCTCTGCATGCCTGCCAGTAGACATCCTTGTAGGTGGTCATACGTTTGTCCCTGGTTTTGGCGTTTATCTCCAAATGTCGACAACATATGGCGTGAGGGGCGTTTGGGTACATGGCAGAGATTGTGGCGCTTATGGAAGGAGCCCTGTCGGACATAAACACCAACCCTTACGGGTCTCCGATAGCTTGTCTCAACATGGACAGAAACCAAGTCCACTCGTCCCCGGATTCGGATTTGCCTACGCCGAAAGCTACTGGAACGATGGAGTTATCCCCGTCCATGGCAACCGCCAGGAACATCATACCCAAGTAAGGTCCCTTTAAATAGGCAGCGTCTATTACCAGGACACAACGTAGATTTGCCAGAAATGTGCGGATCTGCAAAAACATAGGTGATTTTCCTTTGTAAATGTTATAGTTTATAATGTGTAAACATATGACGTGTTAAAATACGTACCGCGGGTCCAAGGGCCACGAAGCACATCTCAAACCGTCCATGTGAATTGGTCCTTAGCTGCGTGACAGTACCAGGATTATGCAACTGCAAATTATATAAATATGTTGGGAGTCGTTCATACGACTCCTCGAACGTGCCTCTCACCAATAGCAGTGCCCTGCATCGCGCACGCCAAGCTTGGTGGTAACCAATCGTGACGCCGAACTGCTGGTGAACATCGTCCACGATGTCCTTTGGACGCAATGACCTGCTAGCATCAACAAATTTGTTTTTCAGTATCGTACCCAAAGTCCTTTTGGTGGCTTATTTGTGGTGGGGATTCAGTTGCGTCCTCGTACAAGTGTGTACGTCGTGCAAATTTCTAATAAGTAACGCCCCTCCTTTCTCTCCTGCGGGAATCGCATACATCCTCCACTCATAGTTTTCTCTCGCACATTCAACTATGTATCTGCTTTTGTCAGATTTCAGCGTGTGACTTTCGAAACCCTCTTCCAAGAACTTACGTCCGACCTGACTTGCCAAGTGATCCTTCGAATCAAATATCTGACCTACTTTTAACCTTAAACTGCGATTATAAGGTGTAGGTTCGTAGGTTTGTGTATGGGTATTCTGGTCTGGAAGAATAGGGGGCATATCAAAATAGTCATTTAACTGACTAAATGATTTATTACTAGGGGTATATTCTTCGTGATCATCACTATTGGTATCTGAATTGTCTATATCGGCATTACCCGTTTTGAAAACATAGGTTTCGTCATCAGCAACTCCAGCACAGCGTCCTTCTTGTGGTTGTTGTTGTTGCGTGTCCGGAACATAATCAGGAATACAGTCGTTAAGACCATATGCATGATCCAAATGAACTGTTGGGCCGTGGGACGGCTGAAGTTGAGAATCAGGGTGCTCTATTTGGAGGTCTTCGTCATCAGCGTCATCGTCACCGTCTTCGTCGGATTCGGCATACACAAAAAGTAATGGCGGTCTTTCTGAATCGGCTGCAAAGTGCAGAAAACCAGAGATATCCCCATCGTTGCATAACTCCACAAATGACCCATCACAATTCTTAGACACTAACTTTCAAACAGCAGAAGGGTTGATTCCACATTTTTGCATGGCGTATGCAACAAACTTCTGATAAGTATAGTTTACTGAGACTTTTACACCATGCTTAGATTTATAAGCAAAATTACACTCATTGTTATCTTGCACCCATTCACCATCGAAACGGAAAAATAGCTTAGCTTTTGCAACAGATGAACTCATTTTTTCAGTAGTATCTCAAAAACAAAATATTGAAGAATGAAACCAAGAAAGAAGTATGGAATCGGTGTGAATTATGGATTGCATTTTACATCTATTTATGGATGAAACAACCAACATTGATGAAACAACCAATCTCTTATTTCATCCACAAATTGGTATTCCAAATACACTGATTTAACATTGATGAAACAAGCCAGTGAATTTGAACCACAAATTGGTCTTCAAAGTACATTAATTGTGGAAAAAAACAGTAAAAGCATGCAAGATTCGTTCAATTACAGGGGCCAAAAGTGTAATTTTTTGCCATCGCGGGCCTATCGCGGGCAACCACCGCGGGGAGGGACCAAAAGTGTCACCGCGGCCATAGTTGAGGGGCTTTGCGGGACACTTTGGCCAATCATGGGTGCCACGTATGCCCTAGCCCGCGATCGCAGGGCCCATCGCGGAAATTTAGGGCATTTTGGTAAACCGGTAGAGATTTAGGGCATTTTGGTAAGAAAAGGTAAAACTTAGGGTATTTTAAATAATTTCCCTTTTTATATTGTTTCTAAAATAAAGTAAATTAATAAATCTTTAAATTAAAAAAAAATTAAAACATGATATATGAATAGAGAAATTATTATTTTTATTTATTCCCATAATAGAGTAGAGTCGTTATTATTTTATAAAAAAAATTAAAATTTGTATTGAAATAATAGATTTATATAATATTTTAATAATATAATGTATTTTGAAAAATTTAAAATAAAAAATCTGATAAAAGAGTTAAATATAATTCTTTCTACAAGTTTTAACTTTTAAATATTTTGAAAAATTATATAAAAAAATGTTGAAGATATTCTTATATATTGTAATTGTAACAACCGGGTTTTTATAGCAAGTATGAAAGTTTAGTGTCGAATGTTCAAGAAATGAAAGTTAAGTTAAGGGGCTCTTGTGCAAATTGTGAAAGGTATTTAACGATTCAAATCCCTAGGGCAATTGGGATTTTAGTTCAGTATCATTTTTCTTTCATTTTGGTGGCGGCTAGGAGAAGGGAAAGATGAGGAGAAGAATCTGATTAAGGAATAAATCATAGAAGGTACTCATCCAAAACGTTTAACCCTGTTTAATTCTTGTTTCTCTTCTCTCTTTTTTCTAAGAAATGGGGTGAGAACATGAAGATTTATTGTGTTCTTCACCTAAACACCATTAAAAGAGAATGATGGGTTTTGGTTGTAGTAATTCGTTTTATAGGTTAAAAAGTGGATTAAATTATTGTTTTGTGGTTGGGGAATGAACCCAGATGGTTGCCTAATCAAACCTATGGTAGAAAAGCAGATTTTAATCACTTTTGGGAAGTAGGTTTTCTTCCAGTTCGTAGTTATCGGACTGGGGGAAACTTCCCGGGTGTTACCCTAGTGTATAGTTACCGGGTAAGTGTAGTGACCGGGTCGATGTGTAGTTACCGGGAAAGTGGTTATCGTATGCGGAGTACCCGGTAAGTGGTGGTGTACCCGGTAAGTAGTGTTGCACCCGGTAAGCCTCTACACCCTATAAGGGGTGTTGTATCCGGTAAGTAAATGTTCCGGTAAGTTATGTTCCGGTAAGTGTGAGACTCGGTAAGTAGATGTTCCGGTAAGTGATATTTCCGGTAAGTGAATGTATCCGGTAAGTTGAGTCCGGATAGTGTCCGGAAAGTTGGTATTAGGGTCTGAGCAGTTTATATTTCATCCATTTCTCAGGTAACCCGATTGTAAGTCAGAAGCAAAGTAAAACAAGATGTTAAACGCACCATGTGAGTTTTTCTAACTAAAATACGTGATTTTACGTGTTTTCCAAAGAAAATGATTATGTGGAAATGCCATGTTATTTTACATGATTTTTACTTAAATGAAAGTTGTATGTTTTTCTGATTATGGTTCGTTTACGAGCATGAATTGTTTTACAACTGTTACGCATATTCTCCATGAGATGTACGTTTTATTTTAAAGGATGGATTTTAGCAATATGAAATGATGTGCAATGATTTCACGCTTGTGATTTACGTTATGCTATGTGTACGTTATGTGAAGTAGGTCTGCACAGTGGGATCTGAGAACCTCGGGATCCGATGATCCCTTGGGCATTGTGATGAGCTTGTAGGAGGGAATTCATTTCCTTCCTACTCGGATATATGATGAGCTTGTAGGAGGGAATTTGTTTCCTTCCTATTCGGATAGAGGGGATTCTGCTTGGGCCCCGATATGAGGCTAGAGGGGAGTCTGCTTGGGCCCCGATCGCGATTAGCTATGTGATCCTTAAACACTGTGCAGTACCATGTTTGATGCTTATGTGGAAAATGTTAAGAGTTTTATAAAATGATTTTCATAATGTTGATGTACGCTGTTTACGGAGGGAACTCACTAGACCTCATGGTCTAACCCTCGCTTTTCAAAACTAAAACCTTTTCAGGTAAGCAAATAGTAGGAGGCTCAGGTAAGTGAGCAAGAGCAAGATAGAGTACAGATGCCGATAGAGACATTGCATGTGCCACGTATAAAAGCTAGTACGTTCTCAGTTGTGTATAGGTTGTTTCCGCCAACCTAAGTTTTAGATTGATGTAATGAAATTTTTGGGACCCGGATTTGTAATGTTTATGCGTTATTGCTATGTTTGTCCTGTTGTATTTTGGGTTGTTACAAATGGTATCAGAGCCATAGTTTAAGGGATTTAGGTGACCGGACGGGCCTAAACTTAAACTTTGGAGTAGAAATCACAACTGGAAATCAGGAAATGCGCTAGGAGGGCACTACTATAGACATAGGAAATGTGTTAGGAGGGCACTATTGTAGAGATAGGACTAATAGGGTACCGAGGACAGTCATGTAAGGTAAGCTTGGGATTACACCTGGCCAGTGTAATTGTGAACTTACAGGTACATGTATGTGCTTAACCTGCCTTATTATTCTGATGCTGAAATCTTAAGCTAGTTATATGTCGTGTTCCAGTAATGTAGAATGATGGAAGGACCCCTGAGGGGTAGATTGAGACCCATTGTTGGGGGAAGTATCGTGAGAGGTCGGTTATGATGAGACATGTATATATATACATCAGGGACAAGAAATGTTGTCTGGAATGTTATGAGTCGTATAGAAGTAGCTCTTCGTGGGTTCGAAGAGGATGAGTGATTTATTTTGAGTAAGGCTCCTGTTTCTGGAGAGTCCCAGTTCTATAAATCGTGGGATAGATCAGTTGGATGGTAAGGAAGGACAGTGTCGAGATCTTGAAAGTGTCGATTCAAGAGCGAGTGGAGGATTAGAGCCCCGACTCTTTAGTCGAGCTTTTCAGTGGCAGGATCAATAAAAGGGAGATATCCGTGATGAATTGAAAGCATGTAGAAGTAGAATGTGAGATATTTGATCAAAACGAAAATAGTATGAAATGGTTGAGTAAGTGAGATGTGGAACACATGTACAGCAAGTTATTACGCGACCGAGAAGGCGACCAATGGTTGAAGGTAGAGTGTCAAGGATAAATTGCGTGAGTAAAACGGTCGACCTGGTTAGAGTGAGAAGCCTTCAATTGCAAGTGGAGTCTCATGCATGGCGTTCTTATATGTAACATGAAATTTTCACGATTTAAGGTAAATATGTAAACATCAATTTTGATTGAAAATAAGTCAGCAAGTACAATTGTATGTTTAAAGAAAAGGCGATTTCATTTATGTCGCACCATGAAATTTTAAGCTTAACGATTTGCAAAACATTTCACCTTCTTCATGATAAGTTAAATTGTTGCAAAAAGTCAAGAAAACGTTTGCCAGCAAAACTTTTATAACCAAAACGAGTACCGACATGTTGATGTCATATGAATGAGTGTGAGAACCGACTGGTTTATTTCGGGTCAGTAATTTCTTTCAAAAGTTGACATATGGAGAATTTTCACTCAATGTGTTACTGTCGTAAACAACGTCGTTCTGATTGAGTAATAGTATGTTTTACTGAAAGGGTGCGTACGAACGATTCTCGAGATCGTTGTGCAAGGCATTGGAAATATGAGGTCATGTATACCCAAGTTGTTTCTAAGTATTGTTCTTTAAAATGATAAAATATGCGAGACGATTTATTTAACGCGTTGTCATGCATGAAGGCTATGAACTCGCTAGGTCATAGGGTATTACATGTTAAGCTAAGGAAGAACTTCGAGAGTGGAGAGGTGTTGGACAAATCAGGGGAGAATGTTTGTAGTTTTGGTATATGTGTTCAAGAGGAGAGTTGGACAGTGGAATAGTCAGAAGTAGATTATGGTGTCGGTTGTATGAGGGTCTGTACCCTGGGTCGGTAACTGAAAACACAGTTGTCAAGGGACGGTTGCGTCCGGAGGAAGGACTTGAAGCCTTCAAGGTGTTGGTATTAGCAACTCATTATGAGTAGTGTGGTGAGGCAGAAATGAGACATCCTCGATGTCGAGTAAGAATATTAAGGTGATCTTGTAATTTTGATGTCACGTGGGTAAGTTTTGAGATGAAGGCGACGGATTATGAAGTTGATTATGGTATGTTGGAAGGATTAGGTTCCGTAAGGAACCCATGTTAAATAATAGGTTAAGAAAGTATCAACAAGTTGACTATTGATGTTGAAGTCGGCAGCTGTGTAAGTTGGCGGATATCGAAGACTTAAACCAGAAGAGTGAAAGTTGATAGAACACCTTGTAGGGGTGTTAAGTTAGTGAGAGACTGCTGTTTTGGGTAAGCGTTCTATTCACAAGGTATGGAGGGTTCGTAGAAGGATAAGGTATGTAGCACGAACGAAGCGAGTGTGTAGACTATATCGTTCGGTGAGGGAATATGCCATGTTTATGTAAGGACTCGGATCGTAAGGAGCTAGCAAGAACGATTACGTTTGAGCTAAGTGGGAGCTAGTGAGTTATAGTTCAACTAGAGTTGGGGAAGGACAAAGTAACAAGATAGATTCGATTATGTATGCGGGAGAATATGAAGGAAAGTTGAATTGTGTACGAATGACCATGAGGGATCTGGTCTACAGTGTGATGTTATGAGTGGAGAATGTACGGATGTGTAGTGGCAGAAATTGCCAGAGTAAATGTGTCAGTCAGTGTTGTAGTAGTGAGATGTTAGAAAGAGGAAACCTCAGATAGAAGTCTTTTAGGGATTTCGGATGAGGTGTACGATGTGTTAATCAAGTTGTTGGAGCACGTGATTTGTGAGTTGGCTTGGTGTTATGGCTATTATCGAAGTAGAATGTCGGAGCAGGAATAGGTGGTTGCCCAAATGAGAGACCAAGTGTCTTTGGTTATGTGAGTCGCTAAGTAAGTATATTCTGGGGACCAGTGGAAGTTTAAAGAAGATGATAAACTGTTTAGTCAAAATGTGGTGTAGTAGAGGCGAAATCTTTAAAGAATGTGAATCGTTTCTTACGTGTGAAAGAATTTTTCCCGAGAAAGTAATATTTGGAGATCGAAGAATGTGTAATGACTTCGAACACTAATGTCATTTCAAAATGACTTGAGTGAATGCCTTAAGTTAGAATTTTGATGCAATCGTTTGGTTATGTATTGTAATGAGGAAGTGTTGTCAGCTTGTGGAAAGGTCGAAAGTTAGGGGCAAGAAATGGTCGATGGGAGGTGCCTCGCGCTAACGTGGGGAGGTGAATATTGTATGTCGGAATAAGTGAGTAGATTGGAAGTAGTAAGCTTGGCAGTAACACCGGAAAGTGGAGTAGTGTGTGTAGTTTGTCATCGGTAAGAGTGCGAACTCCTGGAAAGGGTATGAGAAAGAAGATATGTTTATGCTTTAAGTACGAGAAAGAAATGGAAAAGGGCAGTTGAATGGGTTGAACTGGTAATGTTGTGAGAAATGTTCAAACAAATTAGTCGTCCAGTGATAGACTATTGAGAATAGATTTGTGTGACCATGACTACTCCTCCTAGTTGAGTGGGGGTAACCGAAGTTATGTTTTATACAACTGAACGCTCGTGGCAGTCAGTGAGGAATTGACGTGTTTCAGGATAAGTTTAATTTGAGTAGAAGAACACTTCAACGATGGGTTTGGAAGTTCCTACTCTTAGTTACGTATAAGTATGGAGTGGTGAAGTGGTGAGGATGTGAGAGATGGTTGATGAACTGTGGTCGAGGTGTCTGAGAAAAGGAAGTGTTATCTACCTAGACGAATGTTGGTTGGGAGAAGTAATCTAGAATTGCTTGTTTTACGATGAAGGAACTCTGGGTTGTGACTGTGTCGCGATGTACAAGGTTGGTCTTATGCTAAGCTGACAAGTGGGTAATTTACTTTTCTGGTAAAAGAATCTCGTGTTGCGGTGAGAAATTGCGCCAAGTTCCTCCTTAAAGGAAGTAAAGATGCATGAGAAGCCTTATTTAATCTACTATTGTCATGAATGATCGAGTAGGAACAGTAGCCTACGAGTTGGAGTTACCGTAAGAACTGAAGGGAATGTACCCAATGTTCCATGTTTCGAATTTAATGAGGTGGTTGACTGATTCAGAAGTGGCATTACCTTTAGGAAGTGTCAGTTTTGGTGTGGGGTTGACTTAAGTAGAGGAACCGTTGAGAGGGTGGACAGCCAGATCCGCAATTTAAGGATCAAGGAGATTAGACTAGTGAAGGTACAATGGCGGCATCGCAAAGGTCCAGGGGCGACTTGGGAGTTGGAGTCGGAAATGAAGGCAAGATACCCGCATCTTTTCCAATGGGGAATTCCGGGGACGGAATTGTTTTAAGGGGGGAGTGTTGTAACAACCGGGTTTTTATAGCAAGTATGAAAGTTTAGTGTCGAATGTTCAAGAAATGAAAGTTAAGTTAAGGGGCTCTTGTGCAAATTCTGAAAGGTATTTAATGGTTCAAATCCCTAGGGCAATTGGGATTTTGGTTCAGTATCATTTTTCTTTCATTTTGGTGGCGGCTAGGAGAAGGGAAAGAAGAGGAGAAGAATCTGATTAAGGAAGAAATCATAGAAGGTACTCATCCAAAACGTTTAACCCTGTTTAATTCTTGTTTCTCTTCTCTTTTTTTCTAAGAAATGGGGTGAGAACATGAAGATTTATTGTGTTCTTCACCTAAACACCATTAAAAGAGAATGATGGGTTTTGGTTGTAGTAATCCGTTTTATAGGTTAAAAGTGGATTAAATGATTGTTTTGTGGTTGGGGAATGAACCCAGATGGTTGCCTAATCAAACCTATGGTAGAAAAGCAGATTTTAATCACTTTTGAGAAGTAGGTTTTCTTCCAGTTCGTAGTTACTGGACAGGGGGAAACTTCCCGGGTGTTACCCTAGTGTATAGTTGCCGGGTAAGTGTAGTGACTGGGTCGATGTGTAGTTACCGGGTAAGTGGTTACCGTATGCGAAGTACCCGGTAAGTGGTGTTGTACCCGGTAAGTAGTGTTGCACTCGGTAAGCCTCTACATCCTGTAAGGGGTGTTGTATCCGGTAAGTTATGTTCCGGTAAGTGTGAGACCCGGTAAGTAGATGTTCCTGTAAGTGTGAGATCCGGTAAGTGATATTTCCGGTAAGTGAATGTATCCTATAAGTTGAGTCCGGATAGTGTCCGGAAAGTTGGTATTAGGGTCTGAGCAGTTTATATTTCATCAATTTCTCAGGTAACCCGATTGTAAGTCGGAAGCAAAGTAAAACAAGATGTTAAACGCACCAGGTGAGTTTTTCTAACTAAAATACGTGATTTTACGTGTTTTCCAAAGAAAATGATTATGTAGAAATGCCATGTTATTTTACATGATTTTTACCTAAATGAAAGTTGTATGTTTTTCTGATTATGGTTCGTTTACGAGCATGAACTGTTTTACAAATGTTACACATATTCTCCCTGAGATGTACGTTTTATTTTAAAGGATGACTTTTAGCAATATGAAATGATATGCAATGATTTCACGCTTGTGATTTACGTTATGCTATGTGTACGTTATGTGATGTCGGTCTATGTGTACGTTATGTGTATGTGTACGTTATGTGATTTACGTTATGCTATGAGTACAGATGCCGATAGAGACAGTGTTTGTGCCACGTATAGAAGCTAGTGCGTTCTCAGTTGTGTATAGGTTGTTTCCGCCAACCTAAGTTTTAGATTGATGTAATGAAATTTTTGGGACCCAGATTTGTAATGTTTATGAGTTATTGCTATGTTTGTCCTGTTGTATTTTTGGGTTGTTACAGTAATCCAAGTATTTTGGTCTTTGTGGATCCCATAAAGTTACAAACACCGTCCAAACATTAATAAGTATACGAATAAATATTGTGTTATGTGTAACACCCTCCCTAGACCCCGGAAGGTATTACGGTAAAATATATGATAAGATGCTATAAATGAACAAACTTCAAAATTTCATTACTTACATTTCAATAATTTAGTACAGCGGAAGACTTACAACTAAAATAAAAATCTAACAAACTAGTTCGTCCCATACCGAACAAGTTAATACAACGTAAGATTTATAAAAATGCTCTTCAACGATATAATCCAAATCCTCACTCTTATTAAGTCGTGCATGAATGCCACCTTAGATACACAACATGAGTTAGCTTACAAAAGCTAAATGAGTTCACGATAATGCTAATAACCAAACATTCCATAACAAAGGACTAACTACACTTTTTACGATGCATATAATTCACAACAATCAATTATAAAACTATAGCGGTTTACTGTGCAACTTGTGCACCACTACACATACTGAGCTGATACTTTTTGACGGTTCCAGATGGGTAACCTCACTGAACATAACTACGTACCACTGAGCTTTACTGTGCCATTAACCCATACTAACATTCATCACATCTATAAAATCACAATAACGATAACTTCTACAACGACTAAACGATTTAATTAACTAAAATGGAATAACTGTAACGAAGTTCGAGTCATACACATAAGCGCACATAAACAATCACATATGAATATATAACATAACATAACTATCAGAAGCTGTAACATACTGGGCAATTTAAATAATAAAGACTAATAAATAAATTGCGATAACTGAAACTAAACTAGCCGTGTATCCTCCCCTTGGGGAAACGAGTCATGAAAACTCACCTGATTTGTTGAAGTAGAGCTGCAAATAATTACCGAGAGCTTAGGATGAACCGGACACCTAACAAAATAATCATGGTTCCAAAGTTACGCTACAATAATTACCACTAATTATTATCTACGTACCCTCGAATTATTTGACTAATTGCCAAATTAATATATCCTCAATATTAATATTATTACTAATAATAATACTAACAGTGCTACTACTAATAATAATAATGTTAATACTACTACTACTAATAATAATAATATTAATATTAAATAGTACATGCAATTGATTTCAAATCTTCTGTTCTTGGCCCAACGTGATGCAAGTGTGCATGCATGGTATAGACTAACGAAGCAACGCCAAAGGCTTCTACCCTCTTCTGCGAACTGCAGTCACCTCGAGGGGAGACCGTATGTGGTCTCACCACCTCAGCCCGATAAAAAGTTCGGTTGCCGACAATGATAACAATCGTGGCTTCGACTCCATTTATGTGTTGGGTTGGAGTCGGTTCGGCGATCCTAAACCCATCCCAACTCACGGCTCTTCATCCAAAGACGATGATAACGAGTTTACATTATTACGTACCATTTACTCTAATCGCAAGAAAATTTCAACAACGCTTATGTTGATTACGGATCACTTTTATACTCCTTTTTATACACTTACGAGATCTACCAAAACTCATCTAACCGATGAGTTCTCAGCATTGTTTTACTCACTAAATCTAGACGAAACGTTCTATAACATATTGCGTTGGAAACTCATGTCTAAAACGATTCAAGTGGGAAAAAGCACTTACCGATGAACGCTTTTTCTTCCCAAAAATTCACGGCACAATTTCTTTTGTTCTCGAACCTTCAAGAATCCTTCGACCTTTCTCCTCTTAGGCTAACATTCTCGACCTGATTTGACGAATCTGGTTCCGAACTTGCTGTGTATGTTTTCGAGTTCGAGACCCTCCAAACACTTCCTGTTCATGATGAAAACCTTGCCTTCGAATGCTCTAAAATTTCTAGACGCCTTCCTTCCGATACATATATACATGGGCGGACCCAAGTGAGGAGATACGGTGGCACGTGTCACCGTATTAATCGTCCGGCGAAGGGTAAATTTTTTTACTTCTATGAAGAGTGCAACCGTATCGTTTTTTAGGGTGCAGTCGTATATTAACTAAAAACAAAAAAAAAACACTTGAAATCAACCAAAAATAAAAAAAACACTTGAAATCAACCAAAAAACCGAAAAAATCTCTCGAAATCGATAAAAAAAACTTAAAAATTTCCCGAAATAGAGAAAAAAAAACTTAAAAAATTCCCTCAAAACGGTGAAATTAGGATAAAACAACATCGGACGACGTGGAAATTTTTTAGTTTCGTCAAATGTGCCACCGTATGAAAAAATTTATGGATCCGTCTACGCGCGCATATATATATATATATATATATATATTATCATGGCTCTCCCACCCTACTTCCTTGGGAGGTGGGTTATCTCACGTTTCCTTACTTTGACCAAATAAACCCCTCAAATGGTCCCCTAACTATCACTAATTGACAATTCAGCCTTTCATTTATGTGTTTTCTCACTTGATAGGTTTCACCCATATAACTTATCTACTTTACAAATAGCCCATAAAATGGGGTGTTAGTGTTACATTATGCATTTAAAACATTTTGTGCACGTGACTAGTTCTTTTTAAAATATCTATTAAATAAGAAGTATTTTCATTTTTCCACTTTATTTTGGTCTTTTTACATAAAAAAAAAAAGCCAGAGCCTTGAAATGAATATGAGATAATTCATTAGAGAATCTCTAACAATTTTGTTACAATAAAAAAATTGAGTTTTTATTCTTAAATTTCTTCAACTGTTTTGCTATCTAGTTTTCTATAATAGAGAAGATTTAAAAAAATTCAAGTTTAAAAATTTCTTTAAAACTTGATGGTAAGAAAGAGAAATAATCATATTACTCAATCCACCAATACATTAAACTTTTAGTATTTTATATTAAGTTTTTTTTTAAAGTGTATTGAGAAGATAAATTAAAGAATACTAGAAGGGAACTCGCGTAATTCAGCGCGATATATCTTGATTTTAATTTTTTTTACTTTTTATCATTCACGATTTTATAAAACAGTTTTGTGTAGTTTTGAGAACTAATATTCTTTTTTATAAATTTGTACAAAGAATGACGTTTTTTGAGGAGTTCATGATTTGAGGATTTGAAAATAGGTTAAGAGATAAGGATTAGAGTAAATTGCATTTTTGGTCCTTGTGGTTTTCACTCAATATCAATTTTGGTTCTTATTTCAAACTAATTACATTTTTGGTTATTATGGTTGCTATTTTGTTTCATTTTTGGTTCCTCTAACCAACTTTAATTAAAACTAGTTGAATACCAGCGCAATGCGGCGGGAAATAAAATTATTCTAAGCGATTATAATATTAAGCAAATGAATGAAAACAGAATGACAATGAATACGTTCCAGATACGAAAATGTGTATATTCTAACGCATTGTTTACCTTGCTTTTACTGTTTTAATTCTTTTCAATTGATAATGTTTATACATATTGAGAGTTTGAAACATATTGATTTCGAGTTTGTAGCAGATTGTTTTCTAAAATCAAACTCAAGTGACTAAATTGTCATCTAGAATCAATTTCGATAGATCGTTTGGAGTTGATCATTTCCGATTTTTGCGGCAGTTTGGACCAAATCCATTTTGAGAGTTGCAATAGGGGTGCAAATAATGCAAATTGAGCTCGAGTCTTGGAATACCCGACTTGATTGCCATTTTTCAAGCTCTAACACGTCTCGAAAACTCGCAAGTGGTTAAACACTAAATCCAACTCAAACTCACTTGCAATTCTCTAAGTTCAAACTCGATTGCCACAATAAAAACAAAATTACACTTTTTCCTTATCCAAAATTAACAAAGAGACAATCAAACCCAAATCTAGAAATCAAACTCGGGAGGAATTTCCAACTTCTCTAGAGATTTGTCTCGGATCACAAATGAGAGACCACCCATTCCTAGGTAATTTGTGACCCTTTCACTTTCCTATATAATTTGTGATTGCAACCGGGCAACTGTAGTACCAATAATATATATATATATATATATATATAAAAAAGATAATGGAGCAAATAAAAAGTTCCCATCGTCCTCTAAGTAAAAAGTCACCTATGCTATATTAATTAGGAACTAAGGCCATAAGGTCCCATTAATCTTCGGTTAAGTTGTAACAGAAAGCTGGACCAGAATTGGGAGGCATGAGACACAGTCGATAGTCTGAGCACAAGTCATAACGAAAAATATGCACATGCGAAAAAGACGAGAAAAGAAAGCACAAATCACACTTGCTTGCCAAAAATGGTGGAAAAAATCAACAACAAGATGAAGCTGATCAACATCATAAACATCACAATTTGACCAGATTCACAAAATAGACAGGACCTAATTGGAACGTTTTTATCTCGAAATCTAGGGGCTTTTTGTGTGTAGAACGATGTAACCACTAAAGAAACCTTTTAAATTTTGGAACGATGAACCATCAACTTCAATTTTTCGCAGCGAAAGCAAATAAATCAAATACCTTTGATAAAAGCGGAAGCGGGTGAGGTTGCCAACGCATGATCTAGGTTCATGTTGATAAAGCACAAGTGTCGGTTGTTTTCGGTACTTAACTCCTATATCAATCAATCAATATGACATACATAAATTACTTGTTCTTCTTTTAAGTATGATGACAACCAACCCTATGCTTGAGTCCATGCAGCCTATGTGAACTTTCCCTCGACTAACCCTTATGCATTTCACATGCTTGTTCTTGAAAACATCCTTCACCTTACTTGATGGTTGTGGGTAACTGCAAAAATCAGTTTACCTTCACTTCATGGTTGTGGGTAACTACAAAAATCAGTTCAGCACAACATTTGGCAAGAGCAGGGAGAGAATATTGGGCAAGCCGATCAAAATAACAACAAAATTGGTCTGAATCCAAACAAAAAAAACTAATAAATTGATCGGGTAATTTCAACAAACAATTGACATGCTCAATGAAAATATAAAGATACAAAATATGAAACACAAAAGAAGCAAGCAAAAATGAATCATAAAACCATAAAAGCATCCATGTACAAATGAAGACAGTTAAGGGATTGAGTCCTAATCCTAACAAACCCATCTAAAACTGTAGAAAAATTAGTTTTTGATCCAAAAGCTCATAGAACTGATGGAAGTTCTAAGAAATATGTGCTCTGCTTAAAATAGCTATATAAAAGATGAGACGTTCTATAAAATTAGGTTTAGAATCAATAGATGTGACGTTCTATAAAATGAGCTGAACAGACATCAAATCTGGAAATTAGGAACAAACAAACTTGCATGGAGATGGCGAGCAGAGCACGGTGAAACAGATTGAGTGGAAACCACCAACAAAGGTAAATACCATTTTGAGTCGACAATTTGTTGAAGGTAATATCTTGGATTACATTGGTGAAGTTGGAATCTAATACACCTTCCTCCTGTATAAGCAAAACATACAGGAAGTGAGTCAAAATGGTGACCAGTAAACCGAACAAAAACGGTATATCCCACCAAGAGGTAGTGTTTAGGGGTCTAGGAACATAAGAAGCAGAAACGACCCTACACCAGATTATCAAACTTGAATCATGATTATATTTAGTTTCATGTAAATAGACTTCGATCATAAAGAAGACAACAAAGCTTGCATAAATAACTCTTCCTTAAACAACTCTATGGATTTTGAGATTATTGCTCTGAAAAGAAAGATTAGCCCAGAAAGGGAACTTTTGTGTGATAAATTGGTGTGAAACCTTCATCGGAATAAGGTACAAACCCTTAAAGCATAATTTTCTAAGGATTTGGTGGTATCATTCGGACTTGGGGACTTTTGAGCTGACAGTAGCTGTGCCTGAGAAAACACAAGTCCATGAAGCTTAGCTTTTCCTTTGATAATAACTATTGACAGCATAATTGCAGTGATCTTTGACGGTATTAGGGTTAAAACAAGTACCGTTTTGAAGGACTTGAGTACAACCTGCTCCATTTCCACAAGCATATTTGCCCAAATAATATATGTTCTTTTAAAGCACTGCATCACTCTATTAAGAAACCCATATAAAAGATGTCGGTTGGAAGCTTGAAATACAAATCTAAGAGAAACCCATTTGAGAACAAACCAAAAATCAGATGTCGGTTCCTGAGAAGCAATCATGGTTACAGCATGATTGAAGGAAAAAATTGCCCCAACGCCGGTTTGGTTTTGTGATGTTGAATCTAGAGTCTGAGAGTTAGATAAAAACAAAACCAGAAATGAGTGAGATATGCAGCCGGAGAGATGGATAACAAGAAATTTGAAATTCAATTTCACCTGGGGAACATGAATGGCCTCGTCGAGACTATAGTGCAGCCTTGAAAACAGGTGATGGGAGAATGCGTTTAAACAGTTGTATCATGAGTAGTAATAATTTGTAAAGTTGGAATTTAAGTAAATCGTGAAGCATCAAGAATATTGTACTTTATGTTCTCACTCTTATATTTAAGAGATTATGCATAAAAGAGTAGTATTTTATGTTTAAAAAGTTGTTTTTAAGAGTTTGGTGGTTAAATGTTTTATAAGATAATATAATATATATATATATATATAGAGAGAGAGAGAGAGAGGTGGGTTCAAACGAGAATGCTAACTATTTACGAGAAATACGAGAACGGCCGTCCATGTACAAAATCACTGTTGATTCATGTACAAGATCACCGGTGATTCGCGCAACTTGCCACGCGACTTGCAAGTCGCGTCCCAAGTCGCCCGCTACCAGATCGCGAATCACCAGTGATTTTGTACATGGGCGGCCGTTCTCGTATTTCTCGTAAATAGTTAGCGTTCTCGTTTGAACCTTCCTATATATATATATATATATATATATATATATATATATATATATATATATATATATATATATCGGGTACTGGGTGGGGCAGAGGTATGTTACCCGACCTCGGCCCCAACCCCGGTTTGAGCCAACCAGGGATCCCCGACCCAGTTTTGCCGTGGATTCCCCGGCCCGTCCGGGTCTGGTGAACCGGGCTCCCCACCGGGTCGGGGCAAATCACCATCCTTACATACAGATGCATCTGTAAATTCTTACAAGTAGAAATTAGCACCTGGTACAATTTTATATAGTTGAAATTATGAGATAAAAGATATATAGCGATGGATAAACCCAAATGTGTAAGAAAATCATTGAAGAAAACCATAAATAAGAGAGTCAAACACCAAAAACCATTAAAGAAAAACTTTGTTAGAAAGATAGGTCAAACCTGAGAAGTAAAGGTGAAACACAGATATGTAATAGAAAAACCCTGATACATGCATCAAAACACTAAAGAAACAACATTCTATCAGAACAATTCATAAAAAAAAACATCCCTACATGATTCATGTCGTGGAAGGTACACAAAATGCATATATCAAACAACAAATACCTGTAGTAAAAACAATAAATATCGTCCTTGTCAAACACTTAAAAAAACAAAATAGTATGATGCAAAGATCATTCCTATAAGTTTCCAAAAAATATGTATAAAAGGGTTCCAAGTTCAAAACATAAAGACATCATCCAGATAACATTTATTAGCGTTTGTTTTGTTTCCTTAGTTGATCTTTTCTTTAATAGAAGAGCAACTAAAGAAACAATGTTGAAGATCAACTAAAGTAACATTTATCAAATGAAAATACTTTTATTCAAACAAAATTTAAAGACAAAGCAAAGTTGAATCAAAATACCTTGTAAAACAATATGATAGCAAAATCAATCAGACTCAAACTCAGCAACTGTAAATCAACTTCCCTGCACTTGGTTTTGAACTTACCGAAACTTATCTTTCATCCAGATCGAAAAGGCGACATTTAAAAAACTTCCTCGAACTCATAATTCAATTGAACAGTAGTACACGTAATATCTATTTGGATCATAAAAACAACTATAACAGGTACTTAGCTATCAATGTTTATGATTCAATAAAGTGATTATATACAGAAAGCATTGAACAAACATTAAATTTCTATGAACATCCTACCAGAAAATGATATTTGTACGAAGCAATGGCAAAGAAAAAGAAGCAATGGTAAACAAACCTGGTAATGTAACCCTTTTAATTGAAGCTCATTGACATGGAATCCTAGATTTGGAAAACAAGTCTGTTATACAGAAAAAAACAGTCGAACCTGATTGATGGTAAGAGCAATCGAATATGTTAAACACAAAAAGGTTCAAGTTTTTTAAGAGATAAACATGTAATCGAAACCAATAAGAAGCAGCAGATTGCAATGAAGGGCAAGAAGCAATCGTACCTGATTGCGATGAATGGCAAGAAACAATCGTACCTGATTGATGGTAAGAGCAATCGAACTTGATTGTGATGAACGACAAGAAGCACCCAAAAAACCCTAGGATTCGATACGACAGATGCATGTGTATACAGGAGCGAAGAATGATGAGCAACACAATCGATTGTTGAATGGGAATCACAGTAGGGTTAAGGATAGGGAATCACCATAAACATGATTTATGTATGCCGCCATCTTGAGAATATCAACAGCAGCATTGAGGAGCTTGAATCGATCTAGGGTTTAAATACGCTTACACATCGTTACCCTCGAGCTTAATGGAGGAAATAGACGGTCGTCAGCTCGAGGGATCAATTTCGTAAAAAGCTGTATATGTGAGGGACCAAAACGGTAATTTTTGAAGACAAAGGACCAATTTTCTTAATTTTTGACATACCTTAGGGACCAAAACAGTAATTTACTCAATAATTAATGATAATTTTTACCAACAATACATTAAAAATACATATTTCATTTTGTAAATTACAACATTAGAAGAGTAATGTCGATATCTTTAACATAAATAATTATTGAATATTTTTAAATTTTTACGCAATTTATACAATATATAAATATATATATACCAATTCGTCTACACTGATAAAAAAAACTTTTCTATTTTAAGTTGTGTTTAAAAAATTTATCACTTTCTTTTATTATGTAAAAACTCGAAATTTATTTATGTCAATTAATAAAAAAATGTATCGTTTTTTTCATTCAATTAAATGTTTTTTAAATGTGTTTCAAACAAAAAAACTTTGTAATATAATTTTTTTTTTCAAAATATAAACTTAAATTTATTGTAATAAAAAATAAATAATTAAGTAACAACCACACACTTAAACTTGTTTATTTGTGGTTTTGTTTCTCTTTCATGTGTTTCCTACCTCTTTCATTTTATTCCCTTATTACATTAATTAACTAATGATAATTTTTACTAGTGTTAGCGTATATTGTCCATATGTATAGTCCAGGGTTTATTCTGTAATTACCTGTAACTTCTTTGTATAAATAGGTTCTTAGTTGTGTTATTAGGGTTAATCAACATATTGTAACCTTCTCTCAGTTTATGAAAACATCGGCCGATTCAGCCATTTCGTCTCATCTCAATCAATCAATCGAATCCTTCACGTATTCTAACATGGTATCAGAGCATTAGGTACGTCTCACCAATCGATTGCTAGTCTCGTTTAATTTCATTGTCTCGATTTCTACTTGCTGTTCTGCTCGTGTCTTTATCGAGAACCCTAAGCCGCACCTCAACTCCCGGTACCCTAAACTCCCGATACTAAACTCCCGGTACCACTAAACTCCCGGTACCACTAAACTCCCGGTATCCTAAACTCCCGGTACTCTCCCGATACTCTTCTAATCCCGGTACTACTCCCGATACTAAACTCCCGGTACCACTTTTTCCCGGTACTCTCCTGGTACTCTTCTAAATCCCGGTACTCTCCAAAATCCCGGTACTCTTCTAAACTCCGGTACTCTCCAAAATCCCGGTACTAAAACAAAATGGCTCTCAACTCAAATCACCATAATCCCATCTCAGTCGTTCTCAATGGGAACAATTATGTCCTGTGGCATCATCACATGTCCATCCTCCTCAAATCTCATGGACTCTATACCTATGTCACCGGTACATCTACCATTCCTGTTCAAGAAGAAAAGGAAAGTGCAATTGATTTTGCAAAGCGTATAAATGATTGGGATATCGCAAACGCTCACATTCTTGGGTTCATCAATGCCTCTACAACCACTGAGATAAATCAACAATTCCTTGGCTATACGACAGCCAAAGGACTGTGGGACTTTCTCGCAAACAGGTACACCTCTACCGGCCTAGGTGCACCCCAATTTTTTGATGAAACAGCTCGGAAATTCACAGCCTATTTCAGTCAACTACATTTGATTACCATTCTGATGGGGCTTACTGATCGTTTTGAGAATGTTCGAGCCTCGTTACTTCATAGGCACCCTTTGCCTACTCTTGAAGAAGCCATTACGGAACTGCTAAGTGAAGAGACTCGACTCCAACAGCGTTTTCCTCTACCTTCAGACGCTGTACTCTATACTTCACACTCTGGAAGGCCGAAAGATAAATAGAACCACAACGATCAGTCTAAATCTACAGGAAAGGGTAATACTAATGAGTGCACGTTCTGTCACTCCACATCCCATCTCCTTCTCGACTGTCCTGTTCGTCGATGTCGTTGGTGCAAGGTGACACATCCAAGACACTATGGGTCTGACTGTCTGAAACATCCAAGGAACTCGGGTAACCAAAAGCAACAGTCCCGAACTCAATCTGTTGCTGGCTCAATCACTCCAGATTCCCCATCACCAGCAGTTCAGGCACAACATAACGACAACTCCACACCTGATCTTATGGAGCTCATGCGTCGCAATCAAGAACTTATGGAGCAACTCATGACAGGTTCTATGGGTATGAACTCTCAAAGCACTACCTCGGCATCAGGTAATCCTTGGTTATTTGACTCTGGATGTTGTAATCACATGACACCTAAGGCCGAAGGGTTTGTCTCTAAGCGAACTTCCAGTATGTTCTCGTCGGTTCGTACTGCCGATGATACTCGTTTACCTGTATCATTCAGTGGGATTGTATCTACCCCCAACATTCAATTATCTGATGTGCTGCATATACCTAACTTATCTCTGAGTCTGATTTCAATCACTCAACTTATGGAAGCCGGTCTAATCGTTTTATTTCACCCTTCTGGTTGTGTTGTGCAGGATCCAAAGACCAAGCAGATCCTTGGAATAGGCCGTAAAGTTGGTCGGATGGTTGAAGTAGTCTACCTTCGCATTCCCCTGTCTTCATCCAATTTTGTTGCTTCCGTTTCCAGTACTCCGTCTTTTGAACTATGGCATGCTCGCCTAGGCCATTTATCGTTAGCTAGAATAAAAGTGTTAGCTAGTTCAGGATTGCTAGGGAACACTTCTTCTGAAAATGTTTCTTGTTTATCTTGCCAACTTGGCAAACACCATGCTTTACCTTTTCAAGTTAATGAATTCAAATCTGCGTTTCCTTTTGATCTTATTCATTCTGATGTTTGGGGACCAGCACCACACCCATCTATGGGTGGTGCTCGATATTTTGTTGTTTTTATTGATGATCACACCCGTTTTACATGGATCTATCTCATGAAAAACCGCTCAGAACTACCAAAAATTTATATTACCTTTGCTCGCATGATTCTAACTCAATTTTCCAAGCCAATAAAGGTTCTTCGGGCAGATAACGCTATGGAATACAAAGAATCATCTCTCCTCTCCTTTCTTCAATCTCAGGGTACACTTTCTCAGTACTCCTGTCCCGGCACTTCTGCACAAAATGGACGTGCTGAACGCAAACACCGACACATTCTTGATACTGTCCGTACTCTATTGATCTCAGCCAAGTGTCCTGAACGCTTTTGGGGTGAAGCAGCTTTCACGGCTGTCTACACCATCAATCGACACCCTACTCCCATTTTAAATCAAAAGTCTCCATATGAAGTACTCTATGGAGTATCACCTGCATATGAACTCCTTAAAGTGTGGGGTTGTGCTTGTTTTGTTCAGCTACAACCTCATGAACACTCCAAACTTGAACCTCGTTCCAGATTATGCTGTTTCCTTGGCTATGGAATTGAACATAAAGGTTATCGTTGTTGGGACCCGGTCTCTAAAAGACTGCGTATATCCCGTCATGTCACCTTCTGGGAACATCTTCCCTTCTCTACGGTATCTAAATTTCAAGACACAATCACTCCTTCGACTCTTTTCTTCACAGACACGTCTATCTCCTTGGACTCACTCCAATTAGATCCCATACTCTCCTCACCGTCTGTCCCAATCACGTCAGCCTCTTCTCCATCTGAACCTACATCTGCCTCATCTGAACCTTCGCCTGTTACATCTGAACCCTCACCTGGCTCATATGTGCCATCTGACACTACTCAATCATCTGCATCACCTCCAAGGCCCACTTCTGAGCCATCTGCTGAGTCTATGGATCCTAGCTCCTCTCAACCACAAGGTGACGTACGACGCTCCGATCGGGTAAGACAAGTTCCTTCTCACCTTCGTGATTATCATGTGTATGCCACCTTGCTGTCCAATCATGAACCCACTTCCTACAAGGAAGCTGCCTCTAACCCTGTTTGGCAGCAAGCTATGACTGAGGAACTTCAGGCACTTGACAAAGCTAATACATGGGAGTTTGTTCCTCTCCCACCTGGCAAGTCACCCATTGGTTGCAAATGGGTTTTCAAGATCAAAACCAAGTCAGATGGATCCATTGATAGATACAAAGCACGCCTTGTGGCAAAAGGCTTCAACCAAGAATATGGCATTGACTATGAGGAAACGTTTGCTCCTGTGGCTCGGGTCACCTCTGTTCGTAGTCTTCTCGCCATTGCCGCCACCAAAAGATGGCCACTTTTTCAGATGGATGTTAAAAATGCCTTCCTAAATGGCGATCTCGAAGAGGAAGTCTACATGCGGCTACCCCCAGGTGTGACCTCTCGTCAAGGTAATGTTTGTCGACTTTGAAAAGCCCTCTATGGACTCAAACAAGCTCCTCGTGCTTGGTTTGAAAAATTCAGCAATACAGTTATCTCCTTGGGGTTCTCTCCGAGTAATTATGATTCTGGCTTGTTTACTCGGACTACTGTTGCCGGCACTATCCTTCTCCTATTGTATGTTGATGATATGATCATTACCGGCAGCGACTCTACAGGTATCAACCAGCTCAAAAGGTCTCTCAGCTCTTGTTTTGAGATGAAAGATCTTGGTAAGCTACATTATTTCCTTGGTCTTGAAGTTCTATCAGACAATTCTGGCATCTATCTCTGTCAAGCCAAGTACATCTCAGACCTGTTGTCCAAAGCTGGGATCACGGACAACAAAGTTGCATCTACACCCATTGAGCCAAATCTGCATCTTGCTCCCAATGCCGGCACCCCTCTGCGGGACCCTACACGGTATCGGCAACTCGTTGGTTCTCTAGTCTATCTTATAGTCACCCGACCGGATCTCGCCTATGCAGTTCACATCGCTAGCCAGTTTATGGCCGCCCCTTGCTCAGATCACTATGTCGCGGTTCTTCGTATATTGCGGTACCTCAAAGGGACTATGTTTCATGGACTTCACTTTTCATCTGCATCATCCTTACAACTTCGTGCCTTCTCAGATGCTGACTGGGATGGAGACATCACTGATCGTCGCTCTACCACTGGATATTGTTTCTTTCTTGGAGACTCTCTCATCTCCTGGCGCAGCAAGAAACAATCTTTAACAGCTAGATCTAGTACTGAAGCGGAATACAGAGCCTTAGCGGACACTACTCAGGAACTCGTATGGCTACGCTGGCTACTACCTGATATGGGTGCTCATCAGTTTTCCCCAACACCATTATGGTGTGACAACAACAGTGCTATTCAAATTGCTCACAATGACGTTTTTCATGAGCGTACCAAGCACATCGAGATTGACTGTCACTTCACTCGACAACATGTTCTTCGCAAAACAGTTAAACTCCTTCCGATCTCAACCATTGATCAGACTGTAGATATTTTCACCAAAGCTCACCTACCAGGACGTTTTCGGGATCTTGTTTCCAAACTCAATTTGGCTCATTTTTCCCCCACTTGAGTTTGAGGGGGGGGGGGGGTTGTTAGCGTATATTGTCCATATGTATAGTCCAGGGTTTATTCTGTAATTACCTGTAACTTCTTTGTATAAATAGGTTTTTAGTTGTGTTATTAGGGTTAATCAACATATTGTAACCTTCTCTCAGTTTATGAAAACATCGACCGATTCAGCCATTTCGTCTCATCTCAATCAATCAATCGAATCCTTCACGTATTCTAACAACTAGCAATACATTAAAAATACATACTTCATTTTGTAAATGAAACCATTAGAAAAGTCTTGTCGAAAGTTTGTGGTTGTTACTTGATTATTTATTTTTCATTACAATAAATTTAAGTTTATATTTTGAAAAAAAAATTATATTACAAACTTTTTTATCTGATACACATTTAAAAAACATTTAATTAAATGAAAAAACGATACATTTTTTCTTCAACTATTTAGAAAAGTTTTAAGCACTACTTAAAATAGAAAAGTTATTTTTGTTAGTGTAGACGAATTTCTATATATATATATATATGATAAATTGCGTAAAAATTCCATAATTACTTATTTTAAAGATATCAACAATACTTTTCTAATGGTGTAATTTACAAAATGAAATATGTATTTTTAATGTATTGTTAGTAAAAATTGTCATTAAATAATTAGTATATCAAGGGTATAAAATGAAAAGGATAGAAAAGACAAAAAAAGAAAAAAAACAAACCACAAGGACCAAAAAAATATTTTACTATATAAACTAATAAAATGAAAAAGACAAACAAAAGGTAAATGGACTAAAATACCCTTAAACTAAATAACTATTTTAACTAAAGTTGGTTAGAGTGACCAAAATTGAAACAAAATAGCAACCACAATGACCAAAAGTGTAATTAGTTTGAAAGAGGGACCAATATTGATCTTAAGTGAAAACCACAAGGACCAAAAATGTAATTTACTATAAGAATTAATTAGGTAACTAATGAGGATTAAAGAATGATGCTTTTTTAGGGGTTTACCATTTGAGAATTTGTAGGGAGTTAGAGATAAGGACTAATTAAGTAATTAGCATTAACAGTGGTACATAAAGCTTCGTTACTTGTTTTTAAGAGATTTTAAGTAATCAACATTAAATAGCAGTACATAAGGCTTTATGGATTATTTTTAAGAGTTTTTCATAAATGTTTTATAATATAGTATAGATAATATTAATATAATTTATGTTAAAATCTCTAAAATAGAAAATATGTTGGATATGAAAGTAACTTTTATAGAGATTTTAATTTTTCATTCCTAATTTTAGAAAAATTATAGCAAACCTGTTGGAGATGTTCTTATAAGGACATCTTTAATGGGGACATTATATTTTTACATAAATTTCAAAAATAATGTAAAAAATAGTGTAAATTTTAATGTTAATAATAAATTTTCTAATGGATAACACTATTTTTGCTCCAAATCCTAATATTTTCTACATATTTCTTTTTTTATATTAACTTATTAAACTTTTAATAATATCATTACATTTATGAACTTTATAATTTATATCCATATTATTTTGTTTAGATCATAACTTAATATATTTTTTATTAATCATGAATCAAATTAATGTAATACATAAAACAATTTTATTAAATAATAAAAGTCATTGTACTTTTAATTTTTGTTGATTATGTTTTCATCTTTTAATATTAGCTTTTTTCATCGAATATTTTATGATGTTGTACGTTATTTACTTAATTAAAACATAAATAAGGAATTGGTATAAAAATAGTTTACAATATATATATATATATAATAATAATAATAAATAAAACTTATTAGTTAAAATATAATGGTGGAAAATACTTTTTACAATCTACAATAAATGTATACAATGAAAAATCTACATAATTCTATAAATATGAAAATATTATAAATCTTAATTAATTAAATCTCTTCATTATATATATAAGAGTAAACTCTACTTTTGGTCCTTAAGGTATATTGATTTCTTTGAAACAGGGACCTATGGTTTCATAATTAGACTTTTCGTCCTCATGGTTCCGATTTTGCTCTGAAACAAGGACCTTGCCACTAACTCCATCTAATGTCATCGTTAGTGGCAGGGGTATTTTTGTCAAAACATATTTTCCTTCCTTTTTTGTAACTTTTTTTGTGTTTTCTTGTATTTTTAAAACCCATCAAAGTTTTGGGACCAAGAATATAAATAACTCTAATATATATATATATATATATATATATATATATAGAGAGAGAGAGAGAGAGAGAGAGAAATGTTCAAACGAGAAGCGTAACAATTTACAAGAAACGCGAGGAGCACCGTCCATGTACAAAATCTACAAAATCACATGTGATTCACATACAAAATCATATGTGATTAAAATTCGGACCGCACGGTTTGTCCCGCGGTTTGCAAAGCGCGCGGTTTGTCCCGCGGTTTGTACTGTGAATCACATGTGATTTTGTACATGGGCGGTGCTCCTCGCGTTTTCTTAAATTGTTACGCTCCTCGTTTGAACCCGCCTCTATATATATATATATATATTCCGTATGTATTTACCAACAAGGAAGACAATGTGCAGGTTTGATGCTTTCTTGTTGGGATATAGATAGGAAGGAAGTTGGGATAATGTTGCTACCAATAAGACAACTTACATCTTCATGGTCTCTTTCTTGCAACTTACCAACCCAATCTCGCACTTCATTTCATAGCTCTAGAATTCTTCGAAATATTTCACCCATTTGCAAAGCCACACTTTCTGTCCACGGAAAATCCAACGCTCTCTTATCATTATCTTTATCCTCCACCAGGTATGAGCTGCAAACCCTTCTTCTCCATTTCACTTTCCACATATTATTTTTGTTCAGTAATTTCCCCATTTTTATCATCTAATTTGAACCCTGCAAATGGGTGTTTTCTAAAATTCAGTTTCGTTGGGAATTCGGTCGGTGTTGATTATGATTAGAAACGAATTGCACTTTTCATTACTTTCCATGGGTTGTCTTATTGAAAATTGAATTTTGTTGTCAATTTTGGTGTTCTTGAGAATGGTTGGAACCTTGCACTTTGTTACTGCAAACGGGTCAATCTAAAAGTTCGATCTGGTTGGTAAGTTGGTGTTCATGAGTAAGATTAGAGATGAATTATACCTTATTACTACAAGCGTGCCCTAAAAATTCACTGGAAATTTTGTGTTTTGTGTCTTGATTTGTCTGCAATCTTACTAGTTGTGAGTTGTTTTAGACATCAGTTCTATACAGATTAATGCACAAATCTTCTGGGTTCCTCAGTTTTTTGCCTTATGTGAAGAGTTTGATCTTTGAAACAAAGTCATCACCAAGGAAGATAATGTGCAGGTTTGATGCTTTCCCTTGTGTAAATGCAATTTCTCCAAATCGATGATGCTTTCTGGGAGTATTTTGGGATTTAAATCCCTTTTGTTTTATCGATGATGTTGGTGTTGCGAAGCAGAAGAACATGGCAGATTCTTGGGTGATCAAAGTTCATAACAAATTCGAGCTAGCAATCAACATTGTGGACGGATTCTTGGCATCTGAAATGTGACTATTTTACACAGTGATGGGGGAGAGAGAGAGAGAGAGAGGAAAATGGAAATGGAGGGTGGGTGGGAGACGAAGATGGAGGCGCAAGGAAGCCGGAGATGGCATCGGAATGTTATCGGTGGTTTGGCCATGTGTTTTCGTCCTCCACATATATCGTCGGAGTTTGGCCGGAGCTTGGGAACCACCATGTGTTTCTGTGTATACACAGTACACTCACACACACACACACACACATATATATATATATATATTCAAGTTAATTACAATTTGAAAAGAACAAAAAAAGTGTTGAAAGAGGACAAAAACGTGGTTGGACGAAAATACCCCTAGCTATAACGGAGTTAGTGGCAAGGTCCTTGTTTCAGAGCAAAATCAGAACCATAAGGACGAAAAGTCTAATTATGAAACCATAGGTCCCTGTTTCAAAGAAATCAATATACTTTAAGGACCAAAAGTAGAGTTTACTCTATATATAATGTGAGAATTAAAAAAAATACATCTAAAAGTAGAGTTTTTCTTTAGAGTAAATTACCTATTTGGTCCCTCTGGTTTACACTTTTCACCCATAGTGGTCCCAAAATCAAAATAATTATGCGAATGGGACCTCTGGTACACATTTTCGCTACTTTTCGGTCCCTTCCTCTAACAAAACCAGTTAACTCAAAAGGGTATTTTAGTCATTTCTTATTATTTTATCTTTTTCTTAATAAAATATATTCTAATAAAATATTGTTTTATATACTAATTAATAAATAAATATATACATATATCTACTCGTTGTCGTGAACACCCCAAGGGTCGGTCACCATCTCCGGCGCCGGTCATCATCTCATATTTATCTCTCTCTCCAACTTCTTCGATCCTCAATCTCATACCCATTTCTCTGATATGCAACAATCACCCCAAATATTGAGAAAGAAACCATCCAGGAGAGGAGAGGAGACTTGGAGACTCAACGATTTGCAACGAAAAAAAGGGAGAGGATGATGTGAAACAAATTCGAAAACCACAGAAAGGAAGGAAGGAAAGAAGAAAATAGATGTGCGGTAGCGATCGCGATGATGCAGTGGTGATGGTGCTGCAAATCGTCGGAAAATTGATAGGGTAGATGGGATTTGAGCATCGTTGGAGCAATCGTTGGAGATGTTCGGTGGCAGAGTCATCAAAACCTTTATGATCTGCCGCTGCCATGGCCATGGAATGTTATTGTTTCTTGTTGAAAAACGATGGCAAACGTAGAGATTGTAACACCCTAAAAATAGGGGTAAACAAAACTTTCATAATACGAAAGAGCAGCATAATATAAATGAGCCATCCCAAAAAGAGGAATATCAAGTACATCGGCATGGTTACAATTGTGCATAAAAATTAGATTACAACAACCAACTAATCTAGTTCCACTAAGGAAGTAAGATTACAAAAGGGGTTGTCACATCTATTCGTATAAGTCTCCTATAGTTAGCGTCCAAAAGTATCCCCATGGCTCATACGCTCCGTCTACTCTTTCTTGGAAATGGCACCACTATAACCTGAGATCCAAGTCAACATTCAAATAAGTGTCAAGACAAGGCTTGGTGAGTAATTCCAATTAAAACACATAATAGTGACAATATAATCAAGTAAGATTCATCATAGAGTTTTCCACAAATGTATTGAAAGTCAATGGGGGAGACCCATAACACCAAGAAGTTCCACCCAAAGAGTCGAGATACCCTAGTGCCATCCGCATAAAAGCGACGCCAAAGGCCCGACACACCGGGGATACAACGAAGGCATTGCCCCATAGTGGCGAGGGTCTAGGCACATACCCGAAGGGTGGTGCCCAAGACTATGTCCTCCTAGTGAACACTTAACTTGATTCGTTCAAAGCCCAAATAGCCATATATAGTATCCATATGCTCAATAAATGCAAGGGCTTTAAGTCCATGGTGCATAACTCACCATCTAGTAAAGTATGTACCTTATATATTAATATGCATAAACCATGTGAAGTCATACATACTCAATGAGCCACAAAGTTGAATAACTTAATCATTAAGACAAGCTTAATACTATTAAAATAACTTGTAGCTTTTATGCAAAAATTCCCAAAATTACCAAAGCCACATCCATGATAACATGAGCACATAGAGTCTAATAATACTTCCATAATCTCAAGAATATTTCCATTTATCCAACCATCCATACCTCCCAAACTTAGGGTTTTCAACAAAATGATGAAATGAACAAGTCAACAAGTAAATGACCATGGATCTAGAGTAAGGAAGGTTAGAACACTCACTATCTAGGTTTTTAGACCAAAACCTAGAAAATGGATGAAACCCTAGCTTTGGAGGGAAGGCAAGTGAGTCTTGGAGCTTTAGGTGACAAATCTCTTGGAGGAATCTTCAATAGGTGCTCTTATTAGACCCAAGATGAACAATAATTGTGTCTAAATCTTGGGAGGGATTGAATGAAGAGAGAGGATGGATTTTAGGGTGAAAATCGCACCTTGGATGGGAGAAAACGATTTGGGAGTGTTTTGGTAAAGTGTGTAGGAAAAGATGGAAAATGAGAGATAAGATGAAAAGTTTCTCAGACCGGTCGCGGACGTCCGCCTTGTGACCACGCGGACGTCTGGCCTCCCCGTGGCCTGAATCCTCTCCAAATTCATTGTTGCTTCCGCGGATGTTCCGCGGACGTCCACTATCTCACGGACGTCCGGCCCCAAGCCTCGCGGACGTCCGCTTCCCTCATTTTCTGAAATCCAATTATTTTGCAAGTTTTTCGGACAACTCATGCACAATTATCATGTTTAGGAATGTTGATAACAAATAATATCACGTATGATTAAGTCTAGTATAAACGAGAATCCAAAAGATTTAAAAAGATGATGTTAGTGTTCAAGTTACCTACCGAATGAAATCCGGGGTGTTACAATCCTCCCCACCTTGGAAGGATTTCGTCCCCGAAATCGCATTCTACACAAAAAGATTGGGATAACGTTTCCTCATGATCTCCTCGGGCTCCCAAGTCACGTTTGCCCCATGATTGTGTTTCCATTGAACTTTTACCATCGCCACGTCCTTGCGACGGAGTTTCTTAGTCCCCGACTCAAGTATAGCTTCCGACTCCTCGACACAACGGTTTCCATTGTCGACCCGGATCTCCGTCAATGGCATCACGTTCTCCTCTTCGGCCAAACACTTTCGTAGGTTGCACACGTGGAAAGTGGGATGAATCCCATCCATCTCCGGCGGTAGGTCTAGTTTATAAGCTTGCAAACCGACTTTCTCCAAGATTGAGAATGGTCCAAGGAAACGTGGACCAAGTTTCCCTCGCTTTCCGAACCGGATAATGCCCTTCCAAGGAGACACCTTCAACATCACTCGATCTCCCACTTAAAATTCGATTGGTCGGCTTTTCTTGTTCGCGTAGCTCTTTTGTCGGTCTTGCGCCGCCTTTAAACGTTCCCGAATTTCCTTTACTTTGTCCGCGGTTTCTTGCACAATTTATGGTCCCGCGAATTGCTTCTCCCCCGCTTCAAGCCAACAAACGAGAGTCCTACACCTACGACCATACAAGGCTTCAAACGGTGAAGCCTTAAGACTCGAGTGGTAACTGTTGTTGTACGCGAATTCCACCAAAGGTAAATGTGTGTCCCAATTTCCACCAAAGTCTAGGACGCACGATCGGAGCATGTCTTCGAGGGTTTGAATCGTTCGCTCGCTTTGCCCATCCGTTTGGGGATGGTAGGCCGTACTTAGTTTCACCTTCGTCCCCAATTCCCTTTGGAAGCTAGCCCAAAAATTCGAAGTGAATCGACTATCTCTGTCGGACACAATGGATAATGGCACCCCGTGCCTCAACACGATCTCATTGATGTAGAGTCTTGCTAGCTTATCCAACGGCAACGTCTCCCTCATTGCCAAAAAGTGCGCACTCTTAGTCAAGCGGTCCACTATCACCCAAATGGGGTCATGGCCCCGTAAGGTTTTTGGTAGCTTTGTCACGAAATCCATGGTGACATCGTCCCACTTCCATTCCGGAATCTTCAAAGATTGTAAGCTTCCATACATTTTTTGATGTTGTGCTTTGACCCGGAGACATGTCACACAAGATTCCACGCATTTAGCCACATCGAGCTTCATTACCGGCCACCAATAATTTAACTTCAAGTTCCTATACATCTTCGTACTCCCGTGATGTATAGAATAACGAGACTTGTGGGCTTCCTCAAGAAGTAGCTCGCGATTACCGCCGATCTTCGGCACCTAAATCCGGCATTGGAAGAGCTTAAGGCCGCGACTATCCTCCGTTAGTAGTTTCCGTTGCTTTACCATAATTTCGACCTTGAGGTTTTCTTCCCGGAGTGCCTCCGATTGACTTGCCTTGATGCTTGCTATCAAACTTGTTATCACGTCGATTCGGTTGAAGTTTAGCTTAGTGCCATCCCCGTGATCCTTTCGACTCAAGGCATCAGCCACCACGTTAGCTTTCCCGGGATGGTAGAGTAGTTCACAATCATAATCTTTCAAAAGTTCGAGCCACCTCCGTTGCCTCATATTTAGTTCCTTTTGGTCGAAGATATATTTGAGGCTTTTGTGATCGGTGTAAAGGGTACACTTCGTTCCGTACAAATAGTGTCGCCACAACTTCAAGGCAAAGACTACCGCCACCAACTCCAAATCATGGGTCGGGTAATTCTTCTCGTGATCCTTTAGTTGTCGAGACGCATAAGCTATCACCTCCCCCCTTTGCATCAATACGGAACCGAGTCCCATTCTTGAATCGTCGCTATAAACTACGAAGTCTTCCGATCCTTCGGGTAAGGATAATATTGGTGCTTCACACAATTTCTTTTTGAGCGTTTCGAAAGCTTGCTCTTGAGCAGTCGTCCACACAAATTTGACGTTCTTCCTTGTCAAAGAAGTAAGCGGCGTAGCGATCTTTGAGAAGTCTTGAATGAATCGTCGGTAATAACCGGCTAGACCCAAGAAGCTTCGGATTTCCGTTGGACTCGTGGGCGACTTCCAATTTGTCATGGCTTTAACCTTGGTCGGGTCAACCTTCACTCCGTCTTGAGACACCACATGTCCCAAGAATTGGACTTCCCGTAACCAAAATTCGCATTTGGAGAATTTAGCATATAATTTTTCCTTTCGAAGGACCTCTAACACCGCTCGTAAATGTTGACTATGTTCGGTCTCATCTCTAGAGTAGATCAAGATATCGTCTATGAAGACGATTACCGACTTATCCAATAACGGACGACACACACGGTTCATTAGGTCCATAAACACGGTCGGTGCATTTGTCAAACCGAATGGCATCACCAAGAACTCATAGTTCCCATACCGCATCCGAAAAGCCGTCTTCGAAATATCGCTCTCTTTCACCTTCACTTGGTGGTATCCGGACCTCAAATCGATTTTAGAGAAACAACTCGCCCCTTGCAGTTGGTCGAAGAGGTCATCAATGCGGGGAAGTGGGTACTTATTCTTTACCGTCACCTTGTTCAATTCCCGATAATCAATGCACATTCGCATCGACCCATCCTTCTTTTTCACGAACAAAACCGGAGCTCCCAAAGGCGACGAGCTCGGCCGAATAAACCCCTTCTCTAACAGTTCTTGTAACTGCGACATCATTTCTTGCATTTCGGTTGGAGCCAATCGGTACGGAGCACGTGCAATCGGAGCCGCTCCCGGAGTAAGGTCGATATGAAATTCCACTTGTCGATCCGGTGGTAAACCGGGTAAATCCTTCGGACTAACATCCTGGTAGTCACATACCACACTCACATCCTCCAACTTCTTCTTCTCTAACTTCGCGTCTATGATGTAGACTAAGTACGATGAGTACCCCTTGGCAAGGAATTTCTGCGCCTTTAACGAAGAGATTAACGAAGTGGTCTTTCCCCTTTTCTCCCCATACACTGTCACTACTTTCCCATTTGACGTTGGAATTCGGATCATCTTTTTCGCACACAAGATCTCGGCTCTATTTTCGGTCAACCAATCCATACCCATCACCACATCGAAAGTCCCGATCGCCATAGGCAACAGGTTCGCCTCAAAAGTTCCCCCATCTATTTCTAGGAGGCACTTACTAAAACGTTCGCGGACCAAGACTTGCTCCCCATTAGCTATTTCGACTATTAGGGCATCCGAGAGGGTACTAATTGGAATAGTAAATTGTTTGCAAAAAGAAGTAGAGACAAAAGAAAGATCTGCCCCTGAATCAAACAATATACGAGCAGGCAAGGAGTTTACGAGGAACGTACCCATCAACACATCGGCGGTCTCCCTCGCCTCCGTAGCGGTCATCTGAAAAGCTCGGCTCGGCGCCCTCGGTGAGTCCTCCTTCCTGTTCGGCATCCCACTTGACGCAACACGGTTCCCTCCCGACAACTTCGGGCAATCCCTCTTGATATGCCCCGACGCTCGGCACTCGAAGCAAACTGGCCCTCGAATAGGGCAATCTCGGATAACATGGTCTCTCTTCCCGCACTTAGCACATTCGGTCGGGTGGTGACGTGACCTAGAGTTGCACGGGCCACTATGTTTGCTTTTACACTTATGGCACCACCTTACGTCACGCCGAGGATCACCGTTCATTCCCCCATTAAATGGTCTAGACTGTCGAGCGGGTCCGGTCGACCCTTCCCATTTCCTCTTTTCACCCACGACTACCTTCTCTTCATTCCCCTTTGCATATACGGTCTCCATCAATTTTGCCTCCTCTATTGTCTCCCACAATGTAACCGCTTTAGAATTGCGGACCATAGCCATCATGTCCTCCGGTAACCCTTTGAGGTATGCTTTAACCCTTTCATTCTCAGTCGGGGCCACATGCCCCACAAAATTGAGCTTTTCCATAAACAGACGAGTGTACTCTCTCACAGTCGAGTCCCCTTTTCTGAGTGATCGGAATTCCTCCTCGATCCAGTCCATTTCTTGGTCATTGCAGTATTCCTCCAAAACCTTCTTCTTGAACGTCTCCCATTTCATCTTTGCCAAAACTGAGGCCTCCAGAGTAGATGTAAAGATGTTCCACCATGTGAGGGCCGCACCCCTCAACATTTGAGAACCAAACTTCACCTTTTAGCTCTCCCCACAATCACAATCCCGGAAGGCCTGCTCAATCTTTTGGATCCAGTTCATACAAGCCACTGGATCATCGGTACCCGCAAACTTGGGTGGCTTACAGCAGAGAAACGTCTTGTAGGAGCAACCCTTTTCTCTTCTCTCACCCTCAGTGATCACACGGTCATCGGTATCCACAACATGTACAATCCCACCCGAACCGTGCAGGGCATTTTCTGCAACCGCTTCATTCCTTCGGTGACTGCCATCACGGTCCTCTAACAGTTTTAGGAACCTTTCATCACGTTTATCCATGGCAGAGTTCATCATCTGTAGCAAACTTGCCATCATGACGGATTGTGGTCGGCGTCTTCCAAAACCGGCTCCTCCACTGCGATATCGTTCCGAGGAACATGGTCGATGATGCCCCTTAACATTTGAGGAATCGGAGGAGTAAGGGGATTACCTCCCGCATTTGGTTGAGTTGGGTTCTCCCGCGCCGTAACACTGTTTTCTTGACCCGCTTTGCGATTCACCACATGGCTCCTCGTGTTTACCATGGTAGTTGCCACACATGTTAAGCACCATACCGATTAATTCTTTAAAAGATTAATGGTGGGTAACGTACTACTACAATCATTAAGCATTATAATAACAAATTCAAGCATGCTCACGTATTAATATATTCACTATAACACGGGCCCTATGAAATTTTGAATATATCACACATAAGAATTCTTTTCATCATCACTACAAATTTTAACAATCGCAATTCCGTTTGATCCTATACTCTCCCCACCTACGGTTTCTACCCATAGTCACGGAGTTTCATAAGGGCAACTCAGTTTAAGTCTAGGTTCACTAAAGTCGTCACCTAGTTCACTTAAACCAATTCTCTGATACCAACTTGTAACACCCTAAAAATAGGGGTAAACAAAAACTTTCATAATACGAAAGAGCGACATAATATAAATGAGCCATCCCAAAAAGGGGAATAACAAGTACATCGGCATGGTTACAATTGTGCATAAAAATTAGATTACAACAACCAACTAATCTAGTTCCACTAAGGAAGTAAGATTACAAAAGGGGTTGTCACATCTATTCGTATAGGTCTCCTATAGTTAGCGTCCAAAAGTATCCCCATGGCTCATACGCTCCGTCTACTCTTTCTTGGAAACGGCACCACTAGAACCTGAGATCCAAGTCAACATTCAAACAAGTGCCAAGACAAGGCTTGGTGAGTAATTCCAATTAAAACACATAATAGTGACAATATAATCAAGTAAGATTCATCATAGAGTTTTCCACAAATGTATTTGAAGTCAATGGGGGAGACCCATAACACCAAGAAGTTCCACCCAAAGAGTCGAGATACCCTAGTGCCATCCGCATAAAAGCGACACCAAAGGCTCGACACACCGGGGATACAACGAAGGCATTGCCCCATAGTGGCGAGGGTCTAAGCACATACCCGAAGGGTGGTGCCCAAGACTATGTTCTCCTAGTGAACACTTAACTTGATTCGTTCAAAGCCCAAATAGCCATATATATCCATATGCTCAATAAATGCAAGGGCTTCAAGTCCATGGTGCATAACTCACCATCTAGTAATTTATGTACCATATATATTAATATGCATAAACCATGTGAAGTCATACATACTCAATGAGCCACAAAGTTGAATAACTTAATCATTAAGACAAGATTAATACTATTAAAATAACTTGTAGCTTTTATGCAAAAATTCCCAAAATTACCAAAGCCACATCCATGATAACATGAGCACATAGAGTCTAATAATACTTTCATAATCTCAAGAATATTTCCATTTATCCAACCATTCATACCTCCCAAACTTAGGGTTTTCAACAAAATGATGAAATGAACAAGTCAACAAGTAAATGACCATGGATCTAGAGTAAGGAAGGTTAGAACACTCACTATCTAGGTTTTTAGACCAAAACCTAGAAAATGGATGAAACCCTAGCTTTGGAGGGAAGGCAAGTGAGTCTTGGAGCTTTAGATGACAAATCTCTTGGAGGAATCTTCAATAGGTGCTCTTATTAGACCCAAAATGAACAATAATTGTGTCTAAATCTTGGGAGGGATTGAATGAAGAGAGAGGATGGATTTTAGGGTGAAAATCGCACCTTGGATGGGAGAAAACGATTTGGGAGTGTTTTGGTAAAGTGTGTGGGAAAAGATGGAAAAGGAGAGATAAGATGAAAAGTTTCTCAGACCGGTCGCGGACGTCCGCCCTGTGACCACGCGGACGTTCGGCCTCCCCGTGGCCTGAATCCTCTCCGAATTCATTGTTGCTTCCGCGGATGTTCCGCGGACGTCTGACCCCAAGCCTCGCGGACGTCTGCATCCCTCATTTTCTGAAATCCAATTATTTTGCAAGTTTTTCGGACAACTCATGCACAATTATCATGTTTAGGAATGCTGGTAACAAATAATATCACGTATGATTAAGTCTAGTATAAACGAGATTTAAAAAGATTTAAAAAGATGATGTTAGTGTTCAAGTTACCTACCGAATGAAATCCGGGGTGTTACAGAGATCTGGGTGAGGGAGAATGAAAGAAACCCGATCTTGCATACGAGTCGAAGTCATCACCATCCTCAATCTCAAGATTTCTTTCAGCCTTTAGATTCCAATTCCAATCTGCAAATTTGGTATGTAATTATCCTTTGATCAAAATTTGATTTCTTCTGTGAGGTCTAATTTTTTTTCTTTCTTACCCAAATTTTTTTATGGATGCTACAACTTCCACGAGAGGAGAAAGGAAAGTGGTGATGGTGAGGTATCCATGGCGACGGTGGAAAAGAATGGAGAAGAAAGATCAAAGTTGCAGGAAGATTATATAGAAAATGGAAGAGGAAGAGTAAGTGAGGTTGGAATAGCGGTAAAAGAAAAGAAAAGTGGTGGAGGTTGCAGGTGGGTTGTGGGTCAAAGTGAGAGAGAAGGATTTGGGGATGATGAAGTGAGAAAAAGACAAAATAAAAAAAGACAAAATAGTTCGAAATGATGAAATCACCCTTTTGAGTTAACTGGTTTTGTTAGAGGGAGGGACCAAAAAGTAGCGAAAATACGTACCAGATGTCCTATTCGCGTAATTATTTTAATTTTAAGACCACTATGAGTGGAAAATGTAAACCAGAGGGACCAAATAGGTAATTTACTCTTCTTTATTTCTCGTTTTTATCATTGATATTTTGGGAAGAAAGAAAACGAGGGACCAGTGTTGGTTGCGTGCAATTAATGCACCACGTGTAATGTGTGCAATAGAAAATGATGACAGAGTTGCTAATAAAAGAAAGACAACACATTTTTCCTTCTTAACTTTGTGTCTGTTTTTTTTAATTATTACTTATATTTAATTCCATCAGACATTTTAAAATTTAGATTATTTTTTATAGTTTTAAAAGACACTTATTATTTAAATACTAAATAGAAAAGAGGTAACCTAGTATCTAATTTACCTCTAAATCGATTACAGAGACGGGTCGAGAAACTTTTTCATACGGTGACATCATATTTTTTTAAACGGTTTTTATCAACATGTGTATCTTTTTTTACCAACGTTCAATATCGACCGATATGTTTTAGCCAAATTTCGGTGTTTCGAGGGATTTTTAAAGTTTTTGGCTTGATTTCAAGAATTTTTAAGTTTTTTTAACGATTTTGAGAGACTTTTTCGGTATTTTTGGTTGATTTCAAGGGGTTTTTTTGTTTTTTTGGTTGATTACGAGGTACGGTTGCACTTCCAAAAGAATACGGTAGCACCTCCTAAAACGATACGGTTGCACCTTTCACGAAACCAAAATTTTTTACCCTTCGCCGGAGAAATGATACGGTGGCACGTGCCACCGTGTGCCCTTATAAAGGTTCGTCCATGATCGCTTAGAGTTTCCATGCCTCTGGTATTACATCTCCACTCCATCATCAAGTCCATTGCCTTCAATAATTTGTGGTTTTCCTTCCTGAATCTATGGTTTTCGTCCTTGAATCTGTTGTTTTCGTCAAATATGGGGGTTTGATTCGTCCCTGTGCTTTGTTTGCAATCTATGTTACCAGAATATGTTGTTTTAATTCGTCCCTTGCTTTGATTTGTTACTGTGTTTTGAGTATGTCCATGAATCTGTTGTTTTCGATGTGATGTCTAGATCATCCCTGAATCTGTTAAGATAGATGCGTGTCTTGAGACCTTTTATTAGGAATGGCAACGGGCCGGTTTTTAGGGTCCCCGTCCCCGAAACCGATAAGCATCCCCGTCCCCGTAACCGTACCGATCCCCGTCGGGGATGTATTGTTATCGGGGATCCCCGTCGGGTCCCCGCGGTTTCCCCGATCCCGAACCAAAATGAAAAAAAAGAAACCTAGTGTGCAATCCAAACAAAAGCAAAACCTGATGCATATTGATGAACCTAAATAACAACAGTAGACACCTTGTCTGATATGTTAACCACCATGGCCTAGTCTTCCAATAAACACAAAAAGTGCCAACACCTCTTTCCTATTTCAAGCTTCTAAAATTTGTATTGGTTCTGTGATATTATACTTCTAACAGAATTATACAATTATATTATAAAAAAGTGTATGAAACTAATCAAACTATCAACATTAGCCTAACTACCTGTTTATTTTTATTTTTGCTATTTACCCCTCTCTCCACTTCCTGTTTTTTTTGGATATGTTATGTAATTTTACCACAAGGTGAATAAAATATTCATATTGATAACATATCCAAAGCAGCATCTAGATGCCCAATTAAAATTAATAAAACTCAAGAAGCACATATATATAGAGGAAGGTTCAAACGAGGAGCGCATCAATTTAAGAGAACGTGAGGAGCACTCCCATGCTTCTGATCACATGTGATCAACAACTGCTAAAAAATCGGAACAAATCGAAAATTCGCGCAAGATGTGGCGCGAGGTGGCAAGTCGCGGATCATTAATGATTCACAACTGTTAATCATATGTGATTCATAACTGTCAATTGCTCCTCCAGATCAGTTGCCAATCACATGTGATCCACAACTGCCAATCACATGTGATTCATAACTGTCAATTGCTCCTCACGTTCTCTTAAATTGGTACGCTCCTCGTTTGAACCCGCCTATATATATATATATATATATATATATATATATAGCTTTGACATGTAAGGCGCTGAATCTCGAACTAGACACGACTGTGCAAGAGGTATTGAACAAATTTAGCAGAAAATTGTCAAACTTTCAGTTATTTAAAGTTATTTCTTTCATGTTTCAAACGAATCATAATAAACGACTATAGTATTGGTGTTAGCAAGAAACAAATCATCGTCGAATAAATTCAATCACAGGAGAAACTAAAAGAGCTATAAAATTAAACTGAAATCTATGCTTTGATTGAAAACCCTAAATTTCGGCATAAAAGCAAAGAGTTCGAAAATTACTCGCAAGCAGTGATAAGAGCAGACTACGGAGACTAGCAATGGATATAAACAGAGACGTCGGAAGAGCCTGTAGACGTTAGGCGGTGGTGAGTGGATACGACGGCGATGGCGACTCAGGTCGGTAACCAGAGAGAGATTAAAGTGACGATGAGAGTGATTGTGAGAGTGAGGTGCTGTTTGTTTTTTTTAAGAAGTTTGAAGTCTGAAATCTGATTTTACATCTAAAAAGTAAGAGGTGGTGCTGAAGTCTGAAATATTAAGACTGTTTGTTTTTATAAAATGATAAACATCTTAATCGACTAAAAATATTATGTTTTAAAATTCAAACTTGAAAGATACCACTATTTGATAACACACCCATTCATATCCATTAACCATGCGTGCAATTGAGGAAGAGGTAGAAGGAACTGAGCCCTTAAAAAAAGAATTAAGTGGATGGTGCACCTCTAAAATTTCAGAGGACATTAAGAGGTTTTCAGACTTTTTTCTAAAAATAAAACAAACTGTCTTAAATCTAAAAACCTCTTAATTTTCAGACTTAAGAGGTTTTAAGAGGTATTTTTTCAAAAACAAACAACCCCAGTGAGAGTGTGAGACTTTAGGGTTTTTTGTGGGTCACGGCTTTGGACTTTGGTTTAAACTTGGGCCTAAAACAACAAATATATATATATATATATATATATATATATATATATATATATATATATATATAGAGAGAGAGAGAGAGAGAGAGAGGCGGGTTCAAACGAGGAGCGTACCAATTTAAGAAAACGCGAGGAGCACCGCTCATGTACTGAATCACATGTGATTCACTACACAAACTGCGGGACAAACCGCGCGCTTTTGCAAACCGCGGGACAAACCGCGCGTGTCCGAATTTTAATCACATATGATTTTAGTTGTGAATCACATGTGATCCACTACATGGGCGGAAGCCCCCCGATCAGTTGTGAATCACATGTGATTCGGCAGTAGTGAATCACATGTGATTCAGTACATGGACGGTGCTCCTCGCGTTTCTCGTAAATTGTTACGCTCCTCGTTTGAACCTTTCTCTCTCTCTCCCCCCCTCTCTCTCTATATATATAGGGTCCCCTTCTTTTGCTAACCAACCCATTGGTACTAACCGTGCTAACCAACCATTGACCAATCAAATTGCTCCTTTTATTTTGGTTTAGGTGCACACCAACAAGGGTAAAATGGGTATATCCAATTTCTTCCATATTTATCTCACATTTAATAACTGATTCTACATTCCATAGTTATCTAATCCATGATTTTCGAAATTATATTAATTCATAATATATTTTTAATATCAAACAAGATATCGAAATTATATTAATTCAGAATATATTTTCGGAATTATATTAACTCAATTAATACATTTGTTTTCTATAAATCAGCTCTTTAAGACATTGTGCATATATGCAGATGAGACATTGTGCATATATGCAGGTGTGCATATGTGCACATATGCATATATGTGCAGATGTTCATATGTGCACATATGCATATGTGTAAAAGCCATCTCAGACTAAATCATATGCACAGTTATGTGCACATATGCACATAAGCATCATCATCATCGTCATCGCCTTCTGTGAAGTTTTTCTCCAAGTACTCTTTAAAGTTCACATCGCCGGAATGTTTCTCGAGACTGGGGCCCACATCGGGAAAACAAAGGAGGCTCGCGGCGGAACAGAACGACGGGAGGTTGATGGAGAGGGAGTGTTGGTTATCGGCGAGTTTTGAAACGCTGTCGATTGGACGGCGGTTAACGGCGAAGCTTTCTCGATGAGGAATGAGGGTTTGGGTTTATCGTTGGAGATATGTTTCTTCCAGGAAGGCGGCGGCGGTGGGAGGAAGGTGGAGGCGACGGAGGTTTTTCTTGGAAAGAAGCATGGAGAAAGTTACCAGATCATATGATGGATTTGGTTTTTGGGTTGCTTGAAAAGAGGAAACCGTTAATATGGAAGGAATTTGTTTCCTTTGTTATGATGTGTTTTTTTGACCAAATTACCCTTGTGCACTTATGCACAATAAATAAGCCACGTGAGACATAATAAATTAGGATATAAAATCAGTTTTAAATTATAGCCATTGATCTAATTAATCTATGGTTGTGATCGGTTAGCATGGTTAGTACCAATGGGTTGGTTAGCAAAAGAAGGGCCCTATATATATATAATATCGGGCCGGGCCGGGCCGGTGAGAATGGTCCCCGTCCCCGTCCCTGTCCCCGTTAAAATCCCCGAAACTATCCCCGATCCCCGCCCCGTCCCCGTTAAGACGTCCCCGAACCTGACCCGAAAATTTCGGGTTTCGGTTTTCACCGTCGATTTCGGTTTTTTTTGCTATCCCTACCTTTTATATTGGTTTTGTGATCAACATTGGTTTAGTTTTATGCCTACTTTTTGTTGATCAACATAGACCGTCTTTCAATTCTTCATTTTCTATTTTGTATCTTTGTTGATCTATATTGGTTTTATGCCTACTTTTTGCTTGATTCGTGTACATATATAGTGTATATTGAATTTGGTTTGCATACCCTAATAACAATATAATTTTAAGAATCTGTTTTTTATTTATTCCAATAGACTAATGTTGCAGACTTGCAGGTGTGTGTATTGCTCTATATGATCATTGTCATTGGTTCATAGCTATGTTCATCTAGTATACGTTCATATCTCACGAAAATGAGTATATTGCTAAAAATGGAATTTTGAATGTATTAAAAAATGGATGATAGTATAATTTAATTACATTCTTGGTCATGTAAATAAATAATATTGTAGGGACCGATTGTAGTTCGACGGTCCTTAACTGGTTACGATTTTCATTAAAAAAAAGGTCCGACCAGGGACCGGTTATTCATAGACCCGATTTTTTTTAAAAATTTGTTTTTTATAAATTATATATCAAGTTTTCAAGATTTCTACCAGATTTATTCCATGTTTTTTTTTCAAGTTCTTTTTGACGTTTTCAAGTTTTTGCAAATGTTCCAATATTAAATCTCAAAAATTGTTATTATAAAAACACCTATACCCAGGTCAGTGGTGGAATATCCCATCTACCCAGGGTTCGATCCCAGACGTCCTTAACATTGATAAGACATCTTTAAGTTTCAAAATTGCCAGGGATTAGTCCGGGTTGTGCCTGAAATACCCTTTCAAAAAAAAAACACCTATAACATTTTTGTGTAAATAGTATTTTTAAAGTGTATTTGAATGACCCAATTGAGGATTTTAAAGTGTATTTGAATAAAATGTTCCCTAAAAAAATCTTCAAACACAGAGTTTTTTACATTCAAAATTGAGTTTTGGGAAAACAAAATTGGGAATAGTTTGGGCCCGACCCGGGAGCGGTTACTAAACAACTTGGTTGGGCCTTAGTATCCTGTTTCCGACGCCGATTTTTGGCGATATCCAACGAGTACGGGTAACACAACAATTTTATGAGCTTCTAACGGTTTTCTTCCAATATACATCCACAAAACCTCCATAAACTATGTTCAATTGATCATAAAATTGGTATTACATGCTATCAAACTCAAGAAATCAAAGAAAAATTGCAGATTATTACTTTAAGGTCCTTCGTCTCCATCTCGAATCAAATTACAGATATCATAGCGCTCCACAAATAGTAATGGTGGGTCCGAAACCATTGCTTGAAAACAACCAAAGGTCGTCGAACATTAATCGGTCCTTCGCCGGGTGACCTGTCTCCGTCGCGGATAGATGTAAGTGGTATGTTTGAAAGGGTTTTTCGACAACATTCGGTGGTGGGTTTCTAAGGGCCCAATAATATCACTGGTGGGTATTCATGAAAGTGAAACTTGTTGGAAAAAACATGTGTTTACCCATTTTAATAAAATGGGCAAAACCCATTTGGACCATAAAATACGAAAATTATATAATATTACATTATATAGATAATTATAGATTTGTGTTCTCCTCCATGATACCTTCGTTTTGGTATATTGAACGTCCAAATCGGACTTCGTATGAATGAGAAATTAATCACCAAAGTAAGGTACTTGAAGGGATTTGTAAAGTGGGTAAATGTCTATCCCATATAGGTGGAGAAGTGAAAAGAAAGTGGGTTTATAAGAGCATCCCCAGTCATGAACCTCTTCAGAGGTTCATGACTCTGTCACATCAGCTTTCTCTTTCTGTCACATCAGTTTTCTCTTTCCTACTCATTTTATAAATCTCTCACTCTCAATCATGGACCGGTTCATGGTTAATTTAATAAAAAACAATAACTAAACTTTAATTATAATTAAAAGACAATAATTAATAATTTAAATAAAAAAAAGTCACAATAATTAAAAATTACAATAATTGAAAGTTACAATACGTTAAAATTAAAAAAAATAGATAAATATAAACTAATTATCTAATAAATTTATAATATTACAATAATATTATTAATAAAAATTACTCTTATTTAAATAACAAAAAAATATCAAATAAAATAAAATTATCAATATTATTATCTTATATCATTAACTGATTGACTAAACAAAAATGAAATTTAAGAAAGGAAAAAAGAAAAGAAAATGAAATGTGAGTGGTGGAGAGAGGGAGGTACAAGAATGGGGCCCACTAATTTTTAGTATGAAACGGTTCTTCTGCAGGAACCCTTCCCTTCCAGGTGGCAAAAACCCCTCATTCTCCAATGGTATTAAAAACCATGGACCGGTACCCAAAGTGGTGAGGTGGCTAAGAACCTCACCATTTGGGATGCTCTAAAGAAATTCAATCCACGGGGTTGTAAGACTTATATCACAAATGTTCTCTCTTACGAGCGCAGGAGGGAGGGGGCACGTCCTGCAAACACGAATGCACCACCAGTTGACCAGAAAAAGTTCAGACGCATTTTTCTAGATGATTTTGTGACAGTAATTAAAACCAGATTTCGGTGTTGGTGAGGAGCAGTAATTACCGGTAACGGTCGTGCACCGGATGTTATTGGATGCGTAGGGACAACCCAGGAGAAGCATTTTGTATGGTCAAGTATAGCATATGCATTGTTTACGTGTTTTCATGAATTGATATATTGATTTGGAGTCGGGTTGCATAGTGGGATTGTGAATTTCCATTGGGAGTTTACTTATGCATACCATGTGCATGGAATATGTTTCATGTACTCATGGGAATGGCACCATTTGGGAGTCACGGGGAGTCTGCTTAGGCCCCGAAGGCGAAAGGGGAGTAATGGTTCGTTAGGGTGGGTTATTTCTCTTTTTTTCTTTGTATTCTATTAACGTTCGAATTGTAACACCCTAAAAACCGGGTAAATTTAAACCTGCGAAAATACGGAAAATATACGAAGCTAACATAGACAAATCATCCAACAAAGGGAAATAGTGGTATGGCGTTTACATTACAGAGAAAATGAGCGAAATAGAACCCAACAACCTAATAAACTAAACTATCAAGTCTTAGATTATATTCGGGTGTTGCCATTTCACTACCAAAAATCGTGTCTAAAGTCTAACATGTACGCCTCTATGTACTTCCAAAAATGCTATCACCCTTCATGACTCTTCACTCAAACCCGAGAAGTCCCATCACCTGAATGTCCTGAAGAACACACCCATTAAGAAGAAGTGTCAGATAAACCCAAATGAGTATAATAGCTCAATATTTAATAATGGAAATGTGGTGAAATAACAATACGGAAACGAAGTACAATCCTTGAGTGGAAACCGTTAGATACACAATACCTCAAATGTTGACGAGGAATACCCGTTAGCCAAAAACAATGACATAAATCAAAGTAGCTACGTGTCACATTAGTAGTAAAATTACATAGTATTACATGAATGGAATCAAGTGCAACCCCGAAGAGTCTATTGCTTATGAGTCCCCAATTTCAACCCCTCTAGGTCTATACATTGGGTCACCCAATTTCACAAACAATTAAGCACATTAGAATTACACCTTACTGCTCATGAGACGATGCCCAACCATATAGGCCCACATCTTACTTATCATGAATCCCGATGCCCATTTCGTGCTACAATGTGGAAAACTAGCGTCCCACATCGTGTATAAAGACTCTAGTGTCTATGGATCCATTACACTCAAACTTAATAACCATGACTCTCATATATGCCAACAATGATAACATCACACGATCAAGCGTTATAACGATAATCTTGAAGAACACTACTCTATTTTAGAAAATATCTTTATCGAGTTTCAATAGTAGATTGAAAGGCTCCATGATGTCCAAAGTTAAGATTTGGACCTTATTCCAACATGAAATCCCTTTTCCATATGTAGTACATTAAAGTTCCCAAATACTCTAGATTTTGACCTAAAACGGTCAAAATCGTTTTTCTTGACAAAGTTGTTACACATGTGTGATAATCCTAGTCAAACCAAGGAGTACCATACATTTTGTTGCACGCGTCGTGAAACGCACAACAAGGTTTAAATTTATAAACCTAACTTAAACCGTAAAGTGGTAAGTCGGGTATCGTTCTTATCAGGGAGTCAGTGGTTAAGCGAATTATTTGTATTAAACTGAATGCACGTGTGTCACAAAGATATGCCACTCAATTTCGATCTTTTAAGCTCAAAGACACCGACTAAAACCAAAATCTACTTAGTACAAATAACACTACTTTAAAAATCATGAGAGTTGAGAATAGTACTAAACTACTAAACGAAAAAACCAAGACTTTATAACTACGATTAACTAATGAAAATTAAAAGACTTTAGCTATCAAACTAATATCCAAAAATTCACCTTGGACTTTCATCAAACACTTGGTGTGTGATTTCAAATAAACATAAACCAAAAATTCATTGACCAAAGAAATTGAATCCCAATGATCAATAGATTCTACGAACACTAACAATTTATCAAAAACTCAATTCAATGCTTTCAAATCAAACAATCAAATAATGTCAAGAATAAACAAATGAGGACCTAAACCAAATCTATAATCAAACTTAAGAGATCGAGAGATTTAGAAGTCGAATTGACAAAAACAAAATAACCTGTTGGACACACAACAGTCCAAGTTCAGAGTTCGCTTTGCTTGATGAACACAGAAAACGCAGCAGCCAAAGACCTCCGATAAAGCCTCCAAATCGTTTTTGTTTGCTACTGTCCAACAGTCCCTCTTGTTGCTGTCTTCTCCTCTGATTTCCAGCCGTGTGTCTCCCTAAAAACCTCTCTAAACTACTCTCGATTCTGCCGTCAACCAGCTCCCTCAATGGTGCGTATGAAACCTTACTTATCTCGGTGTTGTGCTGTATGTGTAGATTGAGGCGTCCCCTCAGAATCCAGCCGTGCTCCTATTTATCTCTGTTTCAGCCCCTAATAAAAGCGTAAGAGATAACCCCTTGATTTTGTTTCCTTCTTGAACTCTATAACCGTAACTCTCCTTGTGATATACGTATCAATGAAAAAAAATACCCACAACATCCTTTCCTTTTCTTTTTCTTGCAAACCTCACGTGGGCTATGTATGACCCATTTTATTTCAGCCCATGGTCTCTTTCTTTTGGATAATTAAAGTCTTCTAAAAGCCCAAGATCCAGCCTCACATTATTTTCTTTTGTTTTACTGCTACGGCAGGTTGTACCTGTTGTTGTACAACTTGTAACCTGCTATCCAGCAACACTTTTCTGCCTTCGGGGTCAGATTCGACCCAGATTCACTCCGAATTTGCAGAAACGCAAAACACGAAGATTGTTCGTCTATGTCTTGGCTTTCCGGAACATCTTGAATCGCCTTGAACGGAGCTCGGACGAGTGAGATATGGCCAAACCTCCACAGCCACGCAAGTCTGCCAAAAATCATCGTTTTGGTCTTTTTCGCTCCAAATTGTTCCGAACCTATAAAAATATAAAAACACATCAATATCGTTCGGTTTTACCATTTTAATGCACTAGAGAGGGGCAATTAACGAGAAAATAAAGTAGAATCAAATGACCGATCAAAAACACCCCACACTTAAACATTGACCGTCCTCGGGCAATAAAACAGTTTATTTCCGATAATTCAAGAATGGTCAAGTCAAACTCTTTAGAACTCATAGTATGTCATGAACATGGGACCGGTCAACCATCAATTCCTCGGTATGCGCATACTGTTTCGAGAACTAACATAAAATGATCCAGTAAGCTCTCACTAAGGATAAGATTCCCTCCATCACTCATGTGTTTGGGTTATAGTGTTTCGCTCAAGACATCCTCATATGATTGGTACTCTACCATAAGCTTGCAAAAATTCTCATTCTCCACCGCTGGAATTGCATGCAAGATACAAATCAAAAGGTCTTTTTTTAGGGTTGTAATGGTGGTTATGGGTAGGGTAGGATGATTATGGTAAAGTGACTTTAAAAACCGTTAAGACTAAGGGGCGTTGTGAGCAATAAACCACGAGCATGGAAACTTTCGAGCACTTCTCATTTCAATGACTGCAAGCCTTTATTCTTTCTCTCCCTTTTTTCACAATGGTCGTATACCGACTTTTAAACCCTTTTTATGCCCCTTTTTTTCTTTTTTTGTTTTCCATTTTTTTTAGGCTTTGCACACTCTTTTTTTTTTCTTTTTCGAGGCTTTGCTTTCTATTCTTTTCTTCTTTTGAGACCACAATTTCAAGATATCAACAATATAGCTCTTTGGTCTAAAGTCACACCCCAAAGTCTTAAGGTTTGGGTAGGAAGTGTTTGGCTTGTGTGGCTTGTAACTTAGGTGTGTCAAAAGAACGGGTTTGTAGGCTCAAAATGGTTAAGCAAGTGGATTTATTCTTTTCAAGGTCGGCTTTTTGGCTAAAGTGGTTAACATTCACATCAAAGATGGCCTTTATCACTTTTGTATGCAAGCATGAATACAATGCAATCTCGAAGAGAATAGATGCAAGTTCTAGAGAGACCGATGCACATGAGGTGTAATACACACATGAAATGAATGAGACTAATTTTTTGATGTTTTAGTCATAAGGCTCAAATGTCTCACGGGGTAGATGTGCTCACCAGATCAATCAATATTAGTTTCAAATAGCATGACACACCAAGTAGTATTAGGTGACTAATCAACCAATTCATTAGTGCTATATGCTCCTTAGAGTCTAACAAGAACTTCTTCATTATGCTCATATATGTAACTGAATTACTGCCCTAGAACAAGTCAATTATTTAAGTTTTTAACACCCCACACTTTTGGATCATGCATTGTCCCCAATGTATGCAAATAAGCTAAAGAAACACATATAAAGATGAGAAAAACAAAAAACCTCCCCTGAATGTCAAACTCCCCTGAATGTCGTTCAAGTGCGTGATTGGGTGTAGTGTCGATCAATCCATGTAAGCTCCGACCTGTATGGGACCGTTAGCCTTCGGCGATTTGTCAGCACTTTCCTGCTAAAACACAACAACTTGGACAAACTTCGTTAAAGCACAATAGCAGTCAATCAGAAAATTTCCAAATTTTCCCCCTCCCCAGCTTAAAGATGTGCATTGTCCTCAATGCGGGGAAGTGGACTCAACCAAGGGGATTTCAGGCTCCAAGACAGATAAACAGATAGCACGAAGAGATACAAAAAAGAAAAGAAAAACTACCTAATCCTCATTTTCGCTGGGAAGCGCGATTGCACTTAGCATGTGCAACAAGCCTTTTAAACCCCTAGGTTCCCCCTAGTGGACGAGTGAAGTCTCGTGAGGGTTTGCAGTGAACATACACACAAAGTTCATTTAACTACGACTCAATTAACTGACTCGATCTTAAAGCAGGCAAAGAAATAAATAGCAAATATACAAAGTATACAGATAAATGGAACCAGTCCTATGACTAGGGGTCATAAACCGGCTCGGCAAGAGCCGTGGTCTCCAAAACATAACCATCATGGTCTCGAGCGGTGATGTATGGCTTCAGTCTTTGCCCATTTACCTTGAAGGATGCCCCACCTTTCTCGTCCTGAATTGTGACCGCACCATGTGGGAACACCTCTTGCACAATATATGGGCCATACCATCTAGACCTTAGCTTGCCTGGAAATAACTTTAAGCGAGAGTTATATAGCCAAACTTTCATCCCTACATGGAACGACTTTCGCGATATGTGTCTATCATGAAAAGCCTTAGTTCGTTCCTTGTATATGCGGGAACTCTCGTATGCATCTCGTCTCAATTCCTCTAACTCATCTAACTCCAATTTACGATGGTCACCGGCTTCTTTTAGATCAAGATTCAGCTTCTTAACTGCCCAAGCAGCTCGATGCTCCAACTCGACCGGAAGATGACAAGCCTTCCCATACACGAGTCGATATGGAGACATGCCTATGGGTGTCTTATATGCGGTACGATATGCCCATAGTGCATCCTCTAATCGACTCGACCAATCCTTCCTATCAGGTCTCACGGTCTTCTCCAAAATATGCTTAATTTCACGATTAGAGACCTCGACTTGTCCGCTAGTCTGTGGGTGATATGGTGTGGCTATCCTATGTGTGATCCCATAGTGTTTTGCCAAAGCACTAAACTTCATATTACGGAAGTGGGTTCCGCCATCACTGATGATGACTCTCGGATACCCATGTCGAGTGAAAATGTGGCTCTTGACAAACTTGCATACTACCCTGTGATCATTCGTTGTGGTCGCGATAGCCTCCACCCACTTAGAGACATAGTCAACAGCTAGCAGAATGTATAGATTACCTTGGGATGATGGAAAAGGACCCATGAAGTCTATACCCCACACATCGAAGATCTCGACAGTTAGGATGGGGTTGAGAGGCATCATGTCCTTGCGTGAAATATTACCCAAGCTCTGACATCGAAGACATGATTTTGCAAAGTTCTGAGCGTCCCTAAATATGGTAGGCCAAAAGAATCCACACTCAAGTACTTTGATCCCTGTCTTCTTTCCACTAAAGTGTCCCCCACATGCATAACTGTGACAATGCTTTAAAATATCTTCGTGATCACTATCGGGGACACATTTCCGGACAATCTGATCCGGACAATATTTAAAGAGCTCAGGATCCTCCCAGTAATAGTACTTAAGTTGCGAAAAGAAGTACCGTTTCTGTTGAGTTGTCCAATCATGTGGTAACTTCTTTGCAGCTAAGTAATTAACAATGTGAGCAAACCAAGGAAGTCTAGATATGGCAAATAACTGCTCATCCGGGAAAGATCCCTGGACTTCTTCCTTGGTCGGGATCTGATCTGTGGGGATTCGGGACAAATGGTCTGCTACTACATTCTCACATCCTTTCTTATCTCGAATTTCCAAGTCAAACTCCTGTAATAGCAAAATCCATCTGATAAGCCTGGGTTTGGCTTCCTTCTTATCGAGTAGATGGCGAAGGGCTGAATGATCAGAGTAGACGATCACCTTCGCTCCCCACAGATACGAGCGAAACTTTTCCAGTGCAAACACGACAGAAAGTAACTCTTTTTCAGTGGTCGTGTAATGCATCTGGGCCTCGGAGAATGTCCGACTAGCATAGTAAATGGCAACGGGCTTTTTATTCACCCGTTGACCAAGTACAGCTCCCATCGCTTCATTACTAGCGTCGCACATTAACTCAAATGGCAACGACCAGTCTGGTTTTTGCATGATGGGTGCCTCGACAAGCTTTTGCTTGATTGTCTCAAACGCCTCTAGACAGGTTTCATCAAAGACAAATGAATTATCCTTGGCAAGTAGATTGCACAAGGGTCGTGAAATGGCACTGAAGTCTTTGATAAATCGCCTATAGAAGCCTGCGTGTCCAAGGAATGAGCGAATACCCTTCACCGTCGTCGGTGGAGATAAAGTGGAGATCACCTGGACCTTTGCTCGATCTACTTCAATGCCACGTTCAGAAATCACGTGACCGAGCACAATTCCTTCTCGAACCATGAAATGGCTCTTCTCCCAGCTTAGCACTAAGTTAGTCTCCTCACAACGTTTCAGCACCCTCTCAAGACTATGGAGACAACTTTCAAATGTCTCGCCAAATACTGAGAAGTCATCCATGAAGACCTCCAATGACTCGCCCAGCATGTCACTGAAGACTGACATCATACACCTTTGGAATGTCGCAGGCGCATTACATAGTCCAAATGGCATTCGTCGGAAAGCGAAAGTGCCATACGGACATGTAAATGTCGTCTTCTCTTGGTCATCAGGGTGTATGGCCACTTGATTGTATCCTGAATAACCATCCAAGAAACAGTAGTATTTCTGGCCTGCCAGCTTCTCTAGTATTTGGTCGATGAAAGGTAAGGGGAAATGATCTTTCAACGTGACTGCATTCAACTTTCGGTAGTCGATGCACACTCGCCATCCGGTGACGGGGCGAGTAGGAATGTTTTCCCCTCCTCTCTCCACAATGGTGATGCCAGATTTCTTGGGCACCGTTAGTGTCGGGCTTACCCAAGGGCTATCAGAAATGGGATATATGATCCCGGCATCCAACCACCTGATAACTTCTTTCTTCACCACATCCCTCATGTTCGGGTTCAGCCGCCTTTGAAATTCTCGTGAGGGCTTGGCATTAGGCTCGGTGTGGATTCTATGCATGCATACCGAAGGACTAATCCCTCTCAAATCGGCTATCGACCATCCAATTGCCTTCTTATGGTCTTTTAGAACAGAAATAAGCATGTCTTCCTGATCAGGTGTGAGTGATGATGAGATAATAGCTGGTAGGGTGCCATCATCTCCTAAGAAGACATACTTAAGGTGATCTGGCAGTGGCTTAAGTTCTAGCTCTGGTGGTTTTTCAAGTGAACTCTTTGGAGGTTCGTGAGCTAGATTTGGCAATGGTTCAACCTTATGAGACCAGGGTGGTTGATTAGGCACAAGTGGCTCAGCAAGCAATGCCTGGACCTCATGTAAATCTACCAAATCAAGATCATCCTCCGATGAGATAGAAAAGTATCGAGTGAACAAATCCTCTTGCAGTATGCTTGAAGTGTATTCTTGGGTGCATTCTTCTGTAAAGTCTATGGAGTAACACTCGGTCTCGGTCGGAGGGAAGGAGGATGGCGTAAATATATTCATACGCAATTTTCGATTACCAAAGGTAATGTCCATCACTCCTGTTCGGCAATTAATTGTGGCGTTTGCAGTCGCCAAGAATGGTCGGCCGAGAATCATCGTAGGGCTTTTATCTCTACAAATGCCCTCGGTATCTAGCACAAGGAAATCCACAGGGTAGTAGAAGTCCTCAATTTTCACAATCACATCCTCAAGCACTCCCCTCGGTGTCTTAACATATCGATCAGCGAGTTGTATTAACACACTTGTCGCCTTGAGTTCACCAAACTCAAACTCATCATACACCGATCCTGGCAAGATATTCACACTAGCCCCTAAATCTAGCAAGGCACTCTTTATAGCGAAATTTCCCATAACGACAGGGATCAATGGGGCTCCAGGGTCCTTGCATTTTTGTGGTAGGGAACTAGATAGAATAGTGCTTACTTCCTCAGTAGCTTCAATCTTTTTAGGGATCGAAGTCTTTTGTTTGCGCTTTTGAGTGCACAACTCTCTCAAGAATTTGGAATAAGCCGGGATTTGTTTGATGGCATCTAGTAATGGTAGATTTATCTTTACTTGGCGAAAGACATCCATCATATCATCATTTTTCGGCCCTCTTTTTCCAAATGGAAATGCCGCAGATTCATTTAAAGCGGTGGGGAATGGAACAGTGGGTTCTTGATTAGGAAATCTCGAACCCTCCCCATCTTGAGATTTATCGGCATCCGATGTGATTGTGATTGGAACTGGATTCTCTTCTTCAGACTCTACTCTCTCCTCGATCTCTTTCCCTTCGCCCTTTTCCGAAGAACTTCCAACGCCTTTTTGAGGGAAGGGGTCCAGTTGACGGCCACTTCGCAAAGTGATTTCATTTACGTGCTTATGACTAGGATTCGGCTTAGTCATACTTGGCAGCGTACCCCCATCCCTTCTACTCAGCTGTTCGGCCAGTTGGCCGACTTGTTTTTCTAGAGCAGCAATAGACTGAGTAGTAGCAGCAACAGACTGAGTATTGTTGTTTGTTATTTGCATGTAATCTTTCATCATTGCCATCATATCTTGCATTTGCTTTTCAAGTGGCGATGAACCATGTCTGTTGTTGCTATTATTATTACCACCAAAGTTTTGATTGTGGCTTTGATTACCATGGTGGTAATTTCCAGAGTGAGGATGATTGTGATTTTGTCCCTGGAATTTGAGCTGACTCGACTGTCCCTCATGATGATGAAATCGGGGTTGATTTGAAGGACCCTCTTGATTGTTTTTCCAAGAAAAATTGGGATGCTTTCGCCATCCCGGATTATAAGTGCTTGAAAATGGGTCTTGATTATGATTACCAAACCCCTGGGATTGATTTACGCTCTCAGAATGGAAAACTAAGCACTCATTTGCAGAATGTGAGGAATCCCCACAGCGAGTGCATGCATTTTGAACCTGAAAAACATCGTTTTTCTTCCCAGTCATCCCACCTAAAACAAGATCTATCTTTTTAGACAACTCACCAATCTCACCCTTGAACTCTTTCCTCAAGTCATTCAACCCTTCAGTATTAGATACAGATGACACCGACCTATGAGTTGCCCACGAAAAATTATGTGATGCAAGGCTTCGACTGTATGTTTCCAAGAATTGCCAAGCCTCCTCGTCAGTCTTTGTCATCATCGTTCCCCCACTTGCGGCATTAATTAGACCTCGATGAGTCGGGTCTAAGCCATCCAAGAATGTTTTCACCAAGATCCATTTCGGGGTATCGTGGTGAGGGCAGGAACGAAGAAGCTCTTTGAGTCGCTCAAATGCCTCGTGAAACTCTTCCCCAGGTTGCTGTTGAAAGTTAGAGATCGCTCGGCGTATCTCCGCAGTTTTCCTTATAGGGAAATACTCGGCTAAAAACTTCTTCTGCATGTCATCCCAAGTAGAGATGCTCCTCGGCTCAAGTGATATAAACCACTGTTTGGCTCGCCCTTTTAGAGAAAAAGGGAACAATATGAGCCTAAGGTGGTCTCGGGTAAGACCTCGAATATTGTTAGTGTTGCAGATGGCAAGGAATTCGTATAAGTGATTATACGGTTCTTCTTTTGATAGGCCATGGAAGTTTGGAAGCGACTGAATGAGATGAGGGCGAATCTCATAGGGAGTCTCATCATCACCCGGTAAGGATATCGGGGAAGGGTTCTCGTAAGCACCAGGTTGGAAATAAGTTTCCAAAGGAGGGTGTGGTGGTGGGTTTTCCATCTCTTCTTCGCTATCACTCACGAAATGCGTAGGCTCTTGAATCACAGATTTCTTCTTTCTAGCTCGCCTTTCGGTTTCTTCTAATTCATGCACTCCAGATATTGGCAAATTTTTCTTAGATCTAGTGTGGTGCATGCAACTTAAGAGAACTAGTTATCAACCTCAATCAGATCAAAACTTAAAACTACGTGACATGCAAAATAAAACTCAACTAAAAAAATTAACTAGACGAATAAAACATTTTTTTTTGTTTTTATTTTCTCTTTTTTGTTTTGTTTTTTTTAACGAAAAGACTAATAATACTAAAAAATATTAAAAATAAAGAAAAGAAGACTTATCTGATCACGAGAAATCAAGTAAGCAATCTGCAAAACACTATCAGGATGTATCGAGTAACAATTTATAAAAAAGATAATGCAAACAAATAGAATTAACACAAATCAATTAACCTAAGCGCACAACTCCCCGGCAGCGGCGTCAAAAACTTGTTGCACGCGTCGTGAAACGCACAACAAGGTTTAAATTTATAAACCTAACTTAAACCGTAAAGTGGTAAGTCGGGTATCGTTCTTATCAGGGAGTCAGTGGTTAAGCGAATTATTTGTATTAAACTGAATGCACGTGTGTCACAAAGATATGCCACTCAATTTCGATCTTTTAAGCTCAAAGACACCGACTAAAACCAAAATCTACTTAGTACAAATAACACTACTTTAAAAATCATGAGAGTTGAGAATAGTACTAAACTACTAAACGAAAAAACCAAGACTTTATAACTACGATTAACTAATGAAAATTAAAAGACTTTAGCTATCAAACTAATATCCAAAAATTCACCTTGGACTTTCATCAAACACTTGGTGTGTGATTTCAAATAAACATAAACCAAAAATTCATTGACCAAAGAAATTGAATCCCAATGATCAATAGATTCTACGAACACTAACAATTTATCAAAAACTCAATTCAATGCTTTCAAATCAAACAATCAAATAATGTCAAGAATAAACAAATGAGGACCTAAACCAAATCTATAATCAAACTTAAGAGATCGAGAGATTTAGAAGTCGAATTGACAAAAACAAAATAACCTGTTGGACACACAACAGTCCAAGTTCAGAGTTCGCTTTGCTTGATGAACACAGAAAACGCAGCAGCCAAAGACCTCCGATAAAGCCTCCAAATCGTTTTTGTTTGCTACTGTCCAACAGTCCCTCTTGTTGCTGTCTTCTCCTCTGATTTCCAGCCGTGTGTCTCCCTAAAAACCTCTCTAAACTACTCTCGATTCTGCCGTCAACCAGCTCCCTCAATGGTGCGTATGAAACCTTACTTATCTCGGTGTTGTGCTGTATGTGTAGATTGAGGCGTCCCCTCAGAATCCAGCCGTGCTCCTATTTATCTCTGTTTCAGCCCCTAATAAAAGCGTAAGAGATAACCCCTTGATTTTGTTTCCTTCTTGAACTCTATAACCGTAACTCTCCTTGTGATATACGTATCAATGAAAAAAAATACCCACAACATCCTTTCCTTTTCTTTTTCTTGCAAACCTCACGTGGGCTATGTATGACCCATTTTATTTCAGCCCATGGTCTCTTTCTTTTGGATAATTAAAGTCTTCTAAAAGCCCAAGATCCAGCCTCACATTATTTTCTTTTGTTTTACTGCTACGGCAGGTTGTACCTGTTGTTGTACAACTTGTAACCTGCTGTCCAGCAACACTTTTCTGCCTTCGGGGTCAGATTCGACCCAGATTCACTCCGAATTTGCAGAAACGCAAAACACGAAGATTGTTCGTCTATGTCTTGGCTTTCCGGAACATCTTGAATCGCCTTGAACGGAGCTCGGACGAGTGAGATATGGCCAAACCTCCACAGCCACGCAAGTCTGCCAAAAATCATCGTTTTGGTCTTTTTCGCTCCAAATTGTTCCGAACCTATAAAAATATAAAAACACATCAATATCGTTCGGTTTTACCATTTTAATGCACTAGAGAGGGGCAATTAACGAGAAAATAAAGTAGAATCAAATGACCGATCACATTTCATCTACACAAACCATTTTATCCATCAAAACCCTAGAATCCATCAAAACCCATTTTTAGGTCAAAAGTGATAATCATGAAATAATAAACAAGAAGATGTTAAGAGGTTAAAATCATGTTATAAGTAAGCATTTAGTTTGTAAGATGAAGAAGAACTCACCTTTGAAGGTTTTATAGAAAACCCAAACCCTAGAAGAGAAGGTGGAGAATCTTAGCAACTTGGGGAGACTTAGATTCTAGCACAAAAGCTTAAGAGCACCTAATAACAACCATTAATGACCATAAGATTTGGTGGTTGAAGGAATTTATGGAGGAAAGAGGATGAATAAATGAAACCCTACCTTTTTCTTTGAGCGAGAATGATGCTAGCCACCCTTCCAAACTCAACAAATGACCCAAAAATCGACTGGCCTCGTTTTTAGGTCGACCTGTGCCGACCGCGATAGTGACAACGACTATGCCCTGTGGCATAGTCGCGGGGCATAATCGCCCGCACACCCCACCTCACGGTACATATGCTGCGACCATGCCACAACGAGAGTGACCAGGTCACAATCGCGTGGCATAGTCGCCAAACGCCCCTCACCTACGGTACATATTGGGCGACATTGCCCTGGCGAGAGTGACAGTGTCACAATCGCCGGGCATAGTTGCGGTCCCTGTACCGAGGCACAACTTCGACTATCTTTTCTTGCGTTGAGCGAGTCCCGATGCCACGTGTCCAAAGGGTCATTTCATGCGACATAAAACCCCCAAAAAGTAAGTTCCCAAACTGCGAGAATTTTAATCGTAACTAGAATTTTCGAGGTGTTACACTAATATATAAGATACTAGTATATTTTTAATCAAACTTAAAGAAAATGGTAAAATGGCGAAAATATCCTTTATTTAATTTGACTTAAAGAAAAAAGTTAATGGTCGTTAGGAGGGAGGACCAAAGGTGTTGCGAAGTGACAAACGTCAGAGACCAATTCGAATAAACATAATTGAGGGACGATCATGGGACGACCTACACCCAAGGGTCCCGTGCACCCGCTCAACCTTATTGTGTAAGGAGTGTTAAAGGAATTTGAGAACTTAGAGGGTTAAAGGAGCACAAACAACAAAGCTTAGCCATGGTGCTTAAAGAAGTGTGCTAATGAAGCAATAAGCAAGCGAGAGCAATTCAATTGTCATGAGCAAAGATACTATTCACACACACACACACACACACACACACACACACACACACACACATATATATATATATATATATATATATATATATATATTGCCTTAGGTTCAAATGAGAAGTGCTAAATATTTGAGAAATAGAGAAGTAATCTTGGTCATTTATTCGGTCAAGATCGTTTATAATTGGTCAAAAGTTGCGGCTTTGACTGGTCAAAAGTTGCAGCTGTTCCAAAAATAGAAGGGCAATTTCATAACTTTTACAAAAAACACGGGACGAATTCATATATGAATCTGTGTGATTCACATATGAACTATAAGTTCATATATGAACCTTTGTAATTCACATATGAACTCTTTATAACTAATTCATATATGAATCTTGTGATTCATATATGAAACTAATTAACTGTAGGTTCATATATGAATCAGTTGAACCAATTAACTGATTCATATATGAACCTTTGTGTTCATATATGAACCTTTGTGATTCATATATGAAACTAATTAACTGATTCATATATGAACCTTTGTGATTCATATATGAAATGTTTTTAACTAATTTTCATATGAACAAATTAACTGATTCATATATGAATCACAAATGTTCATATATGAATTAGTTAAAAAGAGTTTATATGTGAATTACAAATGTTCATATATGAATCACACAGATTCATATATGAACTCGTCCCACAGATTCATATATGAACTAGTCCCACATATTGTTTACGAAACTACCCCTCTATCTTGTGCAGATCACGCGCAGACCACGCGAGGAATTATCCGCTGCTTCTCGGTCAAAGTCGTCGATCTTGACCGAAAGAATGACTAAGATCACTTCTTTATTTCTAAAATATTTAGCACTTCTCATTTGAATCTCTCCCTGTATATATTATACTAGAGGTTAAAAGCAAAAATTCTTATAACCCACCGATGTGGGATGGGATGAAATTTCTCATCCTCACTTCTCATTTCTTATTGAAAATGATGAAGGTCCTATAAAACATCCCACATCTAAAACCTAATTCCAAAATCGATTAATCTTGAAAACCCAAAGAAAGAATTTTACCAAATTAAATTAAATATGAAGAGAAAAATACAAAATAACATTTCATAGATTTATTTAAGTATCAGATCACAAAACTGTTGATTGAATTTGAAGCCAAGGAAGCAGACTTCACAATGGAACTACACTAATCCTCACAAGATACAGTCGGATTATAATCCCCAATCCAAATTCTTCTCTGATTACAATTAAGGTTCCATGGAATTTCTTTAAAAAAAACAAAATTTAAACATTTGATTTGTTGTTGGTTCTGGTTTGAAACCAAATTATACTCTTTGACCGAAATTGAGCACCAATCTGGACCAAATTCTAGGAAAACAGCAGACTGGATTAAAATCTGCTGTTTAAACCCACTGGCTAATTGATTCAATTGGAAGCCATGTGATATCAAGAACTGTTGAAACCCCATGATCCAAATCCAGCAATGAAGAACAAAGATCATAAGGAACCCAAAGAGAAAATAAACTGCAACAGAAAATCATAAAAATCAAAAGGTAGATGATGCAAGGCGACACGCAATATATGAATTAAGAAATCATAATGTGCCAAATCTGGACTGTCTGTGAACTTGGGCAAGGTATTCCTTTGCAACAGATATCAGAAATAATCACAGACTTAGGGTTCATCCCATTTATAGTTGCCATCATGCAGCGATCGTGGGGGAGTTGGTGGAGGTTGAAGGAGAGGAGTGCACTGCAACAGGAGAACTGGACAAGAGTCGGACGTGGCGTGGGAGAGAGAGAAATCGGGATGCTGGTCTAGAATATAGGAGTGGGCTGATCATTTCTAGTAACCGTAAATAAATAGTTTAAACGGTCAAATGCAATCTTAGATAATAATTAATAGTGTAAACGGACAAGATTCTAAATTTTAACTTTGGAAACGATTTTTCAACTCACCTTGCAATTGATGAATTTTGATGGCTGATTTGTGTAATTATTGTAGCTTCATTGTGAAGCTCACAAAGACAAAGAGAAATGGATAAGGTCCACCACCACCAGGACCGACGTCCGCCACCATCTTCCCTTCCTCCTTCTCATCCTACAGCCTATGCCTAGGTGTTCGTAGAAATCCAATGGCTAGGGTTACTACCACCTCTATCATCCCGCCTTTTAAACATCCAACCTCCCTCACTTCTCTGCAATCAAAATTCTCTACTCTCCGCCTGCAATTCCCTAATTTATATGTCGCCTGCGCCAGTCGGATCACCTGCCGTTATGGAGGAGGAGGTAATTCACGTCAGCAAGACTCCAGACGGCCTCAGCAGACTAGTTTTGACGACGATCCGGCCCTCGATATCTCCACTATTAGGTACTGCTACGCTTTTAATGTCAAAATAAATGTGTAGCGTTGATCACGATTTCATAGATGTTTAAATCAATTTGCGAAATCCTAGTTGATATGATTGGATTTTCCTTCCTTTCTTCTAATTCTTCCTCCATTCACAATACATTACATTTTGATTTTGACGTGAAACTAGATATTTTGCAAGTGCAAATATGATGGAGGTGCAAACTTAACCTCATACATTATTCTATTTGTATGATTGCTCAACAGTTTACTGTAGATTGGAAATTTTTAGGTTGATTTTTCTTAGTAGAAAGCTTGTAAATTTGACAATAATGGCGATCCCAGTATTTTTTTTCAAGTTGTGGTATGTGGATGCGTGCTTGTAAATGGACTGTTATTTGGTCCAAATACTAAGGGGCCGTTTACCAAATACTTACCCGGACGAACGCTTACCAAGTCACATTACCTACCGGATTGATACGGCAATGATCAAAAATCTTACCCGGTAAGAGCGAATGCAAGGACCGAGAGTATTACCCCGGTAAGTGAGAGCGACGACTCTTACCACAGTTAGCGCTTACCGGGTGAACTGTTGCATACAAAATCGATTTGGCGGACTAAAATCTTACCTTGTAAGTAAGTGATAGTGTTAAATTTGATTGGTAAGTGCTTACCCGGGCAAGTGTTTGGTAAACGGCCCCTTAGTATTTGGACCAAATGCTGGCGCCTGATTTTGTTCGATATGCTTGTAAGCAGGCTTATATCAATCGCAAGTAGTGTCTAAAGTAGACTTAATTAGTTTGCTCTCTTTTGCATCGGTATGAAGTTTTCTTTTTCCTTGAATGAAAATAGGTCAAATACCGTGAGGCTTATAGATGATCAGCAAAATATGGTGAGTTTTCTACAAACATTTTGTTGTTACACTCGTCTTTCTTGTTAAGTTCTATGAGATTGATGGCTGACTGATCTACTTGTTTTCCTAGGTTGGTATAGTTTCTAAAAGTGCTGCTATTCAGATGGCCGAAGATGCTGAACTTGACCTTGTATGCATATTTTTCTTACAGTTATATTACCTCCAGCATTTCATTTTCTTTGTTATTACTATTAATCACTTTGAACTAATCTTCGGTTCTACTCCCATGTAATTGGACACTTCTACAAAGTATTTGTATGTTTTTTGTAGGTTATATTGTCTCCAGATGCAGATCCACCTGTTGTCAAGTTAATGGATTACAAGTAATCACATCTCCCTTGCATTTATAATACTGATTAAAATCTTTATATGTATTTGTTTTTTCAGTGTCTTGATTATTAGCTACACATTTTTCACAGCAAGTATAAATATGAGCAACAAAAGAAGAAAAGAGAGCAGCAGAAGAAAAGTGCTGGTGAATGCCTCTTCTGTCTTGTTTGCAGCTTTACAAAGTTGTTTCTTTATTTAACTTTTTATTCCATTTCATTCATAGCTTTCAGTTTTAAGAAAACCTGCTGACTGAAGTATGTTCTTTGATGCTAGCACTTCGCATGGATCAGAAGGAGCTCAAAATGGGGTAGGAAAATTTTGGTTGCATCATTGAATCTCTTTCTTTATAGTCATGTGCCTTTTTCTCTTTGGTGTTGCTATGCATTTTTTTATAAATCACTGTTGTTGGCAGATATAACATCGATGTGCACGATTATGCTGTCCGTTTGAGGGCTGCTCAGAAGTTTCTTAAAGATGGTGACAAGGTTTCTTCAGATTTTTTCACAGTTTACTTCCGATATGATACTCTTTTTGTCCTTACTTTTTCGCTAAATTCTCTCAGGTTAAGGTTATAGTGAACTTAAAGGGTCGTCAAAACGAGTTCAGGAATAACGCTATTGAGCTTCTGCACCGTTTCCGTGATGATGTTGGGGAGGTACCCTATATGCTTTATTTGATTACAAGAGGCAACATTCGAACTCAAGTAAATGTTTTTGCCTCTTTAGGGTAGAAAGTATCAAACGTTTACACCTAAATGCTCTTTTGCAGCTAGGCATTGAGGAGAGCAAAAATTTAAGAGACAGGAACATGTTCATGGTATTGATTCCAAACAAGGTTGTTGTACAAAAAGAACCACCAAAGACAAAAGGAAAGTCAACTGGGACAGAATTGTCAACTAGCGTATAAACACAACTACATAATTCGGTGATTTGTTTCCAAGGCACAGCAACAAGCTGCTAATCTTCGATTTGTTCATAAAGTAACAGGTATTCTGCAATCTTGTATAGTTCTAGTATCATTCTCTTATACATTTTTACTCCTTAGATTGCTATTTAATACATGTTACAAAATGCACATATTTATAGTTAAAATCCCATGTGCTCTGTATGCCCGTGAGCGATAGGAAGGTAGGCATCTGGAAAGGAGGTCCCAGGTTCAAGCCTGGGCACTACCACCTACTGATGACTCGCAATGATTTACCTCCCTATGATGACCCGGCCCGTAGGACCAATGCTGCAGGGACACGCTCCAAAGCCTTTGATAACAGACTACATTAGTGAGCGTGCACTCACATTGTTTGCGTTATCACCTAATCCATCTCAAGTAAATCATGATTACACACCAAAATCGATTGATGAAACTAAAATCACAAACATTAAATATGCATTTCCTTTTTTGGCTACAATTTGTTTTATTTAATCCCATGTTTAATTATTTTACTTGAAAACCAGTATGAGATTGCTTTGATATGTGTTACTCTTTTGTGATTGTGACATGATGGTCCTAGTTCATGTGTTGTGTTAACTACGTGTTCAGTCAGTTTGCGTACCAAACATTATCTTTAAGCCCATTTATTTTCCTCTCTTCCAGTCTCAAATATCTTGCATAAAAAAGATAGTGAAGCATTTTTGAGGGGTGGGGGTGATAAGCCATTGCCACCAAATTGTGGAGAAAGACGTTGGTGGCAAAGTTCTTGGTTATGAAGCAATACCTACCAGTAGGTGACTCATATACATCACCTTCACCTTCAGCTTCGGTTGTTTTCAATTTTATTTTATTTTATGATTTTAAAATTGAGAAATTAATTAAAATACCCAAAGTTCATAATTCGTTTGCAGAAATACCCAAAATCTCTTTGGTTTTGCAAAAATACCCATTTTTTCCGCGATGGATCACGCGATCGCAAACTAAGCCCACGTGGCCCGCGGTTGGGCCCGCGATGGTCCCGCGGTTGGGCCAAATTTTACAATTTTGGCCCCTTCCTCGATGGGGCCCGCGATTTGGGGCAAAAAGAATTCATTTTTGGTCCCTCTAGTTTTTAGGCTATCATTTTATGTATTTGGGGTTTTCACGTGTTTTTGCATTTTTTACTGTTTTTTCACACTTATTGTCTGAGTTGTTTCAGGTATTTTTTTAAGTAATGTTCCTTTTCATTTTAATGTATTTAATATAGAAATTAATTAAAGAAAATGTTTTCCATTTTAAGTTATTTAATAGAGAAATTAATTAAAAGATCAATTATTGCAAATCATCTTCTCAACCGAAACGGATACAGTGCAACTAAACAAAGAAATCTATTACGTGAAGGCGTTTTGGACTCCAGTGATCCAGTTAACCTTTTCCTTGATCACGTCCTTCATTCCCGTGTAGTCCTTGTTGATCCAAACCCTCAGTGATTTGATAATGACTCTTTAAGAAACACTTAGTGAAAATTGTAAGTAGACAATATGTATTAGAGTTTCACTATCGCTGATAAGTACTATGTCTCTACAGTACCGCTGATAGGAAACTTATGCTTTTTAGATTAGACATTCAGCGAAACTGTTCATCAATAAAGCGCTGAGCTTGTTCGGTTTTATTGATGCTCGCTGATAAGTCTTAGTTGTTTACTTATGATCCCTGAAGACAAGTTTCACGTCAAACAAAGGTTCTACGCTGAAGTCGAAGATCAAGCCCAAGAACCAGCGACAAGTCTACTAATGAACTGATGCGGATATCAGCGAAGACAAGATTTGTCCACTCAACGTGAAGTTACAAGTAGAAGACTTCAGCAATCGCTGAGCTTTATCACTCGCTGATAAAGTACTGTTCAACGAACGCTGATCATGAAGTCTTCCTCTACAAGTTACTGTTGTCTTTCCTCCTTGCACACCTCCGTACGATAATGTCAGAAAGGACATCTCTTTTGTCCAGGATCGTACAACCAACTCTGATTCTACACTGTACATCATGCGGCTACTAGGTTGTCTACAAAGGTCAAACCATGCAACCAATCAGCTGCTGCCACGTGTAAAGTTATACTGTTGTGCATTAAATGCATGCAGTATATAAGAAGAACCCTACTTCAGAAATGAAGTGCTTAACCATCTTCTTATCTCTACTATCTGTGTGTTAGGATATTATTCGTAATTTCCTTATATCTTTCTGTCTTAATTCTAGCGCAAGAAACTTAGTGTTCTCATAACTTGTTTAGATTAGGATTAGTCCCTAATCTTGTTCCGCAACAAGTTGTAAATTGTTTGATAAATATCAATAAACAATTTAGAAAAGTAAAATCCGTGTGTTTGTATTCAACCCCCCCTTCTACAAACTTGTATAACCCCTCCGGGACCAACAAGTGGTATCAGAGCGGATTGTTTAAACTTATAAACAAGATCTTTCTTATACTAATCTTTTCTCTTCCTTACTATTTCTCATTATGACTACCAACACAAACACAAATTATATTGACAATGGTTCTCTTGCAAAACCTCCTAGATTTTCCAGAGATAACTTTAATCTATGGAAAAATAGGATGATACTCTTCTTGGAAGGTGTAGACCCCACTATGCCTTATTACATCGAAAATGGTCCATATATCTGTAATACCCCGGGTAAGTTCGTTAGTTAAATCCTAGTTCCGTTAAATTTATTTAACTTTACAATAGAAGTTTAAGGTAAGTTTAGGTGAATTTATAAGTTTAAAGGGTGTTTGGGTCATTATTGAATAGTTCAAGGTCTAAATAGTAAATATATTTAGATATTACCCCTTTAGGATTTCTGATATTTTCATATCAGCTCAAGATCAGATTTCAGTGTGTGTGTGTGTGTTTTTGAGACAAGAAGAAGAAGAAAGAAGGTTTTGTGGCTAGGGCTTCATTTGGGATTACTTGGAAGTGTTATTAAGGTATGTTCCTTTACGTTTTGTGTTTGTAATTGTTATTAGAAGATTTCTATCGGAATAGAATAGTCAAATTCATGTCTGGGGTTGATTCAGCCGATTTCTGGGTTAAAATATGGTAAACCGACAGAGGTTTCCGGACAAGTTGAATGTGTCTGGGTAGTTTGATTGATGGTGTCCGGAAGTTGTTCTAGTGGTGTCCGGACGAGTCCTTTATCCGGGTAAGTCCTCTTTTCCCTTAAGTTTCCGGTTAAAAATGAGATACTTGATGGTATCCGGATTGCTTTGGTGTCCGGGTGTTATCCGGATTGTTTGTGTGGTCCGGAAACGTTAGGTTGTCCGGATTGGTTATGCTGTCCGGAAAGTTGTGTTATCCGGATAGGTTGTGTTGTCCGGATACTTTTAGCTGTTTGGTCACTTTTGAGAGTTCAGATGCTTTTGAGTATCCAGTAACCTATGCTTTGTTGATTCTTAGATAGGGAATGAATGAGAACTGGCTATTCTGTGGACTAGACTTAAGTTCGGGTTTGGGGGTAACATTTGAGGATAGAGTTATCTAGAGCCTTTAGCTTTAGTAAGTCTTATGTGTTCTATATGGTAAAGAATACTTGTATCTAATTGTTTCAGATTCTGTGGATTTGGGGTGAAAGCTGAACTGTTTTTGAGAAAGGATTGGAAGCGTTTTGATAGGCAAACATGTGAGTTTTACTTTAAAACGTTTTTAAACTGGAATACATATATGTGTGGATTGGGAATGTGATAGATGGTGTGATTATGTGTTTATGTTTGAAATATAATATATTGAGATATTGTATTTATATGAGCATTACACTATACGAGAATACGTTGGCCGGGCTTAGGACCGGTGGTGTTGGCTGTAATATTCGTACAGCGGTGTTGGCTGTAATTGTCGTACAGTGGAGTTAATTTATTAATTGGCTTGCAACCAATTAATATGGCCAAGAGAATGAGACAGGAAAGTATATGATGCATGTGTCATAACTGGTATTTGTATTTGTGTTATGTATATGATGATTGTGCAAATGGTTTTAAAACTAACAGGGATTTTCTCACTTAGACCGCTAGGTTTAACCCTCATTTTGTTTTAAAATATGTATTCCAGGTTGTGGATCGGGTAAGGGCAAGTGAATAGAGTAAACGGTGGCTAGCTTTTGTGAAGACTTATATTTTGAAGACTCTGACATGTTTTGTAGTTTTAAATTAGTTATCAGATATCATGTATTTAGTTAGCAAAAAGTTTGTAATGAACTATGTATTATGGGTGTAAAGACTAAGGGACCGAATGTGTATTTTGATATATCTTTTGGAATGAACGACGTTATGCAATATATGTTAATTGATGTATGTTTGGGAATCCGGGTTGTTACAATATCCCTGTTAGGATTGATCCTGAAGTTCCAGGCAATGCTACAAGAGCTGCCATTCCTGAAAGAATCATTCCCAGGGAACCTCATACATGGACTGATGAAGACAAGAAGAAGGTGGCTATCAACACTAAAGCCAGATCCATCCTGTCTATGGCTCTTCCTGACGAAGTCTACCATTCCGTCATGAACCTGAAAACCTCCAAAGCCATGTGGGACACAATCTGTGTTCAATATGAAGGTACGTCTGAAGTCCAGGACTCAAGAAAGATCAACTTGGTAAGACAGTATGAAAGCTTCATTTGTGGTAAGAATAAATCTCTCTCTGAAGTACATCAACGCTTTAACTGCTTAATAATAGATTTAAAGACTGTTGGTAAGGAATATTCTAACTTTGAAGTTCTGACAAAGTTCTTAGAATGTTTACCTGAAAGCTGGGACAGTTATTCAATGTGTCTCAAGCTATCTAAGGATCTAAAATCTATGACTCTTTCTACCATATATGGCATTATGCTCAATCATGAGCAATCGAGTCATCTTAAGAAGAATCTTGTAAAAGATTCCAAAAGCACCCCTGTTGCTTTAATCTCAGAGTCACCTTTCACTCAGCGATCCACTGTCACTATCACTGAGTTGGAAACTAACTCTGAATGCTCATCAGATGCTGACTCTTCAGATCTTGATGAATCTATGGCTCTCCTATCTAATAAGTTCAGGAGATTCGCCAAAAAGAAAAATTTCAGAAAGAACAAACCTCTCGCACTCACTGACAAGCCTAGATCAGCAACCCCTGTTGATAAGGCTACTCTACCTGCTTTAACTGTGAGAAAGTAGGACACTTTGCTAGTGAATGCAGGTCAAAGAAAGTCTATAAACCCTCAGCTTTTCCCAAGAAATCCTCTAACCCCAGGGCTAGAGATGACAAATATCAAAAGCTGAAAGAAAGATATGCAAAGCTAAAAGGCTTTAAGAAGAAAGGCAAAGGCCTGATGGTTGACTATGATTGGGATGCTTCTGATGAAGAAGAATCATCTGACTCTGAAGATGACGATGAGGCCAATCTCTGTCTAATGGCCAAAATCGAAGAAGAGGAAGAAAATTCTGACATTCCCTCTACTTCAACCTCTGCTACTAAGGTATCACCTTCTTTCTTTACCAATATTTCAGATATTGATGAAGCTGATAGTCTTCGAAAGATCGATCTCCTGACTATGAGTTTATATGATGCCATGAATGGTAAAACTGTTATTGAAAATCAAAACCTTGACCTCGCTGAACAACTTAAAAATTGTCACCTTCAAATAGAAAAGCTTTCTAAAATTGAAGAAGATTTAAAAGATCAAGTTCATATAAATCAGCTAGTCAAAATCGAGCGCGAAGAAGCTATCGCTGCATTAAAAGCTGAAAAAGCTACTGTTGAAGGATGGTGTAAATCCTCAACAACGATCACTGAGATAATTAAGTCTCAGATTTCCCCGAGTGACAAACGTTGTCTTAGTTACAAAGCTGACGCTGAAAAACCAACCACTGATCATTCCTTGCTTAAGTTTGGAATGTTCGTGTCATCAATCCCTGACACTTCCTCAACTCAGTGTTCCTCTTCAAAAACTCCCATCCCTGAGGAAAAACCTACCTTAATCACTAAAGATAAAGGTAAAGAAAAAGTTTTAAATCAAAAACCTCAGAAGGGTACCTTTGTACCAAAATTGAAGGCTTCTAAAGCTTCAGTGACTTATCCCTCTACTTCTAAGAATAAGATCTCTGGATTTATTCAGCGATCTACTCCTAAAATCAGAGTGGATATTATTGGTAAGAAATCCGAAGAACTGATTGTTCCTCCCATTTCCAATGCCAAAGGTATACTTGGTGCTGGCCCTGCTCATTTAAAATTAATGGCTAAGCATGCAAATGGTCCTAAAGCTACTTTTAGCTATAGGAAATGTTATCACTGTGGACTTACCGATCACATTGCTAGTAAGTGCCCCATAGCCACCAAAGCTGAAAAATTAGCTAAGGTGAAGATCAATGCCTCTAAGGCAAAGAAGACCACTGAGGTTAAGAAATTAACCAAAGTGAAGACTGACACCAAAGTTGAATCTTCAAATGCTGCGAAGATTGCTGAACCTTCCACTTCCTCAACCACAACTAACAAGTGTGGACCCATGGTTAAATGGGTGCCCAAGTCAAATTAATCTTCCTTTGTTTGCAGGTTCGGAAGGGTATCTGGTATCTTGATAGCGGATGCTCTAGACACATGACTGGAAAGAAAAACCTGCTCACTGAATACAAGGAAGAAAAGGGTCCCTCAGTGACCTTCGGTGGAAATGGAAAAGGCTATACCCGAGGTTTTGGTGTACTCTCAAATGGTACAACAACCTTTGGAAGAGTTGCATATGTTGAAGGACTGAAGCATAATCTTTGAAGCATTAGTCAGCTATGTGACAAGGATAACAAAGTAATTTTCACTAAGGAATCCTACTTTGTCACTGACAAAAAGGAGAAGATAACTCTCAGCGGTTATCGTCTGGAAAATGTTTACGTTATAAACATGGACTCTACAACCACTGAGAACTCCTGTTTCTTCTCAAAAGCCTCATCTGATGTCAATTGGCTATGGCATAAGAGGCTCTCCCATCTCAACTTCAAGACACTGAATACTCTTTCTTCTAAAGAGTTGGTCACTGGTCTACCTCAACACTCATACGCAAAGGAGTCCTTATGTTCAGCGTGTGAGAAAGGGAAACAGACCAAAGCAAGCTTTAAATCTAAGCAAGTTTCCTCAGTGTCATCTCCTCTACAACTTCTCCATATGGATTTGTTTGACCCTGTTAACAAACAATCCATCGCTGGAAAGAAATATACATTGGTCATAGTTGATGAATTCTCTCGCTATACCTGGGTAATGTTTCTCCGTTCTAAGAGTGACACCCCTGAAGAACTCATCACCTTTGTCAGGAAAATGGAAGTCCTGAACAACATGACCGTTCGCTCAATAAGTAGTGATCATGGTACTGAATTCAAAAACTGTTCCCTTGATTCCTTCTTTGAAAGTAAGGGTATTTCTCACAACTTTTCATCAGTGAGAACACCGCAGCAAAACGGAGTTGCTGAAAGAAGAAATCGAACTATCATTGAAGCTGCACGTTCAATGCTCAACGATTCTAACCTGCCTACTCAGTTTTGGGCAGAAGCTGTCAACACTGTTTGTTTTACTCAAAATAGGTCGCTGATTGTCAAAAGATTCAAGAAGACGGCCTATGAACTTTTTCATGGGAGAAAGCCTTCAATTAGCTTTCTTCACATCTTTGGATGTCAGTGTTTCATACTGAACAACAGAGATGCCCTTGGAAAGTTTGATCCTAAGGCTGATGATGGAATCTTTCTTGGATACTCTTCAATCTCCAAAGCCTTCAGAGTCTTCAATCGTCGAAGACAAACTGTTGAAGAAACTATCCACGTCACTTTTGACGAATCCCATTCAGCGAACTCTAGACCTTCCGCTGATACTGAAGAACTGAATCAATGGATGTTTTCTCATCTTGGTGATTCAGAAGACATTCCCACTCCTCCATCTCATACTCATCCCGGTGAAGATGATGACCCTACCATCATCCCAAGCATGCAGACTAGTGAAGCTGAAACATCATGGGTCTCAGCTGTTCCTCTAAACACTATGCCTGCCTCTGAACCTTCTATCTCAGATATACCATCGACTTCTCAGCAATCAGTGAATGAAATGACATCTGCACCTCTTCCTCTCTTAGCTGATATACCAGAAGTTGCTGAAGCCTCATCTTCAGCTCCTCAAGTTCAGGTTGAGTCAGCGACTTACGCTCCGGCTCAGCGATGGACTATAAATCATCCTATTGAACAAATTCTTGGTGATCCAAACGCGAGACCCGACGAAGTGCAGGTAATATTTGTTTATTTGTTAACTTTATTTCTCTGATTGAACCAAAGAAAACAGATGACGCCCTCCAAGATCCGAACTGGGTCAGCGCTATGCAAGAAGAGCTGACTGAATTTGAAAGAAACAAAGTTTGGAAGCTTGTTCCTCGTCCATCTAACAAGTCAGTGATAGGCACTAAATGGGTCTATCGAAACAAGTTGGATGAACATGGAACTGTAACCCGCAACAAGGCTCGACTTGTTGCTCAGGGATACAGACAAGAGGAAGGTATAGATTATGACGAAACCTTTGCTCCAGTGGCAAGACTCGAAGCTATTCGTCTATTCTTAGCTTACGCTGTACACAAAGACTTCAAGGTATATCAAATGGATGTTAAGTCAGCATTCCTAAATGGAAAGCTGAATGAAGAAGTCTACGTGGAACAACCTCCAGGATTCTCAGATCCTAAGCATCCAGGTTATGTTTATAAACTGGATAAGGCACTCTATGGCTTAAAGCAAGCTCCTCGTGCATGGTATGCCACTCTCTCTACTTATCTCCATATTGAAAAATTTGAGCGTGGTCAAATCGATAAAACTCTATTTTTCAGGAAAGTAAAAGGTCATATTATTCTTGTTCAAATATATGTTGATGATATTATATTTGGTTCTACTAACCCTGACCTTTGTACTCGTTTCGCTGATAGAATGAAAGCTGAATATAAAATGAGTATGATGGATGAGCTAACATATTTCCTTGGTCTTCAAATCAAACAAAATGAAAAAGGAACTTTCATTAATCAGGGAAAGTATGTTAAAGATATGCTGAAGAAATTTGATTTAACTCAGAGTTCAGCTATGAAAACCCCTATGGCACCACCGCTGACACTAAACAAGGATCCTTCTGGAAAACTGTTAATGTCACGATGTACCGTGGGATGATCGACTCTCTTCTGTATCTTACAGCTAGCCGACCTGATATTATGTATGCAACTTGTTTGTGTGCACGATATCAAGCTGAACCTAAGGAATCTCATTTGATCGCTGTAAAGCGAATCTTTCGTTACCTTAAGGGTACTCCTAACCTAGGTCTTTGGTATCCCAAAGACTCAGGGTTTGATCTAATCGCCTATTCAGATAGTGATTTTGCAGGATGCAAATTGGACAGGAAAAGCACCACAGGAGGCTGTCAGCTCCTGGGTGGAAAGCTGGTGAGTTGGACAAGTAAAAAGCAAAACTCAGTGTCCACCTCAACCGCCGAAGCTGAGTACGTAGCCGCTGGAAGGTGTTGTTCTCAGGTCTTGTGGATGAGAAATCAACTACTGGACTATGACCTTTAGCTCACAAAGATTCCAATCTATTGCGACAACACTAGTGCCATCGCTATAGCAAATAATCCAGTGTTACACTCAAAGACCAAACACATCGAAATCAAGTATCATTTTATCATAGATCATGTAATGAATGGTGATATAGAACTTCATTTTATCCCAACTGACTTTCAGTTAGCTGATCTGTTCACCAAACCTCTTGATGAGACAAGATTCAACTTTCTAATCAGCGAGCTTGGAATGCTGAACTTAGAAGAGTAAAATCTTCAGCGGTTCACATTTGATCAGTGATAAAAATGAACTTATATAACCCTTTCTATCACATTCTCTCTGAACAAAATTGATTCGCTGATATCAAGGTATGTTCTCTCTTACTCGCTAACGTTCGCCTATGAATGCAAGATTTCAAAACAAATTACATCGCTGAATATCTCTTCCTTTTAGCGATACTTTTGAAATTTCTAAATCTAACACTGATATTTCTATTCAGTGCTTCATGTTTTCAAAAATGTCCCTGAGTTTTTTTCAAAATCCTCAGAGACATCCTAAAATATGAAAGGACGTTTGTGACGTTATCACAACGGATAAGTCATGACACGTTTTCTCTGACACGTTCGCCCGTTTCGACTTCCTTGACCAATCAAATTCAAGGGACGTGTCCGTGTCATCATGAAAAACTTTCCCGCTCATTGTTTTTCTCTCTCTACTCTCACTATATAAACCCTTTGAGTTTATATTTTTACCTTACGTGAACATCATCTCCTTCAAGCAAGAAATCTCTGTTGTTTTCAAAAAAAATTCAAGAACTGTTCATCTTCGTCTTTAACAACTAAGGTTAATATTCTTATTATTTACCTTTTGTTAAACTTGTTTCTGATCTCATTCTTGTTTTTAACAGATACCCAGGCTGCAACCTCCACTCCTAGGCTGCAATCTCATTCTTCTACTTCTGTGGCTACTTCAGTGGTAATCCCCACCACTGATACCCAGGCTGCAACCTCCACTCCTAAGAAAAGGAAACACTCTACTACCTCACTTGATTCTAAAAGGATCAAGAAAACCGAAGAGCAACCCCCCCAAGCCTTTCCAGGCTGAAGACCTAGCGTCTGATTCTCAACAGACTACGCTGGATGATTTCGTGGTACGCTCTACCACAACTGATCAAGCCATCCCTTCCATACCAACTTCAGCGTCTCTAAACGCTGAGGCTATAAACTTGGAACAGAACCCCCCTCCTTCAGACCCTCAAAGGACTAAAGAAGTAATTCTCAGCGAATCCAACGCTGAACCTCTCACCAACACCCTATTCTCAACTCTCACTCCTCCCTCTACTTCTTTGGTCACTCCATCTATTCCTCCCTTCTCTACAATGAAGGTCATTCATCTGAGTGACTCATCTGCTGAAGAACTACGGCGGATACAGGATTTAAATGAAGGACCTGCGGAAACTTCTCAGCGTCAAGGCTCTCTGGAAGACGACTATGAACACTTTACAGGTCATCGAAACTTCGAGGACTTCGTCAACCATCCCGCATGTATACACATAACTCCAAACATTCCTCTCTCAAAACCCCAAACTTTTGAGCTTTCTTTTGTTCACAAGTTATCAACTTTTTCAGGTCCTAATTTGGGAGATATCAACAACTCCCTGAAAGGCTTGGAAACGAAGGTGGAATCTCTCACCACCACTCTCACTGCAAACTCTTCAGTGGTTACAGATGCTGGAGATGCTCTCAAGAAGCTGACCACCGAGGTCCAAGGTAAAGCCTCCAGTGCTGATCTGGAGAAGGTGGATGGTAGCATTGGTCAATTTGCTACCACCCTCGCTGAAAAATCCTCCGCCAACATCACTCTCTCCACCAACTTTACAACCCTGTCCAATGAAGTCACATCATTGAAGACAGCGGTTGACGATCTTCATGGAGAGGTGACCACTGTAAAGACTGAGGTGACTTCGGTGAAGACTCTACTGCAGCAGATCCTCGATCGCCTGAATGCTGATACTTGTGCTCCTTCGCACTTTACTCAGGTGGATCGAGAGGATCTTCAGAGAATCACTCCTGCTTTATCTTGCCTGGAAGACATATTAGGTAGGATTGAAGCCTGCGTTGGGATCTCTGGCCTGGAAGACAGGGACCCAATGCACACTGATGCTGCTGCTACGGCTGATATTCCAATAACCTCCCCCATCCATCATGTGGAAGAGGGGGAGAAGAATCAAGACCTTCCCCATAATCTTGAGGGGGAGAAGAAAACTCTTGAAGACCTTCACCATAACTCTGAGGGGGAGGGTATTGTTTCTGATGCTGCCACCGAGAAACCTCAGGGAGATGAAAACCTTGAGGGAACCGAGAAAACTCCCTCTGAATTTGAGGGGGAGCAACTCGATGAGGAAACTGAAGCTGCTGCTGACGTGACCGAACCCTACGCTGATGAAGAATAATCTGAAGCGGAAGAAGCTGAAGACGATGAAGACATCGACATCGCTGATGATGAACCATCATCATCTCCTAAAAATGATGATGATGACGACTTCTTCTTCGTCCAGCCCAAGAAGGTTCCTGCTAAAAAAGGAGTTCTGATAAATGAAACATCAGGGGAGGGGACAAAGACAAAGCCTGCAACGTATGAAGCTGACAAAGGCAAAAACAAAGGCCTCGCTGCAGAAGGCAATCTGATGATCTTGCTTCGAAAGCCAGTTTGTCAGGTACAATATCTTTTATTCCCTTACACTGCATCCCTCCTCTATCCCTTCTCAACCTCAGTTCTCCTCTCCATAAAACCTCTATACACTTAAACCCCATTCTTTTCTCTATCTCTTTTCTCCCAAATGATCTTACTCAAATGATCATTATGTTTCAGCTAGTCCTCTCCCTTGCTTGAGGATCCTGCTGAAGTCTCTCCTGCTACAACTCCAATAATCCCATCCACAAGAGCTGAAGAAATAATCCCAGTCTTAGACCTTGCTGAGACTGATGAACATGAAGAACAACTGGTCTCTCACAAAAACAGACATTCCTTGGCTCCTCAAACGCTAAGTGAAGAAGACCTGAAGAAGAGAGAAGCCATGATCAAACAGCTCGAAGATCAGCGAATCATCCTTCCTCGTGACAAAATCCCTGCTCCTAAGTTCAGACTATCAAGGAAAGAATACACTGATCATCTCAAGGCTGAAAAACAACTCGCTGATCGAAGGAAAGCTGAAGAACAAGATAAGGCCTATGCCATTCAGCTTGTCCAACAATAATTGAAAGACCCCGCACTGAAGAGAACTCCCATCGAAGTTCAACGCAATTATGGGAAGACGCCCAAAAGATCGTTGAAGAAAAGACCAAGGTATCTGATTCTACCTTGGAATGGTGCAAAGAAAGATTGCACTATCGATCTAAGGCTGCCAGAATCAACAAAGTGAACATCAGGGGAGGAACGACCATAGGCGTTCCTGTTGTTGAAGTTGACATATTCAGAGAAAATGGTACCAAGCACACCATCTATGCTGCTACAATAAATAAGTACGGTTTCTCTGAATGGTTGGATATACGAATAGCCATTCAGCGATCTCGCTCACAATATAAGAGCCATGTCGAGAAAATCATAAATTCTCAGATCGACTTGGTTTCATCTGCTGTGGATATTCCTCCTCCTCCTCCTCCTAATCCAACTCAACAAAGAAGGGCCTCTGCAAAGAAAAAGATAAGACCTTCAGACTCAGGTCCTCCTATCCGGAACGAAACATGTATTGGTTTCTTGCGTGATGAAGTACTTGGTCCTGAACCTGATCTCTCAGCGCTTGACACCTCCCTGCCCCATGGTGAACGCTTCATCCCTGGAAAAGTCTTAAGCGAACCGTATGGTATCTTCTTTCACGACTACGATGGACGAGAACACTTTCAACGTATCTCTGAGCCTCCCATCACTCCCATCGAACAGCTCAGGGATCTCGTCTACTGGTGTGAATTCATAAAAGATCTTCTCGGACAATACATGAAGCCCCTGATCTTTACTGAAGCTCAAAATAGACGAAATCTTGGTGAAACAGTCTCTGACTTGATGATTCCCTCTACAAGAACCCTTGATGAACTTCTTGTTAAGGAAGAACCCTTCTAGCTGATAGGATTTCCTTGTAATTCTTCTATCTTTATCATCTTGTATCTTTTGTATTGTAAATTTATTTGCTGTACTTGTAATTTTTCCACTTCCCTATGTAACCTTTACGATGTTTAAAGAAAAATTTCAGCGAATGTACTTTACTCCATCAGTACTCAAAAGATCCCAGAAAACAGTAAACGGGACAAATATTTTATAAGTTCTTTTTATCCTTATGTTTTCTTACTTAGCAATTTTCCTTCATTGCTATGTCATAATCAAATAGGGGGATATTGTTGATCCAAAACCTCAGTGATTTGATAATGACTCTTTAAGAAACACTTAGTGAAAATTGTAAGTAGACAATATGTATTAGAGTTTCACTATCGCTGATAAGTACTATGTCTCTACAGTACCGCTGATAGGAAACTTATGCTTTTTAGATTAGACATTCAGCGAAACTGTTCATCTATAAAGCGCTGAGCTTGTTCGGTTTTATTGATGCTCGCTGATAAGTCTTAGTTGTTTACTTATGATCCCTGAAGACAAGTTTCACGTCAAACAAAGGTTCTACGCTGAAGTCGAAGATCAAGCCCAAGAACCAGCGACAAATCTACTAATGAACTGATGCGGATATCAGCGAAGACAAGATTTGTCCACTCAACGTGAAGTTACAAGTAGAAGACTTCAGCAATCGCTGAGCTTTATCACTCGCTGATAAAGTACTGTTCAACGAACGCTGATCATGAAGTCTTCCTCTACAAGTTACTGTTGTCTTTCCTCCTTGCACACCTCCGTACGATAATGTCAGAAAGGACATCCCTTTTGTCCAGGATCGTACAACCAACTCTGATTCTACACTGTACATCATGCAACTACTAGATTGTCTACAAAGGTCAAACCATGCAACCAATCAGCTGCTGCCACGTGTAAAGTTATACTGTTGTGCATTAAATGCATGCAGTATATAAGAAGAACCCTACTTCATATATTAAGTGCTCAACCATCTTCTTATCTCTACTATCTGTGTGTTAGGATATTATTCGTAATTTCCTTATCTCCTTCTGTCTTAATTCTAGTGCAAGAAACTTAGTGTTCTTATAACTTGTTTAGATTATGATTAGTCCTTAATCTTGTTCCGCAACAAGTTGTAAATTGTTTGATAAATATCAATAAACAATTTAGAAAAGTAAAATCTGTGTGCTTGTATTCAACTCCCCCTTCTACAAACTTGTATAACCCCTCCGGGACCAACAGTCCTCTTCGATTTCTTTTAGTTCCTCTTCTACTTCCTTAATCTGTCGTTGCACCTCCCGAACGTGAGCCCTAGTCATGGCCAGTTCTTGTTTCTTCTCCGCTAGATACTCCATTTTCCCCTGCTGAAGCTCCCTGTTATGGTTCCACATAGCCTTTACCTTTTCGATATCGGCGTTCGCCTCATCAATGGATTCTTGCACCAAGGGAGGAATTCGTTGACTTTGTGGAAGACCCATCGGGTGGGTACAATGATACCTTGGTGGGCTTTTCCAGGCATTATCGAGGTAGTATTGCTCCCATGCCATCTCCTAGTCCTCTGCTTCCTCAGCCGTGAATGGATCATCGACCGCAGTTCGCCCATGGTTTCTCCACTCCTCGTCTATTTTCGGTACCTTCCAGGTACTCCGGAGAGCTCCATCGTTCAGTGGTTGGTAGGCTGCCGAACGTGAAGTTTCAGCCCCATTCTCCGACATGTTCCCCTTTGATCTTGAACCTCCAACCATAGTGTTAAGAAAAGCGAGAGAATGTTTGTAAACGGTGTAGAGGGTATAAAAGATAGATAGCAAGTTGTGAATTACTACTTCATCATGCCATCTACTTATAGAATGTATGTTCTTCATTAGGGATGTGGATATGGTCAAAGATTTCGTCTGAAAAGTTGCATGCATGATTCGTCTGAATAGTTCACTGGAAGATTTGTCTTAAAAGCGACTGCAAGATTCGACTGAAAAAGTGATTGCAAGATTCGTCTGGAAAAGGAAGCCTGCAAGATTCGTCTGGAAAAGGCAGCCTGCAAGATTCGTCTGAAAAGTTAATGCAAGATTCGCCTGAAAAGGCAGCCTGCAAGATTCGACTGAAAAGTTGATGCAAGATTCGCCTGAAAAGGCAGCCTGCAAGATTCGTCTGAAAATTTGATGCAAGATTCGCCTGAAAAGTAGAAGGATTCTGTTGAGCCATTTGCACCTTGTGGCTATAAATACTCGTGTTAGTTCCAATTGTAAAGGTCACAACATCTATACAACATTTTCATATCATAATAGTATCGTCTATCACCAAACAAATGACATCGTCTTCTTACCCATCGTCTACATAAGAAAAAATGCCCGAAAAATTCAAGATCGCGATAGCAGCAAGGGAAGCGGAGATAGCGCAACTGACACAAGAGTGGAAACAAATGATGGCCAGGAAGGATGTCGGCTTGAAAAGAATCGAACTGGAAGAAAAGGAGATCAAAATGATGAAAGGGGAGATAAAAGATAGGGAGGCTCGTATTCGTCGAGAAAAAGAAGACATTCACCCCATTATGTAAGACTTCGCAATTCTTCAAGCGAAGGTAAACGACAAGCAAAGTTGGATTGATCAATGTAAGGCAATTTTTCCGTAGGTGGTGGTATGGGTGTTGCTTTGGTACTTTGTTGTTTATGTGTTGTTGTTTTGTACTTTTCCAGTTTGATGTTGTTGTTTCGTTCCTTTCCCGTTTGTATGGTGTTGTTTCCTTCCTGAAGTTTTTATGTTGATGTTTCATGTTGAAGTTTGCTCATGAATAAAGGTCTTTAATTTGTCTGAAAAGTAGTGTTTAAGTAGTCTGAAATTTGTCTGAAAAGTAGTCTTTAAGTAGTCTAAAAAATAGTCTGAAAAGTGGTTCATATTAAAAATACAACTCATAGATGTTATACAAGACTATTTTATAACTAACACATACTAATCAGTACAGTACCAAATTATCCAAATTTGAGGCTACTGCTAGACGATGGTTTGGTTTTTGACAATCCGGGTCGACTTCTTACATGCTCTGGCGAGACGAGTCTCAAAGTGTTAAGCTCCACTTTCTCGATGTACACTTCAATCACAGTATGGTCGTCAACATACTGACGTATGTTGACTACATCTTCGTCGGTACTCAATTCTACCAGTCCAGTCAAGAAGTCTGCATTCGGCCTCTTAAAATACAACCTATTATATTTTGGCTCTTCATAGTCCAACTCTTTCATGATCTGTTCAAGCAGTTGCATAGAAAGATCGTCCACATCTAACATGTCAACATAAATTTCTAGACCACGAAAATAATGTCTTGTTGGTGGTTCCGTGAAGTACCCACCATGGTGGACTTTCATGCTGAACAACTGTGGATATGCATCTGTTGATGAACATTAATATAGTTAGGTCGTAGAACAACGGTACTAACAAGCAAAACCCAAAGAAACATACACACTAACCATATAACTCTTTGCCAGTGTCTGAAAGCGATTAAGATAACGCCTAAAGCACCAAACATGAAGATTTGGGGATGTCATGTAAGAATACGTTAACGAATAATATGTTCCCGTATATGTGTTTTACGACTAATCTAGCGCGGGGTATTTATAGGCAAATGTGGATGCCGGTTCGCACTGAAAAGTATGAAAAACGTGTAGAGTATGAAAACGTGGAAAGTGAGTTGGCTTGTCCTATAATGCTTTTGTTTTGGTTCAAGTATTCATATGTGCAATACTTTAAAAAAATAATAAACAAAATTATAACTTCAACTTAAATAATTTAACAAAATAATTAAACAATACTGTTTCATCATGTCCACGACTGTCCTAAGCTTCAAACGAGATGGTGACACGCCAGGCCAAACCCTACCAACGAAGGAAATTTCTGCTAAGGGAGGAAGGGAGGTGCTAATCCAAAAAGTAGTCCTGTAATTAGACAGAACTCATGACGCCCAAACCGCATGTGATGCCCGAAGACATCAAAATACATCTCCTCCGGATCAGTATTGGAGACATCGACCTCATGTGGACTAGCGTGGGGTCGCCACCGCTCATGGAAAGATCCAGCCATGGACCGAAAGGTGTCCCTCTAAAGATCTCCTGAACTGTATTTTCCCGTTCACCTAATTCCGCGAAGCGATCTCTCATCTCTACCACGCAGCCAACGCGGCATTTTAACGTCAAGTCGATGTAAAAAAAATTGCCCTACATAGAAATTCACAGATGTTATAGTTATTGTTAATTATAGATGCTTTTGCTTGTATGGTTTATTTTCTTGATAATGATTCTTCTATTTTAGTTTTAGAAAACAAACCACTCAATCTATTAGACTTCCGGGTAGCAGGGGAATCACAAGGATTGCTTAAGTCCCTACATAACTTAGGGCTATTTACACCCGTTTGACAAAATCCAAATAGATATGTTGTGATTTATTTTATTTCAATATAACATTGTTAATTATAGACGCTTTTGCTTGTATGGTTTATTTTCTTGATAATTATTCGTCTATTTTAGTTTTAGAAAACAAACCACTCAATCTATTGGACTTCCAGGTAGCAGGGGAATCACAAGGATTGCTTAAGTCCCCACATACCTTAGGGCTATTTACACCTGTTTGACAAAATCCAAATAGATATGTTATGATTTATTTTATTTCAATATAACATTATTAATTATAGATGCTTTTGCTTGTATGGTTTATTTTCTTGATAATTATTCGTCTATTTTAGTTTTAGAAAACAAACCACTCAATCTATTGGACTTCCAGGTAGCAGAGGAATCACAAGGATTGCTTAAGTCCCCATATACCTTAGGGCTATTTACACCCGTTTGACAAAATCCAAATAGATATGTTGCGATTTATTTTACTTCAATATAACATTGTTAATTATAGTTGCTTTTGGCAAGAGGCCAAAATGAATTTGAGTTTGGCATGTGAAGCCAATTTAAATGTTTTTATATCTTCATACCATTTACGGATCTTTCGGTAAAATGTTACATATACATATAAGGGCTTCGGAAGTGTGACTTCCAAAATTTATTTATGAGTAGGAAACTCAAAAGGTTCATAAACAATTAAATAAAAATAATTTACCAAAGTTTAGGGATCTAACGCCGAAAGTGTCAAATATAAGGGACCTAAGTTGTAATTTATAAAAAATTGGGGACCTAAGTTGTCATTTAGCAAACATAAGGGACCTAAGTTGTCATTTAGCAAACATAAGGGACTTAAGTTATCATTCACCAAAATTTAGGGACCTAAATTGTAGTTTAGCAAAGTTAGGGGACCTAAGTTGTCATTCACCAAAGTTTAGGGACCTAAGTTATCATTCACCAAAGTTTAGGGATCTAAGTTGTAATTTTATAAAAAACACTCTAACATATATTTTTATAAAAAACACTCTGATTTTATAAAAAAACACTCTAACATTTATTTTTATAAAAAACACTCATCTTTTTTATAAAAAAAGACACTAACATAATTATAAAAAAAGGGAAACACTATAACCTATTTTTATAAAAAAACTCCAACATCTAAAAACATAATACTCTATAATAAACACAATATTATAACATACAAATAACGCATTCAAACACATAACAACATACATATCATAGATTTTAAAATAAAATTAAAAGGAAAAACTACAACAAGGTTAAGAAAACATACCAAACTTGTAACACGAGCCATCTTCAAATCGAGCGCGTATGCAACACGAGATTTTTTAGAGATTTTGATAGTGGGGAAGTGGTGGCCGGATGGTCCCCCCCTCTCCTTTTATAGGGCCGCGATTAGGAGGGTGGGGGTTGGGTTGAATTTAATGAAATTAGGGTTTCAACCCCCTGCCGACAGCTGTCGCGGCAATCCCGCAATCGCGGGCTAGTTGTCGCGGGACAGGGGCCAAAAATTGTATCGCGGGCATAGTTGGGGGGCCTCTGCGGGAACCGCGACCAAAGTTGGAGGGCCTCCGCGGTACCGCGGCCAAACTTGGAGGGCCTCCGCAGGACACGTGGGCATTCTTCCGCGATCGCGGGATTCATTGCGAAAAAATGGGTATTTTTGCAAAACCAACGAGATTTTGGGTATTTCTGCAAACCAATTATGAACTTTGGGTATTTTAATTAATTTCCCTTTAAACTTTGGAAGCATTTCTCTCTCTCTCTCTCTCTCGCTCTCTTTCTCTCTCTTCTTTTTTTCATTTTTCTTTCTTCTCATCATTTTCTCAACCTTAGCGTTTAAATCAAAGTTGTTGCTGAATTTATTATCTCACATCTGATTAAATAATTGTCTAAATAATATTGTAAGACATGTATTCATATAATTAGTATGTTTATAATCATAACATCGAATGATTACTTCATTTTGTATGAACTTGTTCAAGCAACTAACATAAATAATGTTGTTTTCGGGGTTCTAAACTAAGGGGCTGTTTACCAAATTTTCCATTAAGTCCTGTATGGATAAATCTGTCTGTTTGGATAAATTTGTCTGTCCGGATAAACTGATGTTGTTGTTTACTTTTTTATCTGAACCAACCGTCTGAATGATAAAAATGACGGATTTACCCCTAAGTAAGAATTATACGTTGTGTGATAAATTATTGTTTGTTTTTTAAGACAAATGATATTTCTTAAACACACAAATTATTTTAACTCAAAACATGTATTCCTAAATCCATTTCCATACCTAAATCAACAATTGTATGACAAATAAATAAAAAGCAAAATATACAAATAAAAGCTGAGGTTGAGAAAAGCAGAGGGGGAATCAAAGATGAAGAAATCGCAGAGGGGGAATCGAGAAAGAAATAAAAGAAATCGCAGAGGGGGAATCGAGACCTATAGGTCGCCGGTGAGAGAGGTGAAAGAGAGAGAGATGAAGTCGATTAAGAGGGAATCGAGAGGGGGGGCGAGACCTGCAGGTCGCCGGTGGTCTGTGGCTCTTGCTGTGAGAAATCGAGAGAGAGAGAGATGTAGGTGGAGGTTATGGTAATCGATTGAGAGGGAGGAGAAGGAGTTGCAGGAATCGAGAGAAACGGGAGGGTGCAGGTCCGTGTGGTGGTGCGTCGGCAGTGGGGAAGGATCCGGTGGCCGGCAGTCGGCTGCCGGTGGTGGTGGTGGTGGCTGATGTTTGGTATGAGCAGGGTGAAACAGGGAATACTGAAATGAAGGGGGGGGGGGGGGGTCTTTTGTTTCAGCGAGAGTTGTGTTGGGAGAAGGGTAGGCTTGTCTTTTTTTGGGCTGAATGTGGACAACACAGGGTTTCTATCTGTGCGAATAAGCTCATGACTGCGCGAATAAGCCGTAAGTAAACACCCCATTTTGGCTGTGCGAATAAGCCGAGTAGACAAATAAGCCCATTAAGTCGTAAGTAAACAGCCCCTAAGAATATAAGAAGACAAGAAATTCTATTACTTGTTGCTTTCAAGGCGAGTAACTCTCTATCTTTAAAGCAATTTCGCCCCCACCGTAGGTGCTTTGGGATTTGGCGAATTGCCTCTCAAGATACAATGAAGCAACGTTTGTAGACCGATTTATCAACACCGCACTAGTGGTGATAATTAAACTATTGAGTGAACAAAGATTTCAAGAAGCCTAAAAGATGTAATTCTATAGCAAGACATTGTTTGGGCAATCTGGTATATAGAGATATTGATTTTAGTGCTCTTAGTTGGGTATATATAGGCAAAAGTGACTGCCCCTTAACAATCACGAAGTTTGTTATGACAGTTTGAACCGTCACAATTCGTTCCAACAGTCACCAAAGGTGAGGCTTCTGGACCGTCACATTTGTTCCATGTGGCCCTTGGTGTGAATTGTCGTGACTGTTCATGAATAGGCGTGACATTAAGTGAACCGCCGCGTTTGTTCAAGAATCGGTACCTTTAAACCCACCCGTCGCAACTGTTGGAGATACCCTGATGACGGTTGTAACTAGTAAAAGAATTAAGGGCAGCTTCAAGCGGCTCGCGGCAAAGTGCGCCACATTGCGCCCACGCCTGCGGTCGCGTAAGGGTGTTTTGGAATCCCCACCATTTCCAATATAATAACAAATTGATATATGGAAAATAGTTTCACTTATATACCCACTTTTGCTTTATTTTTTCTCCTGTGTGGGACAAGGTGAAACCCACTAAAACCATATTTTCTCTTCTTCCTAAGACTTGTGTTGAAGCAAAGAGGCGGAACTTTATGGTTTATCTAGTGAAATGTGCAGGTTATCCGAAATAAGATGAGCATCGAGAAAAGAAGCGGAAAAGAGATAAAAGAGAGCCAAAATGAAGCCCAATGGAAGCCCGAGACCCGTGCCCGAACCAGGACCTGAACCTGACCCGAAGCTCTTCAGAAAACCGCGCGGTTTCCTGCGCGGCTTGAAGCCGCGGGATAAACCGCGCAACCCCCTGTTCCAGTTTTATAACTTGCGATTTTCCGGAATTAGGTTATGATTCGCACACGACGACGGCCAGCAGCTGGGGGGCGATTTTCAGAGGCTTTTCGGAGACTTTTGAGCCAAGATAGAGGATCGATCGAGGAGGAGTTCACGAAGATAATCGGATTAGAGCCGAGAGAAGGGAGTCCATCATCACACTCACCACGTCCACGTTTATTATGTTTGCACACACCAATTTCCTTCCCTTTTCTTTTGTTTTGTCCACCACCAACATGAACTAATCTTTAGATGTTGGGGGTTGGAATGAATTTGGTTTAAACTTATAGACATGTGATTTGAACTTTTTATCAGTTTTTCCTAATTTAATGAAGCATGTTATTTAATCTTTAATGCTTTTGTGAGTTTGGCCAGCTTTCAATTGTTTTGTTTATTTTTCAATTAAGTTCGAGAGAATTAATTGTTAACCAGAACTAGAAATTGCATGCCTAAGGTGAGAAATTGGATAGAGATATACCAAGTAAACCTTAGTCCCGTTGCAATCTTGAGTTTAATGTGTTTTGAATTCCATAGGTGAGATCGAGAGATAAAACTTTTGTTTTTCAAGATAAAACCCGTTGTTGCTTGAGAAAGAACAGCGGTGATTTTAGAGATTGGGTATTCATTATACGGAATAACTGGTAGCTGTTTTAAGTCAAGTGTTTGTACGTGAAAACCTTAGGATTTCCAACCCTCAACTGTTTTCTCTATCCGAAGTTTCCTAAGTTGTTTACTGTCCCGTTTGTGATTTGTTTTCTTGCAATTAATTAGTTAATACCAACAACTCAAAATTGCGACCGTTCAATTAATAGATTTTATAGTCATTGTGATACTTAGTTCCTAGTTCCCTGTGTTCGATACTCGTACTTTTGTACTATTACTTGATTTCGACACCGTACACTTGCGGTTAGATTTAGGGGGTGTAAACCCGCCTATCAAGTTTTTGGCGTCGTTGTCGGGGAATTAGTTGCAACTAATAGCACTACTAGCTATAAGCGCTATTACATTGAACAATTTTTTTATTTTTGTTATTTTAATTCATCACTTTCAGTTTTTGGATTGCTAATTTTGTTTACTTTCCGTTTTAGGTACTAACTGGTTTATGCCAAGGAAAACCCGAGGGAAGAAAATCGAACCGATCGATCCGGAGATTGAAAGAACCGCTCGTCGATTACGAAAAGAAACAAAAGCTAAAAAAATATCAAGATCGAGATGGGCGACGAAGCTCCTCCTGAGAGACGCCCTATGCGATCGTTTGCCGACCCGAACGTGGCAGCCGCACGCATAGGAGTCCAAGCACCCACCACTGCGGAAAATTATTTCGAGATCAAGCCGAGTACCATCGTGATGGTACAACATAATCAGTTTGGGGGAGCGCCAACTGAAGATCCCCATGCACACCTTCGTGCATTTGAACGGATCTGCAACACATTCAAGATCAATGGGGTGAACGAGGACGTCATCAAGCTAAGACTGTTCAGCTTTTCACTCAAGGGTAGAGTTGAAGTATGGATAGAGGGCCTACCAGCAGATCAGATCACTACATGGGCAACCCTGAAAGCTGCGTTCCTTCAGAAATTCTTTCCACCGGGAAGAACCGCTCAACTAATGGCCGACATTACCCACTTCACTCAATGGGACCAAGAGACACTATATGAGGCTTGGGAAAGGTATAAAGATATGTTGAAGAAATGCCCTCATCATGGGTTACATGGTTGGGTCATTATTCAGACGTTCTTTGGAGGACTTCACCCGCAGTTCAAGAATGACATCACCGCTGCAACGGGTGGAGCTCTCATGAATAAGACATATGAAGAAGCAGTCGAGTTGATTGAGAACTTAGCCGAACATAGCTATGCCACTCCACGATCGTCTATCAGACGGGTAGCTAGTGTTCAAGAGTCGGATGTGTTGAAGGTGATAAAAGCTCAGCTAGCTGCTATCACAAACCACTTGAAAGGAGGCAATCCAGAAGCGTTCCCTACTTCGCAAGAACCCGAGCAAGTTCAGTTTTTACAAAACCGGAACAACCAGCCGAGGAACGACCCTTTCTCGAACACATATAATGAAGGGTGGAAGAAACACCCTAACTTCTCGTGGAGTCAACCGCAAGGACAGCCCGGTCAACAACAACAAGGTAATCATTCCAATTTTTCTAATTCTCCTAACTCTAAAAATGTTTACCGTCCTCCAGGTTTCAACCAAAGGAAATTCGATGAAGGACCATTCGTAGAGAAGAAACCGGGGCTGGAAGATATGATGATGAAGTTTATGACAAAGATGGATAGCACGGTTGAAGGTTTGGCAAGCACGGTGAGTACAGTGAAAGCTGCAACTGATCAGAACACCGCATCCATCAAGATCCTTGAAAGACAAGTGGGGCAAATTTCTGAAGTCTTACAAAACCGAGCCCCAGGAACGTTTTCGAGTCAGACTGAAAGGAAACCAAGAGAAGAATGTAACGCCATTCATCTGAGAAGTGGCAAGGAGATAATCAAGGAGGCGAATGTTGGGCTGAAGGATGAGCGTTATAGTGATATGATTGATTGGGAGAAGTCGAAGGAAAAAGAGGTGACACCTCCATCGAAGCCGGTAGTCAACCCGTTTGTACCACTTTTACCATTTCCGAATCGGGTGAAGGCACGTAACGACGAGGAACAATTCAAGAAAATTCCTTGACATCTTCAAGAAGCTGCACATCAACATTCCATTTGCAGAAGCACTTGCCCAAATGTCAACATATCTCAAATTCATGAAAGAGATCTTATCCAAGAAGAGGGAAGTCGAACACCAAGCTACCATTGCACTTACTAAAGAGTGCAGTGCGTTCATTCAGAACAAGCTTCCCCCGAAGCTTAAGGATCCAGGGAGTTTTTCGATCCCTATTCAAATTGGAAATCTTAATTTTGATAAGGTGTTATGTGATTTAGGAGCCAGTATTAATCTAATGCCTTTATCTGTTTTCAGGAAACTTGGCTTGGGTGAAGTGAAGCCAACATACATGACACTTCAGCTCGCGGATAGATCTATAGTGTATCCATATGGAGTGATAGAGGATGCTCTCATCAAGGTTGACAAGTTCTACTTCCCGGTGGATCCGTGCAGGGAACTTGCGCGCCGTGCGGGCAAAGTTGCGCGGTGGAGCTCTCATGAATAAGACATATGAAGAAGCAGTTGAGTTGATTGAGAACTTAGCCGAACATAGCTATGCCACTCCACGATCGTCTATCAGACGGGTAGCTAGTGTTTAAGAGTCGGATGAGTTGAAGGTGATAAAAGCTCAGCTAGCTGCTATCACAAACCACTTGAAAGGAGGCAATCCAGAAGCGTTCCCTACTTCGCAAGAACCCGAGCAAGTTCAGTTTTTACAAAACTGAAACAACCAGCCGAGGAACGACCCTTTCTCGAACACATATAATGAAGGGTGGAAGAAACACCCTAACTTCTCGTGGAGTCAACCGCAAGGACGACCCGGTCAACAACAACAAGGTAATCATTCCAATTTTTCTAATTCTCCTAACTCTAAAAATGTTTACCGTCCTCCAGGTTTCAACCAAAGGAAATTCGATGAAGGACCATTCGTAGAGAAGAAACCGGGGCTGGAAGATATGATTATAAAGTTTATGACAAAGATGGATAGCACGGTTGAAGGTTTGGCAAGCACGGTGAGTACAGTGAAAGCTGCAACTGATCAGAACACCGCATCCATCAAGATCCTTGAAAGACAAGTGGGGTAAATGTAACGTCCCAAAAATTACAAGCAAATTTAAAATTTTTAAAGTAACCCTTCATTAATAAAAACGCATTTAATAGTTCAATCGTTTCATTTGCAAACCACTAAATAAAATTATTACGAACAATAAACAGCGGAATAAATGTTTAAATATTAAATTCATAAATCAACCAGCTCTCCTCGTGCGCCAGTGTGTACTCGTCACGCCTTGGAGCCGCCCGTACCTGAAACCACAAACTATTGGGAAAGGGTAAGCACGAAGCTTAGTGAATTCAAACACCATAAATAATACAGTTATTCCACACTACCCCTAAAACAGATAGTGACACATAAACGATCATACAGGTCTACGAACAAATCATAAACATGTATATCCACAACCACCCGCCTAAAAGGCACAAGTCGGTCCCACCGACCACATGATAACATCTTCGGCCCCGCCGAATCCCCGGTCCCACCGAGTCTCTACGCCACCCGCGTATAAAACCTCCGGCCCCGCCGGACCCCCGGTCCCACCGAGTCTCTACGCCACCCGCGTATAAAACCTTCGGCCCCGCCGGACCCTCGGTCCCACCGAGTTAACATGGCAACATAGTATCAACTAAACACCCCACTATCTAGTTCCATAACGCAATCACATAAAGCTACCACACACGTACTACAGCAATGATAAAACAACCAATATTAAATATAGTGAGAGAACTCACCTCGAATGCGCGCCTAGCTTAACAATACAATTCAAGCTTCACAATTACGGTCACTTCCCAGCACCTAAACGCATGTTAAAACGTGTCAATACGAGACCCGGACCCTACGACACGACACACGCTTAACCGTCACTAAAACTATTTTTCCGTTCTCACTAAACAGGTCTGTTCGGGACCTGTTTCGACCCCTTTAAACCCAGAAAATTCCCAATATTATTTCGTGACCAGAAAGTACTCTGAGATAGGGTTTCAAAGACATATTATAAGCCTCCTAACGATTTTTCTACATTTAATTACGGATTTTATAAGATCAGCCCGCAGAACAGCGAAAAACAGCACTTATCAGTATAAAACGACAAATCGACCCATGCTACGTCCCGAACTGGGTTTTGCACAAAACACAGAAAAGTTTCTAGACTCAAAAAGAGAACTTTTGACACCGGTTTCACCCCAAACCGAGTTACGAGCAGAAAGTTACAGCTTACGCAAAACAGTGACAGAACTGCAGTTTCTTTTACATAAAATGACGATTCACAGAACTTACGACCACTTTTTCGCCCAGCTAGAGGCCGGACCAGTTTTCCGCTAAAACACGGAAAACGTGCCCGGCCCTGAACTGGAACCGTGGGCGCCAGTTTCGGCTCAAACGGAGTTACGACGGAAAAGTTATGACTACACGAAAACTGGTCAGCACACTAGAATTTTCATAAAAATCACGATTTATAAAATCGGTTCAAGGCTTAACGATTCGGGTTTTACGCTACGAGTGTCACCCACTGCCACCGCCCTCCACCCACAGCCACCGCAGCGGCGGTGGTGGTCTCGCCGGAAAAACGAAAGGAAAAGGAAAAGAAACGAGACGAACGAGAGAGTTACATACCTCACGACGACGTCTCACCACCACAACCAATCTCCTCCCTCTCGACCTCCGACGACAGCGGGTGTGGCGACCTCCGGCGACAGCAGCAGCGGCGGCGAGGGCTGCCGATGTGTTCTTTCTTCTCGTCACTCTCTTTCTCGCGATCACTCTCTCTCGTCGCTTCTCTCTCTCGGCTCTCCTCTCTTCGACCGGCAACCACATGAAAAACCAAGGAGCCGTAGGGTTGCCTTTTTTTTTTTCTTTCCCTTCCCGCTACCCAAAACCAAATCATCACAAGGCTGCGTTTTTTTTTTGCATGGGCCAAATCCATCAAGGTTTTTGGCCCTTGACACAATTAGTCCCTCGACTAGCAACCCTCTCGCAAATAACCGAAAATTCCGCCACTTTAACGATTCGATCCAACTCGACTAACCCCGTTAACGGAAACCACCATAATCGAACTTAAAAGAAATAGTTAAGATTAATAAATTACATACCGGGATACGGGCTTTACAGTAAATTTCCAAAGTCTTACAAAACCGAGCCCCATGAACGTTTCCGAGTCAGACTGAAAGGAAACCAAGAGAAGAATGTAACGCCATTCATCTGAGAAGTGGCAAGGAGATAATCAAGGAGGCGAATGTTGGGCTGAAGGATGAGCGTTATAGTGATATGATTGATTGGGAGAAGTCGAAGGAAAAAGAGGTGACACCTCCATCGAAGCCGGTAGTCAACCCGTTTGTACCACTGCTACCATTTCCGAATCGGGTGAAGGCACGTAACGACGAGGAACAATTCAAGAAAATTCATTGACATCTTCAAGAAGCTGCACATCAACATTCCATTTGCAGAAGCACTTGCCCAAATGCCAACATATCTCAAATTCATGAAAGATATCTTATCCAAGAAGAGGGAAGTCGAACCCCAAGCTACCATTGCACTTACTAAAGAGTGCAGTGCGTTCATTCAGAACAAGCTTCCCCCGAAGCTTAAGGATCCAGGGAGTTTTTCGATCCCTATTCAAATTGGGAATCTTAATTTTGATAAGGTGTTATGTGATTTAGGAGCCATTATTAATCTAATGCCTTTATCTGTTTTCAGGAAACTTGGCTTGGGTGAAGTGAAGCCAACATACATGACACTTCAGCTCGTGGATAGATCTATAGTGTATCCATATGCAGTGATAGAGGATGCTCTCATCAAGGTTGACAAGTTCTACTTCCCGGTGGATCCGTGCAGGGAACTTGCGCGCCGTGCGGGCAAAGTTGCGCGGTGGAGCTCTCATGAATAAGACATATGAAGAAGCAGTCGAGTTGATTGAGAACTTAGCCGAACATAGCTATGCCACTCCACGATCGTCTATCAGACGGGTAGCTAGTGTTTAAGAGTCGGATGAGTTGAAGGTGATAAAATCTCAGCTAGCTGCTATCACAAACCACTTGAAAGGAGGCAATCCAGAAGCGTTCCCTACTTTGCATGAACCCGAGCAAGTTCAGTTTTTACAAAACCGGAACAACCAGCCGAGGAACGACCCTTTCTCGAACACATATAATGAAGGGTGGAAGAAACACCCTAACTTCTCGTGGAGTCAACCTCAAGGACAGCCCGGTCAACAACAACAAGTTAATCATTCCAATTTTTCTAATTCTCCTAACTCTAAAAATGTTTACCGTCCTCCAGGTTTCAACCAAAGGAAATTCGATGAAGGACCATTCGTAGAGAAGAAACCGGGGCTGGAACATATGATGATGAAGTTTATGACAAAGATGGATAGCACGGTTGAAGGTTTGGCAAGCACAGTGAGTACAGTGAAAGCTGCAACTGATCAGAACACCGCATCCATCAAGATCCTTGAAAGACAAGTGAGGCAAATTTCTGAAGTCTTACAAAACCGAGCCCCAGGAACGTTTCCGAGTCAGACTGAAAGGAAACCAAGAGAAGAATGTAACGCCATTCATCTGAGAAGTGGCAAGGAGATAATCAAGGAGGCGAATGTTGGGCTGAAGGATGAGCGTTATAGTGATATGATTGATTGGGAGAAGTCGAAGGAAAAAGAGGTGACACCTCCATCGAAGCCGGTAGTCAACCCGTTTGTACCACTGCTACCATTTCCGAATCGGGTGAAGGCACGTAACGACGAGGAACAATTCAAGAAAATTCCTTGACATCTTCAAGAAGCTGCACATCAACATTCCATTTGCAGAAGCACTTGCCCAAATGCCAATATATCTCAAATTCATGAAAGAGATCTTATCCAAGAAGAGGGAAGTCGAACACCAAGCTACCATTGCACTTACTAAAGAGTGCAGTGCGTTCATTCAGAACAAGCTTCCCCCGAAGCTTAAGGATCTAGGGAGTTTTTCGATCCCTATTCAAATTGGGAATCTTAATTTTGATAAGGTGTTATGTGATTTAGGAGCCAGTATTAATCTAATGCCTTTATCTGTTTTCAGGAAACTTGGCTTGGGTGAAGTGAAGCCAACATACATGACACTTCAGCTCGCGGATAGATCTATAGTGTATCCATATGGAGTGATAGAGGATGCTCTCATCAAGGTTGACAAGTTCTACTTCCCGGTGGATCCGTGCAGGGAACTTGCGTGTCGTGCGGGCAAAGTTGCGCGGTGGAGCTCTCATGAATAAGACATATGAAGAAGCAGTCGAGTTGATTGAGAACTTAGCCGAACATAGCTATGCCACTCCACGATCGTCTATCAGACGGGTAGCTAGTGTTTAAGAGTCGGATGAGTTGAAGGTGATAAAAGCTCAGCTAGCTGCTATCACAAACCACTTGAAAGGAGGCAATCCAGAAGCGTTCCCTACTTCGCAAGAACCCGAGCAAGTTCAGTTTTTACAAAACCGGAACAACCAGCCGAGGAACGACCCTTTCTCGAACACATATAATGAAGGGTGGAAGAAACACCCTAACTTCTCGTGGAGTCAACCGCAAGGACGACCCGGTCAACAACAACAAGGTAATCATTCCAATTTTTCTAATTCTCCTAACTCTAAAAATGTTTACCGTCCTCCAGGTTTCAACCAAAGGAAATTCGATGAAGGACCATCCGTAGAGAAAAAACCGGGGCTGGAAGATATGATGATGAAGTTTATGACAAAGATGGATAGCACGGTTGAAGGTTTGGCAAGCACGGTGAGTACAGTGAAAGCTGCAACTGATCAGAACACCGCATCCATCAAGATCCTTGAAAGACAAGTGGGGAAAATTTCTGAAGTCTTACAAAACCGAGCCCCAGGAACGTTTCCGAGTCAGACTAAAAGGAAACCAAGAGAAGAATGTAACGCCATTCATCTGAGAAGTGGCAAGGAGATAATCAAGGAGGCGAATGTTGGGCTGAAGGATGAGCGTTCTAGTGATATGATTGATCGGGAGAAGTCGAAGGAAAAAGAGGTGACACCTCCATCGAAGCCGGTAGTCAAACCGTTTGTACCACCGCTACCATTTCCGAATCGGGTGAAGGCACGTAATGACGAGGAACAATTCAAGAAAATTCCTTGACATCTTCAAGAAGCTGCACATCAACATTCCATTTGCAGAAGCACTTGCCCAAATGCCAACATATCTCAAATTCATGAAAGAGATCTTATCCAAGAAGAGGGAAGTCGAACACCAAGCTACCATTGCACTTACTGAAGAATGCAGTGCGATCATTTAGAACAAGCTTCCCCCGAAGCTTAAGGATCCAGGGAGTTTTTCGATCCCTATTCAAATTGGGAATCTTAATTTTGATAAGGTGTTATGTGATTTAGGAGCTAGTATTAATCTAATGCCTTTATCTGTTTTCAGGAAACTTGGCTTGGGTAAAGTGAAGCCAACATACATGAAACTTCAGCTCGCGGATAGATCTATAGTGTATCCATATGGAGTGATAGAGGATGCTCTCATCAAGGTTGTCAAGTTCTACTTCCCGGTGGATTTCGTGGTGCTGGACATCGATGAAGATATAGAGGTCCTGCTGATACTGGGAAGACCTTTTCTGACCACGAGCAAAGCCCTGATCGACGTGGAAGAAGGCGAGATGACCTTAAGGGTTGGTGGTGAAAAGGCAGTATTCAAGATGTCCGAGAGTGAAAGAGGTAGAAGTGAAGAGGAACCCGATGATCAAGGAAAGCCGAAGGAGTGATCAGAAGGAAGGTCGAGCCACGACCGAAACTAAGGCGCTAGGTGGGAGGCAACCCACCAAGGTTTGATTTTTTTATGCGCGTTTTTTAGTGTTTTAATTTACAAAAAACAAATTGTAACAGAGACTTACGCAGTTTTGGCCGCGGCTTCAAGTCGTGCGCCAAACCGCGGATGTCTCTGATTGATTCTGCAAAACAGAGACTTACGCAGGATGCCACGCGGGATTAGGCCGTGGCCCAAACCGCGCGACTCCCCTGTTGCTTCTGGCTGTTTCTCGTTCAGTGTTTTCTCTTTTCTTGCTTTGAGTCATTTCGTTTCTTTCCTTTCCTTTTTCCTTTTGCTTTCTTTTCTTTTGTTTCTCCCAACTCTTGCTCCATTTTCTCCGATGTCTCTCAACCGAGGTCGCTCCAACTTTTCAAGAGAATCTCCTACGTCCGGGCAAATAGGTATGTTCTAACTCTGTATTTTAACGAGTGGTGTATGATGTTTTGTTTCCTTTTAGTTAAACGAGATACAACAAACCTAAGTTTCACTTAGGTTTGGGGTGCCTCACCTTTCAACATCTGCACACTTACTTTTAATCCTGTGCAAACCTCGGTTTTGCCGAGGTTTGGGGTTGTCTTTATTGGACAAACCTAGGCCACGGCCTAGGTTTGGGGTGCCATATTTGAAAATCATTGGGCGAGCTATTGGATGTTTCGTGTTAATACTTTGCCTTTCCTGCGTGATGACTGTAATAATTGCACAATGATTTGTGTCGCATCGCCTACAACTTTACTTACACATTGGGGACAATGTGTGGGTAAGGTTTGGGGTTGCTCAATCGGGCCCACGTTTATGCATGTAGATTTCCCGCACTTCTGAATGCGTAGATCATATGAGCTATAATATTTGTTTTGGATGATTGAGGCCGACCATTGTGGGGAGAATCTTGTGATAGCAACGTGATCATTAGGGAAGGACCGGGAAAAGACATGACTAGGGACATTAGTGGAGACCACCCAATAGCGAGATTTGAGCCTAAAAGACGTTTTTCATTTCGAGGGATTTAAACACCTAATTCGTATACACTTTTTCGAATTCCTTGTCGTGATTATAGAGTGATCTCGCTTTAATATTGCATTGAGTAGCAAAGACGACCATCGGGATATTGGGTAAGGGTATAGTAGACCATATCGTGTGGACCTTAAGAGATGATTCCAGGCATTGTGTGTTTTTGTTTTAACCCGTTTTTGTCTAACGTACCTTTTGACCCATTATGTGTGTACCCAAAAACCCCTTTTGTAGCCAAACACTCACCACCTATTCGTTTCAAACCCACCATTAAACCCCAACCAAAAGCCTTAGCCAACTCTTATCCAAAAGTGTGTCAATCAGAAGCGGTAACAAATAGCAGAAGATAAAGCGGAAAAGAAAGAGTATAGGCCAGTCATGAAAAATATATAAAAAAGAGGGCCAATGCAGCCCCAATCAAATAAAGAGGACCAATGAAGTCCCAAATTGAAATACAAAAAAAAGAAAATAAAAGAAAATAAATATCGTTGTTTAGATAGTTTTACAACAGCTAAATAAGAGAGTCAAAGCGACTCCAGTAGTGACAAATAGGGCCAAATGATAGAAAGTGATGTGAAGAAAGTTCAGAACTGCTAATAATTGACACGCCGAGGATTTTTGATCCTTTTACCCTTCGTTTCTCAGCCATAACCCTAGCCCCGTTACAACCCTTGTAAAGACCTGGATGATCTTCTGGAAAACGTGATTAGAGTATACGACTACCTTTACCAATATTCCCGGTCTTGCTACTTGATTCCTTTCTGAGATCAATTTTTTGGACATCGGTGCGTCTTTCATTAGAGTTGTCACGTAATTTTTGAGTATTCTTGTACATAACTTCCTATACATGACAACATGTGCGACAACCTAGGTTCGAGTGAAATGAGAGTATCCCGTGAGGTAGGGTCGAGGCGAAATGTTTTCCCTAGTATGTTTGGACCTAGTACAACCTTAATGTAATAGGAGCAGTCACGAGTTCAACTCACAATGGAAGGTCATAGATCAAATAGAATAAGGATGAGGTGAGAGTGAGATAGGCATTCACGGGTATGGGAAATCACCAGTGCATTATGTAGTACCGATTGGGAGTTGTGCAGTTATTATTTCACTGATATATGCTTTTATTCTATTTTATCGCTAATTTGCTTGAGGACAAGCAACGCTCGGTTTGGGGTTGTTGACAACGCCACTTTTTGGCGTTATTTTCAGTCTACAAACCAATGAGATTGGCTTGTGTTGAAGCAAGGAGGCGAAACTTTATGGTTTATCTAGTGAAATGTGCAGGTTATCCGAAATAAGACGAGCATCGAGAAAAGAAGCGGAAAAGAGCTAAAAGAGAGCCAAAACGAAGCCCAATGGAAGCCCAGGACCCGAACCTAACCCGAAGCACTTCAGAAAAACCGCGCGATTTCCTGCGCGGCTTGAAGCCGAGGGATAAACCGCGCAACCCCATGTTCCAGTTTTATAACTTGCTATTTTCCGGAATTAGGTGATGATTCGCACACGACGACGGCCAGCAGCTGGGGGCGATTTTCAGAGGCTTTTCGGAGACTTTTGAGCCAAGATAGAGGATCGATCAAGGAGGAGTTCACGAAGATAATCGGATTCGAGCCGAGAGAAGGGAGTCCATCATCACACTCACCACGTCCACGTTCATTATGTTTGCACACACCAGTTGCCTTCCCTTTTCTTTTGCTTTGTCCACCACCAACATGAACTAATCTTTAGATGTTGGGGGTTGGAATGAATTTGGTTTAAACTTATAGACATGTGATTTGAACCTTTTATCAGTTTTTCCTAATATAATGAAGCATGTGATTTAATCTTTAATGCTTTTGTGAGTTTGGCCAGCTTTCAATTGTTTTGTTTATTTTTCAATTAAGTTCGAGAGAATTAATTGTTAACCATAACTAGAAATTGCATGCCTAAGGTGAGAAATTGGATAGAGATATACCAAGTAAACCTTAGTCCCGTTGCAATCTTGAGTTTAATGTGTTTTGAATTCCATAGGTGAGATCGAGAGATAAAACTTGTGTTTTTTCAAGATAAAACCCGTGTTTTTCAAGATAAAACTTTTGAATTCCAACCCTCAACTGTTTTCTCTATCAAAGTTTCCTAAGTAGTTTACTGTCTCGTTCGTGATTTACTTATTTGCAATTATTATTTTCATATCTACAACTCAATTTGCAATCGTTCAGTTAATAGATCTTATAGTCATTGTGATACTTAGTTCCTAGTTCCCTGTGTTCGATACTCGTACTTTTGTACTATTACTTGATTTCGATACCGTACACTTGCGGTTAGATTAAGGTTTCCAAAAACTTGATAGGCGGGTTTACACCCCCCTAAATCTAACCGCAAGTGTACGGTGTCGAAATCAAGTAATAGTACAAAAGTACGAGTATCGATCACAAGGAACTAGGAACTAAGTATCACAATGACTATAAGATCTATTAACTGAACGGTTGCAAATTGAGTTGTGGATATGAAAATAATAATTGCAAATAAGTAAATCACGAACGAGACAGTAAACTACTTAGGAAACTTTGATAGAGAAAACAATTGAGGGTTGGAAATCCTAAGGTTTTCACATACAAACACTTTAATTAAAACAATTACCAGTTATTCCGTATAATGAATACCCAAACTCTAAAAATCACCGTTGTTCTTTCTCAAACAACAACGGGTTTTATCTTGAAAAACACAAGTTTTATCTCTCGATCTCACCTATGGAATTCAAAACACATTAAACTCAATATTGCAACGGGACTAAGGTTTACTTGCTATATCTATATCCAATTTCTCACCTTAGGCATGCAATTTCTAGTTCTGGTTAACAATTAATTCTCTCGAACTTAATTGAAAAATAAACAAAACAATTGAAAGCTGGCCAAACTCACAAAAGCATTAAAGATTAAATCACATGCTTCATTAAATTAGGAAAAACTGATAAAAGGTTCAAATCACATGTCTATAAGTTTAAACCAAATTCATTCCAACCCCTAACATCTAAAGATTAGTTCATGTTGGTGGTGGACAAAGCAAAAGAAAAAGGGAAGGAAACTGGTGTGTGCAAACATAATGAACGTGGACGTGGTGAGTGTGATGATGGACTCCCTTCTCTCGGCTCTAATCCGATTATCTTCGTGAACTCCTCCTCGACCGATCCTCTATCTTGGCTCAAAAGTCTCCGAAAAGCCTCTGAAAATCGCCCCCCAGCTGCTGGTCTTCGTCGTGTGCGAATCATCACCTAATTCCGGAAAATCGCAAGTTATAAAACTGGAACAGGGGGTTGCGCAGTTTATCCCGCGGCTTCAAGCCGCGCAGGAAACCGCGCGGTTTTCTGAAGAGTTTCTGGTCAGGTTCGGGTCCTGGGCTTCGTTTTGGATCTCTTTTAGCTCTTTTCCGCTTCTTTTCTCGATGCTCATCTTATTTCGGATAACCTGCACATTTCACTAGATAAACCATAAAGTTCCGCCTCTTTGCTTCAACACAAGCCAATCTCATTGGTTTGTAGACTGAAAATAACGCCAAAAAGTGGCGTTATCAGTAGTTCATATGTGAATCACACAGGTTCACATATGAACTCGTTTGCCGCCTATTTATAAAAGTTACGAAACTATCCCTCTATTTTTGGAATAGTCGTAATTTTTGACCAGTGAAATCCGATCTTGACCATATGAAGGGCTAGGATTACTTCTCTTGTTCTCATATATTTAGCATTTCTCATTTGAACCTATGACTGACTATATATACACATATTATGTTTGGATTTCATGAGATGAAATAACGTATTTATGAAAATTGTGTTTAATTTATGAGGTGAAATAATATAACACCTCGAAATTTCCATAATTATTATACTTTTATTTTGGGAGAATGTTTAAAATAATGGGAAGGAGTTATTTTAAACAGAATGTTGAAACGGCTGAAAGTGTAATTGACCAAAGTTTAATCTATTTGTGGATTTACGAAACTTTGGGGTTGGTTTGGTCTTTTGAGGATAGTTGATTATGTATAAAAGTGGGAGTCGGCTACAATTGACATTTTATCTCAATTATGTTTTTGTGAAGTCGGTTCCTTGAAGCAGTGAAAGAGAGAAGAAGAAATTAAGTATTTTGGTTCTTTTCGGTAAGGATTTTCAATCCTTTTCTTTGATTAATTTCTGTAAAGACGGGTAATTGCAAGTTTAATCATCTTTCAATTAGGTTATCGAATCAGTGGGTGAGAAGGAATTGAATTCTGAATTTGGTTTTGGTTAGCGACTGAGTTCTTTCTTCCATCAGGTAAGTTCATCTTACCTTTAAAGTTATTGAAATTGAAATCGATTAAATTCTATGGTTCCAAAGTGTCTAAGTGTTTGTAAATGCTTTAGTGGTAAGTATACGATTGAGAATTGAACTTGCAGTGAGTTTTGAAATGAAAAATCGAAGTGCAGGTCGAAGTGTCCGGGTAAGTATGTTTCTCCGGAAGTATCCGGAACTTGGTGCTTTCCGGAAGAATTCGGAATAAATTTCAGAAATTATCCGGTAAACTATGTTTTCCGGAAGTATCCGTTAAGCTGTGTTTTCCGGATAGAAGTTCCGGATAATGTTCTCGGATTACTTTGGTTTCCGTACGTTATCCGGATTGTTGTGTTTCCCGGTATGTTTTCCGAAAATGTCCGGTAAGTGTGTTTTCTGGATACAAGTTCCGGACTGTTCCTGAATTCCGGTAGTTTCCGGATACGGGTTCCGGACACTTTGTCCGGATAACTTTACCGGAAGTGTCCGGTCAGTATTGAATTCCGGTAACTTCTAATAGGGAACATTTTGATCATTGGATTTCAGTTTTAGTGGTATGAATATACTTACAACTCGACTTTAAGTATATGATATGATTTGAGGTGTGATTTGGTCTTATGTGCACGTATGCTAGTAAGTGTAATGGATCCATAGGCACTAGCATTATTTGATAAATGTAGAATGGGCAAGGGATAATTGCTATTCCCTTTCTTATTGTGATGTGAAAACGTGGAATAGGCAAGGGATAATTGCTATTTCCGTTTTCTATTGGGAGATGAGGAATAGGCAAGGGATAATTGTTATTCTACTTCCAATCCAAGAAATAGGCATGGCTTAATTGTAATTTCTTGGATATGAGCTGGAATCTAGAATCACTAGTGATTCGTAGTGTTGCTCTTAAACATGATACTATGACTTACCTAGTGTTTGTCATACTCATGGAATCGGGTATGATTCCCGTCATCGAAAGATGTTATGTGTACGATATGAAGGTTTGTGAACAAGTTATTTTATATACTTTGTTTACAAATATTGGTATTCAAAATTATAAAGGTTTTGATTTAAAATTGGATGTTCTCACTAGGCGCAAGCCTAATGTTTCCAAATAAAATTTTTCTTACCAGGTACTAGCTCGGGAAGGGATACGAAGGGATGAGTGTCGAGGAGTGCCAGAATTATACTTTTGGAGACGCTATGGAGAATTTAGTGGACCATAATATATTTTGGAGATATTATAGACAACCCTTTTAATCTAATTTTATTGGTCATGGATTAGATTAGTTGGTTGTTTATGATAGATCATTTGTAATTACGAACCTTGTCACTAGTTCTCCAGTTGTAAATGAAAGTATTGGAAGATGTTGTAGTAAACTCTGATAAATTTTAAGGTTAAATTCATTATGAATTTTTTAGGGTGTTTCAAATAACATGCTAAATATGGTTTCATTTGGTGAATCTCTGTTACCAGAATGACAATTGTGCTATTTTCATGTGGTGAAACAGATTTCAATTAAAACCATAAGATCAAAACCAAATTACGGCTTAGATTGGTTCTCATGGTTCTCAACCTTTTTGTGGTTCTCATTATTACTGTCCTATCTGGGTGGGTTCCGGTGAGAAATGAAGTTATGGTGAGAAACATAAAAAGGGATCTCCACCGTTGCATGCACATTAGGATGAGATGCACCGCGATGCACCAGATTAATTCCTACATCTAACGCGATTCATAGATGAGTTTGAGATTTAAAATATATCATGTTTATGGATTTATGTAATAACCATGGTTCTAAGTGTAAGGTTTGAGAATTTTGTGAGAAAAGTTAAGGGGCTATAACTTTGGAGACTGTTTTGTAATTTTGGGAGAAGGTATAAAACCCTTGTTTTTAGGCACAAACCCTAGATTCTACCATTTTCAATTGGAGCGGTTATAGGAAAGCTGAGAAGAGATCGAGCTATCAAATTCACCATCTAAAGAAATTAAAGAAGTGGGGATTTGAAACCTAGCTTCTGCATTGATTCTTCCAGGTAATCTTATATCCTAATCATTGTACTTGGTTTACATTGAAGAAATCAGATTGTGTGGGTTTTATGGTTAAATGGTTGTACATGATGCTCTAAGGGGTATTTAGGCATCATCTTTATGTTTAAGCAGCAAAGGGTTTGTTAAGAAAGGGTTAAGTATTGTTGTAATGCTATTATTATTGTGAAATCAAATTTGTTTGGGGGTTTAGCAGTAGATTTCTAACCCAATCAGTTACAGACCTCGCGTCCGATAAGTGACTCTGTGTAGATGTCCGGATCTAGTGTCCGGTAAATAGTACTCGGACCCTGTGTCCGAAAAGTGTCCGGAAGAGATGTCCGGATAGTGTAGTTGTTCGGATAGCGTAGAGTCCGGAAGAGATGTCCGGAGAGTGTAGTTGTCCAGATAGCGTAGTTGTCCGGAAAGTGGAGTCCGGATAGTGTAGTATCCGGTAAGTAGTATTCGAACAGTGTAGTGTCTGGTGAACTGTGTTCGGATAGTTTGGTATCCGGAAAGTATGGTATCCGGAAGTGGTGTCTGGTTAGTTGGTATCCGGTCAGCTTATTTTTTCATCCATTTACTCATGTATTCCACTTGGAGGTCAGAAGTAAAAGAAGAAAATTGATAAGGGCACCAGGTAAGTTTTTTTTTCTAACTAAGTACGTGTTTTAACGTGGTTTCAAAAGTAAGAAATGATTATGAAATGTTATGTTATATTGCATGAAAAATGTGTGTTTGGAAAGTTAACTTAAAGTGTATGCATACGTTGTTGATAGATGTGTAATGGATAAGTCGGGGGTGTGGCCCGCCAGTGCTCATACCGGGGGGTGTGTCCCGTATATGCCATGGGAGGAGTGACCTAGTAAGGCAGTGTGAGACTGACACGTTGTCGCCATTGCAGGACTTCAGTGTGCCACTTACATGTACAGTTTATGTGGAAGCTTATTGTTTAAAGTTGTTGTTTATAATGGTTATGAAATGTTTTATACTTGTTGATGAAACTGTTGCCACTAGAGGGAGCTCACTAGACCTCATGGTCTAACCCTCGTTTTTCCAAAAATTAAACCCTTTTCACGTAAGCACTTAGCAGAAGGCTCTAGTAAGGGCAAAGAGAAAGCGCGAGCGTGTAGCTTTGGACTAGAAGGAAGCCGTTATAGTTAGCATGTCAAGCATAGTCTTTAGAAATCTCACTTGTGTAATAGGTTGTTTCCGCAAACCTTGTGTTGTACTCGTATGTTTGAGATGGTATTTTGAGGCCGTTTCGGCAAGTTATATATTTAATGTCGTTATGCTTTATTGGTTGAGTTGGGTTGTTAAAGTTGGTATCAGAGCCATAGTTTAAGGGATTTAGGTGACCGGATGGGCCTAAACTTAAACTGTGGAGTAGAGGGGAGCACAACTGAGATATAGGATGTTGTAGGAAAGATCACTTTAAGTGGGCTAGTGATAGAGTTGCGAGGACCGTCATGTAAGGTAAATTTGAAATTACATCTGGCCAATGTAATCGCAAATTTACAGGTACATGAGTGTGCTCAATTGCTCTTGTCGAGAAGATCGATGGGTGTTGTAGTATGTAGTGAGTTTTGACCTTGCAATGATAGCAAAGGGTTGAGGTATCGTGAGAGATCGCACAGGATATAATGTTTATATCTTCTAGAAGAAGTGTTGTTTGAAATGTTATGAGGCGTCTAGAGGAAGAACTTCTTGGGTTCGAAAATAATGAACGATTGATTGAGGATAAAAACTCCTAGTTTATAGTGGGTCCTCGTTCTCGAAATTTTTGGTGTAGATCAGTGGGGATGGTAAGGAAGGACGGTGTCGGAATCTTGAAAGCTTCAATTCAAGAGCGAGTGGGGGATTTGAGCCCTGACTCTTTAGTCAAGCTTTTCAGTGGCAAGATTAATGAATGGAAGATGTCAGTGTTGGATTGAATACGTGTAGGGTAGAATGTGAAGTAATTGGTCAAGAAGAAAAATGTATGGGATGGTTGAACAGGCTGTGAAACACATGTACATCAAGTACTGTTTGGTGGGCGGTGCTCCATGCTAACGTGAGAAGGTGAAGATAATATGTCGGAATAAGGCATTTTCAATTGGAGCGGTTATAGGAGAGCTGAGAAGAGATCGAGCTATCAATTTCACCATCTGAAGAAATTAAAGAAGTGGGGATTTGAAAGCTAGCTTCTGCATTGATTCTTCCAGATAATCTCATATCCTAATCCTTGTACTTGGTTTACATTGAAGAAATCAGATTGTGTGGGTTTTGTGGTTGAATGGTTGTAAATGATGCTCTAAGGGGTATTTAGGCATCATCTTTATGTTTAAGCATCAAAGGGTTTATTAAGAAAGGGTTAAGTATCGTTGTAATGCTATTATTATTGTGAAATCAAATTTGTTTGGGGGTTTAGCAGTAGATTTCTATCCCAATCAGTTACAGACCTTGCATCCGGTAAGTGACTATGTGCAGATATCCGGATCTAGTGTCCGGTAAAGAGTACCCGGACCCCGTGTCCGGAAGAGATGTCCGGATAGTGTAGTTGTTCGGATAGCGTAGAGTCCGAAAGAGATGTCCGGATAGTGTAGTTGTCCGGAACTCCGGATAGCGTAGAGTCCGGAAGATATGTCCGGATAGGATAGTTGTCCGGATAGCGTAGTTGTCCGGAAAGTGGAGTCCGGATAGTGTAGTATCTGGTAAGTAGTATTCGGACAGTGTAGTGTCCTGTGAACTGTTTTTGGATAGTTTGGTATCCGGAAAGTATGGTATCCGGAAGTGGTGCCCGGTTAGTTGGTATTCGGTCAGCTTATTTTTCCATCCATTTACTTAGGTATTCCACTTGAAGGTCAGAAGTAAAAGAAGAAAATTGATAAGGGCACCAGGTGAGTTTTTTTTCTAACTAAGTACGTATTTTAACGTGGTTTCAAAAGTAAGAAATGTTATGTTATATTGCATGAAAAATGTGTGTTTGGAAAGTTAACTTAAAGTGTATGCATACGTTGTTGATAGATGTGTAATGGCTAAGTCGGGGGGTGTGGCCTGCCAATGCTCATACTGGGGGGTGTCCCGTTTATGCCATGGGAGGAGTGACCCAGTAAGGCAGTGTGAGACTGACATGTTGTCGCCATTGCGGGACTTCGGTGTGCCACTTACATGTACAGTTTATGTGGAAGATTATTGTTTACAGTTGTTGTTTATAATTGTAACACCTCGAATTTCCATTAATTTTATTTAAAAATGAATGAGGTCGATTTGTAATTTAGTTTAAGATTTGGGTTACTTTGCAAATATATAACTCAAAGGGGTTGAATTTCTAAATGACCAAAGTTTAAAGTTAATATTGAAAATTAGAACTTGGGGGTTTGTTTGGTCATTTCTGAAAGTTGAGTATACTTAAGGAATGGGTAAGCTGAATTGAGAAATATCTCAATTCTTTTGTTGTTGGAGTCGGTCAAGAACAGAGAGAGAGAAGAAGGAAAAAGTAATCTGATTTCATTTGGTTCTCTTGTGGTAAGGGTTTTGAAATTATCTTCTTTAATTTCTTAATCAGTTTAGTAATTGCAAGTCTGAATCACCTTCCAATAGGCTATTGAATCAGAGGAAAGAAGGATTTGGATTTCTGGATTTTTGGTTTCTGGGTCAAAAGCTTCATCAGGTGAGTTCATCTCTTACCAAATGCTTTTATTTGAAATTGAATGAGATGATTGGTAGCAAACTGTCTAAATGATTGAATAAACATGTATTGAAATGCAGTCGACCAAGAATTTGAACTTAGATGAGTTTTTAGAGCAAATTTGACGTGCAGATCGAATTCCCAGTACCGAAGTCCCGGTGTCTAGTTCCGGAATTAGAATGGATCCGGAATTGGATTGGATCCGGAATTGGGTTGGATCCGGAATTGGGTCGGATCCAGAATTGGGTTGGATCCGGAATTTAGTTGGAATCCGGTTTCAATTAAGTCCCGGTTCCGGATAGTTCCGGACTTTGAGTTCGGAATACTTTTCCGGATATAGTTTCCGGATGCATTTTCTCGGAGCGTTGCCCCCAGACCCCGCAAGGGCATTGCCCCTTGACCCCATCCGCTAACCGGGTAGCGGAACCCCCGTGCTAAGTCGCCGAAGGGGGGACATTTGAGGATAAGGATACGATAGGTTATCTAGTATTCTTAGAATTGAGAATGTGTTACGAGATGTGGCGTGATATGTTATTATACATATACGCTAGTAAGTGTAATTGATCCATAGACACTGGTAGTAATTGTAACGTGGAATAAGCATAAAGTAACTTGTAATTCCCGTTGACCTGAAATGTGGAATAGGCATAAAGTAAATTGTAATTCCTATTTCATAGTGTGACGTGAGATGTGGAATAGGCATAAAGTAAATTGTAATTCTCATTTCGTATTGTGAGTAGAAATCTTGGAATAGGCATAAAGTAACTTGTAATTCTAATTTCTATGGGAATGTCAGAGATAGGCATAAAGTAAATTGTAATCTCTACTTCCATTCCAAGAAATAGGCATAAAGTAACTTGTAATTTCTTGGATATGAGCTATGATCTAGAATATGTAATGATTCGTAGTAGGCTCTTGTATGTGATGATATAACTTTCTAAATGTTAGTCATACTCATGGAATCGGGTATGTTCCCGTCATCGCAAGATGAGTAGGTGTACGGTAAGAATGGTGACAAATCAGGTTTGTTTATACGCTTTGAATATTTGAGTTTCCAAAGCTGTTAAAGTTTTAATTTGAAATTGGATGTTCTCACTAGGTGTAAGCCTAATCGTTTCAAATTAAATTTTCTTACCAGGTACGAACTCAGGGGAGTAGCGGGAAGAGGGACGAGTGTTTTGGTATTCGACTTTTGGTGCTAAGTGGAGAAGTTCGCTTATGCGAGGATGTTTTTGATGAATGGCTTAGACAACCAAGTTAATCTAATCGTAGTTGACAGGATTAGATTAATAAGTTGTTTTGAGAATTCGAAATGTGTATATGAATCCTCATAGTTAATTCTCCGCTTATGTATAAAAGTTTGGATGAAATTATGATTAACTCTGTTAAACTTTAAGGTTTAAATTGGCCCTGATTTTTAGGGTGTTACAATAATGGTTATGAAATGTTTTATACTTGTTGATGAAACTGTTGCCACTAGAGGGAGCTCACTAGACCTCATGGTCTAACCCTCGCATTTCTAAAAATTAAACCCTTTTCAGGTAAGCACTTACTAGAAGGCTCTAGTAAGGGCAAAGAGAAAGCGCGAGCGTGAAGCTTTGGACTAGAAGGAAGCCGTTATAGTTAGCATGTCAAACATAGTCTTTAGAAATCTCAGTTGTGTAAATGGTTGTTTCCGCAAACCTTGTGTTGTACTCGTATGTTTGAGATGGTATTTTGAGGCCGTTTCGGCAAGTTATATATTTAATGCCGTTTCGGCAAGTTATATATTTAATGCCGTTATGCTTTATTGGTTGAGTTGGGTTGTTACAATATTTTTCAATAGTTTTGAACAAATTTATTTTTATAAAGTAATTTGAAATTGTTTTCATGTTTTTCATGTAGGTTACGAATTAATTTTGGGATGACATGATACTATATTGGAAAATTTGTACAACATCAAAGGATAGATCGAAAATACCAACCATCATCAATTAAGACCTCTTCGCAAGTGTACCAAAAGTCCAAAACCACGAATGATAGAATTGTCGATGTTAATATTCTTTTCGATGCAACACCGTAAAAAGCACGTTCTAGTTATGTGCTATTAAGGTGCGTTTGGTACGCAGGCTGGATGGGATGAGACGAGACAAAAAAATAGTCTCATATTTGGTATGTCATGGGACAAAAATCAGATGGGACAACATGGGACAAAAACAAGTTTTCATGGGACAAAACTTAAGATTTTTTGTTCCACCAAAATAGGTGGAACAACATGAGACTAAAACATAAGATTACTAAAATACCCTTTTTTTCCAACGTAACATGGATTAAAATTATCTCCTCCAGTCCAGTCCCGTCAAGTTCCGTCCAGTCCCGTCCCGTCCCATCTAGTCTGCGTACCAAACGCTACCTTAATTACTCATGACGTCATCATTTTCTCTGTTGAAAGGTAGATTGATTGATGATTTCCAACCAAAAAAATTGTGAGAGCAACTTATTTGATTTCTAAACATATTTTTGTGATTAAAGAAAATATGAAAATTCAAGAATAGTTAACTTTATATATCTTACCATCCAAATAACATAGTAAAATGGAAAATGATGATGTGAAAGTAAAATTACATGTGATACGCAACACGTTGTACAAGCAAGTTTTCACACAACCTTGGTTCTATTGACCAAGTTAACCGTGTTCATTAAGGTGTGTATCACATGCGATTTTACTCTAGAATCACATGTCTTGTTATTATGACATTTTTCGTTAGTTGACTACTATACCTTCTTGCATAATCCTCTTCTCTCTCTCTCTCTCTCTATGTATGTATGTATATGAAAAAAAAAATAGAATATCCGATTATTGTAATTAAATCATTAAATTATTGCTTGATCATATGGAAAAAAACAGCAAAAATTATAGACTAACATGGAAAGTTGTTAATTTAAAGTAATTAATGATTAACAATAGAACAAAGTAGTTAATTAAGATTGAAAACTTAACAAAATTTAAAAAAAAAAGTTGTATACATACATACATACAATATGTATGTATGTATGTATGTATGTATGTATGTATGTATGTATAAAAAGGGTAGAAGGTGGTTGAAGAAAAGGAAAATGAGAGGGAAACTTAGCTTAAAGGCAATGGAGACCTTGCAACCAACAAACAACAACAACATACCATCTCATTCTCACCTGGTTGGGTCTATAATATTAGGTGCATGTGTGGTGTGATGGACACGTTGAATCTTAAAAGAAAACTACACCATCATTCCTTCCTTCCATTTAAAACACACCCACCCCTTCCCCTTAATTTCCTACAATCCCATCCACCACCACCCTTGTAGTTACTTCTCTTCAATTCTCCGGCCACCATGCAAGCCAGCGCTGGCCTTGTTGCTGGTTCTCACAATCGCAATGAGCTCGTCGTCATCCATGGTCACGAAGAGGTACAACATTCACCAATTCATGTGTTTTTCTATACATTCGATCAAATGGCAATGACTACATATAAAATCTGTGCATGTATGCATATACCTAGCTACAGACTAATAATTAACCTTACATGCATATATATATATATATATATATACATATATTCTCTATTAATCATACTGATCAATCTGAGGTGACTTATAGTAATTAGGAAGGTATATCTATACTAGTAATTAATTACTAAGCTTTTGATACTGGAACATATATATGCAGCTGAAGCCTTTAAAAGATTTGACTGGTCAAGTTTGTGAAATATGTGGCGACGAGATCGGTCTCACAGTCGATGGAGATTTATTCGTAGCATGTAACGAATGTGGCTTTCCCGTCTGCCGCCCCTGTTACGAGTACGAGAGAAGAGAAGGTAGTCAGAACTGCCCCCAATGCAAAACCAGATACAAGCGTCTCAGAGGTAAATACATATATACATTTCCTATAAAAAAATGTTATCTTTTTAATTAAGAAATTAATTACTGATCATGAATTAACCATATATATATATATATATATATATATATATATACATGAATACTTAACAGGCAGTCCAAGGGTTGAGGGAGACGACGATGAGGAAGATGTGGACGACATTGAGCACGAGTTCAACATAGACGACGATGAACAAAACAAGAACAAGAATATTGCAGAAGCAATGCTTCATGGGAAGATGAGCTATGGCCGAGGACCTGCTGATCAAGACGATCACGACAATAATGCCCAATACCCACCTGTCATTTCTGGCCGATCTCGACCAGTAATTATTGTTAATCTTTATCTTCTTTTACAATTAACAACATCAATGATCGTTAAACTTAATCAATCAGCAAACTATGTGATGGATGGCAGGTGAGCGGTGAGTTCCCGATATCAAGCCAACCTCATGGAGATCATCAGATGCTATCTTCACTTCATAAACGTGTGCATCCTTATGCAGCACCTGAGTTTGGTATATATATATATATTTATTATATATATTCTGACATTATATATATATAAGGTCATGTTCACCGGAAAACCTCAAAAAACGGAAAACTTCATCAGCACGATATACACTTGTGCATACAAGTAATTTGTACTATGCACATATGCATAAAAACCAAAAAAACAACTTAATTAACTTGTATGCACAAGTGCATACCGTCTAGATGAAAGGCTATCAGGGTGGTCCTTAGTTTTCCGTTTCCTTGAGGTTTTCCCTTGAACCTCCTCTCTCTATATATATATGATCACTGACAATCCATCTATAGATCTCCTATACATCTATATATGATCTAATGATTTTGAATGGCTTTTTTTTATAGGAAGTGGAAGATGGGATGAAAAGAAAGATGGAGGGTGGAAGGAAAGAATGGATGACTGGAAAATGCAGCAAGGAAATCTTGGGACTGATCATATTGATGATTCAGCTGATCCTGATATGGCCATGTATGCCTTAAATATTGGAATCATGTAATTTAGACCAATTTTAATGAATTCAACTTAACAAAAATCCATCTTTTTATGATGCAGGTTAGATGAAGCAAGACAGCCACTTTCAAGAAAAGTACCAATTGCATCTAGCAAGATCAATCCTTACCGGATGGTGATTGTGGCTCGCCTTTTCATCTTGGCCATCTTTCTTCGCTATCGGCTCTTGAACCCTGTGCATGATGCATTCGGGTTATGGTTAACATCTGTTATCTGTGAAATCTGGTTTGCTTTCTCATGGATCCTCGATCAGTTCCCCAAATGGTACCCAATTGATCGCGAGACTTATCTTGATCGCCTTTCTCTCAGGTACCCAACAAAATCATCATCATACTTGATCTTTCTGTAATCTAAAGTTAAAAAATTTAAAAGAAATTAATGACGCAGGTACGAAAGGGAAGGTGAACCAAATATGTTGTGCCCAGTGGATATATTTGTGAGTACAGTGGATCCATTGAAGGAACCTCCACTCGTTACAGCTAACACAGTTTTATCGATCCTAGCCATGGACTATCCTGTCGATAAAATATCGTGTTACATATCTGATGATGGAGCTTCGATGCTCAGCTTCGAATCACTATCAGAAACTGCAGAATTCTCACGAAAATGGGTTCCGTTTTGCAAGAAATTTAATATAGAGCCACGAGCACCTGAGATGTACTTCTCTGACAAAATCGACTACCTCAAAGATAAAGTTCAGCCCACATTTGTCAAAGAACGCCGAGCTATGAAGGTCCATGATGTTTTAAACCCCATAAACAACCTTACCAACCTACAAATTAAAAACCACAAGGGTTGTGGCGTACTGCTTAAGGCCCTGGGGGAATGTGGTGGAATATCCCATCTGCCCAGGTTCGAATCCAGGCGTACACAACCATTGTGGCCACTGAGGTTTAATCATGGTTGATGTTCATAATTTGCCAAGAAATTAGCCTAAGCATAGCCTAGAACACCCTTTCAGAAAGAAAGAAAAAAACCTACAAATTAAATACAACTTTTCTTTTCCATTTCTAGACTTAATTTTGCATGAAAAATTGCAGAGAGAATATGAAGAATTCAAGGTTCGGATCAATGCACTTGTAGCGAAAGCATTGAAAGCACCTGCAGAAGGTTGGATTATGCAAGATGGAACACCATGGCCAGGGAATAACACCAAAGATCACCCTGGAATGATTCAAGTCTTTCTTGGTCAAAGTGGAGGAACAGATGTTGAAGGAAACGAGCTTCCTCGCCTTGTCTACGTTTCTCGTGAGAAAAGACCTGGTTTTCAACATCACAAGAAAGCTGGTGCCATGAATGCATTGGTAATTAAAGATCATAAAGATTGCATTTTTATTGTTCTTTATCAAAGAAAATGTCATAATTAGTAATGGGTATGTGATTTTTTACAGGTCCGAGTCTCGGGGGTTCTAACAAATGCTCCATTTATGCTGAACTTGGATTGTGATCATTACCTAAACAACAGCAAGGCTGCAAGAGAAGCAATGTGTTTCTTGATGGACCCACAAATCGGGCGAAAAGTCTGCTACGTTCAATTCCCTCAAAGATTCGATGGCATAGATAGACATGATCGATATGCCAACAGAAACACTGTCTTCTTCGATGTAAGCCCAAAAATCATACCCCCAGAAATAACTTGTAAAACAAGATCTTTTCTTTAACCAAAACTGTTCATCTTTTGCAGATTAACATGAAAGGTCTAGATGGAATTCAAGGCCCAGTATATGTTGGAACAGGATGTGTTTTCAGAAGACAAGCATTATATGGCTATGATCCACCAAAGGGTCCCAAGAGACCAAAAATGGTAAGCTGTGACTGCTGCCCATGTTTCGGCCGTCGCAAGAAGATTCCAAAGTACGAAAAGAACGGTTCTGGTGGAGATCTAGAAAACATCCAAGGTTCTTGATCTACATTTTTAATTACCCTTCAACTCATAAACCAAATCCCATCGATATTTTAACTTATATATGTGTTTCTGCTAATCAGGATTTGAAGACGAGAAAGAACTTCTTAAGTCTCAAATGAACTTCGAAAAGAAGTTTGGACAATCGGCCATCTTTGTCACTTCAACCTTGATGGTTGATGGCGGAGTTCCTCCATCATCAAGCCCAGCATCACTCCTAAAAGAAGCCATTCATGTGATCAGTTGTGGCTATGAAGACAAAACAGAATGGGGTTTGGAGGTAAATCATAAATGAATTGCAAAACTCACAAAAACTGCATAATTTCTCAAAATAAAACAATTTCATGACCATAAACTTTGCTTACCTGCAGTTGGGATGGATTTACGGGTCGATCACAGAGGATATTTTAACGGGTTTCAAGATGCATTGCCGCGGTTGGAGGTCTATATATTGTATGCCAAAAAGGCCTGCATTCAAAGGGTCGGCTCCTATCAATCTATCGGACCGTCTTAACCAAGTTTTGCGGTGGGCTCTTGGTTCAGTGGAGATCTTTTTCAGTCGACACAGCCCGGTTTGGTACGGTTACAAGGGAAGTAATCTTAAGTGGCTCGAGAGGTTATCTTATGTGAACACAACGGTCTATCCATTCACTTCTATCCCACTTCTTGCTTACTGTACCCTCCCTGCCATTTGCTTGCTCACTGGAAAGTTTATTATGCCAGAGGTACAAATATATATAATCTCTCTTTTTCCACTTAATCAGCTTTTATAGAACGTCAAATATGTCTAAATGTCTTAATAACCTGTTTTACAAGACGTATAGGACCAAACAATTTTGTGTTGTAAAGGTGTTACAATAAGATGATAAAGACGTTTTTGGGGGTGATAACAAACTTTTTATGACGTTTTTGAAAGAAAACATCTTATTACTCCTTTTATATGACATTATTTGAAAACGTGTCCTATAAAAACATGAAAAGATAGAACACTTTATTTCAAAAAAAATAAATAAGGGGCTGTTTGTCAGTTGCTTAATGGTTTGGTGCAGAATGATTAAGAGGCTCTTATGATATAGTGCAAAATGAAATATGGTTGTTTGGTAATTGTCCATAATGAAATTAGGGCACTGAATGGTTAAGGGAGACCCAAGATACAAAATCATTCAGAGGGTTTTAGAATAAGAGGCAGACTTTTTTTTGCCAAACAAGATTCACCTCTTAGCGATTCAGAGGTTGCCTCTTAATGGAACTATTAAGAGGTAAACAAACAGCCCCTAAGACGTGCAATAATTTGGTCCTATAGACTTAAGTTCTATAAAGTTGTCTATTAGGACATTTAGACATATTTGGCGTCCTATAAAGCTGATTTTAATTGTAGTGTTGCTACAATTAGGATACAATCTTTATACATATGATAACATTTCATGCAACTTTGATACAGATAAGCACCTTGGCAAGTCTCTTCTTCATCGCTCTTTTTCTCTCGATTTTCACAACGGGAATTCTCGAGCTGCGATGGAGTGGAGTCAGCATCGAAGAATGGTGGAGAAACGAGCAATTTTGGGTCATTGGTGGTGTATCAGCTCATCTGTTTGCTGTTGTACAAGGTCTCCTAAAGATCTTAGCAGGAATAGACACCAACTTCACAGTCACATCTAAAACATCAGATGATGAGGATTTTGGGGAGTTATATGCCTTCAAATGGACAACGCTTCTTATCCCTCCAACTACTATTCTAATCATCAACATGGTTGGGGTCGTGGCTGGGATTTCTGATGCGATAAACAATGGTTACCAATCATGGGGCCCGCTATTCGGGAAACTATTTTTTGCATTCTGGGTGATTGTTCATCTTTATCCATTCCTTAAAGGTTTGATGGGAAAGCAGAACAGGACACCAACTATTGTGGTCATATGGTCTATACTTCTTGCTTCGATCTTCTCGTTGCTTTGGGTCAGAATCGATCCTTTCGTGTTGAAAACCAAAGGACCCGATGTCAAACAATGTGGACTCAATTGCTGAGACAACATCCTCCATTTCCGTTCTTGAGATTTGTAAAATTACAGAGTGAAAAGTTTTGTTCAAATGATGACTTGTACTCGGTTCTTGATGTTGATTAAAGAAAGTTTCTACTAAGATTTTTGTTGATGCAGATTCCATACTTCATAACAATGTTACTTAGGGCCTGTTTGTTAGCAACTTATACATGCTTGTTTGGCGGTGGCTTAATGATATAGAAAGTGGCTTATTCGGTAAGCTTCTAGGGGGGAGTTTTATGTAGAAAGCTAAGATTTTTTTTCCAAACCTGTCCCTCCCGATTAAAAAAAGCTCTTTCAATCTATGGAAAAACCCTTTCAATCAAAATCTTTTCCACTCTATAGTCTATACCGTACAAATTAATCCAGACAGAAAACTTTCTCCGTATATGACTTAATGGAAAACCAACCCAAATAGCCCCTTAATCTTTTCGCAAGCCTGGGGTCTTCATGGAAACAGAGTCTCTGTCTCTTGAGACAGAAGTAAGGTCTGAACCTGTCTTCTTGTGGGATATACCGGGTCTGTTTGGTTTGGTTATGTCACTCATTAAAAATGCTGACACTCATAGACAACTGTATGAAAGGCATTTAACTAAGGATCTTAAATCTATTACATAAATGAACAGAATAGGCGGTAAGCATAATCAAACAACGATCAAGAACCCATTAAAGTATGACGAGAAGCAATCAGAAATAATGATATGAACTCAATGTTGAGAAGAAAACAGAAGAATAAGAACAGAATGACAGTATAAGATCTTCTCTTCATCCAAATTTAACATTCAATGAATTCGAATTCATACAATTATTTAACTAAAGAATTTGAATTCAAGCATTTTCCAAATTCAGTTGAATTAATATCCGTTTGAGAATAAAACAATGATGTAATATTAAAAAACTACAAAATCGCCAATTTTTTTTGTTAACCATGGGTGTCCAGGCTAGCTTGTGCGCACCTCGACTAACCCCAAGCGCCCCGGAGAACAGCCACAAAAATCCCCATTGGCCTTGCAGGACACGAATATTACTCATTGTTTTAGATATTGTAGAGTAGCACATCCTTCAATCCAAATATCTTGGAAAATAATCAAACTCGTTGTCTCTTATTTTTTTTCTTAAAACCAAACAAACTGTATATCTCACTCGAAAGTATGTAAGCTATGTCATCTACCTAAATGGGTAGAGCAGTTGTCTTCATAAAGACCCCGTCTCGTGAAAAAAGTGTGCAAAAAGTAAGAAGAAATAAGACTGGTAAACAGAAATCAACAGATAGAGCGATCTACGAAAACCAAGTTAAAATCTAATTTCTCTCTCTTTCTATCATTTGCATTTTCTTTTCAAGTAAAGATGCAAAGAGTTACACGTGGAATGAACGAAAGCTAGACCACTGCATTGCCATCGCCATGGATACATTAACTAGTTACATTTTTTCACTATCATCCCCAACGCCCGGCCCTCCTAAAACGAGGGGAGAAAAGAACCACACAAGTGAAAAAGAAAACTATACACACACTATACTATCGACACACCATGGATGTATTTTTCTTTGCTTAATTAAGAGACAAAATGAAGTGAAGTTAGTGTCGGATGTGATCATGATACGTTATTGGCCACTCATACACTCTGCAAACCTTGTTTCAACTGTACGAGATGTGTCCTAAGGCTGTATTCCTCTACCTGTAGATCACCAAAACCGAAAAGAATGAAAGTTATAACTTTTAGATTATAATCAAGTTGTTGACTATTGAAAAGTGCATTTCTAGTTATGGAAAGGTTATTACTTATTAAGTAATATAAAGTTGGCATACTGATTCATCAATATGTTTGTGGGACTAGTGGCATTGATAGCAAACTAATTTCTATGGATCGGACAATCTGCCAGCAACCTAACGTATCGCTGTTCCTTGTCCAATTGAACAACGTACCCACCAAACTTCTAAGTGCAAAACAAAAAAGTCACGTCAACTGCCAAATAATCAAATACCTAAAATACCCTTTACTAAAACAAGATTGAAAGAACTTGTCACACAATTACTTTGTAGTCTATCCTAAGATAAATAGGTATAATATTTCTAAAAGATAGGAATGTTAGATTTCTTCAAGACTTTTAGGAAAGATGGAGTAATGTGTTGTAACTAAGAATTTTTTTATGACTAGTATGCCCTTTGTAGCAATAAATGTAACAATGAAGGAAAGACAACTACTCAATTAGATAGAGACATATTTTAAGGCACATGTCATAGATTTTGATGGAAAATTAAGGGAATCGTACCGAAGAGTTCAAGCCCATAACGCTACCAGCAGAATGTAACTATCATGCTCATAAAATAATTAGGTTGTCCCCAAATTCTAAGGACAACTAAGCTACGAAACCACGTTCGACATGATAATGCACCATCAATTTTTTTGGCTTTAGTGTCTACAGATAAAGCTTACTGCATTAAATGTAATAATTACCTGTAGAGAAGATGCAGAAGCCATTAAAGCTTCACATTCATCAAAAATAGATCTTTCTTGTGCTGCTACAGTAGCAAGTTCAGAGACCAGCCAATTTGTTCCCTCCAACTGTAAAAAGATAAAGATTTTAGGAAGCCCTTATTTACTTACAACCAGCCCTGCCTAGTGCATATATTCTTATATATGTCCTGTCTTTTACAGTTTTACCCTTGGTAAGGCGTAAAAGATAATACTTTTGCACGAATATTTACAGGATCGGATGGTAATTTTTTATGGCTACACATAGCATGAATCTTACTCTTGATAGTGTTGATTGTATGGAGGATCCCATTGTCTGCATTACTTGGATGGCCGAGTAAACAGCCGACTTCACCGTTTGAATATTTGCCTAAATTGTAAGAAACGGGTGTTATTTATATAAAAAGTAGTATACAAAGTGATATAAACAAGTGTTTTGAAAATGGCATACCGTTGCGCATCCAGTGACAGGAAGACGTAGAGTGCTTGCTTGTAGATCTTCAGTAGCACCATGTAAAGCGAAAATGTGCTCCCTTTCTATCGAAGACCATTGATTCAGATAAGTAATCTGAGACAGAGACACCAAACTAGAAGTCAGTCAAAGATTACATAAAAATGGCACGAAGAACATACAATTTTCTTATATTCTTCTTATTCTAGAAATCATTAGTAGTAAACATCAAAAGCGCTGTAGAAAAATGTATTACTTGTTGGTTTAAAGCCAAATACAGCTTTAGTTGCAGTTTCAACTGATAGATGTTAATCCTCTTTGCAGCTACTGAATCTTGGAGTTTCGATATAGTTCTCTGGGCATCAACTAAAGATTTCTGCATGATGAAATAAGATATCAATCTCGGTTTCTGAGACTTCCCAGAATGCAATCAATTATATGCAGAAAATGTGACAAATGCAAGAAGCTAACCTCAGCGGTTACTTGCTGATAATTCAATGCAGCTTCTGCAGTGGCGTTAACAAACCGCCACTGCACTTGCCTGTTATAAAGTAGCCGTAGATGGTGAGCATCTTCTATGCGGTTTGCGACCTTCTTCCCCTTTTTGATATCAGCAATAAATGTGAGAACAGAAACTGTACTCGAATTGGATAATTGCCTCGAAGGACTAGATGATCTCATGTGATTAGGACTGACCCCTCTAGAGGGCGCAGAAATCAAGGCCCTTGTTCGAGTTGGGCTGACACCTCGTGAAACTAGACCATTTTTCTCTGATGAAAATTTTCTCTCTGGATTATGGGGAAGTGATGATAGTGGTTTTGCAGCATTACTTGTATCATCAGGCAAGGACATTCTCCTGAGGTAGCCTGGATTCGGAGTGATAGATTTTCTGATAGATTTATCAGAAAGATCAATGCTTTTACTTAAAACATTAGAACCTATTCTGCTAGGCCACCGATGCTGATCAGCTAGTCTAGCATGTAAACCATCCAACGGTTTAGAATTCTCTGACTGATCTACGGCGTTTTTTCCTTTGAGAGGACTCCTCTTTCTCCCGGGCGTAGCCTTCCTATAGGAAGGTGATGTTACAGGCTGTTTATGGGCTACATTTGACGATGGTTTCAAAGTGCGATCATAAAGGGCCTGAGGTGGAGGCTTCTCTTTCTTACTAATTGGCATCGAAAATGTATTCGACTGGAAAGCAACACTCAGACTACGCATTCTTGAAGGCCACAAGGATTCCGGCAATTTACTACCATTGTTCTTTCTGGAGGCCAGTTCTGTATATACAGATGTATCGTGGATTGGGGTGGAGGGGGTTGGCGGCGATGGCGGTGTTGCTGGCGGCCTTCTTCCGGCAGATACAGCTCGCTTTGGAACCGGTGTTGATGTTGTAGCTGTTCTTGTTGTGTTTGGAGATGGGAAACGCCTTGGTGTTGGTGATTTGTACCGAGAACTGACTTCGCGAATTCCTCCATTGTTTTTTTCTGGAAATGATGGTAGTTTTCGGGTCTCTAATGCTTGATTTGATTCACATACATCCATCCACTCTATTCAAATTCAACCACATTGATGTCTTCTATCATATGACCAACACATTTGCCAGCAATTTCTTGAAAAGATGATGGTTTTGCTTTCCTTTCTGCTATACTTCCACTATTACAAAATAGATGGAAGAAATTATGATGAAAAAAGAAAAAGGTGATAAAACGTACATATCTTTACAGACAACCAGATCTGAGAACAAGAAACCTTTTGAACAAACTAAAGTAAATGGGCATCTTTGAATCATTATAACACCCTAAATATGATCATATCAAACCCAAAATCATTAAGAAAAATCTTGGGGTACATACTTACAGCTCATAAGAAAGAAAGGGAAGGCGATAGGTCCAAGATAAGAGATGAAAGGGTGCGTAGGATAAGAAGGATTCTACTAAAAAACACAATGACACCTGTAGTCTCTTTCACGGATTTGGCATGGTCGACAGGACTGAAAAGAAAAGGAGTTGCAGAGTAATGGCGGAAAATCCCACAATATAATCTTGAAATCATTAATGATGAAAACAAGAATGGCACCAGATATTGTACAAATTTATTCTTTGTTTGTTTGCATCTGAATACCATATAATTTAGTACAACAATCAGAATCATGTCTTTACATAGCAATTTGGATTTTAACTTGAGAAACCTACTTTTACATTTACAGTCGAAGTTCAACTGTAAAGAAACTGGGGAACACTTGTATTAGATTAAGTCAATAGAAAGCATGTAATAATGCATATAATTAATCATGGGATTATGGGAACATCCATGGAGGTCCATGTGCCAAACAGGATCATTGTCCCTCCTCTTCGTTAATTCACTGAATGCGTTCACACCGACTTAAAACATATATTCATAATATATTAAAAAGCTGGTCCACATCCTAAGTAAACATCATAAATCCAACCTCCAAAGAACATCCAATAACAAAGAGTGAAAACTTATAAACCGATGGGGTTCTACTTTAAAGGTAAAATCAAACTATAAGGTATGAGGTGGTCAATTTATGATTTTACTTTTTTAATCATGGTCTTGAAACTTTTTGTCTACTCAAAAATTGACATGGCTCTTTGCACTTTATGGCTGGTCAAGGCAACATAATTGTATGATATGTGATTATGTGTTTTATATATGATGTGATTACATATGATCTTGCAACTTCTAACTATTTTACATACCGGCCGTATTCTAGTTTGATATGCCTCTATGCTTTAATCGCTCGTTGCATCTAGAACGGCTTCTTCAAAGTTAAAAAATGAAATGAAGAAAAATGAATTTTTGAGTCAATATTTTGCTCCAACAGTTTTCCCAAAACTATCTCCAATATTTTATAATCAATGTTGGATTTTCCAACATGAAGATGAATGTAATTGCCTTTGGATATTTTGACTTTTGATTTTCTAGTTTAAAGAAATTTTGGAAAATTCGTTCGAGATGCTTAGCGAGTGGATTAAATTAAATAATTATTTTTTCTCACAAAATATTTTTTGTATTTATCTTATTTTTGTTATTGAATTTTTCTCAAAAATTTAATTATATTTTTGTATATCTTAAGATTGTAAGTATTTAGAGCATCTCCAACGGCATCTCCATTTTGAAGAAAATAGAGGATATGGAATTTTAGGTTGTATTTTTGCTCCAACAGCTTCCCCAAACTATCCTTAAAATGAAGAAAGTAGGATAGAGAAAGGGTTTTTCTCCAAATATGGAGATAACCTAAAAAATGATTACTAAATGAGAGCACCAGTGGAAATCTTTGAAAAAAGATATTTAGAGAGAGAAATAATATTTAATAGATGAATGAAATATTTTAATACTATAATCAATGTTTTTGTCTCCAAAATGAGAAATCTGTTAGAGATAAATGTACTTTCTTTTTGAAGATCTTGACACTTAGTTCTTCATTTTGGAGAAATTTTAGGAAATCTGTTGGAGATGCTTTAGAACTGACGAAGAAAACTGATATTAATTTAAAAAAAGGAAAAAAAAAAAACTGTATTATACAGTACATGAGTTATTTTTTCCGTGAACCATACATGATGTAGTGTCTGGATTTCGCAGTTTCTGTCTATAATTTCCGGAACAGTGCCGAAGTCTCAGAAATCTGTACATAAAATTAATTTTGTAATAACTAGAATAAGATCTGCACCGAAATTGAGTCTATTGTTTTCTCATCTCAATACCCTCGGATACCGTAGAAATGGAAATAAATATTCGATAAACCTAATCAAACTTCTAAATCTGATTTCATCATTAATGACATTAAATTTCACCTCGTCAGTGAATTAGTTAAAAAAGCAAACAATTCAAACAGAATTTGAAATTTCTGCACAAATTAAAGACGTGGAAGAGAGAAGGAATCTGACCGGTGATCAACTAGATTGCATGAACGGCGACGGGCGGTGGTTGGTAGATGGATGAATATTCCGGCGACGCAGCAGCCGTTAAATTTGAAAATTGAATGAGTCAGAATCATGTATTTGAAGAGCGGGAGAGAGAAAGAGAGACGGCTTTTGGTTAATAAGCAGGGAAACTTAACGTTGAACGGTTGGAGGAGAAGCTTAGATATTTGTCCCTTTTAGCTAATGACTAAACTAACCTTAAACAACATATTTAACAACTGTCATTTTGTATTTGGGTAATGTTTATGTCGTCACCGAATTTAATCAAAAGTTTATACTTCTTCTCTTTTGTCCCGTTTTCGATAGTTCTAATGTATTTATATCACAGTAATTATTTTGTGTCATAACCAAGGTTCTAAATGACGTGAGGCGTGGCGTGGCGGCGAGACCAAGCCTCAAGCCTTAGGAGCCACGGCGAGGCCATGGCGTTTATCGAGGCGTGATTTATGGCGGCAAATCTCTATATCATATATAATATTATATATAAAACATATGTTTTGTACTAGTAATCGACGAGTCAATGATAACAAACAACTTAAATTAGGTTATATATAAAAAACTAGCAAGTAAGACATAAAAAACGCAAAGAAAAATCAAGTGTCACGTTACAAAAGACGACACATTAGGCCATGGCGTGTCACAGGCATGACGTGGCGTGAGACACAAGCCTTGAGCCACGACGCGCCATGGCAGCTGTCCCGGCGAGCCTTTTAGAACAGTGGTCATAACTGAAAGAAAAATATGGATCCGCCTCTATCTCTGGATAGATGTAAAGTTTGAGTATATTTTATCCTCTAGAGACATTACTCCATCTTGATTTACTAGATTTGTTTGGTTTGGATTAATTTTTATTTTTGTGAAGTAGATTATAGAAATATAAACTTCAAACATGTGTAACTTAAAACCTTTTATTGTTAAAATATAAAACTAAAAGACGTTGATTAAAAGAGCATATCGAGGTAGAGATGAAAAAAAGCGATTAAAATTGATCCTAGTCGAAAAGTGTCACCACATAACTGGTTATGACATAACTGATTTCGTCCTTAACCATTGTTCTAAAAAAACTCGCCGCACAACCGCCATGGCGCGCCATGGCACCAAGGTTGGGTGTCACGCCACGTTAAGGCCATGGCACGCTATGGCCTAATGCACAGTTATCGTAATGAAATATTAATTTTTCTTTACGTTTTAATGTCTTATTTGCAAGTTTTTAATATATAACCTAATTTAATTTGCTTATTACTATTGACTCATTGAGTAATACTACAAAACATACGTTTATATTTATTTATATATATATATATATATATATATAGAGAGAGAGAGAGAGGTTCAAGGGAAAACCTCAAAAAAACGAAAAACTGAAGAACACCCTGGTGGCCCTTCATCTGGACGGTATGCACTTGTGCATACATGTTATTTGTAACATGCATTTGTGCATAAAACCAAAAAGTCAACTATTTACATGCATGTTACAAATAACTTGTATGCACAAGTGCATACCGTCCAGATGAAGGGTCATCAGAGTGTTCTTCAGTTTTCCGTTTTTTTAGGTTTTCCCTTGAACCTCCCTCTATATATATAATATTATATATGAATTATAAATTTGACGCCACAAGTCACGCCTTGAAAAGGTCATGGCTTCGCCGTGGCTCCTAAGGCTTGAGGTTTTGCCTCGCCGCCACGCCACGCCTCACGACATTTAGAACCTTGTCCTTAACAGGGTCTCAAGCCAGAAATGTATAACTTATAGCAGTTGATATAACCAGTCTTGTAACGGGTCTTGAACAATTTGTCTACTTTAATTGGCATGTCGACCATGGACAAGTATCACGTAATACCCTTTTATAACTTTAGGTCCTAAATGGTTAGCCTTAACCAGTCATTCATAGCCGGTTATTTAGAAAAATAATCAATATGGATCAATGAGTTATAATTAGTCTCTTTTTGAAATACAACATACTAAAGTTTATATCTTGTCCTTTACCGGGTTTTGGGCTTTTATGTCCATCTAGGTCAAGTATGAGGAGAGAGGGGTTACCCACAACAACGATGCAAATAAGAAGACAACCATAGGTGGGGGGAAGCTACCATGGCGACACAACGATAGAGGGGTATATAATATTTATTATAATTGTAAGACGTAGAGCATGAAGTTACTTCACAAAATTAAAATTTTGAATATTAATTAGGTTTGGCAAGCAAACCCACTTACCATTGTATATATGGACGTTTGTTTGGAAGTTGCTGAATGCTTTACTGCAGAATGATTAAGAGGCTTTTATGATATAGTGCAAAATGAAATATGGTTGTTTGGTATTTGTTTAGTATGAAATCAGGGTGCTGAATAGTTAAGGGAGACCCAAGATGCTAAATCATTAAAAGGGTTTTGGAACCATTAAGAGGCAGACTTTTTTTACCAAACAAGATTCACCTCTGAACGATTAAGAGGTTGCCTGTTAATGGAACTATTAAGAGGTAAACAAATAGCCCCTTACTTATTTTTTAAAGTTAAAAGGTCGTATCAAAATCATAATGGTTATCGTATTTTCTTTGATCGAATTTGATCTAAATAAACACTATTCTTTTTTCAAACAAATAAAGCTTCTAAATAAAGACTATTCTATAACTAGGTTTTCTTTTTGAGCAATTTTATAATTTAATTTCCTCCATAAAACTTATAAATAGTCGGGTTGCTTTCATGTTTTATTTAACAATAAAATAAGAACACGATTATTTACTTTCTAATAATAAAAAATTTAAATCAAAAACATGTTTTGCATTTTAAACCATACTAAACAATCATTCTTTATTAGAAATGATAGACAAAGTCTAAGAGCATCTCCAACAGCATTGCTAAAATAGAAAAAAATAAAATTTTGTTTGTTATTCTACTCCAACAGCATTGTTATCTTGATTGCTAAAATAGAGATTTTTAAAAAATCTCTAAACAATCATTCTGACAAAGTCAATAGGCAATCATTCTTTATTAGAAATGAAACCTACAATTTCAATAGGCGGTTTAATTCTTTATTGGAAATGGTAGACAAAATCTAAAGTCTACAATCCCAATAGGCCAATAGGATAACAAACGTAGCAGTTGAAAAACATGTTCTCTTTAGATAAGACGTATCATAACTAACCTATCATCCGTCCTTTTTTCCACTTAGGGCATCCACAATGGCAAAGTCTTTCCAAAGACTTGATAAAAAAATTTTATATTAAAAAATTAATGGGACCCACAATGACTTGAAGGACTTTGAAATGCCCTCTCACAAACAAACTTCAAATGACTTGGTCTGCACCAAGTCATTAGCAACAAAACTCAAGTCATTGTATTAAAAAAATCAAAAAAATTGTGGGGTCCACAACTTCAAGTCATTCTTCAAGCTATTGGGTGTTACCATTGGAGATGCTCTTATAGGTCTAATCGATTTGGAGAAATATATATATATATATATACAGGGGAGGTATCCGTTGCAAACCAGTCAGTTTGTGCAAACTATACAAACCACTATATTAGGAAACAATAGATGTATTTATGGATAATCATTATGATTCATTAATTAAGACTGAGATATATATGGAAGATGATAAGATTCATTCATTATGATCATGACTTTAGATTAAGAAACATAATAAAATCAGATATTTATTAGACTTGATCAACGGCTAAGATTGGTTTGTATAGTTTGCACAAACTGACTGGTTTGCAACGGATACCTCCCCTATATATATATATCATCGTGTGGGTATTGGTCATCCAAAGAATCACAAAAATAAAATAGGACCAACCACGAGTCTCTTGATATGTCTTAATTTGCCATGTTTATGTGGGGCTCAAGACTTGCACCATTCGTCCGGGTTATCTTCATCAATCGATATTACGTTTTATTTTTTCTATATTAATTGAAACCATATATTATAATCGATTTAAATATATATATATATATATATATATATATATATATATATGAAAGTTCAAATTAAAACCCAAATTCAATTGTGAACGTGAGGATGAATCTTAGTCATTCTATCTCTATTGATCCAATTACTCATATTAAATACAGTTTTTGATTGAAATTATTAATTAAGGTGATTAGCGTAAAAATGGAAGATAATTTAAACTCACGCCTACCATATTTGACTTTTTATTTTATTTTTTAATTAAAAACTTTTACCCCCCTTAAAATTTAAAATAAATTATCTTAAAAATTACTAATATTTTAATCAAGCAAATTTCATTAAAAAAATGAGAATTCCATGCTCTTCGATATGACATCCATCTCGATATAGTTTTTTTTTGTTTTAACCGTTTTTACGTGAAATGTCATATATGTATTATATTCTTTATTAATATTTATGTATTCAAGTGTTTATAACATCGATGAATAATGTATCATTCAGGATGAATAATACAACATTCAAGGTGAATAATACATGATTCGTGTTTAAAAATACATGAATCGGGAATTCGTGTATTATTCATCCTGAATGTTGTATTATTCATTTTGAATACTGTGTTATTCGTCATGAATAGTGAATGAACGTTCTCCTTTGTTATTCATACTGAATATGGACAGCAGGAAACGTGCATACATATTCATACTTAATATAACACATACATAGCATTTCACGTAAAAACGTTTAAAATGAAAAAAAACTATATCGAGATGGATGTCATATCGAAGAGCACGAAATTCTCATTTTTTTTATGTAATTTGTTTGATTAAAATATTAGTAATTTTTAAGATAATTTATTTTAAACTTTAAGGGGGTAAAAGTTTTTTAATTAAAAAAGAAAATAAAAAGTCAAAAATGGTAGGCGTTAATTTAAATTTCCAGATTTGTCCCTAATCACTTCTCAATTGATTTCATTAAGTTTTAACCACTGATTAGTTTTCCAAATCTTGATCAATGGTTGTGACTTGTCTTCATGTTTATAATTGAAAATGAGTTTTCATTTGAACCCACCCCTATATATATATATATATATATATATATATATATATATATATATATATATATATATATATATAGAGAGAGAGAGAGAGAGAGAAAGGTTCAAACGAGGAGCGTAACAGTTTACGAGAAACGCGAGGAGCACCGCCCATGTACAAAATCACATGTGATTCACAACAAAATCATACGTGATTAAAAAATGCAAAGCGCGCGGTTTGTCCCGCGGTTTGCAAAGCGCGCGGTTTGTCCCGCGGTTTGTGTTGTGAATCACATGTGATTTTGTACATGGACGGTGCTCCTCGCATTTTCTTCAATTGTTACGCACCTCGTTTGAACCCGCCTCTCTCTCTCTCTCTCTGTATATATATATATATAGGGGTGGGTTCAAATGAAAACTCATTTTCAATTATGAACATGAGAACAAGTCACAACCATTGATCAAGATTTGAAAAACTAATCAATGGTTAAAACTTAATGAAATCAATTGAGAAGTGATTAGAGACAAATCTGGAAATTTGAATCAGCGCCTACCATCTTCGACTTTTTTTTAATTAAATTTTTTTTACCCCCTTAAAGTTTAAAATAAATTATCTTAAAAATTACTAATATTTTAATCAAACAAAATACATCAAAAAAACGAGAATTTCGTGCTCTTCGATATGACATCCATCTCGATATAGTTTTTTCTTCATTTTAACTGTTTTTACGTGAAATGATATGTATGTGTTATATTCAATATGAATATGTATGCACGTTTCCTCGTGTCCATATTCAGTATGAATTACAAAGGGGAACGTTCATTCACTATTCATGACGAATAACACAGTATTCAAAATGAATAATACAACATTCAAGATGAATAATACACGAATTCCTGATTCATGTATTATTAAACATGAATCGTGTATTATTCACCTTGAATGTTGTATTATTCATCCTGAATGATACATTGTTCATGATGAATTATATATGAATGACCCGTGAAGGTGTGAACACATGACACACTCTCTTTTGTTTTCCGATTCACAATCGAAACTTGGTTTTGTCTTTATGAATATGTATGCACATCTCTAAGTGTCCACATTCAGTATGAATAACAAAGGTGAACGTTCATTCACTATTCATGATGAATAATACAATATTCAGGATGAATAATACAGTATTCAGGATGAATAATAAACGAATTCATAAATCGTGTATTATTCACCCTGAATGATGTATTATTCATACTGAATGTGGACACCATATATTATTCATCATGAATAATACAACATTCAAGGTGAATAATACACGATTCATGTTTAATAATACATGAATCAAGAATTCGTGTATTATTCATCCTGAATGTTGTATTATTCATTTTGAATACTGTGTTATTCGTCATGAATAGTGAATGAATGTTCCCCTTTGTTATTCATACTGAATATGGACACCAGGAAACGTGCATACATATTCATACTGAATATAACACATACATATCATTTCACGTAAAAACAGTTAAAATGAAGAAAAAAACTATATCGAGATGGATGTCATATCGAAGAGCACGAAATTCTCATTTTTTTGATGTAATTTGTTTGATTAAAATATTAGTAAATTTTAAGATAATTTATTTTAAACTTTAAGGGGGGGGGGGGGGGGGGGTAAAGTTTTTAATTAAAAAAGAAAATAAAAAGTCAAACATGGTAGGCGTGTGTTTAAATTATCTTCCCATTTTACCCCTAATCACCTTAATTAATAATTTCAATTAAAAACTCTATTTAATATGGGTCATTGGATCAATAGAGATGGAAGGGCTAAGATCCGTCATCATGTTCACAATTGAAAATGAGTTTTTATTTGAACTTTCTTCTCTCTCTCTCTCTCTCTCTCTCTCTCTCTCTATATATATATATATATATATATATATATATATATATATATATATATATATATATATATAGAGAGAGAGAGAGAGAGAGAGAGAGAGGAAGGTTCATGTGAGAATCCTAACAATTTAAGAAAATAAGAGTAGCATTCTGAACCAATCAAATTAAAATTCCCGGTTTATTTTAGGTAAGGGTATTTGTGTCATTTGAGTTGTTACCTCTTTATTTTGGAAATTATACGCCTTCCTTCAATTCGATCTGATCAACGAACTCTCAACTCCATCAATATGAACTTCTTCTCTGTTTTGAGGCTCTCCATGAATTATCATATCTTCTTCTTATCAATTGGTGTCTTCTTGATGGATCGTCCCATTGAAAACCCTAGAGTCGAAGTTGCAGATGAAGTTGTCGAAGAAAACAGAGGGGGAATTAATTCAGATTCCTCAATTGCTCCATCAAAACAGTGTAATGTTTTCCAAATCCCAATTACGTCTACCGATTCATCAAAAGAAGCTATTAGGTCAGAATTACCTATTTCAAGCGAGAGTTCTGATTTTGCCATTGATTCATCTAAACAAGCTTCTAGGTCAAATTTACCTATTTCCAGTGACAATGATCATTCAATTGATCATACACTAATGGAGGATGTTGCTGGTAATCTATATTTTAGTTTTTTGTTATTGATTTGTTTCTTATTTTATTTGATTGTTTTGATTTTAAGGTATTAGGTTCATTGTTGTAATTGTTGTTTTTTACTTTTGTTTATTTGAAATCAAATCATATGTTCTTTAGTTAGAGGTTAATATCTTACTCTCCAGTTGTTTGTTAGATTTATGATTTTAAAATTTCCTCTATATGATCACATATGATTATGTTCTTCATATGACAGAGAACCAGTTGATGTTTGTTAGAGTTATGATTTTATAAATTTTCCATGTATAATCACATATGATTATGTTCTTCTTATCATATATGACCACTTGATATTGTTTGCAAGAGTTATGATTTTTACATCTTCCATGTATGATCACATATGATTATGTTCTTCATATGACAGAGAACCAGTTTATATTGTTTGTGATTAATGATTTTTACATTTTCCATGTCTGATCACATATGATTATATTCTTCATATGACATAGAATTTAACTTTTATGCAGTCTCTGAGACTGAGATGTTGGGCAAAATTGGAACCTTGAATGTATCAAAGAAGGATAAATATAGTTCATCAATAAATGTTATACCAAATGTCCCGGAAGGAGTTAAACCGGTTGTTGGTTCAATGTTTCAAACCATTGGTGAGTGCATCGATGTGGGACCGGTAAGCGCTTGATTGGTGCCGGTGAGAGAGCTATCAAAGATGCTCGACACAAGAGGAAGTGTAGAGGGTGCAGTGAACTTACAAACCACGACTCTCGCAATTGTCTAATAAAGAAAGGAGGTACACAAGAGGAAGTGTAGATTGGTTATTTTACTCATATTATTGATTAAACTTGATTTAGACAATTTAAACACTTGTTTTGGTTATTAATTGCTTTAAATAATATTTGCTTTACGTTATCTACAATTTCAAGTTTAAGGTTCTGTTAGAATCAGTATGTAAAATCGTTGGAAGGTGTATAAAACATCTTAAAAAAGAAAGACCTCCAAAATCACATATTATTTTATATACTAAAAGTTGGTTATAATCCATGAGTACTATGCATCTTAACAAAATCATATGTAATTATATATAGGGGTTGGAATTCTATTCAAAATCACATATGATTAACAACTAATTGATATGGAATTCTATTCTAAATCATAATTGTAAGACAATGTTCCAGTCTTTGTAAATCACATATGATTTACTAAGTCATACTAAAAAAATTCATCATATAACATCAGATTGTAAAACAATATAACTGTCCTTATAGATCACATATGATTAATAACTAAGTGAAATCATATTGTTAAAGAATATAACAGTTCTTATAGATCACATATGATTTACAAGAGATATCAGATTGTTAAACAACATAACCCTCCTTATACATCACATATGATTAATAACTAAGTGATATGAAAATGTTTCATCATAAATGATCAAATTGTTTAACTAGCTGATATTACTAGCAACATTCCAAATAAAACAATATCACATATGTGACATTCATACTAAAAATATCCCAAACAAACATCAATATTCACATACATCATTCAGTTACCAAAAGTATTGAACAAAATACCATAGTATCAACACAAGTTTTCCAACACAAACTAAACCTCCCAAATGTTATACTATCAACTAACACCTATCCCAACCGCACTTCCTTTCTTTTCCCTGCGTCTTGAATCAACTTCTTTGTTACCTTTCCATCTATTTTTGAGAAAGTTGTAGACTGGCTTATCACTTTGTACTTCAAAGTGTTCATGCTTGACAGAAGTATCTCACACAGGTATTTCTTCCTCAACTTGTGTAGTTGGCTGTCTTATGCTCCAAACTCCTTATCAAGCCCACAATCATACTTGCTAACCGTCTCACCTTTGTACGTTTCCATGTGCCTCATGACAAAGATTCCACAGTCAATGAAGTTGTCCTTTATTCCTATCAACTCTCCAAAACCCATTTCCGTAACACATCTTTTTTGTGCATCGGAAAGTGACCTAATAGCGTTGAACAATGGGTACGGTGTTGTCCTTAACCGTATGCTTTTCGCTTGAGGTCCCTGTTTCTTCTTTGTCAGCTTTCTTCTTTTTACTTTTTTTCATTTTCTTCTCCTTGAACTTTCCAAATTGGAATACAGTTAGTGCATAAGAAATGGTAAATCATATATGATTTACATATGACAGATTGCAATATTCAAATCTCAATTCATCAAAATGTTCTAATTGCATTCTAATCACATATGATTTATATCTGTAAATTGAAAACCCAGATTGTAACAATATAACAACCATTCTAAATCACATATGATTACCAACTAAGTAATATGAAAATGCTTCATCATAAATTTCATCATATAACATCAGATTGTAAAACAATATGTAACACCCTAAAATAGGGGTAAACAAAAACTTCCATAAAACGGAATAGTGGTACACCTTCTTAAAGCACAAGTGTACTTAAATATCTTTACATAACTTTCAATACAAAGACTTAGATAAATATAACTAATAATGGACCATTAGATTATCAAATCTCTACTATAAAATCCGATTACGAAATGTGTCGGAAAGTTCTATCATTAATCTTCTAATCTTTAGCTTTTCCAACAATGATCCCATGCTCTCAAACCCCGGTCTAACCTTCTTGTGTCCTGAACCACTAATATCTGTAACACATAAAACACATAGCAAGTGTTAGGCTTTTTAAAGCCTAAGTGAGGTTTACACATAACACATGGAATATAAACATAGCATGCAGGAATAATAATTCGATACGTTCACAAATTGGATTCCATGGAGAAGGTCCATATCGCTACCCAATTACATCATAATTGAAGATATACCTCGATCGGTACCCCACGGTATTGTCACAAGGCATAACACAACGGAACACCCCACGGTATCCGAAGGTATGAATCAATTACACTTACCCCACGGTGTGTAAAAATATATCCTCCAAATGCATACTAGGTGCTCCTCCAATTATGTGAATTACCAAATATATTAATCCTAAAATAATATTCAAGGGTATTTAACACATAACAATGGTCCAACCATTTAGCATGAATAATGTTTAACATATAACAATGGTCCAACCATTTAACATGAATAATAACAATGGTCCAACCATTTAACATGAATCAATACTACTTCCATGTAGTTCCTATACATCCATATGTAACAAATCTTATTCCATATAATATCAATAATAGACATTCGTGTTTACAATTCAATAGTAGGTCCATTTCAATCATTAAGCCATCATTACTTAATTAAGACATATCTTAAGCCATCAACATAATCACACACTAATGATATGAAATCAAACCCAAATCTTTAACACTAACATTTACCATGGTATTGTAAGTAATAGAACACAATTAAACCATCATAACTTACTTGAACTCTTCTTGTTTCCCTCTTATCCATTAAGAGCTTATTAGCCAAGATTTCTCATTAACAATAACAAAATCAAAGTAAAGGATGATGATAAGGTGTAATACAACTAATTAAGTACAAGTTACTCACCTCAAACTCTTCAATTGAAATAACCCTAACTTGAAGATTTGAACCCTAGTACTTCCACAAGAAAGATGAAGATGACAAGCCCTAGATGAAGTATAATTGGTAAGATTCATCTAATAATTCTTTGAATGGAATTAGGATTGAAAGATTATGAGTTTACCTTAAGCTCCAGATGAAAAATCGCCCAAAACTCAGAAAGAAGAAGCTGGAATTCGTTTTAGAAGAAGTGAGAAAGATAAAGGAATTAAATATCCTAAATTGAGTCGGCCAGTGCTCGGCGCCGATGGCTGGCGCAGATTGATCGGCGCCGAGGTCGGCGCCGGGTTCTGTTTGGTGTTCTTCTCGTTTTAGCACTTAATCCCTCGTAACTTCTTCGTTAAAGCTCCGTTTTCGCTCCGGAAAGAACCGTTGGACTCGTATTCGAATTACCCATCCAACCAAACCATAAAATCTAGGAATTAACCCAACATTCTATTTTTCATTATTTTCTTAAGAATGACTCATACGAATTCCTAAAGTACGGTCTTCGTGTAACGATCAAATAGAATTTCTCATAAATTTACACAAGGCCTATAATTCACTTTAAAGAAACATTAGAAAGATTTTACCTATAAAATAAATTCCGGGGTGTTACAATTCTCCCAACCTTAAAAGGATTTCGTCCCCGAAATCTACTTCCTTCACACTCCAACAACATAGAGCGTAATGTCAATCATAAACCATAAATCCTTAACAGGAATCTAAATTTCCCTCACAGCCATAACAGTAGTTCTTCGAACCAATTCCTTACTACAACACCCTTATCCACGTACACTGCACTTACGATCGGGAGAATACTCTAACTAATGGAATAACTCCTAGTTAGACGGCTTCGGTTATCTCCCAACCTTAGATGTTCCATACATCCCGATTCCGATTTCAGACTTCAAGTCAATCCAAGGCCTAATTAATACTGAAATCAACCGATTCATCAATTCTGATCATTCCTATTATTAACTGTCGACTAACTCTGACGAGTTCTAACAAACTCCAAAGTCCATCCCAACATCAATCACTAAACCGGTAAGTTCATTAATCACCCCCGAAGGTTATCCTACCAAAACCGCTCATCGCAATCGAGTATCTTACAGTTACTACCACTATTATCAACATCCTATTTACTGCGATTTCCTGATTACACTAACGATTTCCTGTCTTAACCCTACAAAGGTTGATACTTTGTTATATCACCGAGCTTTGAACTAACAATATCCCACACATAAATTCCCTTCTCGGAAAAGATTTCGTCCTTGAAGTCTAGTCTTCATACAAACAATGGTTACTACACCCCCAATACATTCCAAGTCTCCCGGTTTCAACTCTGTTCAAAATGACTTCCCTAAAGAATTGCCCATAATGGCTTCTCGGTAATGTTCACCACAATTTCTCGCTTACAGTTAATTACTTACATCCACTTTAAGGTCAAATTTTCTAGAATGATCTCTGACCACCATACATAAGTTGCCTCCCAACCTTAAGTGATCCATACCATTCTATCAACAAAAACAATTTCCCCAAACATACCCCGTTCACGTGTTCTCAAATTTTCTCTCTATGTCAATTATAGCCAGGTTTTGTACCACACATGGAAAGTCATTTCACTAAACTTCTTATCACAAACAAGCATCTTAAGGATACTACAACCATCACTATTATTCATTTAAATCGAACTACAATTTCACGATTACAATAATGGTGCTTGGTTCCTAGCCCATAAGTCAACACCTAACATATCACCAAGTCAAATCCTTGCGGACTCTTCCCACGAGTTCATTCTTCAAATAATCCTATCAAGATCAAATTATCACTATGATGTCCAAAGGGTCTCATATTCGAAAGCTGGACAAGACCCTAAAAAAACTGGGTTACTTACCAAATATAAGATCCTAACGAGTTCAAAGTTTTCAAGCGCGACATCAAATAAATATACCAATTTAAAATCAAAATCAATCAAAAAATAATTTCAACACTAAAACTTTTATATCAAGTACACCGTACACACAAAACCATTACTATTAGTTCGGTGGTTACGTAAAACTGGACACCCTCGTCCCACATATGAAAATCATGTTGAAAACCATTTCATTGCAGTTCAATTTATCCACAAAATGCTATACGAGTAAAAATAACTTCTTTAAAACAAACCACTACGATTTTGGTATGGATTGACCAATGACATGCATTCAATGTAACTGCCCTCTTTAACGATGTGCACATTTTTTCATACGTACTTCAAAAGAAGTCCAAACAACAGTTGACTCAAAATTCTTTTCTGACTATTCAAATGATATGAAACAAAGTTTGCCAACCAAAATTTGCGCACGTCAATTCATTATACGAAGACTAAAATATGACTTCTAATTTACACCTCAGTCAACACACCAAACGACTTATGCAATTTCCAAGTTTAAACATAACCAATATATTTCCAATATTTAAAATTATCTACCTGAAACATCATAAAACTTCAAATTGGGGTAGACACGCCAACTTTAACCCTTCCTTAGAATTTTCTTGAAATAAGATAATCATGCACAACTCAACTTACACTATCATTTCAAAAGATGAGGTCCTTCAGTTTGATTTCTAAAACTTTCCCAAATGGTCACATAGTAATAAACTAGCAATTCATCTTCTACAAAACCGTACTCAACAATACATTTTCCAAAAGAGAAACCAAGAAGAACATTTGCTAGTAACTGGTTGACATTAAAAAGGGTCAAGTCGACTTCAATCCATAATTTTAACAAAGATATACGTCAAAGTCCAAAACATAAGAAATCCCGTATACTTATGATTTTATACAAAAAGAAAACTTCTAAATTTTTCCTCATGAAGCATTTTCCTCAAAATCTTGCACTTGTGCATAAAAAGTCAAAACGTCTATGCTTACAATGTATTTTGTTAAAACACTCCGATAAACATTTCTCAAAAACCAACAAGGTTTTTAAATTCTCCCAAACTAGTCAACAATTCAAAGTTGACAAAATGTTGACAACTAATATTACAAATCAAATTGTAAGACATTGCGAATTATGCATGATTCCTACAACCCAAAACACCCTTTTGACCGAATGGTCATCTTTTAAACAATAATTTGTCAAACACTTCAAGTATGACTCGATCATTAAGGTATCAAAAACAACGATTACTGAGCTTATGCACATTCCTAAGTTGATATAACATATTTTTCCACAAAAATGAAGATAAAACAATTAACTGATCAAAAGTGCATCAAGCAAAATTTTATGAAGCATTGCCAAAATCATTCTTTCATGCATCACTTAATCCATGTCTCCATCAATCCATACCTTGAACTTATTTGCAATGGAATACTTAATAGGATAAATCTTCGAAGAAAGAAAAGAAGAAAAAAAAAATTCACATCACACACGGGTTCCAAACTCAACTCTTCTTAGTCGCCTAGCGGCATAAAATTAACTTTTCTTTAACAAAATTCGTGTGGGATCAAATGTCCAACATAACTTAAAACTTAACCAAGTAAGCAATTAAGACATTTACTTTGTGAAATCATACTCACACGACCCAACATGTCACAACACTAAACTTCATGAACCTCCATTGGACTTAATGACTCCAAGTCATAAAACGGCGTTAACATTACGTTTCCAAAGCAAAATTTGTTATGAACAAAGTCATAAAAGAAATGCCAAATCTCCAACAATCTATTCCATATAAAAACTTTATTAGCAACACCGTTTAATATCTCATCAAAACAAATTTCTTTTCCAAAATAACTTTACATATATAAAATGGGAAAAATAGTTCACCGCTCCAACTCTAACATACGTGGAGGGAATCCAATGCTAGAGGCACAAGCCGTAGCTATTCGCCCGTCACCTCAACTTCATAAAATATGATTATTATTAGTTTCAACACATGACTCAAAAACAGCCCTCGAATCGATGACTTGGTCCTAGACCCGAACGAACAACAAAACAGAAAATGAAGTTGAAATGGCAGACTCCTGCGCCGATGGTGGTGTCGATTCATCGGCGCCGAGGTCGGCGCGGATGACCTGCACTATTCTCTTCCCAAAATTTTCCCAAATTTGGTTCTAATTCTCCCAAAATCAATATTCCATTTACAATCTTAATCAAGGAACAAACTCATATTTTATCAACGTAAAGTATAATTATCATTGTATCTAAAACAAGATTGATTATTAACAGAATATAACAAATTCTAACAGAGTTTGCAACCCCTTACTAAAACGATTTACATATTTCCAAATTCATGATTTGAAATCTTGTGTGTGTGCCAAACATTTTCTCAAAATTCATAATACTATCCACATAAGGGTTGGAAACACAAGCAATAGTCGATGCAATTTATTTCTAAAATAAATTTCGTGCAATAACATAGTCGGCATTCAACCTATTGACATTATACTCTTCCGGTCTACTATTGTCATTCGGCCATTCAAACCTCTTAAGGCTATATCAGAAAACACATTGATCAATCTTACGACTTTCCTCAAATTAAGGTCGGCTCACAAACCTATGGTCCTATTCCAACCATCAATCTCGACCCAAACAATCTTCTTAGAGCAATTATTATGCCTATCGTCACTCCAAGTGACCAATACTAGAATCGTCTTTCTAATTTAAACGACTACTAATCTAAGACTTTCCTTACTACCCCCAACGATCATCACACTAAAGTAGTTCAAGTATGCACATGTACTAGTAGGCTCATCATGACACTGGCCAGGTGTCATTATAAACGTGCCATACATGATTATCCTTGCTACTCTCGACGCGATTCTAGTTTCTCTCCATATTCATCGATCCCAAAGCATCCTATCTCAAAGTGCCTAACGGAGAATTCCACTCTCTTTTACTTATACAAACGCTAGTTTGAGTCTAGGTATCCAAAATCAACACCTAAATCTCTCAAACTTATGCTCTGATACCAACTTGTAACACCCTAAAATAGGGGTTAACAAAAACTTCCATAAAACGGAAGAGTGGTACACCTTCTTAAAGCACAAGTGTACTTAAATATCTTTACATAACTTTCAATACAAAGACTTAGATAAATATAACTAATAATGGACCATTAGATTATCAAATCTCTACTATAAAATCCGATTACGAAATGTGTCGGAAAGTTCTATCATTAATCTTCTAATCTTTAGCTTTTCCAACAATGATCCCATGCTCTCAAACCCCGATCTAACCTTCTTGTGTCCTGAACCACTAATATCTGTAAAACATAAAACACATAGCAAGTGTTAGGCTTTTTAAAGCCTAAGTGAGGTTTACACATAACACATGGAATATAAACATATCATGCAGGAATAATAATTCGATACGTTCACAAATTGGATTCCATGGAGAAGGTCCATATCGCTACCCAATTACATCATAATTGAAGATATACCTCGATCGGTACCCCACGGTATTGTCACAAGGCATAACACAACGGAACACCCCACGGTATCCGAAGGTGTGAATCAATTACACTTACCCCACGGTGTGTAAGAATATATCCTCCAAATGCATACTAGGTGCTCCTCCAATTATGTGAATTACCAAATATATTAATCCTAAAATAATATTCAAGGGTATTTAACACATAACAATGGTCCAACCATTTAGCATGAATAATGTTTAACATATAACAATGGTCCGACCATTTAACATGAATAATAACAATGGTCCAACCATTTAACATGAATCAATACTACTTCCATGTAGTTCCTATACATCCATATGTAACAAATCTTATTCCATATAATATCAATAATAGACATTCGTGTTTACAATTCAATAGTAGGTCCATTTCAATCATTAAGCCATCATTACTTAATTAAGACATATCTTAAGCCATCAACATAATCACACACTAATGATATGAAATCAAACCCAAATCTTTAACACTAACATTTACCATGGTATTGTAAGTAATAGAACACAATTAAACCATCATAACTTACTTGAACTCTTCTTGTTTCCCTCTTATCCATTAAGAGCTTATTAGCCAAGATTTCTCATTAACAATAACAAAATCAAAGTAAAGGATGATGATAAGGTGTAATACAACTAATTAAGTACAAGTTACTCACCTCAAACTCTTCAATTGAAATAACCCTAACTTGAAGATTTGAACCCTAGTACTTCCACAAGAAAGATGAAGATGACAAGCCCTAGATGAAGTATAATTGGTAAGATTCATCTAATAATTCTTTGAATGGAATTAGGATTGAAAGATTATGAGTTTACCTTAAGCTCCAGATGAAAAATCGCCCAAAACTCAGAAAGAAGAAGCTGGAATTCGTTTTAGAAGAAGTGAGAAAGATAAAGGAATTAAATATCCTAAATTGAGTCGGCCAGTGCTCGGCGCCGATGGCTGGCGCAGATTGATCGGCGCCGAGGTCGGCGCCGGGTTCTGTTTGGTGTTCTTCTCGTTTTAGCACTTAATCCCTCGTAACTTCTTCGTTAAAGCTCCGTTTTCGCTCCGGAAAGAACCGTTGGACTCGTATTCGAATTACCCATCCAACCAAACCATAAAATCTAGGATTTAACCCAACATTCTATTTTTCATTATTTTCTTAAGAATGACTCATACGAATTCCTAAAGTACGGTCTTCGTGTAACAATCAAATAGAATTTCTCATAAATTTACACAAGGCCTATAATTCACTTTAAAGAAACATTAGAAAGATTTTACCTATAAAATAAATTCCGGGGTGTTACACAATATAACTTTCCTTTCTAAATCACATATGATTAATATCTAAGTGATATCAAATTGTTAAACAATATAACAGTTCTTATAGATCACATATGATTTACTAAGAGAAATCAGATTGTTTCCTAATCACATATGATTTACTAGGTGTTCCTAACAACATATCATCATATACTATCAGATTGTAAAACAAAATCACATATGATTAATAACTAAGTGATATCAGAATATACTGTCAGATTAAGATCACATATGATTAATAACTAATTGATATTAATATAACAGTTCTTATAAATGTCCTTATACACCACATATGATTAATAATTATGTGATATGAAAATTTTCCATCATCAAACAATATAACAGTCCTACTAAATCACATATGATTCAACTTTTTTTGAATGGGATATTCACAATCTTAATCCAAATTAATTGTTATATTTAAAAAAACAACTCTAATCACATATGATTCAGTAAGTTTAATACCTTCTTCGTTTATCAAAGGGTCTGTCTCAACCTCAATAGTTGTCTCCTCTGAGTTTTTAGAACTTTCCATCTTCGATTTCCTTTTTAACCTATTACTTTTTCGACGTTCTTCTACAAAAAACGAACACAAAATCTCATCAATAACAAGTTTCAGTCCATTTATAACCCTAAAATCGAACATGCAATCAAAATATCTAACATGTCGAAGTCGAATCCATTGATTTTGCGAAGTTTTGTTCCTCTATTTCAGATCCTCGAACTTGTTTGAATTTCGTTTCGCTATTAATCTTCAATTTCGTAACGAATCGATAGCAAGATTTCACGTTTGAAGCTTTTTGAAGGTTTGGGAACGAACGGTTTTTCTCTAGAGTTTGTATGATGATCGTGTATAATGATTTCCCCCCTACGTGATGGACGTCTTGAATCAGAAAAGAGAGTGTTTTGCCTATTTTACCCTTGTTTCATAATTACCACCGTGGAAAAGTAGGTTAAGTAGCAGAGAAATTACAAAAATTGCCACTACAAATCTTAACCGTGGATTACTTTAATAAATGGCTGATAATGCTCCTCTTATTTTCTTAATTAGGTCACCTCCTCGTATTATATAGGAAAGTTCAAATGAAAACTCAAATTCAATTGTGAACGTGAGGACGAATCTTGGCCCTTCCATATCTATTGATCCAATGACTCATATTAAATACAGTTTTTAATTGAAATTATTAATTAAGGTGATTAGGGGTAAAAAGGGAAGATAATTTAAACTCACGCCTACCATATTTGATTTTTTATTTTCTTTTTTAATTAAAAACTTTTACCCCCCTTAAATTTAAAATAAATTATCTTAAAAATTACTAATACTTTAATCAAACAAATTACATCAAAAAAAACGAGAATTCCGTGCTCTTCGATATGACATCCATCTCGATATAGTTTTTTTTTGTTGTTTTAACCGTTTTTACGTGAAATGTCATATATGTGTTATATTCATTATGAATATTTATGTATTCAAGTGTTTATAACATCTCGACACCGTAAGTCCGTAACTCGACATCACCTTCTACAACACTTTCTTCAACGTCCTAAGGCATCGTGTTCTTCATTACCGTAACCCAACACCCATCGAGATGAATCGGGAACCTATCGAGTTTCGATTGTGAACCGAGGAACGAAAGAGAGTGCGTCACGTCTCCACACCTTCACGGGCCACTCATGTATTATTCTTCATGAATAATGTATCATTCAGTATGAATAATACATCATTCAGGGTGAATAATACATGATTCATGAATCGTGTATTATTCACCCTGAATGATGTATTATTTGCCCTGAATGATGTATTATTTATACTGAATACTGTATTATTCATCATGAATAGTGAATGAATGTCCACCTTTTTTATACATACTGAATGTGGACACCTGGAGATGTGCATACATATTCATAAAGAATAAAACCAAGTCGTGGTTGTGAATCGGAAAACAAAATAGAGTGCGTCATGTGTTCACACCTTCACGGGTCATTCATATATTATTCATCATGAATAATGTATCTTTCAGGATGAATAATACAACATTCAAGGTGAATAATACATGATTCATGTTTAATAATACATGAATCAGGAATTCGTGTATTATTCATTTTTGTTGGGTCACCAAAGATTTGAAATTGACCCACCGATTTTCACACCTAAAATCTTACTTAGAATATTTCTCTATGGTTCTTTGTAATGACTTTGATAAGATAGCAAATGTTCGGTGAAGTCTAAGATCAACCGAAACCAAGCTTGAAGATATTCTCATTTATGGAAGTGAAGAGTAATCTTCTCAACAAACATCATGTCATTGCCCACCGATGATCTTTATGCACATCGGTGGAAAACTCTCACCGATCCATCCCTATGATTGGCCAACAAGAGTCCCACTGATAATAGCCTCAAATCGGTGGGAACTCAGTAATCTTCATGGATGCAATTTTCAAGATGTCTCACCAACCTCAAAGATCAAGTCGGTGGAATACCATCGGTGGATGTAACACCCCGAAAATCCTAACTCAAATTGTAAATGAGTCCATTTAGAATTATTAAAAAGGACAAGGTGCTGCATTGGAAGGTGGGACACGTAATGCTAATTGGACCTCTCGAGAATTTTGGCCAAGTTTGGGCTCGGTACAAGGCCACCGAGTATGACACTCGCGATAGTGATAAGGTCACAATCGTGGTGTCACTATCGCCCCATATGTACCGAGGGTTTTGGGATAGCGGGCGAGTATGCCCGGCGATAGTGACAGTGTCACTATCACGGTGTCACTATCGCCGACGGGTCCTGAGGGTTTTAAACCCACGCCTTTCAGCCTTCTTTCATTTCTATTCCATCTCTCTCTCTAAACTCTCCCAAACCGAACCATAACCCTCTAAATCGTTTTTGGAGCTCTTAAAGCCATAAATCTTGCAAACCAAAGCTTCTCTCTCAGTTCTTAACAAGGAATTATGGATGGAGGTTAGAACCTTTCTTCTCACTTTTGTTTTGGTGAGATTTCTACATTTTCTAGGGTTTTACCCAACCCTCAACTAAACCTTTCCTTTCTTTAGATGAAATGAAGAATGAGGCTCACTTTGGTAACACTAGAAGTGTTTGGTTGGTAGATTCACTTGATGGTTGAGGTAATCTTCTCTTCTCTTCATTTTGGAAATTGGGGTTTTGATCTATTGGCGATTTTGGGTGTAATATGTTGGGGGAAATGATTCTAAGTGTTTGGGGATAAATATTTATGGTTGGAAACTTATGGATTTAGGTTTTGGAAGATTTGGACTTGAAGATACGGACTTCTTCAAAGGAGCATACGTATGAGAAAATCTAGATTTAGCTTAATCTAGCGAGGTGAGTTCAGGTTACTTTGTGAAAACTTTGTACATGCCAAAATGTTATTTTTCCAAATACTTATGTGTTTTACATGATAGTTGTCAATGGTTGAATTATTTGGTGGGTGTTGACCCTTTGAAATATTTATGGTTGTAAATATGGTAAAACACTTATATTTGGGATTTTGGGAAAATGTGATGAATAAATCATGCATAAAAATGAGTTGTTGATTTATGTGATAAATGGAATTTATCTATTATGAAAATGCATTCTGTGGATATTTAAGAAATATGCTTACATCATGTGATGTTTTGAAAATGTAAAGGTGTGAGTCCTTGGAAAGGAGGGCTTTTCCCGATCCAAGGTTTTATTTTGGGTTTTCATGGAATTGAGGTATTTACTGTTGGGTAATCTTGATGGGTTAAGTCGGGTCATGGATCATGGGTTGTCATGGAGCGGGTCAGTGGTTCATGGGTCAGCGGGTCACAGCTGACTAGTCCATGTTTGACTGAGTTTCCAGCAGAAGTTTAGGAGTAGGAGTAGTGGGTTTGTTTGAGTTATTCTTTCCTATTTTCTAGCTTAGTGGGTTAGTGGTTAGTACCCAACGTTAGTTGTTTCTTCTTGTTTATTTTCATTATAAATAGGGTAGGTTACAGCTTTGTTTTGATATGTAATCAGTTTTCATTCTAATATAATACACACAGTGAAAAATCCCAGATTGCCGTTTTGATTGGTGGGTGGGTGTGCATTCGTGGGTGAGGGAGGGACTGATTTCCAACATTTGGTATCAGAGCCCAAGGCTCGGTTGGGGCTGTGGGTTCGTTTTCTTGAGCGGGGTTGTTCCAGAAATTGCGAGAGACTAAACGGAGGTGCGTGAAAACAAACGAACGGAAAGGATCCGTCAAAGCAGGTGGCTTTGGATTTGGTTCGTTGTTGCAGGTGCAAGAAGACGGTAAAAGCGGTAGCTTGTTTCTTGGTCAGTGGAATAGTTTTCTTGGAACAGGGGCGTTTGGCTCGGTCCTTGATCGGCTTGTTCAGGTTATAAGGAAGCCAGACCGGAGGTGCAGAAGTAAGCGGGCAGAATGAAATCAAAACCAGGTGGGTTTTTGATTCGACTCGTTTAGCAGTTTAAAGAGGAAACGGAAAAAGGCAGTAGCTTTGTTTCTTCTCCGGTGGTGGTAGTCTTCTAGAACAGGTTTGATCGGAAAAAGGGCTGAAGTGAAGTTGCCGGTGGTGGTGTTGGCAGTAACGGAAACACGGTGTAAACATTATGGCGGTTGGAAGTTCAAATCGGGTGGCTTTGGATGTGGCCAAGGAAGAGGTCGTTGATCCGAAAAAAGTCGTGATAGTAATGAACGTGTCCAACGGGATGCCATGTTACATGTTACAAGTGGTATGAACTAGAAAGAACCGTGTAAGAGGCTCGGGTCATGATCATCAAGATTACGGGGGTGAATGTTGGGTAATCTTGATGGGTTAAGTCGGGTCATGGATCATGGGTTGTCATGGAGCGGGTCAGTGGTTCATGGGTCAGCGGGTCACAGCTGACTAGTCCATGTTTGACTGAGTTTCCAGCAGAAGTTTAGGAGTAGGAGTAGTGGGTTTGTTTGAGTTATTCTTTCCTATTTTCTAGCTTAGTGGGTTAGTGGTTAGTACCCAACGTTAGTTGTTTCTTCTTGTTTATTTTCATTATAAATAGGGTAGGTTACAGCTTTGTTTTGATATGTAATCAGTTTTCATTCTAATATAATACACACAGTGAAAAATCCCAGATTGCCGTTTTGATTGGTGGGTGGGTGTGCATTCGTGGGTGAGGGAGGGACTGATTTCCAACATTTGGTATCAGAGCCCAAGGCTCGGTTGGGGCTGTGGGTTCGTTTTCTTGAGCGGGGTTGTTCCAGAAATTGCGAGAGACTAAACGGAGGTGCGTGAAAACAAACGAACGGAAAGGATCCGTCAAAGCAGGTGGCTTTGGATTTGGTTCGTTGTTGCAGGTGCAAGAAGACGGTAAAAGCGGTAGCTTGTTTCTTGGTCAGTGGAATAGTTTTCTTGGAACAGGGGCGTTTGGCTCGGTCCTTGATCGGCTTGTTCAGGTTATAAGGAAGCCAGACCGGAGGTGCAGAAGTAAGCGGGCAGAATGAAATCAAAACCAGGTGGGTTTTTGATTCGACTCGTTTAGCAGTTTAAAGAGGAAACGGAAAAAGGCAGTAGCTTTGTTTCTTCTCCGGTGGTGGTAGTCTTCTAGAACAGGTTTGATCGGAAAAAGGGCTGAAGTGAAGTTGCCGGTGGTGGTGTTGGCAGTAACGGAAACACGGTGTAAACATTATGGCGGTTGGAAGTTCAAATCGGGTGGCCTTGGATGTGGCCAAGGAAGAGGTCGTTGATCCGAAAAAAGTCGTGATAGTAATGAACGTGTCCAACGGGATGCCATGTTACATGTTACAAGTGGTATGAACTAGAAAGAACCGTGTAAGAGGCTCGGGTCATGATCATCAAGATTACGGGGGTGAATGTTGGGTAATCTTGATGGGTTAAGTCGGGTCATGGATCATGGGTTGTCATGGAGCGGGTCAGTGGTTCATGGGTCAGCGGGTCACAGCTGACTAGTCCATGTTTGACTGAGTTTCCAGCAGAAGTTTAGGAGTAGGAGTAGTGGGTTTGTTTGAGTTATTCTTTCCTATTTTCTAGCTTAGTGGGTTAGTGGTTAGTACCCAACGTTAGTTGTTTCTTCTTGTTTATTTTCATTATAAATAGGGTAGGTTACAGCTTTGTTTTGATATGTAATCAGTTTTCATTCTAATATAATACACACAGTGAAAAATCCCAGATTGCCGTTTTGATTGGTGGGTGGGTGTGCATTCGTGGGTGAGGGAGGGACTGATTTCCAACATTTGGTATCAGAGCCCAAGGCTCGGTTGGGGTTGTGGGTTCGTTTTCTTGAGCGGGGTTGTTCCAGAAATTGCGAGAGACTAAACGGAGGTGCGTGAAAACAAACGAACGGAAAGGATCCGTCAAAGCAGGTGGCTTTGGATTTGGTTCGTTGTTGCAGGTGCAAGAAGACGGTAAAAGCGGTAGCTTGTTTCTTGGTCAGTGGAATAGTTTTCTTGGAACAGGGGCGTTTGTCTCGGTCCTTGATCGGCTTGTTCAGGTTATAAGGAAGCCAGACCGGAGGTGCAGAAGTAAGCGGGCAGAATGAAATCAAAACCAGGTGGGTTTTTGATTCGACTCGTTTAGCAGTTTAAAGAGGAAACGGAAAAAGGCAGTAGCTTTGTTTCTTCTCCGGTGGTGGTAGTCTTCTAGAACAGGTTTGATCGGAAAAAGGGCTGAAGTGAAGTTGCCGGTGGTGGTGTTGGCAGTAACGGAAACACGGTGTAAACATTATGGCGGTTGGAAGTTCAAATCGGGTGGCTTTGGATGTGGCCAAGGAAGAGGTCGTTGATCCGAAAAAAGTCGTGATAGTAATGAACGTGTCCAACGGGATGCCATGTTACATGTTACAAGTGGTATGAACTAGAAAGAACCGTGTAAGAGGCTCGGGTCATGATCATCAAGATTACGGGGGTGAATGTTGGGTAATCTTGATGGGTTAAGTCGGGTCATGGATCATGGGTTGTCATGGAGCGGGTCAGTGGTTCATGGGTCAGCGGGTCACAGCTGACTAGTCCATGTTTGACTGAGTTTCCAGCAGAAGTTTAGGAGTAGGAGTAGTGGGTTTGTTTGAGTTATTCTTTCCTATTTTCTAGCTTAGTGGGTTAGTGGTTAGTACCCAACGTTAGTTGTTTCTTCTTGTTTATTTTCATTATAAATAGGGTAGGTTACAGCTTTGTTTTGATATGTAATCAGTTTTCATTCTAATATAATACACACAGTGAAAAATCCCAGATTGCCGTTTTGATTGGTGGGTGGGTGTGCATTCGTGGGTGAGGGAGGGACTGATTTCCAACATTTACCGGCAAACGGTGTGTGTTGTTATATTTGATGACATTTTATGACTTTCATAAACTATCGTTTTGAGTCAGTTGAGTTTATGGCTCGGTGTTGGATTTTGTTAAGTCTTGAGGACAATTGTCCAGTTTTGATAGCTCAAGTGAGATTTGATCATAATTTACGTTATTGGGGAATTGCATGTTTGAATGCACTTGTTTATTCATTTGGGGTCGTGTAATGTTTTAGACCTTGTTAGCCATGTGTAACATCCCTTATCTTTAAAACACTCATTTAACGGAAAGTAACCTTAAAATACAGCGGAAGATTTGTAATTAAAACATTTAGATAAAATCCCATAATCTTATAGAAAAGAGTACAAGTTTGCAACTTAAAACCAATAAGTTTGAGACAAACAATATTCAACTGAAAAGCTTAGAGAATCCAAAACTATCATTCATCAAAAGAAAATATAAGCTGCTGAGCTGCCGCAAATCCAAAAGCTTCAAGCTGGAGTCTTTCCTTTATTCTTCGAAGATGTACCTGCCACTAAAAGATGAATAACAACGGGGTAAGCTTTCGCTTAGTGAGCACGCACCTATACCACATATCATCATGCATACATACTCGCATAAACATAGCAATCACATACATGTAACATCCTTCCATTCCTTAAGGCACAAAGCCAATAAGGAAGGTCATAACTAGACACTGGTACCAGGCCTCTTCATACATAACATATTCCCTAGGGGTATTACTACCACCATAGGTACTCTTTCCTTTGGCAAAGCCAACATACACATAATCACACATGCAATCCAACTACATACACATAACTTACATAATATAGGTAGAGTACTCACCTGTCAAGATGTCAATTACCAAGTACTTCACAGTGTATAATAATCACCTCGTACCACCTATAACATTCATACATACACATATCATAACAAGCCCAAAAATGGAACTCTAATTCTATCCCAACTCTCATCCCGAAATGACATAGCTAGGATAGTCCAAATACCATAAAACTTTGCCAAACATCCCATTTCATACACCCCATTTCTATTGATTTCTAAACATAATACACATACCTTGCAATTCTAGACCGCGAACAACAATCCTCCTAGAACCTTTCACAACTTGAATCTTCCAAAATCACCAAATCTTTCGCCTGGAAAATACAGCAACTTCGGACACTTGGTTCTCTCTACTGGGAACTCCGATGCCAAATCCCTCCGGTCAGAATGTAGATTAGAGGGTCGTGAAGTCTCTGTCCAAATTTCACGACGATCCAACGGTTAACGAAGGAGAATCGGTCGATCTTTCACAGCAACTCACAAGAACTCCGAAAATCCCTTTCACAGCAACTTCGGACACTTGGTTCTCTCTACTGGGAACTCCGATGCCAAATCCCTCCGGTTAGAATGTAGATTAGAGGGTCGTGAAGTCGCTGTCCAAATTTCACGACGATCCAACGGTTAACGAAGGAGAATCGGTCGGTCTTTCACAGCAGCTCACAAGAACTCCGAAAATCCCTTTCTCTTTTCTCTCTTCTTTGCTAAAGAAACAAATGGCTGCAAATGAGGGTGTTTAGGGTTTCCATCCCCTTTACATACATGCCAAAACACACCCTCATCTTACAAAATTGATAAACTGGCCCCTAGATTCCTGAACACGTACATAACGACCCAAAAATTAACTCAACCCCAAAAGAGACAGTTAAATCACGTAAATTGGGAAACGGGGTGTTACAACTCTCCCCCACTTACCAGGATTTCGTCCTCGAAATCGATCAGACTTGGAAGAGTTCCGGATAATTCGATCTCATCTCAGCTTCCGGTTCCCATGTCCATTCTGATCCTTTTCGGTGTTCCCACTGAACTTTCATTAAGCTGATCTCCTTGTTTCGCAAGGATTTGGTCTTCCTTTCCAAGATTGCTATCGGTCTCTCAATATAATTCAACCGTTCGTCGACCTGTATGTCATCTATAGGGACATGCGCCGACTCGTCAGCTAAACACTTCCTCAACTGAGATACGTGGAAGGTGTTGTGTATCAGACTGAGTTCCGGCGGAAGCTCCAGCCGGTACGCAACCTTCCCAACCCGTGCTATCACCTTGAAAGGTCCGATAAACCTAGGGCCTAGCTTGCCCCTCTTCCGGAATCGGATCACCCCTTTCCAAGGTGATACCTTCAACAAAACATTATCTCCCACGTTGAACTCCAGATCCGACCTTCGCTTGTCGGCGTAACTCTTTTGACGACTCTGTGCGGTTCGTAGCCTATCCCGAATCATCTCAATACTTTCCGTCGTTTTCTGAACCACTTCTGTGCTGCTTAACTCCCGCTGGCCTACCTCTCCCCAACAGATAGGAGTCCTACATCTTCTCCCGTACAACATCTCATACGGAGGCATGCCAATACTGGCATGGAAACTGTTGTTGTATGAGAACTCAGCCAACGGTAAATACGTATCCCAGCTGCCCCCAAAATCCAAAACACAGGCTCTCAACATATCCTCAAGAGTCTGAATTGTTCTCTCGCTTTGCCCGTCCGTCTGTGGGTGAAAGGTTGTACTGAACTGAAGTCTCGTACCCAAATCTTCATGGAACTTCCCCCAAAACCGCGACGTAAACCGAACATCCCTGTCTGATATCACTGTTACCGGTACCCCATGCCTTGCTACAATTTCACTGACATAGATGTCAGCTAACTTTTCTGCAGATGAACTTTCACGGATCGCGATAAAATGGGCACTCTTTGTCAGCCTATCTACAACCACCCAAATGGCATCATGATTCCTAGGTGTTCGAGGCAACTTGGTAATCAGATCCATTGTTATATGCTCCCACTTCCACTCTGGTATCTCTAATGACTGTAACTTCCCGTGCGGTCTCTGATGCTCTGCTTTGACCCTTAAACAAGTCAAACATTTCTCCACGTACTTAGCCACGTCCCTCTTCATCCCCGGCCACCAGTAGTCAGTCTTCAGATCTCTATACATCTTAGTAGCACCGGGATGGATAGAGAACCTTGACTTATGCGCCTCGTCCAGAAGTGTCTGCCTTGCCTCACACGATACTGGAACCCATACCCGACCGTACCGAGTCAATAGACCTCGACTGTCGGGCACTAACTGATCCACCTGTCCCTTTATCCGTTCCTTCTTCTGGTTCTCACCCTTGATCGCTTCCTCTTGAGACCTTCTTACCAAGTCGTGAAGCGACGTTGATACTGTTAGTCTCATCAACGGTACCCGAAGTAGAACACTACTCGCTCTTCTACTCAAGGCATCCGCTACGACATTTGCCTTCCCCGGGTGATAAAGAATCTCGCAATCATAATCCTTCACCACATCCAACCACCTCCGCTGTCTCATGTTCAAATTCTGTTGATCCATGAAATAACGAAGACTCTTGTGGTCCGTATAGATAGTACACTTCACCCCATACAGGTAGTGCCGCCATAACTTGAGAGCGAACACCACTGCCGCAAGCTCCAAATCGTGAGTCGGGTAATTCACCTCATGCGTCTTCAGTTGACGAGACGCATAGGCAATCACCCTTCCCCTCTGCATAAGAACGCAACCTAGCCCGTGATAAGACGCATCACAGTAGACTGTCATGTCTTCAACTCCCTCCGGTAGTGTCAACACCGGAGCCTCGCATAACTTTCTCCTTAAGGTTTCGAACGCTGTTTTCTGTTCCTCTCCCCAAACGAAACGTTCGTTCTTCCTCGTCAGCTTCGTCAACGGAACTGCTATCTTGGAGAAATCCTGGATGAACCGGCGGTAGTACCCGACTAATCCAAGGAAACTCCTAATCTCAGTGGGAGTCTTCGGGGTTTCCCACTTCATCACTGCCTCCACCTTCGCTGGGTCTACCTTGATACCCTCTCGGTTCACAAGATGTCCAAGAAATTGAACCTCTTGTAACCAGAAATCACACTTGGAGAACTTTGCATATACTGCTCCTTACGCAAAATCTCCAAAACCTCTCGTAGATGCTCCATATGATCCTCCTTCGACTTGGAGTAGATCAGTATATCGTCTATAAACACGATGACTGACCTATCCAACATCGGTCTGCAAACTCTATTCATAAGATCCATGAATGCCGCCGGTGCGTTCGTCAGTCCAAATGGCATCACGATGAACTCGAAATGCCCGTACCTGGTTCTGAACGCTGTCTTGTGAACATCCTCTTCCCTGACCTTCAACTGGTGGTACCCTGAGCGAAGATCTATCTTAGAGAACCAAACGGCTCCCTGAAGTTGATCGAAGAGATCGTCGATCCTCGGCAACGGGTATCTGTTCTTCACCGTAAGCTTGTTAAGCTCTCTATAGTCGATGCACATCCGCATCGACCCGTCCTTCTTTTTCACGAAAAGGATAGGGGCTCCCCAAGGTGAACTACTGGGGCGGATGAAACCCTTATCCAACAGTTCCTCCAGCTGCTTAGACAGTTCATGCATCTCCGGAGGTGCCAAACGGTAAGGAGCCTTTGCTACCGGTGCCGCCCCCGGAATCAAGTCTATTCGGAACTCCACTTGCCTCCCGGGAGGAATGCCAGGCAAGTCATCCGGGAAAACATCCGGAAACTCGCTGACCACTGGTACATCTGCCACTGTTCTCTTCTTTTTCTCCTCCCGTTCATCAACAATATACGCCAAGTAACTGCTACCACCATGGTGCACATATCTTCTAGCTTTGGCCAAAGTGCACACCTTTGGTACCCCTTTTCTTCCTTCACTCGAGATAGTTAATTCTCCCCCACTTGGGGTTCGAATCACTACCTGCTGTTTTTCACAATCAATGCGCGCTCCATTCCGACTAAGCCAATCTATCCCAACTACTACATTTATTTCCCTCATCGCAATAGGAATAAGATCTATACTAAACTTCACCCGGCTATCTCTATTACATTACCTTTATACACATCACTCACAAAACGAAACTCCTCGTCCGCTATTTCTACTTCTAGCGGACTCTCTAACTTGTCCTTTACAATAGCAAAGTCTTTACAAAACGATAAAGAAACAAAAGATTTAGTAGCTCCCGAGTCAAATAAGACAAGGGCAGGTGATGCATTAACAGGAAAAATACCTGTCACGACATCTGGCTCCTCCTTTGCTTCATCTACGGTCATCTGGAACACTCGCCCCCGAGTCCTGGGTGCGTCGTTCTTCTTTCCCAATCCACCCTCTAGCATCTTCACCGGTGCGGTTCCCGAGTTCTGGACCGACCCGGTATTCATTGGGCACTCGTCAGCAAAATGGCCCGGCTTGTAGCACTTAAAACATATCTTTGCGGTCGCCTTGCAGTCTCGACTGATATGACCCGGTTGCCCGCATTTGTAACAGGTTCCGGAGCCCATACGACATTCTCCCGGATGCTGTCGTCCACACTTCCCACAGCGGGGATGCTCTCTCTTGAACTCTTTCTTTACCTCCGGTTTATGACTCCCAGTTTTGAACCTCTTAGTCTGCTGAGGTTGAGTCTGAACCGTTTCTGCCCTTCTTGTCTTTCTTTGGCTCTCTAATTCGAGCTCTCTAGCCCGAGCCGCCTCGTGCATCTGCTGAAAATCAGTGCACCTTGCCATAACAACAAATTCTCTAATCTCCTGTTTCAAAACTCTCCCATATCTGTACATTTTGGCCTTTTCATTCCTGACATACTCAGGACAGAAAAGGGACCGCTCCAAAAACTTGTCAGTGATCTCGTTCACCGACTCCGTAGTTTGCTCCATAGATAGAAACTCATTTGTGAGTCTCTCTACCTCAATTTGGGGCACATACTGTTCCATGAACAGTTCCTTGAACTGTTCCCAAGTCATGCTATCCACTTGTTCTGGCGTCCGAGCACGAACAATAAGGTTCCACCAGTCTTTCGCTGCCTTCCTCAGAAGGTTCGATGCGTAGCGAACCTTGACTTCCTCGGTACAAAAACTGGTGCGGAAAGCACCCTCCACCTCAGCTATCCAACGAGTGCTGGTTACGGGGTCCTTCTGCCCCTCAAACTGTGGCGGCTGACAGGCCGAGAAATCTCTGTAGCTTGTCCCCCGTGGTTGTATGCCTGACAAGCCCCCTGATCCACTGGCCCTGCTGGCCACAGCTGCCTCTACCTGACTACGAATTTCATTAGCCAGTTCCTGCTTTACCTGCTCAAAGAGACTTGGGAGTAACTCGTGAAGAACCTCCCCGACCTCAGCAGCGATCACACCTCTCAGATCAGGAATTTCCTGATCCTCTTCAATAATCGATCTCTTGCCTTGCCTTCTAGTGTTCACCATTCTGATACATAAACATGATACTTTAGAATAATTCATCTACATCCCCCCCCCCCCCTGAGCAAACTCCTAGCATAGTCCAGAGGTCCTAGCTTAGTTGTCTTTCTTTCTAACATGCTCCTTAGAAACCTTCTGCTTATACTCTCTTAACAAAATCCCTTTCTAGCATGTTACTACCCAACCCTCAACCTTGTCTGGTTCATAGAATTCTTTTGCAACTATATCAAGTCCCGGCATGTACAATGTAATTGCAATGGTATGGGCCCTTATACCATTATAATTACACCCTCCATGTTTAGACTCAACACCGTCACTAAGGTTCCGATTCCCAGCTTAGTTGGTACCTTTAACATATATATCACAACATTTTCCATATCTACCACTTATCATATAAACATTATAATCATATTCTAATTCACATTATGCATCAACAAAACATACTTGAAATCATAACCTTGTCACATTGACCATATCTAGCATACATAAACATAATTACTCATCCAATACAGTTATAAAACTGGTCTTTCACAAAACTGAACATGCTTTATCATAAATCCTAATATGGAATAGTGTGCTCACCCCCGTCTTGATGCTCTGGACCGCAGCTCAGCCGTGAAAACTTTTTCTTTTAAAACACCCTTTCCTTATAAACCATTTTCTTACACGAAACAGCTTTTTTTTAAAGGTTACTTATTTGAAAACTTGAGCACTTGGGTTTAAGTTCAAACACTCACCACTTGTGAATGCCCGAATCCCTTAAACCAAGGCTCTGATACCAACTATAACATCCCTTATCTTTAAAACACTCATTTAACGGAAAGTAACCTTAAAATACAGCGGAAGATTTGTAATTAAAACATTTAGATAAAATCCCATAATCTTATAGAAAAGAGTACAAGTTTGCAACTTAAAACCAATAAGTTTGAGACAAACAATATTCAACTGAAAAGCTTAGAGAATCCAAAACTATCATTCATCAAAAGAAAATATAAGCTGCTGAGCTGCCGCAAATCCAAAAGCTTCAAGCTGGAGTCTTTCCTTTATTCTTCGAAGATGTACCTGCCACTAAAAGATGAATAACAACGGGGTAAGCTTTCGCTTAGTGAGCACGCACCTATACCACATATCATCATGCATACATACTCGCATAAACATAGCAATCACATACATGTAACATCCTTCCATTCCTTAAGGCACAAAGCCAATAAGGAAGGTCATAACTAGACACTGGTACCAGGCCTCTTCATACATAACATATTCCCTAGGGGTATTACTACCACCATAGGTACTCTTTCCTTTGGCAAAGCCAACATACACATAATCACACATGCAATCCAACTACATACACATAACTTACATAATATAGGTAGAGTACTCACCTGTCAAGATGTCAATTACCAAGTACTTCACAGTGTATAATAATCACCTCGTACCACCTATAACATTCATACATACACATATCATAACAAGCCCAAAAATGGAACTCTAATTCTATCCCAACTCTCATCCCGAAATGACATAGCTAGGATAGTCCAAATACCATAAAACTTTGCCAAACATCCCATTTCATACACCCCATTTCTATTGATTTCTAAACATAATACACATACCTTGCAATTCTAGACCGCGAACAACAATCCTCCTAGAACCTTTCACAACTTGAATCTTCCAAAATCACCAAATCTTTCGCCTGGAAAATACAGCAACTTCGGACACTTGGTTCTCTCTACTGGGAACTCCGATGCCAAATCCCTCCGGTCAGAATGTAGATTAGAGGGTCGTGAAGTCTCTGTCCAAATTTCACGACGATCCAACGGTTAACGAAGGAGAATCGGTCGATCTTTCACAGCAGCTCACAAGAACTCCGAAAATCCCTTTCACAGCAACTTCGGACACTTGGTTCTCTCTACTGGGAACTCCGATGCCAAATCCCTCCGGTCAGAATGTAGATTAGAGGGTCGTGAAGTCGCTGTCCAAATTTCACGACGATCCAACGGTTAACGAAGGAGAATCGGTCGGTCTTTCACAGCAGCTCACAAGAACTCCGAAAATCCCTTTCTCTTTTCTCTCTTCTTTGCTAAAGAAACAAATGGCTGCAAATGAGGGTGTTTAGGGTTTCCATCCCCTTTACATACATGCCAAAACACACCCTCATCTTACAAAATTGATAAACTGGCCCCTAGATTCCTGAACACGTACATAACGACCCAAAAATTAACTCAACCCCAAAAGAGACAGTTAAATCACGTAAATTGGGAAACGGGGTGTTACACCATGGATCCATAGGCATTTGAGTTTCCCCTTAGTCTCGCGGGCAAGAGGTCGGGATTGATTGAGCTCAGTTTACGAGACGTTAGTTTCTTTTGTAGCACGGAATAAGCATCGGGATCCATGATAAGTAAGGCATGGTCCTAGATGGTCGGGCGTCGTCTCATGGGCAGTAAGGTGTAATTCCATATGTGCTTAGCACGGGATAGGCATCGGGTTCCATGATAAGTAAGGCGTAGACCTATATGGTCGGGCATCGTCTCATGGGCAGTAAGGTGTAATCCCTAAAGTGTTGTTGTGGATTTGGAGTGACCCAATGTATAGACTTGGAGTGGTTGAAGTTGGGGGCTCTCTAGTCTCGCGTGCAATAGATCTGGAGTGATTGAGCTCAGTTTACGAGAGTAATCCAATTGGGTGTTTTATTGCATAGTAGGTGACCCACCTTTGTGTTCCATCACGTGCAATGTATACGGGTCTCCCCCGTCATCGAAAGGTGTTGTTTTGGGTATTTGTGTTTATCCATGTTTTCGGTGACGTATCATATTTATGAGAATTGCTTTTCCACGTTATATGAGTTGTGGATTTTGTTTCTTCCATGTTTTGGGATGTTTCAGAATAATGACGAATATTTATGAATTTAATCGCTTTGAGTATTAAATGCTATTTCACATTTCACGCTGATTTTGGAAAGGAGTCCATTTTGGGAAATCATGTTATATTAAAGATTTCAGCATGAGAATTGTGTGAGTTGGAAAATGGGTGATTTGCATTAAAGTAAACTCTTTTGTAGTCATGACTAAAAACTACACTCTTCTCGATTTATGAATTTATATAGTCATGATAAAATGCTTGAACTCACTAGGCGTTAGCCTAACCCTTTTTGTTTGTCGGCATGTGCAACAGGCTCAGGTTGGGAGTAGCTTTAGCTACATTGTGAAGTGGCGAGTACTAGTAGAGTGCACGAGAGATGATTTTGGTTAAGTGAATCTTCCGCATTTATTGGGACTAGCAACTTGTGTTGTGTTAAGTAACGCCCGTCTTGAGTTTTAGTCGTAGAAATTATGATGTTTAAATTCCGACGTACTTTCAGGAATGAAATGTAGAAATGATTTTATCTACTTTTGGCTATTTTATTGAAATTAAAGTTAGTTGCTTGTTCCAATTTTATGGGTGTTACAGTGGATTTGTTCTTGGAAAACACATCAAGAAGATCATTTATTATGAGACAATATCTATTACCAGGTAAAAGTGACTATTTGTCGTTTTATCCATTATCAGATAAAGTCTCAATCAGCATGGGTATTCTTCCTAGTACCAAGGAAAAAGGTGAAAAGGACACATCAACTTTTCAGAAGTCAACACCTACTTTGAATCTCCTGATGACAAGTATCCTAATCATTTAATGCTTCTCACACTATAAAAGGAGGAAGAAGCTCCCCATGCAAATTACGCTTTCTGGAAGAATTTCTCAGTGCAAGCATTCTCCATCTCTCAAGAACTTTATAGCTTTGATTCTAAGTGTTCAAGTTGTTTTGTTTTCAGTATACTTTGTGAAAGATTGTTAGAATAGTTTTACATGTTCTTTTCCGCAACAGTCTTTATTTTCTATGTGTAATTCTTGTTGAAAGATTTTCAATAATAGAATTAAATTAAGTAATTTTTGTGTATTGTATTCAACCCCTCCTTCTACAATACTTGTGCTAGCCATTTGGGACTAACAAGTGGTATCTGTTGGTCCCGAAGGGCTATACAAGTTTGTAGAAGGGGGGGGGGGGGGGGGTTGAATACAAACACATATTTTACTTTTCTAAATTGTTTATTGATAAATCATTAACAATTTACAGCTTGTTGCGGAAACAAGATTAAGGATAAATCCTAAATCTAAACAAGTTGGAACACTAAGTTTCTTGCACTAAGAAGGAGAAGGAAATTACTAATAATAACCTATCTCAAGATAAGAAGGATGAACTTGTCCAGAGTTAGCAAGTTACTTCAAAATGAAGTGAGTTCTTCTTCTTATATACTGCATGCATTTAATGCAGCTGATTTGTTGCATGTCATTGACCTTTGTTGACAACCTAAGTAGCCGCATGTTTGAACAGTGTAGTATCAGAGTGGTTGTACGAATTCATACAATAAGGATGTTCTTTTTCTGACATATCGTACGGAGATGTGCAAGGGTGGTTTAAGACAAAAGTACTTTGTACGGAGGACTTCATGATCAGGTTTTCGTTGATTCAGCGATCTATCATTCTATATCAGCGAATGATAGAGTTCAGCGATAGCTGAAGTCTTGTACTTGATACTTCACGTTGAGTGGACAAATCTGAGTCTTCGCTGATCCGCATCAGTTCATTAGGAGACTTGTCGCTGGTTCTTGAGCTTGATCTTTTACTTCAGCGTAGAACCTATGTTGACGTGAAACTTGTCTTCAGGGATCATAAGTAAACAACTAACTTATCAGCGATCACCATAAGTACTGAACAGACTCAGAGTATTATGGTGAACAGTTTCGCTGAATGTTTAATCTAAAGAGCGAGAGTTCCTATCAGCGGTACTGGAAGATCTTAGTACTTATCAGCGATAGTGAAACTCTGATACATATTGTTTACTTACAATTTTCACTAAGTATATTAGAGTGGGTCATTATCAAATCACTGAGGGTTTGGATCAACAATCTCCCCCTATTTGATTATTACATAGCAACAGAGAAAATTTCTATTTAATGAAAACATAAGGATAAAAAGAACACATAAAATACTTGTCCCTTTTACTGTTTTCTAGGATCTTTTCTGTACTAATGGAGTAAAGTACGTTCGCTCACATAAAATACTTGTCCCTTTTACTGTTTTCTAGGATCTTTTCTGTACTAATGGAGTAAAGTACGTTCGCTGAAATTTTTCTTTAAACTTTGTAAAGATTACAGAGGGAAGTGGAAAAATTACAAGTACATCGAATAAAATTACAAGTACAAAAGATGTAGACAGATAAGGATAGAAAGAATTACAAGGCGATCCTATCCGTCAAAAGGTTCTTCCTTGATGAGAAGTTCATCGAGGGTCTTTGATGTGGGAATCATCCAGTCAGGGACATCTACTCCTTGATTCTTTTTCTTCAGAGCTTCTTCAAAAATCAAGGGCTTCAGGTGTCTAGCTTTAATGTCGCGTCTGACTTCACACCAGAATATGAGATCTCTGAGTTGTTCGATGGGAGCGATGTGGAGCTCAGAGACACGTTGAAAGTGATGATTTCCATAGTAGTCTAAAAAGAATATACCATAGGGATCACTTACAACAGTGCCAGGAATGAAAGTTTCTCCAGGTGGTAGGGAGGTGTCAAGCGCTGAGAGATCAGCATCAGGGCCAAGAACTTCAGCACGAGAGAAACCAATACCTGTTTCATTCCGTATAATAGGGCCTGAGTTTGAGACTTTCTTTCCCTTTGCAGAGACTTTTCTTTGTTGAGGATGAAGAGTAGGAGGAATATCTACAGCAGAAGAAAGCAGGTCGATCTGTTTGTTTAAGATCTTCTCGACATGGCTTTTGAACTTTGAGCGCGATCCCTGAATGGCTAATTTCGTTTCTAACCATTCAGAGAGACCAAACTTTTCTAATGTTGCAGCATAGAAGGTTTGCTTGGTTTTGTCTTCTCTGTAGACATCGACTTCAACAACAGGAACGTCTGCATACAATCTTCCTCTGATGTTTACTTTGATGATTTTGGATGGTCTAGATCGATAGGTCAGCATTTGTTTAGCCCATTCCCAAGTCGTGTCAGAGACCTTAGTCTTTTCTCTAACGATTTCTTGAGCATCATCCCATAGCTGACGTTGAACATCAATGGGAACTCTTTTCAACTTGGGGTCTTTTATTGATCGTTGAGTAAGCTGGATGGCGTATTCTCTATCTTTTTCTTCAGCTTCCCTTCTTTCAGCGATCAGGCGTTCAGCTCTGAGGTGTTAGTTGTATTCCTTTTGGGAAATTCTGAACTTTGGAGGAACGGTAGGAAGTTGATCACGCTTCAGAATGATTCGCTGATCCTCGAGTCTCTTGATCATCTCATCTCTCTTTTCTTGATCCTCTTCACTTAGCTTTTGAGGAGCCAAAGAAGGTCTGTTTTTGTGAGAGAGAGTCTGTTCTTCAGGTTCATCAGTCTTAGAGATTAAATCTAAGACTGGGATTATTGCTTCAGCGTTGGGAGCTGGAATTATTGTTGAAGTCACAACTGTAGGAACTTCAGCGATATCCTCAAACAGGGGAGATGACTAGCTGAAACACAGCGATCTTATAAGTAAGAATTTGGGTAGAATCAGAGAGAAAAAATATGGGATAAAGTGTATGGAGGTTTATGGAGTGTAGAACTGATAGTGTATAGAGGAGGGATGTTGTGTAAGATTAATGTACCTGACAAACCGGCTTGTTAAGCAAGATCATCAGATTTTCATCTTCAGCGACATTTTTTCCTTTGCCCTTGTCAGCTTCAGATGCTGATGGCGTTGTCTTTGTCCACTCCCCTGAAGGTTCATTTATTCGGATCCCTTTAAGAGCTATTTTTCTCTGAGCAGGCTTGACGATAAAAGAGTCATCATCATCATCATCTTCGTCATCATCATTCTTTGGAGAAGAGGATGGTTCATCATCAGACAAGTCGATGGCTTCTTCATCTTCAGCTTCAGACTCAGTTTCTTCATCTTCTTCTTCGAGTTGCTCCCCCTCAGATACAGAGGCGAGCTTCTCGGTTCCCTCAGGGTATTCATCTCCCTGAGGTCCAGCGGCTGCTTCAGCTTCAATAGTCTTCTCACCCTCTTCAGTGAAGGTGAGGTCTTCATTCTTCTCTCCCCTGATAGATTCATCATGGGAAAGGTCTTTAGCGCTCTTGGAAGGGTCTTCAGCGCTCTTCTCCCCCTCTTTTTCATGATGACTGGGGGAGGAATGAGATGATTCAGCAGCTCGTGTGGTTTCCCTGTCTTCTTGGCCAGGGATCCCCACACAGATTTCAATCGCTGATAATCTGTTTTCTATGCCAGAAATACCAGGATTGATCTTCACAAGTTCAGCACGATCCACCGTAGTAAAAGATGGAGGTGCAGGGGCGGTCGTGTTGGTCAGGATCTGCTGTAACAAGTTCTGAATAGAAGAGATGTCATTCTTCATCGTGTTGACATCAGTCTTCACAGAACTCATATCAGTTTTTACTGAACTGACATCAGCCTTTACAGCAGACATATCACCTTCGAGTGTGCCAACCGATGTCTTCAGCGTTGTGACTTATTTGGACATGGTGTCAACTGACTTCTTGATGTCGAGGTAGTCTGTGTAGATGTCAGCTAGAACTTTGGAAAAATCACCGAGTGATTTATCAACCTTCTCCACATCAGCTTTGGAGGCATTCTTTCCGACTTCGGTTGTAAGCTTTAAAAGATTCTCTCCAGCGGTTGTTACAGATGAAGAGTTGCCGGAAAGAGTAGACGTGAGACCTGTCAGCTTTGCCTCTACTGTCTTCAGAGATGCGCTGATGTCTCCCAAATTAGGACCTGTAACATATAAAAACTTGTGAACAGAGGAAAGCTCAGAAGTTTGGGGTTTAGTAACAGTGTTTAGGGGTTGTTGTATACCTGCAGGAGGATTGATGAATTCATCAAAATCTCGATGGCCTGAGAAATGTTCCATATCGCCAGCGAGAGAACCTGAACGTATGATCATCTCTGCAGGTCCTTCCGTCGTTTCTTTAGCTTCTGGAGGAATGACAGGTGCATCAGTGATAACTGGAGTTGTGTCCAAATGAGTGGAGGGAGAAGCGAAGGGTAAGAATGGAGGTTGGTTACTGAGTTCAGCGTTGGAATCGCTGAGAATCACTTCATCAGTCTTTTGAGAGACTGAGGGAGGTTGGGTAGTTTCCAAGTTTGTAACCTCAGCGTTTGGAGACGCTGAAGTCGGGATAGAGTGGATGGCTTGTTCAAGTGTGGCAGAGCGTACCACTGAACTTTCCTTCAGCTCAACAGGAGGAGCTGAGGAGACTTTAGCAGGAGATTGCTTGGGTTGCTCCTTGGGTTTCTTAGTTCTTTTGGAACCAAGTTGGGTGTCAGAGGGTTTCCTTTTCAGAGAAGGAATGGAGGTTGCAGCTGGGGTATCAGCGGTGGGTTTGTCCGCTGAAGGAGCTGCAGAAGTAGAAGAAGTAGGGTTTAGAAGAGTTAACAGAGTTGAGAGACGTACCTCATTTTCTACCGGTTTGAAGTCGAGAATCTTAGGACCGATCTGAGAGAGTTTCAGGTCACCATCAGTTGGGTAGCTGTCCTTCAGGCCTTTTTGGAAAATGGCGCTGATGAATCGAGAATACGGAACTCATGGAGGTCTGTCAGCGACGGAGTCCACTCTTAGTACCAGGTCATCATAGATGATCGATGCCCAGTCTATATGTAGACCTTTCAGCAATGCATATCCCATTGCTTGCTGAGGTTTAGCGGCTTGGTCAGAGGAGCCGCTCTTGGCAGTCATGCAGCTGATTAGATGAGCGAAGATGAAATTCATCTCGCTGGGCATTTTCGATTTCTTTATAATGGCCAGCTTCTTCTCGGGCTTCATATCCCTTCCAGTTTCCCATACATAGCCCATTGCATCAAAGAATGCAATGATGGCTTCCCTGTCTGAGTTTTTCTTGGGGTCAGGGAGGGGAACGAAGGGTTTTTCTTTGGTTGCTATGGGAAGGCTGAGGGCTTTGCGAATGATGGCAGGGGTGATCTTCATGGTGCCATATTCGATATCGCAAAGGATGCAGTCAATTGTTTTGGAGGGGTCTTTGGCTGATGGTAACTGAGAGTGTCTGGAAGAGTACCAGAATTGTGATAGCAAAAGCTGATGTGCGGGAGGGGTTATGGTCAGGGCTGTGGAGATGCAGCAATTCTTGAGGAATTTCACAGCATCATCTAGATGTGTGACTTGCTTTCGAGGAGGAAACTCGAGAAGCGCATAAAGGTTGTTTACCTTAGTCCAATCCAGCTTGTCAAGAGAGAACTTGACCTGAGGAGCCTTGAGGATGTCCACTTCCTCAGCAGTATCATCAGCAACAGTGTTTTCAGCGATGGTGTTCTTGGGAATGTCAGAAGATGCCATTTTATGTATTATCAGTTCAACCAAATATTAACAAATAAGAATAATCTTAATGTGGAAAGATTTTCCAATAAGATGGTTCGAGTTTTGTCCATTTCATTCAGACAAAATGTCTTAATGAAGATTAAGGTTTTTCTTGTTTTTGAAAAACGAAATTTCAAACCCAATAAAAATCTTGTTTTCCAGTTTCCTTTGAAGATTGGGATTCTGGAAAAACGAATGAAGAACAAGTTTAAGATTTTTGCATTTAAACTTGAAGAACAACCATGAAATGGTTGTGTTCATAAAACCATGAAAGAGAATGATTTCATTTTTGAGAAGTTCTTTTGTTTGATCTTGTTAAAACAATGAGAAGACCAGAAACAAGTTATTTGCATATGGTAAATAATAAGAACATAATAACCTTTGATGTTTGAAGAAGATGAACAGTTGTTCTTGAAAAATCGAGAGCAAAATGCAACAGTGAATTCTTTCTTTGCTTGGAGGAGAAGTTCGCGTAAAAGTAAAATATAAACGAAGAAATTGTTTATATAGAGAGATTTAGAAAGAGAAAATCTTGAGCGGGAAAAAATTTTCATCATGACACGGACACGTGTTTGCATTTGATTGGCGAGTAAACGAAACGTGCAAACGTGTGTCAGAAAGAAGAACGTGCCAGGGCTTATCCGTTGTAATGACGTCACAACTGTCCTTTCATATTCTTGGATGTCTATGAGGTTTTGAAAACTCAGGGACACAAAAAAATGAAGCACTGAATAGAAATATCAGTTGGTTTTAGAAATTTCAAAGTATCGTTGATAAGGAAGAGATATTCAACGATGTAATTTATTTTGAAATCTTGCATTTTCATGCGATTTGTCAGAGAGAGAAAAACATACCTTGATATCAGCGAATCAAGTTTATTTAGAGAAGATGATAGAATAGGTTATACAGGTCGATTTTATCCTATCGCTGATCAAATGTGAACCGCTGAAGATTTTACTCTTCAAAGTTCAGCATTCCAAGCTCGCTGATGAGAAAGTTGAATCTTGTCTCATCAAGAGGTTTGGTGAACAGATCAGCTAACTGATAATCAGTTGGGATAAAGTGAATTTCTATATCACCATTCATCACATGATCTCTGATAAAATGATACCTGATTTCGATGTGCTTTGTCTTTGAGTGTAGCACTGGATTATTGGCTATAGCGATGGCACTTGTGCTGTCGCAATAGATTGGAATATTTGAGAGCTGAAGGTCATAGTCCAGTAGTTGATTTCTCATCCACAAGACCTGAGAACAGCAGCTTCCAGCGGCTACATACTCAGCTTCAGCTGTAGATGTGGACACTGAGTTTTGCTTTTTACTTGTCCAACTTACCAGCTTTCCACCCAGGAGCTGACATCCTCCTGTGGTGCTTTTCCTATCCATTCTGCAACCTGCAAAATCACTATCTGAATAGGTGATTAGATCGAATCCTGAGTCTTTGGGATACCAAAGACCTAGATTCGCTGTACCCTTATGATATCGAAAAATTCGCTTTACAGCTTTCATATGAGATATCTTAGGTTCAGCTTGATATCGTGCACACAAGCATGTTGCAAACATAATATCGGGTCGGCTAGCTGTAAGATACAAAAGTGAGCCGATCATCCCACGGTACAAAGTGACATTAACAGGAATACCCTTAGTATCCTTATCAAGTGTCAGCGGTGGTGCCATAGGGGTTTTCATAGCTGAACTTTCAGTTAAGTCGAATTTCCTCAGCATATCTTTAACATACTTTCCCTGATTAATGAAAGTTCCTTTTTCATTTTGCTTTATCTGAAGACCAAGGAAATATGTTAGTTCACCCATCATGCTCATCTTATACTCATCTTTCATTCTATCAGCGAAACGAGTAGAAATATCAGGGTTAGTAGAGGCAAATATAATATCATCAACATATATTTGAACAAGAATGATATGACCTTTTACTTTCCTGAAAAATAGAGTTTTGTCGATTTTACCTCGCTCAAATTGTTCAATATGGAGATAAGTAGAAAGCGTGTCATACCATGCACGTGGAGCTTGCTTTAAGCCATAAAGTGCCTTATCCAGTTTATAAACATAACCTGGACGCTTAGGATCTGAGAATCCTGGAGGTTGTTCCACATAGACTTCTTCATTCAGCTTTCCATTTAGAAACGCTGACTTAACATCCATCTGATATACTTTGAAGTCTTTGTGTACAGCGTATGCTAAGAATAAACGAATAGATTCTAATCTTGCTACTGGAGCAAATGTTTCGTCATAATCTACGCCTTCCTCTTGACTGTATCCCAGAGCAACAAGACGAGCCTTGTTGCGGGTTACAGTTCCATGTTCGTCCAACTTGTTTCGATAGACCCATTTAGTGCCTATCACTGTTTTATCAGTTGGTCTTCGAACAAGTTTCCAAACTTTGTTTCTTTCGAATTCAGTCAGCTCTTCTTGCATGGCGCTGACCCAGTTTGGATCTTTGAGGGCATCATCTACTTTCTTTGGTTCAGTTAGTGAAATAAAGTTAACAAATAAACAAATATTACATGCACTTCGTCGAGTCTGAATACCAGCGTTTGGATCACCAAGAATTTGATCAATTGGGTGATTTATAGTCCATCGTTGAGCCGGAGCGTGAGACGCTGACTCAACCAGAACTGGAGGAGCTGAAGATGAGGCTTCAGCGACGTCTGGAGTATCAGCCAAGAGAGGAATGGATGCAGTTGACATTATATTCACTGATTGCTAAGAAGTAGATGGAATGAATGAGACATTCGTTTCAGAAGCAGGTATAGTGTTTATAGGAACAGCTGAGACCCATGATGTTTCAGCTTCACTATTCTGCATATTTGGAATGATAGTAGGACCATCATCTTCAACTGTGTGAGCACGAGGAGTGGGAATATCTTCTGAATCACCAAGATGAGAAAACATCCATTGATTCAGTTCTTCAGTATCAGCGGACGGTTTAGAGTTCGTTGAGCGGGATTCGTCAAACGTGACGTGAATTGTTTCTTCAACAGTTTGTCTTCTTCGATTGAAGAATCTGAAAGCTTTGGAAACTGAGGAGTATCCAAGAAAGATTCCATCATCAGCCTTAGGATCAAACTTTCCAAGGGCATCTCTGTTGTTCATTATGAAACACTGACATCCAAAGATGTGAAGAAAGCTGATTGAAGGCTTTCTCCCATGAAAAAGTTCATAGACTGTTTTATTGAATCTTTTGACTATCAGCGATCTGTTTTGCGTAAAACAAGCGGTGTTGACAGCTTCTGCCCAAAACTGAGTAGGCAGGTGAGAATCGCTGAGCATTGAACGTGCAGCTTCAATAATTGTTCTATTTCTTGTTTCAGCGACTCCATTTTGTTGCGGTGTTCTCACTGAAGAAAAGTTGTGAGAAATACCCTTACTCTCAAAGAAGGAATCAAGAGAACTGTTTTTGAATTCAGTCCCATGATCACTCCTTATTGAGCGAACGGTCAAATTGTTCAGGGTTTCCATCTTCCGAACAAAGGTGATGAGTTCTTCAGGGGTGTCACTCTTGGAACGGAGAAACATAACCCATGTATAACGAGAAAATTCATCAACTATGACCAGTGTATATTTCTTTCCAGCGATGGATTGTTTGTTAACAGGGCCAAACAAATCCATATGGAGTAGTTGTAGAGGAGATGACACTGAGGAAACTTGCTTTGATTTAAAGTTTGCTTTGGTCTGCTTCCCTTTTTCACACGCTGAACATAAAGACTCTTTGGCGTATGAGTGTTGAGGTAGACCAGTAACCAACTCTTCTGAAGAAAGAGTGTTCAGTGTCTTAAAATTCAGATGAGAGAGCCTCTTATGCCATAGCCAGTTGACATCAGATGAGGCTTTTGAGAAGAAACAGGAGTTCTCAGTGGTTGTTGAGTCCATGTTTATTACATATACATTTTCCAAACGATAACCGCTGAGAGCTATCTTCTCCTTTTTGTCAGTGACAAAGCAGGATTCCTTAGTAAAGATTACTTTGTTATCCTTGTCGCAAAGCTGACTGATGCTTAGAAGATTATGCTTCAGCCCTTCAACATATGCGACTCTTCTGAAAGTGGTTGTACCATTTGAGAGTACACCAAACCCTCAGGTATGTCATTTTCCATTTCCACCGAAAGTCACAGAGGGACCCTTCTCTTCCTTGTATTCAGCGAGCAGGCTTTTCTTTCCAGTCATGTGTCTAGAGCATCCGCTATCGAGATACCAGATACCCTTCTGAACCTGCATCACAAAGGAAGATTAGTTTTTCTTGGGTATCCACTTAACCATGTGTACACGTGTTGGTCCCGAAAGGCCTAAACAAGTTTGTAGAAGGGGGGGGGGGGGGGGTTGAATACAAACACACTATTTTACTTTTCTAAATTGTTTATTGATAAATCATTAACAATTTACAGCTTGTTGCGGAAACAAGATTAAGGATAAACCTAAATCTAAACAAGTTGGAACACTGAGGTTTTCTTGCACTAAGAAAGATAAGGAGATTACTAATAAAATCCTATCTTGAGAGATTTGAACTTGTCCAGAGTTAGCAAGTTTCTTCAAATGAAGTGAGTTCATCTCTTTATATACTGCATGCATTTAATGCAATTCAGTATACACTTTACACGTGTCATCAGCGGATTGGTTGCATGTCATTGACCTTTGTTGACAACCTTAGTAGCCGCATGAATGAACAGTGTAGTATCAGAGTGGTTGTACGATTTCAGATTTTCGGAGGTTCTTTTCTGACATTTCGTACGGTGGCGTGCAAGGGAGGTTAAGACAAAAGTACTTTGTACGGAGGACTTCATGATCAGCTTTCGTTGATTCAGCGATTATCATTTACTATTCAGCGAATGATAAAGTTCAGCGATAGCTGAAGTCTTGTACTTGATACTTCACGTTGAGTGGACAAATCTGAGTCTTCGCTGATCCGCATCAGTTCATTAGGAGACTTGTCGCTGGTTCTTGAGCTTGATCTTCGACTTCAGCGTAGAACCTTTGTTGACGTGAATCTTGTCTTCAGGGATCATAAGTAAACAACTAACTTATCAGCGATCACCATAAGGACTGAACAGACTTAGCGATATGGTGAACAGTGTTCGCTGAATGTTTAATCTAAAAGTGCGAGAGTTCCTATCAGCAGTACTGTAAGATCTTAGTACTTATCAGCGATAGTGAAACTCTGATACATATTGTTTACTTACAATTTTCACTAAGTATTTAAGATAGGGTCATTATCAAATCACTGAGGGTTTGGATCAACAATCTCCCCCTATTTGATTATGACATAGCAACAAAGAAAATTGCTATTTAATGAAAACATAAGGATAAAAAGAACTCATAAAATATTTGTCCCTTTTACTGTTTTCTGGGATCTTTTTAGTACTGATGGAGTAAAGTACATTCGCTGAAATCTTTCTTTAAATCTTTGAATCAGGTTACAATATGAATAAGAAAGATTACAAGTACAAGCGAAATAAATTACAAGTACTGAAGGATGACTGATACAATAGAGAAAGTGGTGATTGTTGTCAGCCTTCAAAGGGTTCTTCCTTAATGAGAAGTTCATCAAGGGTTGTCTTTTCAGTTGGAATCATCCAGTCAGGAACCTTTTCTCCTTTATTCTTTAGCTTCAGAGCAGCTTCAAAAATCAAGGGTTTTAGGTGTCGTGCCTGAATGTCTTTTCTGAAGTCGCACCAGTAGATGAGATATCTGAGCTGTTCGATTGGAGTGATTGGAAGCTCAGCGATCCGTTGAAAGCATTTACGTCCGTCGTAGTCAAGAAAGAATATTCCATAAGGATTACTGATGACTTTACCAGGGACGAAAAGTTCACATGGTGGCAAAGAGATGTCAAGGGCAGATAGATCAGGATCAGGACCAAGTACTTCAGCGCGAGAGAAACCAATTCCAGTTTCATTTCGTATGACAGGACCTGAGTTTGAATCTTGACGTTTCTTCTTTGGTGAGCCCCTTTTTCTTTTCGGCTTTAGATCAGGAACATGAGGAATATCCACACAAGAAGATATCAAATCGATCTGTCTGTTTATCAGCTTTTCGAAGTGATCCTTGTACTTAGATTTTGATGGTTGGATAGCTAACCTCATCTCCAGCCATTCAGAGAGACCATACCTTTTTACAGTGTCAGCACGAAAGGTTTCAGATGAGCCATCTTCTCTGAACAGTTTGATGTCAACAATAGGTACTCCGATGGAGGTTCTTCCAGAGATGAATACCTTGTTGATCTTCGCTGGACGATATCTGAAGTGGATTTTCTCTTTACACCAGATCAGGGTGGTCTGACAAACTTCAGCTTTCTTTTCCACGATCTTCTGGGCTTGTTCCCAAAGCTTTCGTTGGATTTGAATGGGAATACGCTTCAGCTTGGGGTCTTTGACAGATTCTTGAGTGAGCTTGATGGCGTATTCTCTGTCTTTATCTTCAGCTTCCTTCCTTTCAGCGATGAGGCGTTCAGCTCTGAGATGATCCTGGTATTCAGCTTTTGAAATTCTGAACTTAGGAGGAACTGAAGGTAGTTGATCGCGCCTTAGGATGATTCGCTGATCCTCGAATCGCTTTATCATTTCTTCTCTCCTCTTTTGATCTTCTTCACTCAGCTTTTGAGAAACTGAGGAAGGTCTGTTTCTGTGCGAGAGAGGTTGTTCTTCTGATTCATCAGTCTCAGAGATTAAATCTAAGACTGGGATTATGTCTTCAGCGGTAGCTGGAATTATTGGTGAAGTCGCAATAGAAGATCTTTCAGCGATATCCTCAAACAGGGGAGAGGACTAGCTGAAACGCAGCGATCTTACAAATAAGAACTGGGTAGAAGAACTTGGGTAGAAAAGATAGAAAAAAAATGTGGATGTGTATGGTGTTTGTGGAATGGATAACTGATTGATCAGAGATGATCAGGGAAGGAAAAATAAGTTTAGTGTACCTGACAAATCGGCTTTGCAAGTAGGATCGCCAGATTATCATCTTCAGCGATGCCTTTGTCTTTGCTTTTCTCAGCGCCAGAGGCTGAGTGCTTTGTCTTTGTTTTTGTCTTCTCCCCTGTGGATTCGGTTATCACGATCCCTTTAAGAGCTTTTCGAGGAGCATGTTTGACGACAAAGAATTCGTCATCTTCATCATCATCATCATCATCGTTCCTTGGAGAGGAGGATGGTTCAGCTTCAGGGATGTCGATGTCTTCGTCTTCTTCTGCTTCGGATTCCTCAGCATCTTCTTCGAGTTGCTCCCCCTCAGATACAGAGGCGAGGTTCTCGGTTCCCTCAGGGTTTTCATCTCCCTGAGGTCCAGTAATCAGATCTTCATTACCCTCTCCCCTGATAGATTCATCATGGGAAAGGTCTTCAGCGCTCTTATTTTGATCTTCAGCGCTCTTCTCCTGTTCAGCGCTCTTCTCCCCCTCTTTCTCATGATGGGCAGGGGAGGAATGGGTAGACTCAGCATTGTTGTTGTCTCTGTCTTCTGGGCCAGAGACTTTCACACAACCTTCAAGCTTAGCTATTCTGTCTTCTAGGCCAGAAATAGCAGGCGTGATTTTCTTCAGCTCTTGGCGATCCTCTGCGGTGAATGAGTCCAAAATAGGTGCAGGGGCCGGAGCAGGAGCTGGATTGTTTGCCTTGTTCACCAGCGTCTCGATCATTGTCTTGACAGAACTAAGGTCGGTCTTCACTGAGCCCAAGTCGGTCTTGACCACTGACATATCACCTTCGAGTGTACCAACCGATTTCTTCAGCGTTGTAACCTCGCTGGAAACGGTGGAAACTGACAATTTGAGGTTGGTGTAGTCAGTGTAGATGTCGGAGAGCACTTTGGCAAAGTCGGCGAGAGTTTTATCAAGGTCTTTGATGTCATCAGAGGAGGCCTTCTTTTCCACCACAGTAGTCAGCTTCGTCAGATTCTCTCCAGCGTTTGTTACAGCTGTAGAGTTATTTGATAGACCGGTGGTGAGATCTGTAAGTTTCATCTCCATGGACTTCAGAGACTGGTTGATGTCTCCCAAATAAGGACCTGTAACATATAAGTACTTGTGAACAAAGGAAAGCTCAGAAGTTTCAGGTTTAGTTACAGTGTTTAAGGTGGGATCTGTACCTGCAGGAGCGTTGACGAACTCATCAAAGTTTCGAGTCCCTCCATAGTGTTCCATATCTCCCTCAAAAGTTCCGTGAGGGATGGAGATCTCTGCAGGTCCTTTCTTCGTCATTCGCTGAGAAGCTTCAACGGCTTCTTGTATGATGGCATCTCCAGCTTTAACTGGAGGAGTGTCCAAAGAAGTAGAGGGATGATCGAAGGATAAGAATTGGGGTTGGGTTGCAAGTTCAGCGTTGGATTCGCTGAGAAGTACTTCATCAGTCTTTTGAGAGACTGAAGAAGGTAGGGTAGATTCCAAAGTTCTAACCTCAGCGTGTAGGGACGCTGAAGTAGTTTAAGAAGGGATGGCTTGAATTGGTGTGGCAGAGCGTACCACGGAACATTCCTTCAGCTTTTCAGAATGAGCTGAGGAGTCTTCAGCATGGAATTGCTGGGTTAGCTCCTTGGTTTTCTTGATCCTTTTGGAATCAAGAGGGGTAAGAGATTGTTTCCTTTTCTTAGAAGGAATGGATTTTGTGGCCTGGGAATCAGCGAGGGGTATTGTCGCTGAAGGAGCCACAGAAAGCGGAGAATTAAGTAGAGTGAGAAGGGTAGAGAGACGTACCTCGTTGGCGACAGGCTTGAAGTCGAGAACTTTAGGGCCAATCTGAGAGAGTTTCAGATCACCCTCTTCAGGATAGATGTCCTTCAGGCCATATTGAAAGATGGCGCTGATGAATCGTGGGTAAGGAACCCATGCTGGTCGGTCAGCGGCAGAATCAACACGTTGAATGAGGTCTTCATAGATGATGGAGGCCCAGTCAATGTTGAGACCTTTCAGCAGTGCGTAACCCATGGCCTGCTGAGGTTGAGCGGCTTGATCAGAAGATCCGGATTTCGCTGTCATGCAGCTGATCAGGTGAGCGAAGATGAAGTTCATCTCGCTGGGCATCTTGGATTTCTTTATCAGCGTCAGCTTCTTCTCAGGTAGCTTGTCTCTTCCAGTCTCCCAGATGTAACCCATCGCATCAAGGAAAGCAATGATTTCTTCCCTGTCAGCGTGCTTCTTGTGGTCAGGAAATGGAATGAAAGGATTTTCTGAGGTAGCGTTAGGGAATTTCAGAGCTTTGCGGATTATTGCGGGGGTTATCTTGATGGTGCCATACTCAGTATCGCTGAGTATGCAGTCGATGGTTTTAGATGGATCTTTGGCGGAGGGTAGGTCGGTGTGTCTGGCAGAGTACCAGAATTGGGATAATAGACGCTGACTGGCAGGAGGTGTGATTGTCAGTGCTGTGTAGATGGGGCTATTCTTCAAAAAATTTACAGCGTCGTCTAGATGGGATACCTGCTTCCGAGGAGGAAACTCGAGAAGCGCTGAGAGGTTGTTTGCCTTTGTCCAGTCTAGTTGATCCAGCTCAAACTTAACCTGAGGAGCTTTGGTGATTTCCAGTTCCTCAGAATCAGCGGAGATGGACTCAGCGGTAACATTCAGCTTTGAAGTTGCCATTTCACTGTATTATCAGTTCAACCAAAGATGTTAACAAATAAGAAATATCTTAATGTGGAAAGAAAATTTCCATTAAGATTTTTCGAATTTTGTCCATTTCATTCAGACAAAAAAGTCTTAATGAAGATTAGGGTTTTTCTTGTTTAAAAAAAACGAATATAACACCTATAAGCCTTGTATTCCAGTTTTTAAAAAAATGGATACGAAAGAAGAACAAGTTTAAGATTTTAGATTTAAAACTTGAAGAACAACCATGAAATGGTTGTGTTTATAAAACCATGAAAGAAAATGATTTTATTTTTGAGTTCTTTTGTTTGATCTTGTGTAAAACAATGATAAGATCGAAAACAAGTTATTCGCATTTGATAATAGATAAGAACATAATAACCTTGAGTTTGATGAAGAAGATGATGAACAGTTCTTGAAGATTGAGAGCACAAAATGCAACAGTGTTCTTTTCTTGCGGAGAAAGATTGATTCGCGTAAAAGACAAATATAAACTTTGAGAGTGTTTATATAGGAAGAGAGTAGAGAGAGAAAAACTTGAGCGGGAAAGTTTTTCATCATGACACGGACACGTGTTTGCATTTGATTGGATAGACAACGAAACGTGCAAACGTGTGTCAGAAAAAGAGCGTGCCTGGTGTTATCCGTTGCAATGACGTCACAACTGTCCTTTCACATTCTTTCGTTGTCTCTGAGGTTTTGAAAGAAAAACTCAGGGACTCTTTGGAAAATATGAAGCACTGAATAGAAATATCAGTGAGGGTTTTAAGAAATTTCAAAATATCGCTGTTAAGGAAGAGATATTCAGCGATGAAAGAATTTGAAATCTTGCATTTTCATGCGTTTTGTCAGAGAAAACATACCTTGATATCAGTTTAACCCAATTTATTCAGAGAGAAGATGATGAAATGGATTGTACAAGTTTATTTTATCCAGAGCCTATACAAGAATGTATAAACGTATCGCTGATTAAATGTGAACCGCTGAAGATTTATCCTTCAAAGTTCAGCATTCCAAGCTCGCTAATGAGAAAGTTGAATCTTGTCTCATCAAGAGGTTTGGTAAACAAATCAGCTAACTGATAATCAGTTGGGATAAAATGAAGTTCTATATCACCATTCATCACATGATCTCTGATAAAATGATATCTGATTTCTATGTGTTTTGTCTTTGAGTGTAGCACTGGATTGTTTGCTATAGCGATGGCACTTGTGCTGTCGCAATAGATTGGAATTTTGGAGAGCTGAAGATCATAGTCTAGTAGTTGATTTCTCATCCACAAGACTTGAGAACAGCAGCTTCCAGCGGCTACATACTCAGCTTCAGCTGTGGAAGTGGACACTGAGTTTTGCTTCTTACTTGTCCAACTTACCAGCTTTCCACCCAGGAGCTGACATCCTCCTGTGGTGCTTTTCCTATCCATTTTGCAACCTGCAAAATCACTGTCTGAATAGGCGGTTAGATCGAATCCTGAATCTTTGGGATACCAAAGACCTAGATTCGCTGTACCCTTAAGATATCGAAAGATTCGCTTTACAGCTTTCATATGAGATATCTTAGGTTCAGCTTGATATCGTGCGCACAGACATGTTGCAAACATAATATCGGGTCGGCTAGCTGTAAGATACAGTAGTGAGTCGATCATCCCACGGTACAGCGTGACATTGACAGGAACACCCTTTGTGTCCTTATCAAGTATCAGCGGTGGTGCCATAGGGGTTTTCATAGCTGAACTTTCAGTTAAGTCGAATTTCTTCAGCATATCTTTAACATACTTTCCCTGATTTATAAAAGTTCCTTTTTCAGTTTGCTTAATCTGAAGACCAAGGAAATATGTTAGTTCACCCATCATACTCATTTTATACTCATCTTTCATTCTATCAGCGAAACGAGTACAAAGCTCAGGGTTAGTAGAACCAAATATAATGTCATCAACATATATTTGAACTAAAATGATATGACCTTTTATTTTTCTAAAAAACAAAGTTTTGTCAATCTTACCTCTCTCAAATTTTTCAAGGTGGAGATAAGTAGAAAGAGTGTCATACCATGCACGAGGAGCTTGCTTCAAGCCATAAAGTGCCTTATCCAGCTTATAAATATAACCTGGACGCTTAGGATCTGAGAATCCTGGAGGTTGTTCCACATAAACTTCTTCATTCAGCTTTCCATTTAGAAACGCTGACTTAACATCCATTTGATGTATAGTGAAGTTTTTGTGTACAACATATGCTAAGAAAAGACGAATAGATTCAAGTCTTGCTACTGGAGCAAAGGTTTCGTCATAATCTATACCTTCCTCTTGTCTGTATCCCTGAGCAACAAGACGAGCTTTGTTGCGAGTTACAGTACCATGTTCGTCCAACTTGTTTCGATAGACCCACTTAGTGCCTATCACTGTTTTGTCAGTTGGTCTCCGAACAAGTTTCCAAACTTTGTTTCTTTCGAATTCAGTCAGCTCTTCTTGCATAGCGCTGACCCAGTTTGGATCTCTGAGGGCATCGTCTATTTTCTTTGGTTCAGTTAGAGAAATAAAGTTAACAAATAAACAAATATTACCTGCACTTCTACGAGTCTGAATACCAGCGTTGGGATCACCAAGAATTTGATCGATTGGGTGATTTATAGTCCATCGCTGAGCCGGAGCATGCGTCGCTGACTCAGTCTGAACTGGAGAAACTGAAGATGAGGCTTCAGCTACTTCTGGATTATCAGCTAAGAGAGGAATGCTTGCATTTGTCACTTCATTCACTGATTGCTGAGAAATAGATGGAATTTCTGAGACATTTGGATCAACTGCGGGTATAGTGTTTATAGGAACAGCTGAGACCCAAGATGTTTCAGCTTCACTATTCTGCATATTGGGAATGATAGTAGGACCATCATTTTCAGTTGTATGAGTATGAGTAGTGGGAACATCTTCTGAATCACAAAGATGAGAAAACATCCATTGATTCAGTTCTTCTGTATCAGCGTTCGGTTTAGAGTTCGCTGAACGGGATTCGTCAAACGTGACGTGAATAGTTTCTTCTACAGTTTGTCTTCTTCGATTGAAGACTCTGAAGGCTTTGGAAACTGAGGAGTATCCAAGAAAGATTCCATCATCAGCCTTAGGATCAAACTTTCCAAGGGCATCTCTGTTGTTCAGTATGAAACACTGACAACCAAAGATGTGAAGAAAGCTGATTGAAGGCTTTCTCCCATGAAAAAGTTCATAGGCTGTCTTTTTGAATCTTTTGACTATCAGCGACCTGTTTTGCGTAAAACAAGCCGTGTTGACAGCTTCTGCCCAAAACTGAGTAGGCAGGTGAGAATCGCTGAGCATTGAACGTGCAGCTTCAATAATTGTTCTATTTCTTCTTTCAGCGACTCCGTTTTGTTGTGGTGTTCTCACCGACGAAAAGTTGTGAGAAATACCCTTGCTCTCAAGGAAGGAATCAAGAGAACTGTTTTTGAATTTAGTTCCATGATCACTCCTTATTGAGCGAACAGTCATATTGTTCAGAGTTTCCATCTTCCGAACAAAGGTGATGAGTTCTTCAGGGGTGTCACTCTTAGAACGGAGAAACATTACCCATGTGTAACGAGAGAATTCATCAACTATGACCAGCGTATATTTCTTTCCAGCGATGGATTGTTTGTTAACGGGGCCAAACAAATCCATATGGAGTAGTTGAAGAGGAGATGACACTGAGGAAACTTGCTTGGACTTAAAGCTTGCCTTGGTCCGCTTCCCTTTTTCACACGCTGAACATAAGGATTCTTTGGCGTATGAATGTTGAGGTAGACCAGTGACTAACTCTTTGGATGAAAGAGTATTCAGTGTCTTGAAGTTGAGATGTGAGAGCCTCTTGTGCCATAGCCAGTTGACATCAGAAGATGCCTTTGAGAAGAAACAGGAGTTCTCAGTGGTTGTTGAGTCCATGTTTATAACGTAAACATTTTCCAAACGATAACCGCTGAGAGCTATCTTCTCCTTTTTGTCAGAGACAAAGCAGGATTCCTTAGTGAAAATCACTTTGTTATCCATGTCGCAAAGCTGACTGATGCTCAGAAGATTATGCTTCAGCCCTTCAACATATGCGACTCTTCTGAAGGATGTTGTACCATTTGAAAGTACACCATACCCTCGGGTGTGTCCTTTTCCATTTCCACCGAAAGTCACAGAGGGACCCTTCTCTTCCTTGTATTCAGCGAGCAGGCTTTTCTTTCCAGTCATGTGTCTAGAGCATCCGCTATCGAGATACCAGATACCCTTCTTAACCTGCAATACAAAGGAAAATTAGTTTTGCTTGGGTACCCACTTCACCATGTATACTTGTTTGTCAGTGGAAGAGGTTGGAATGGGTTCAGCAGTCTTCGCAGCATTTGAAGATTCAGCTTTGTCTTTCTTCACTTTAGTCAATTTCTTGACCTCAGAGGTAGGAATCACCTTGACCTGACTTGCAACTGGTTTGGTCTTCTTGGGTGCTATCTTCACCTTAGCTATCTTATCAGCTTTGGTGGCTGTGGGACAGTTACTTGCAATATGATCGGTAAGTCCACAGTGATAACATTTCCTATAACTAAAATTAGTTCTAGGACCACTTGAGTGCTGAGCTTTTAATTTGGAATTAGAAGTGCCAGCACCAAGTACACTATTGGTTTTTGAAATAGGACGAACATTCAGTTCTTCAGATTTCTTACCAAGGACATCTACTCTGAGTCTAGGAGTAGGTCGCTGAACTGATCCAGAGGTCTGATTTCTAGAACCAGATGAATGAATCACTAAGGCTTTGGAAGCATTCAGCTTAGGTACTAAAGTACCCTTCTGAGGATTTTGATAAATTACAATTCCTTTACCTTTATCTTTAGAGACAGAGGTAGGTTTTGAATAAACCATTTTCTCCTTACCTTTTGAGGTAGGAGTTTCCTCAGGGATTGGTGTAATCGAAGAGGAGTACTGAGATGAAGAAGTGTCAGCTATTGAGGATACGAACGTTCCAAATTTAAGCATTGAACGTTCAGTGGTTGGTATTGGAGTATCATATTTATAACCCAGACCACGTTTATCACTCAGAGGAATCTGAGCCTTAATTATCTCAGTGATCTTTGTTGAAGAATTACACCATCCTTCAACAGTAGCTTGTTCAGCTTTTAATGCAGCGATAGCATCCGCTCGTTCGATTTTGACTAGCTGATTTAAATGGACTTGATCTTTAAAATCTTCTTCAAATTTAGAAAGCTTTTCTATTTGAAGGTGGCAATTTTTAAGCTTTTCAGCGAGATCAAGATTTTGGTTTTCAACCACAGCTTTGCCGTTCATGGCTTCGTATAAACTTCTAGTCAGTAGTTCGATTTTACGGAGACTATCAGCTTCATCAATATTTACAATATTGGTAAAGAAGGAAGGTGATACCTGAATGGCAGATGTTGAAGTGGAGGGAATGTCTGAACTTTCTTCCTCTTCTTCAATCTTGGCCATGAGACATTGATTTGCTTTATCATCTTCAGAATCAGATGATGAGGCTTCTTCATCAGAAGCAGCCCAATCATAGTCAGCCATCAGGCCTTTTCCCTTCTTCTTAAAGCTTTTCAGCTTTGCATACTTCTCCTTCAGCTTTAAGTATTTGTCGTCTTTATTCCTTGGAACAAAGGATTTCTTTGTAAAAGCTGAAGGTCTCATTATTTTCTTTGACCTGCACTCGTTAGCGAAATGACCTGTCTTTTCGCAGTTAAAACAAGTAGCAGTAGCCTTATCAACAAAAGCTGATGACTTAGGCTTGTCAGCTATAGAAAGAGTTTTGTTCTTTCTAAACATTTTCTTCTTGGCGAATCTCCTGAACTTTTTAGTTAGGAGAGCCAAGGATTCATCATCTGAAGAATCAGAATCTGATGACCTTTCAGAGTTACTTTCTAACTCAGTGATAGTGACCATGGGTCGCTGAGTAGAAGGTTCCTCTGAGATTAAAGCAACAGGGGTGCTTTTGGAATCTTTTACAAGATTCTTCTTAAGATGGCTAGATTGCTCATGATTCAGCAATGTGCCATATAAGGTAGCAAGTGTCATTGATCTTAGATCTTTCGACAGCTTGAGACACATGGAATAATTGTCCCAGCTTTCAGGTAAACATTCTAAAAACTTTGTCAGAACTTCAAAGTTAGAATATTCCTTACCAACCGTTTTTAGATCTATAATTAAGCAATTAAAACGTTGATGTACTTCAGAGAGAGTTTCATTCTTACCAGAGATGAAGCTTTCGTATTGTCTTACCAGGTTGATCTTTCTTGAATCCTGGACTTCAGACGTTCCTTCATACTGAACACATATTGTGTCCCACATGGCTTTTGAGGATTTCAGGTTCATGACGGAATGGTAGACTTCGTCAGGAAGGGCCATGGATAGTATGGATCTGGCTTTTGTATCTATAGCCACTTTCTTCTTGTCTTCATCGGTCCAATGATGGATTTCCTTTGGAATCAGCCTTTCTGGAATAGCAGCCCTAGTTGCAGTGGCTGGAACTGCAGGATCAATTGTTACAGGGATGTGTGGGCCGTTTTCAAGATAGTAAGGTATAGTAGGGTCTACACCTTCTAAGAAGAGTGTCATCCTATTTTTCCATAAGTTGAAGTTATCTCTGGAAAATCTAGGGGGTTTTGCAAGAGAACCATTGTCAATATAGTGAGTGTTTGTGTTTGAGTTGGCCATTTTCAGATAATAGCAAGGAAGAGAAATATCTTAGATTAGATCTTGTTTATGAGATTAAACAAATCCGCTCTGATACCACTTGTTGGTCCCGAAAGGCCTAAACAAGTTTGTAGAAGGGGGGGGGGGGGGGGGGGTTGAATACAAACACACTATTTTACTTTTCTAAATTGTTTATTGATAAATCATTAACAATTTATAGCTTGTTGCGGAAACAAGATTAAGGATAAACCTAAATCTAAACAAGTTGGAACACTGAGGTTTTCTTGCACTAAGAAAGATAAGGAGATTACTAATAAAATCCTATCTTGAGAGATTTGAACTTGTCCAGAGTTAGCAAGTTTCTTCAAATGAAGTGAGTTCATCTCTTTATATACTGCATGCATTTAATGCAATTCAGTATACACTTTACACGTGTCATCAGCGGATTGGTTGCATGTCATTGACCTTTGTTGACAACCTTAGTAGCCGCATGAATGAACAGTGTAGTATCAGAGTGGTTGTACGATTTCAGATTTTCGGAGGTTCTTTTCTGACATTTCGTACGGTGGCGTGCAAGGGAGGTTAAGACAAAAGTACTTTGTACGGAGGACTTCATGATCAGCTTTCGTTGATTCAGCGATTATCATTTACTATTCAGCGAATGATAAAGTTCAGCGATAGCTGAAGTCTTGTACTTGATACTTCACGTTGAGTGGACAAATCTGAGTCTTCGCTGATCCGCATCAGTTCATTAGGAGACTTGTCGCTGGTTCTTGAGCTTGATCTTCGACTTCAGCGTAGAACCTTTGTTGACGTGAATCTTGTCTTCAGGGATCATAAGTAAACAACTAACTTATCAGCGATCACCATAAGGACTGAACAGACTCAGCGATATGGTGAACAGTGTTCGCTGAATGTTTAATCTAAAAGTGCGAGAGTTCCTATCAGCAGTACTGTAAGATCTTAGTACTTATCAGCGATAGTGAAACTCTGATACATATTGTTTACTTACAATTTTCACTAAGTATTTAAGATAGGGTCATTATCAAATCACTGAGGGTTTGGATCAACAACACGTTTGTCAGTGGAAGCAGTTGGAATGGAAGGTTCAACAGTCTTCGCAACATTTGAAGATTCAACTTTGTCAGTCTTCACTTTAGTTAATTTCTTAACCTCAGTGGTCTTCTTTGCCTTGGGGGCAATCTTCACCTTAGCTATCTTATCAGCTTTGGTGGCTGTGGGGCACTTACTAGCAATATGATCAGTGAGTCCACAGTGATAACATTACTAAAAGTAGTTCTAGGACCATTTGAGTGCTGATCTTTTGATTTTGAATTTGAAGGACCAGCACCAAATTAGCTTTTGGCTTTAGAAATGGGAGGAACATTTAGTTCTTCAGATTTCTTACCAAGGACATCCACTCTTAGTCTAGGAGTAGATCACTGAATAGACCCACGCTGAGTAGATCCAGAGATCTGATTCCTTGATCCAGAGGAATAAATCACTAAAGCTTTAGAAGCATTCAGCTTTGGTACTAAAGTACCCTTTTGAGGATTTTGGTTCAACGCAATTCCTTTACCTTTATCTTTAAAGACAGAGGTAGGTTTTGGATAAACCATTTTCTCTTTACCTTTTGAGGTAGAGATTTCCTCAGGGATAGTCGGTCTAGATGAGGAACACTGAGAGGATGAAGTATCAGCGACCGAGGATACGAAAGTTCCAAATAAGAGCATGGAACGATCAGTGGTTGGTTCTTTAGTTTCATATTTGTAACCAATACCACGTTTATCACTCAAGGGTATCTGAGACTTAATTATCTCAGTGATCTTTGTTGAAGAGTTACACCATCCTTCAACAGTAGCTTTTTCAGCTTTCAAAGCAGCGATAGCTTCTGCTCGTTCGATTTTGACTAGCTGATTTAAATGCACTTGATCTTTAAAATCTTCTTCAATTTTAGAAAGCTTTTCTATTTGAAGGTGACAGTTTTTAAGCTGTTCAGCGAGATCAAGGTTTTGGTTTTCAACTATTGTTTTGCCATTCATGGCTTCATATAAACTTCTAGTCAAGAGATCGATTTTGCGGAGACTATCAGCTTCATCAATATTTGCAATATTTGTAAAGAAGGAAGGTGATACCTGAATTGCAGATGTTGGAGTAGAGGGAATGTCTGAACTTTCTTCCTCATCTTCAATCTTTGCCATAAGACAAAGATTTGCTTCATCATCCTCAGAATCAGATGATGATTCTTCTTCTTCAGAAGCAGCCTAATCGTAAACCATCAGGCCTTTGCCTTTCTTATTGAAGCTTTTCAGCTTTGCATATTTTTCTTTCAGCTTAGAATATTTGTCATCTTTATTCCTGGGAATAAAGGATTTCTTGGGAAACGCTGAGTTTCTCGATACTTTCTTAGACCTGCACTCGTTAGCGAAATGTCCAATCTTTTCGCAGTTAAAACAAGTAGCAGTAGCCTTATCAACAGTAGTTGATGATCTTGGCTTATCAGTTATTGAAAGAGGTTTGTTCTTTCTGAACATTTTCTTTTTGGCGAATCTCCTGAACTTTTTAGTTAGGAGAGCCAAAGATTCATCATCATCTGAAGAGTCAGAATCTGATGACCTTTCAGAGTTACTCTCTAACTCAGTGATAGTGACTGAGGGTCGCTGAGTAGAAGGTTCCTCTGAGATTAAAGCAACAGGGGTGCTTTTGGAATCTTTTATAAGATTCTTCTTAAGATGGCTTGATTGCTCATGATTCAGCATCGTGCCATATAAGGTAGCAAGGGTCATTGATCTTAGATCTTTTGACAGCTTGAGACACATAGAATAACTGTCCCAGCTTTCAGGTAAACATTCTAGAAACTTTGTCAGCACTTCAAAGTTAGAATATTCCCTACCAACAGTTTTCAGATCTATTATTAAGCAATTAAAACATTGGTGAACTTCAGAGAGAGTCTCATTCTTACCACAAATGAAACTTTCATACTGTCTTACCAGGTTGATCTTTCGAGAGTCCTGGACTTCAGCAGTACCTTCATACTGAACACATATTGTGTCCCACATGGCTTTTGAGGATTTCAGGTTCATGATGGAATGGTAGACTTCGTCAGGAAGAGCCATGGATAGTTTGGATCTGGATTTTGTGTCGATAGCCACTTTCTTCTTATCTTCGTCAGTCCACGTATGAACTTCTTTGGGTACCAGCCTTTCTGGAATAGCAGGTCTATTCTCAGCGGCAGGTACTGCGGCATCAATTCTTACAGGAATAAATGGGCCGTTTTCAAGATAATAAGGCATAGTAGGGTCTACACCTTCTAAGAAGAGAGTCATCCTATTTTTCCATAGATTAAAATTATCTCTGGAGAATCTAGGGGGTTTTGCAAGAGAACCATTGTCGATATAATTTGTGTTTGTGTTAGTAGTCATTTTTCAGAAATAGCAAGGAAGAGAAATCTTAGTATAGATTAGATCTTGTTTATGAGATTAAACAAATCCGCTCTGATACCACTTGTTGGTCCCGAAGGGCTATACAAGTTTGTAGAAGGGGGGGTTGAATACAAACACAAATTTTACTTTTCTAAATTGTTTATTGATAAATCATTAACAATTTACAGCTTGTTGCGGAAACAAGATTAAGGATAAATCCTAAATCTAAACAAGTTGGAACACTAAGTTTCTTGCACTAAGAAGGAGAAGGAAATTACTAATAATAACCTATCTCAAGATAAGAAGGATGAACTTGTCCAGAGTTAGCAAGTTACTTCAAAATGAAGTGAGTTCTTCTTCTTATATACTACATGCATTTAATGCATTGCAGTTTACACTTTACACGTGGCAGCAGCTGATTTGTTGCATGTCATTGACCTTTGTTGACAACCTAAGTAGCCGCATGTTTGAACAGTGTAGTATCAGAGTGGTTGTACGAATTCAGACAATAAGGAGGTTCCTTTTCTGACATATCGTACGGAGATGTGCAAGGGTGGTTTAAGACAAAAGTACTTTGTACGGAGGACTTCATGATCAGCTTTTCGTTGATTCAGCGATCTATCATTCTATATCAGTGAATGATAGAGTTCAGCGATAGCTGAAGTCTTGTACTTGATACTTCACGTTGAGTAGACAAATCTGAGTCTTCGCTGATCCGCATCAGTTCATTAGGAGACTTGTCGCTGGTTCTTGAGCTTGATCTTTGACTTCAGCGTAGAACCTATGTTGACGTGAAACTTGTCTTCAGGGATCATAAGTAAACAACTAACTTATCAGCGATCACCATAAGTACTGAACAGACTCAGAGTATTATGGTGAACAGTTTCACTGAATGTTTAATCTAAAGAGCGAGAGTTCCTATCAGCGGTACTGGAAGATCTTAGTACTTATCAGCGATAGTGAAACTCTGATACATATTGTTTACTTACAATTTTCACTAAGTATATTAGAGTGGGTCATTATCAAATCACTGAGGGTTTGGATCAACAGTATCAGAGCAGAAAGTTTAACTCATAAACTTGATCTGCAATGGCTGCCTCTTCCTCTTCAAACAATGAAATAACTTTTCAAAACAATTTCTCTGAAAACGGCTCCATAGCCAAACCTCCAAAGTTTAACCCCAATAACTTTGCCCTCTGGAAAATTCGCATGATGCTATTCATGGAAGGAGTGGATACTAGATATCCAACCATTCTCAAAGTGGGACCCATCATCCCTAGAGTCTGGGCTCGCTATGAAACGCAGAGGGCTGGAAAAGAAATCTCTGATAAAGATAAACCTGATTATTCAGATGATTCTTCTGATGAAGAGAAATCCAAAGCTACTGGTCGCTATATTCTTAAAAACCCTAAAAAATACACTAATGACAAAAAGCGTCTAGTCTCTCTTGACTCTAAGATCAGGGCTATTATTGCTCTCTTCCTTCCTGATGAGGTCTATCACTCTCTAGTTAACTTTGAAACTGCTAAAGAAATGTGGACCACACTGTGTGTATTGTACGAAGGTACAAAGAAAGTGAAGAAGAGCAAAAAGATTGCTCTCATCAGAAAGTATGAGCTCTTTGCTCATGAGAAATGAGAATCTCTCTCCAGTTATTATAATCGATTCAACAGTCTTCTAAATGATCTGAAGTTATTGGGCAGAGTTTATAATAATGAGGAAGTCTTATGCAAGTTCATGGATTGTCTCCCTGAATTTTGGGAGAACATATGCACTTGCATCAAGACAGCCAAGGATCTTGAGTACATGCCCTTAACTGTCTTGTATGGAACTCTTTTCAACTTTGAACAAACCAAACTACAAAGGAAGTCCTTCATTAAAGAGATAAAAGGCTCTTCTATAGCCCTTGTCAGTGAAACTTCCAAGAAATCTCAAAGTGTTCCTCGAATCACCTATCCTTTATCAGACTCTGACAATGACAGCCAGAACAACTCTACCCACCAAACGGAGGCATATCTAACAGATGCCGATGATGAAGGTGAGGAAACCTCGGTTGAGCAGATATCTGATGAAATGGCTATGATGGCTGGCTTCAAGAACAAGTCTCGTCCTTCTAGCAAATCTAGAACTTTCATAAAACCCTTCTCTTTCACAAAAAAACCCCTCTTCTGATAAGTCAAATGAGGAGTGTTTTAATTGTGGTAAGAAAGGACATTTTGCATCTGAGTGCAGAAGTAAGCGTGTTGTAAAATCTAGGACCACATCCTCTGACAAGTTCTCTTCTAAGTATGAGAAACCCAAAAACAACTCCTTCAAATCAACCTTTTCCAGAAGAGGTACTCAACCATCTTCTCAAGATCATCAAGAACGTGCTGAGAAGTACAAGGCCAAGTACAAGAAAGAGAAAGAAAGAAATGAGGGTCTCCTCAGAAAAGGAAAGGGGCTCATGGCAGAAATTCATGATTGGGATGAAGAGGAAACTTCTGACAGTGACAAAGATTCTCCCTCCCAACACGTGTTTCATGGCCATATCTGAAGATATGGAAGATTCTGAAAAGGCAGTCTCTCCAATGGTTCTAGTGTCAACTGGGTACTCGACATCATACTCTCAGGTTCATGAGCACCATCAAATCTGGTATTTGGATAGTGGGTGCTCACGTCACATGACAGGAAACAAATCTCTTCTTATTAACTATGTGTCTGAAAAGGGTCCATCTGTGACATTTGGGGACAACTCTAGAGGCTACACAAAAGGATATGGAACTCTCACCAACGGATCTGTCACCTTCAACAAAGTTGCACTTGTTGAAGGCCTCATGCATAATCTTCTAAGTATAAGTCAACTATGTGATTTGGGATACAAAGTTATCTTTGAACTTTGTATATGTACAATTGTTGATAAGAATATGAAAGTGGTTCTCTCTGGGAGAAGGATGGAAAATGTCTACATCATAGACATGGGACAAAGAAATGACTCTTCCAACGTATGTTTTGTGTCGGATGACACAGCCAAAAGGAACTGGCTGTGTCATAAACGCTTATCTCACCTCAACTTCAAAACTCTACATAAAATCTCCAACAAAGATCCGGTGACTGAAATGCCAAAGTTAAATTTTGTCAAAGAAAAGCTGTGTGATGCATGTGAAAAAGGGAAGCTCACCAAAACTTCCTTCAAGACCAAGCAATGCTCTTCCATCACTCTTCCTCTTCAAATGCTGCACATGGATCTATGTGGACCAGTCAGCACTCCCAGCCTAGGTGGCAAAAGGTACATTCTTGTAATTGTTGATGAATTTACTAGATATACTTGGGTCTCTTTTCTCAGGTATAAAAGTGATGCAACTGAAGAAATCATCAACTTTGTCAAAAAGAATGAAGTTTTAAATGGCCAGCTTGTTCGATCCGTAAGAAGTGACAATGGCACAGAATTCAGAAACAATGCCTTGGAAGACTTCTTCAATAACAAGGGAATCTCCCAAAACTTCTCAGCTGTCAGAACTCCGCAACAGAATGGAGTTGTAGAAAGGAAAAATCGGACTCTATGTGAAGCTGCCAGATCTATGCTAAGTGAATCAAATCTTCCCACCTATTTTTGGGCTGAAGCTGTTAATACTGTTTGCTTTACCCAAAATAGGTCGGTGATCTCCAAAAGACATGATAAGACTCCTTATGAAGTTTTCCATGGCAGAAAACAAAATATAGGTTTTCTCCATGTCTTTGGCTGTGTGTGCTTCATACTAAATGATCGTGACAACCTTGGGAAATTTGATCCCAAGGCTGATGAAGGAATTTTTGTTGGATTCTCCTTATCCTCCAAAGCTTATCGTGTGTACAATCTCAGAAGGAAATGCATTGATGAATCCATCCATGTCAAATTTGATGATATGAGATCATCATCCCTCTTAAATGATGATGATGAATTACATAGATGGATTTCATCATGCATAGGTGATGTTCCTACAGCAAATCCCACCGATTCATCTTCCATTCCTTTCACTCACCCAAATCCTTCATCATCCAATCAACAAGTTGGGTCACCTTCCATCTTACCAACTCTCTCTACCACCGAAATTGACCCAATTATCATCTCTTCCACCGAAAATGAACCAGCAATTGTCACCACCGAAATTCAGCCTCCCACCGATACTCCAACTATCCAAAATCCTCCATCACTTCCCTCATCAAGTCTTCCACCACCATTGCCTCCTGCCACTAAATAGACTAAAGATCACCCCATTGATCAAATAATCGGTGATCAACAAGCTGGAGTTCAAACTAGAAGAGGCACTGGAAATATTTATCTCTATGTGAATTTTCTATCTCTCATAGAACCAAAGAAGATCGATGAAGCCTTAGCTAATCCATGTTGGATCACTGCCATGCAAGAGGAACCTTTTCAGTTCACACGAAATAAAGTATGGAGATTAGTTCCCAGACCTCCAAAGAAGACAATCATTGGAACTAAGTGGGTCTTTCGAAACAAGATGGATGAAGATGGTACAGTTATCAAAAACAAAGCCAGACTGGTAGCTCAGGGATACCGACAGGAAGAAGGCATTGATTATGATGAAACATTTGCTCATGTTTCCAGACTCGAAGCAACCAGAATCTTTCTTGCTCATGCTGCCCATCAAAACTTTAGAGTCTTTCAGATGGATGTTAAAAGTGCCTTCCTCAATGGTGAGCTCGCTGAGGAAGTCTATGTGAAACAACCTCCAGTTTTTGAAGACCCAACACATCCAGACTATGTGTATCGGCTGGACAAAGCTTTGTACGGACTCAAACAGACTCCTCGTGCTTGGTATGATACTCTTGCCGATTTCCTTCTCAAGAATGGATACTCTAGAGGTACAATTGACAACACTCTCTTCCTCAAGAAGACCTCAGGTAATCTCATTCTTGTTCAAATTTATGTGGATGACATCATCTTTGGTGCCACTGATGAATCACTGTGTGATGAGTTTGCTTCTCTCATGATGAGTCAATATGAGATGAGCATGATGGGAGAGCTTACATTTTTTCTGGGCCTTCGGGTCAAACAAACTTCAGAAGGGATTTTCATAAATCAAAGCAAATATATTCGTGACCTTCTGAAGAAATTTAACTTCTTAGATAACTCTTCTATGAAAACTCCTATGGCACCACCTTTGAAAATTCTTGCTGATCCAGATGGTAAATCTGTTGATGTAATGAATTATCGAGGTATGATCGGATCCCTCCTCTACTTAACTGCTAGCAGACCCGATATTATGTTTGCTACTTGTCTGTGTGCCCGTTATCAGGCCAATCCGAAAGAATCTCATTTGGCTGCTGTAAAACGGATTTTCAGGTATCTAAAAGGTACCATGCACCTGGGTCTTTGGTATCCCAAAGACTAAGGCTTTGAACTAATTGGGTATTCAGATTCAGATTATGTAGGTTCCAAAGTTGATAGAAAGAGTACCACAGGCAGCTGCCAACTTCTTGGTGGAAAATTAGTCAGCTGGTCCAGCAAGAAACAAAACTCAGTTTCAACCTCAACTGCTGAAGCTGAATATGTGGCTGCTGGAAGATGCTGTGCTCAGATCCTGTGGATGAAAAATCAATTAAGGGACTACAATCAAGTCTACTCCAGGATCCTAATTCTTTGTGACAACTCCAGTGCAATAGCTATTACCAACAACCCTGTTCTACACTCCAGATCAAAACACATAGACATCAGATATCACTTCATCAGGGACCACATTTCAAAAGGTGACATTGAGCTGCATTTCATCCCTACAGATCTTCAGCTTGCTGACTTATTCACCAAACCCTTGGATGAAGCCAAGTTCAACTTTCTGATAGGAGAACTTGGCATGTTGTATTTAGACAATTAAAAAAATATATTTAGTTCTGTCGGGGGCCTTCTCACCGATGCTAAAACATGATCGGTGGATGTACTCTCCGACACCACCGATACCTTCCCTCATCCAAATTTTTTAATCCTTATCTTTCACAGTTTTCGATGATTACATCACCCTTATACTCCTATGTGTCAGTCAAACCCTTGACCTTCCACATACCCTTTCTCATGATACTTCAATTTTAACCACATCTTTTCCATCCATAATCATTCCCTTTTTCAAATTAATTAAATATTAATTTAAAAGACCATTTGCCTTCTCTTTCATAATCGTTGCCGCCCAAAACCACTTCGCATCCTAACTCTATAAATACAACCCTTCTTCCTCATTCCTTCTTTTTCACAGAAATCTAAACTCTCGATCACACTCTCAAGATCATCAACCTGCAACTCTTTTCAACAATGGCTTCTTCAACCACTTCCAAGGCTACCAATTCCACAAAGATCGTCAAGGAATCCCCTACATGTTTTGAAGACCTCAAGTTCAATCCTTGCAATCATGTTGCAAGGTTTGAATCCGATCCTGCTCATCCCGAATTCGCTACGGTAACCAAATTCTTGACCCGTTCTCCTCTTCTTCATGCCTTCACATGCAATCCCAAAATGAGCAAAATGCTCATAGGAAACTTCTAGCTAACCTGTGTGTACGACCCATCCAATGAAGCCATTCATGCCTCCATACTTACTAATGAAGAAGGTGATCACGATCTCTCCTTTGGTGTGGATGATGTCCGCACTGCTCTCAAGATATAAGCCTTTTCCGAATACGAAGACATGCACGTCGACAATGCCCATGCAGAGGTGGTAAATACCATTAGGTATGTAGATAAAACTGATGATAAATCCTCCAAATCTGCCAAAGGTCCAGGTACCCTTATTAGAAACAAAATGGGAGGGGTCTGGAATTTCTTCTTTGCTCATGTTATCTATTGCCTCTCTCACAAGACCAGTGGTCAGGATCAGTCTCCTTCCTACATCACTAAGCTTCCCCATGCTCTTATCTTTCAAAGGAAAATAGACTTCGCTCAGTATTTTTTCACTGAACTGACTGAAGTAGTATAGCACCTGAAAAGATGTCACGTGGCCTATCCACGGTTCATCTCGATGATAGTTCAGCATAAGCTCGGTGCTGCATTGGACGCTGATCGAAAGTCCAAATCTCCCAAGTTCAAGTATGATTGGTCCGCTCCTATCGTTGACCAGAAAACTCTTGATGTGGCTCCTCTTGCATCCGATCTACCACTTCGCCCAGGTATGATAACTTTTGCTCATTCTCCCGAACTATTCTGGGGGGACGCCGAAATCGAAGGGTTTGTACACCCGGAGATTCCGGAAGTCTTTCCAACCATAGTGGCCCCTTCTCCCCGTTCCCGAGTTAAATCGGGTGGCGCCAAAAAGAAAGCATCTCGGGTCACCGACACCTCCGTGTCCGCTTTCGAGACTACGCCTCTGAGAGATCCCTCGGAGCCTACCCAAGTCTCATCCCCTTCTCATAAGCGGAGGCACTCTAAATCCCCTCCGAGGTCTCATCCAAAGAGGTCTCGGACACCTTCGGCCAAGCCCCACAAGCCAATTGGCGGTTCTCCAAAATCGACAGTTGTTGAAATTGTCCCATCCGGGCCACGGGAATCTGCAAAACCCCAAACCGGCTCCTCCGTGGTCTCTCGAAAGGTCTCGGTTGTATTTCAGAAGAACCCACCTTTGACCTCATCACCCACTTCCTTGGGTGGTGCAGATGACTTCGGGGTCTCTCCCCTCGAAGGCTCCGAGTTTGCACTACACAACCTTACACCCGATCGTTATGAGATAGATGATGCACAGCCCATTGGAGACTCGGGCTCTCCAAATAGGGCCTTTTTGGATTTCTTATTGGAAGATACACGTTCCCCCCGAACGCATACCAGCGACAACATCATGGTCACCGAAATCACACCCTCCCTGACGCCTCCATCCCCTCCACTGATCCATGTCTCACCGACGTATCCACCCCCTTCACCAACCCATGTCTCACCGACGCATCCACCCCCATCACCGACCCATGTGTCACCGAAACAACCCTCACCGACGGGTTCCCTCACCGATCTCATTCCTCCACCGGCCACGAAGCAAATTCCTCTTCTGAGGATAGCTCTTCCCCATCTCTTTCACCACCACCACCACCAAGAGTATTGTTCCCCGACCCACTATCTAATCACCCTCTTTCCACCGATATCCCTCCCGAAAGATCACTTCCCCACACTCCCCTCTCACCTAATGCACCCAGATTCCAACTTCACAATGTTGGTCCATCCTCCACCACCGATGTTCGTCTACCCAGTGATCTTATCACCGAAGTTCAGGAAAGTTCTCGCCAGTGTCGGATGGTGGGTACTCAGTTTGAGGCATTCAAACAGGCCACCATTACTATGCTTGCTCAAACACATGACAGGGTCCGAATTTTGGAAGATCAGCAACCTCAACTCTTAGCATCTACTCTTCAGAATCTGCTTCGACCCATCACCGAAAGTATGGCCACTTTTAGCCAGAAGTTTGAGAATCTTAACACCTCTCACTCCAACTTGGCCTTGTCGGTGGCTTCTATTAAAGCTTCTACTGATTACAAAGACTCTGAACTTGCTCGGCTTCTTGCTCGAGACACTCGGCATCAGTCTCTTCGCTCTTCTCTCACCGAATCTCTTCAAAATCTTCATCGGAAGGTTGACTCTCTAAACAACAATCTGGATTGGGATTTCAATCTGGGTGATTTTGCTTTTGACAGGAATGACAGGGATAGAATTCGGTATATTCAAAGCTCGGTTGATCGCATTGCTGTACATTTGGGTCTGGAATCTGTGGTTGTTGCTGAGGGGGAGAGAAGCCTCCCAAAGTCCCCGAAAAGGCCTTCTGTTAGGCATATTGACAGCAACAGGCCTCCATCAGACCCCACCGACAAATCAACAATTCGATTCTTCAAACCCAAAATCCCCACACCGAATACATCGGTGGCCACCTCAACAGCTGCTCCAACACCGACACCTTCATCGATTGCATCTTTGGCATCGACTACTACCATCACATCGACTTCATCGGTGATCAAACCCACACCGATCCCATCAGTGATCAAACCCTCAACAACTCAAATCCTATCGGTGGAGAAAACTACAACAACAGTTGAGGGGGAGCAAAATGTTTTGGCCACTACACCAAAAGACGAAGGGAAGAAAGTCATTTCGGCAGAGGATGAGGCCAAAGAAGAGAAAAGAAAGAAAGAGTTGGCCAAGTATGGAACTCGACCTGCCGATGCTCAAACCCTTAAACTCAAACCTCCCCCCAAAGAAGCTATATCGGACTTGGGTCTATCTCCCCAAGAAATTGAGGAGGCTAGACTGGCACAAAAAGCCTTGGATGACTCTAAGGCACTATCTCTAAAAGTTGCCAAAGAGGAAGCGATCAAAGCCAAGTCCACCGATCCCATTCTTGCCCAAAAATCTGAGCTAGGCACCATTGAAGAAGAAAACGAAGAAGAAGTTAAGTGGTACAAGAAAACCATGCACTACCGAACAAACAGGTCTCCTATCTCATGTGTAAAGATTGCCACTTCCAAGCTCAATCCCACCGACATCAGGCTCATCATTGAAAGAGAGGATGGAATCTCAATGAGTATCAGAGATTATCACCTCAAGCAATTCGGTCTCTCGGAATGGTTTGAAATTTCCAGGCTCTTGGTGAAATGTGTTAATCCCAAGAAAGACATTTTTATCAAGTACATCGATGGAATGATAAACGAGATGAAAGAAATAAAGAAGAAACACAATATTGTTCTTTCCACCGACGAACGTGCCTCTCTTCAATCTCTAAAAGAAGATGTTCGACTTCCCATGACCAAAACCCAATCGGTGAAAGACACAGTGTTTAAAGAAATGGCTTCTAAAGGAAGAATCCCCTATGTGGATAACCTCAACTTGTCCATCCCAGCCTCCATCGCTTATCCCTCTACCACACTTTGCATCTCACCAGTTCCTGGCCTCTTCTTCAAAGATGCTCTAGGCCACCGACGCTTCTTCAGATTTTCTCAGATCCACCTAGCCGACGTCACCTTCTTACATGGCATCTCGAACCTCATGCCACATATTAAAGAAGCTCAGATATACTATCAGAACATCACCAACGAAATCAAATGCCGTATTCAAAAACCAAGGAAATGATCTGGGTGCTATCTTTCTATAGGTACTTGTAAATTTTCTTCATTTTCGAATGTATGAAAACTTTACATGAATGCAAGTACTTTTCATCTATTTGAATTTCATTGTTGCACATATTTATTTTCCTTACTTGTAAATATTGGATACACTTAACAAATCCATAAAAGACAAAATAGATCAAAAAGAACAAAAAGAATGGTCTATGTGAAAAGAACCCAAAAAGAGTAAAAAGGGTCAAAATGCATTTTATTTTCAGATACTATTTAATATTCTAAGTATGGAGCTCAAATTCAAATAGGGGGAGATTGTTGGGTCACCAAAGATTTGAAATTGACCCACCGATTTTCACACCTAAAATCTTACTTAGAATATTTCTCTATGGTTTTTTGTAATGACTTTGATAAGATAGCAAATGTTCGGTGAAGTCGAAGATCAACCAAAACCAAGCTTGAAGATATTCTCATTTGTGGAAGTGAAGAGTAATCTTCTCAACAAACATCAAGTCATTGCCCACCGATGATCTCTATGCACATCGGTGGACAACTCCCACCGATCCATCCCTATGATCGGCCAACAAGAGTCCCACCGATAATAGCCTCAAATCGGTGGGAACTCAGTAATCTTCATGGATGCAATTTTCAAGATGTCTCACCAACCTCAAAGCTCAAGTCGGTGGAATACCATCGGTGGATTTGTTCTTGGAAAACACATCAAGAAGATCATTTATTATGGGACAATATCTATTGCCAGGTAAAAGTGACTATTTGTCGTTTTATCCATTATCAGATAAAGTCTCAATCAGCATGGGTATTCTTCCTAGTACCAAGGAAAAGGTAAAAATGAGACATCAACTTTTCAGAAGTCAACACCTACTTTGAATCTCCTGATGACAAGTGTCCTAAGCATTTAATGCTTCTCACACTATAAAAGGAGGAAGAAGCTCCCCATGCAAATTACGCTTTCTGGAAGAATTTCTCAGTGCAATCATTCTCCATCTCTCAAGAACTTTATAGCTTTGATTCTAAGTGTTCAAGTTGTTTTGTTTTCAGTATACTTTGTGAAAGATTGTTAGAATAGTTTTACCTGTTCTTTTCCGCAACAGTCTTTATTTTCTATGTGTAATTCTTGTTGAAAGATTTTCAATAATAGAATTAAATTAAGTAATTTTTGTGTATTGTATTCAACCCCCCCTCTACAATTCTTGTGCTAGCCATTTGGGACTAACAATTTTGAATACTGTGTTATTCGTCATGAATAGTGAATGAACGTTCCCCTTTGTTATTCATACTGAATATGGACAGCAGGAAACGTGCATACATATTCATACTGAATATAACACATACATAGCATTCCACGTAAAAACGGTTAAAATGAAGAAAAAACTATATCGAGATGGATGTCATATCGAAGAGCACGAAATTCTCGTTTTTTATGTAATTTGTTTGATTAAAATATTATTAATTTTTAAGATAATTTATTTTAAACTTTAAGGGGTAAACGTTTTTTAATTAAAAAAGAAAATAAAAAGTCAAAGATGGTAGGCGCTAATTCAAATTTCCATATTTGTCCCTAATCACTTCTCAATTGGTTTCATTAAGTTTTAACCATTAATTAGTTTTTCAAATCTTGATCAATGGTTGTGACTTGTCCTCATGTTCACAATTGAAAATGAGTTTTCATTTGAACCCACCCCTATATATATATGGGTTAAATCAAATGAGAACCACAAATATGTTATAAACCGCGAGAAGCGATATAATGTAACACCTCATGTCCATAAAAATCTGATTATATTGAAAGTTGGGGGCTGAAGTGTGAAATGTGAAAACTTTAAGGATGGATGAACAATTTAGGAGAATAAAACCCTCCTAAAAACCCTATTTCTGATTTCATACGTTTTGTGGAGGCTTGAGAGAATCAGAGAGAAAGAGGCTTGATTCTTCATTGGAAGTGTGGTGGAAAGAGTTACAACAAAGGATTTGAGCCATCATCTCTAAGGTATGATCTCTCATTCTTCTTCTCCTTCTTCTCTATGTTTGGTTAGACTAGCTTATGGTTTGGGAATTTGATAATCAACTTGATATTGGGTTTTAATCCATAAGAGAGAAGGCAAAAGAGTTTGGGATTGATTCCTCATGAGTTATGGTTTAACCATTGAGAAACTTCATCATTTTTCATGGTAATCTATGTAAATGGCAATGGTTGGGTTTTAGAGTTTTGGGGGTTTTAAATCATGAATCAATGGATGGATGTTGGTGGGGAAAATGTGTTTTTGATGTTGGTTTTTGGTTCCTAAAGGTTTGATTAGTTAAAACTATTGATTTTGGAGGCTTACAATCAATTTGGAGCATTTTGGGGGTTTTGGAGTTGAGATTTCGGGCTGAAACTGTTGTGCAGACTTGGGAGGGTCGAACAGGAAGTTGCACGGTTTCCACGCAGTTTGAAACCACGTGGAAAGTGGCGCAAGTCCTTGTTTTGTGCACCTCTTTCGGTTCGCTTCGTTTTTCGGGTCTAGAATCGAGGCATCGTTTGGGGGTTTGCTTTAGGGGCTTAGTAGAGATGTTTTGGGATGTAATTAGATGGTTTAACACCATTTTTATGGCGTCCAATTCAGGTGTTCGGTTTGAGCTAAAGTGGGTTTCGGAGCGTGTGTCGATTTGCTAAAGCTCAGGTGAGTTCCCTTAACTCTTTTGGTGCAAATGAAATGTTTTGCTAAAGTTTTCATAACTGAATATGGTATTGAGCATGATGTCATGGTTAAACACTTTGAAAATATTTATTATTACATGATGTGGAAATGTTTGATAATGCATGCAAATTGTTTATACGTTCTTTCCTACGTAAGCGTTGAATGCATGTTCTTGTAAGTTGTTGTTATGTGTGGGGTCGGGTTGCACAATGGGGAGGTGAACCTCGGATTGTTGAGAATCCTTGGAGAGTTGATTGGACCGTGTGCCTCGAATCCGTTTCTTGTGCACACGGGTATGGCATCTACTGGGGGGTCGTGGGGATCTACTGGGGGCCCCGAGTGTGGACATCACATGAGGTGATGGGAGTTGAGACCACTGTGAAATACCCTTATGTGAAGTCGAGCATTTAAACTGAAATTCCGTTTATTATTGTAACCGTTGAACGTTTTAAATTACTGTTTGTGTGGAACTGTTTTTAAAGAGGGAATTCACTAGACCTCATGGTCTAACCCTCGCTTTTCAAAAATAAAAACCATTTTCAGGTTAGAGTTTTGTTTGGGGTTTCATCTAGAGAAGATGAAAAGAGGTGACGCCGTAAAAGAGGAGTAGTCTAGTGGTGGCTTGCAGTTCACCGTCGGGTTTCCTGTAGCATCTCAGTTGTGAAGGGGTTTATCCGCTGCGTACTTAGAGTTAGAATCGTTGTAATGTGTATAATTTTGGGACCGTTTTGGTTGTAACTTTATGAATTATGTTTATGGAAATTTGGGTTGTTACATATAAAAAATAATTTTTACATGATATTTTTCCATCAAATGCTAGGATTTATTATATTTTGCTTCACATATATTTGTTTCATAATATGATAGTTTCACATGGATTTGCTTCACAATGTGAATATTTTTTACGAGTCTTTTTCATTTCACTAGGTGAAACAAAATTCGTTTTTCACATGTAATCTTTTTACAAGGTGAATACGAACATATGTGTAATAATATCTTAAATCATAGGTTTTGATGAAAAAAAATCATGTAAACAAATATTTTTATATTGGTTCTCACGGGTTTGTAACATATTTGTGGTTCTCATTTGATTCTCGTCACATATATATATAGGACGATAATCAAATGAGAACCACAAAAAGATTGAAAACCGTGAGAACCGATCTAAGCCCTTATTTAGTTTTGATCACATGGTTTTAATTGAAAGTTGTTTCACCACATGAAAAGGGCATAATGGTCATTTTGGTAACAAAGATTCACCATATGAAACACATTTTCAGCATCCTATTTCACCTCATGAAGTAAAATACAATTTTCATTTATTTGCTATTTCACCACATGAATCCTACATAATTATCATATTTCACCACATGAATCCAACATAACTTTTATATTTCACTAGATGAATCCAAGATAATTTTCATATTTCACCACATGAATCCAACATAACTTTTATATTTCATCAGGTGAGTCCAACGTAATTTTCATATTTCACCACATGAATCCAACATAACTTTTATATTTCATCAGGTGAGTCCAACGTAGTTTTCATATTTCACCACATGAATCCAACATAACTTTTCATATTTCACCACATGAATCCAACACAATTTTCTTTTATGTGTTGTTTCACCACATGAAATCAAACACAAATCTGGAAAATAAAAAAACCCCTAAATTTGTTACTTTACTATGGGTTCGATTTCACCCTATGAAATCAAACACAACTTTAGGAAACAAAAACCCCAATCTGATACAAAGCTAACGTATCGATTTATGTAGTAAACAAAAAGGATATGAACAAACCCTAGATGAAAATTAAAATCAACTCAAACATAACTTCGTGTTACTTCATTCTATCAATATCACTAAACAAAATCACAAACAGTTAAACCAAATCGTCTCTGAAATTCAGATCTGAGAAAGGCTTGGGTGAAATCGATGATTACTCGGAAGAAACGGAACAATGTCGAAAAACTTCGATAATAACTCGTCGTCGTTCAGATCACAGTACTTTTTGCCAGATCTGATGTTTTTTCCGGTGTTGTCGATGTAGATGGTCGTCGGTGATGAAGATAGTCGCCGGCAATGAAGATGGTTCTTGGTACTGGGATGTGTGTGTATGGGAGAGAAGATGAAGTGATGAATGATGGGAGGAGAACGTGTGAAAGAGACGTGTAATTACAAGTTTGTCCTGGAATTTTTTAATTAGATGTGAGATTAGACCCCATTTTCACAAATATTACAAAAACTGCCACCATGTTTAATAGCCTTTGATTAAAACCTTTGGATGTTTGAGATTGATCCTTATGGTTCTCAATCTTTTTTTGGTCCTTACATGATTTAACCCCTATATATATATAGGGGCAGGTTCAAACGAGAAGGCAGTCGATTTGCAAGAAGACGAGAAGAAATATGGGTCACATAATCTATTAATTAAAAAAATTATAAAAAATAAATAATATTTTTAAAAATTACGATAATTATTATTTTGTGTTAGATCAATCCTTAAAAATCTCATTATATCTTTTAAATTTATTTATTTTTTAATTCTTATAAATTCATAATTTTTTTTATCAAGTTTATATAATTTTTTCTAGATACATTTTTTGTAAATAAAAAAATCATAATTTTCATCAAATATCACATGTGATATCTACAATTAATTTATTATTTTTTCACAAATTTATCTCTCATTTGTGGATCCATGTTTTTAATCATATGTGATTAAGTTCGTTTAACCCGAGTTGTGCTTGAACGCCAACTATATGATTACCCGACATATCATATAACTTGAGGGTGTGCCTAGGATCACCTTGGGCCAATGATGGTGTTGTCAGTAGGTACATCTCATCCTAATGTGCGTTCATTTCTCATCCAACGATTGATGACCATTTCTTACGCTTCTCACATTAACCTCAACTTTTTATCGGAACTCAACTATATATATATATATATATATATATATATATATATAAGAAGGTTCAAACGAGAATTGTAACAATTTAAGAAAACACGAGGAGCATTCTCAACCAACCATTTGATTTATTTTATTAAGGGTATATGGGTCATTTTACATTTTCTAATTTAATTCCATATTTTACCCAGATTCTTTCCATCTAATTTAATTCCAATATGAACCCACATTCTTTAAATCGTGATCATGCTTTTCCTTCCCATCTGTCAACTACATTCCCTCCTTCTTATCATTCTAGTTAGTTGTTTTTCTTTTTTTCTTTTTTTCTTCTCTTGTTCTCTGCAAACTCTTTTTTGTTTTGTCTCCGTAGTTGTTTTTGGTAGTGTTTTCCTCTTCCTAGAGGAAGTACCTAAAATCCAATGAACTATATAAAAAAATTAATTCATGTATCAAATCATATATGATTAGTTATGCATAACCATATCTACAAGCCTTGCATCACATATAAATAGTACATCACATATGATTTTTCATTGAAACACATATTCTAACAACAATATTCATGGATCAAATCATATATGATTAGTTATGAATAACCATATGTACAAGCCTTACATCACATATGATTCATCACTTGTATCAAATCATATATGATTAGATATACATAACCATTATCTATTCCTAACAGCAATGTGTATCAAATCATATTACATATACATAACCATATAGGCAAGCCTTACATCACATATGAGTTTTCATTGTAACACAAATTCTAATATACATAATCATTATTTATTCAATGTGTATCAAATCATATATGATTAGATATACATAACCACATAGACAAGCCTTAAATCACATATGATTTTTCATTGTAACACAGATTCTAATATACATAACCATTCTTTATTCAATGTGTATCAAATCATATATGATTAGATATACATAACCACATAGACAAGCCTTAAATCACATATGATTTTTCATTGTAACACAGATTCTAATATACATAACCATTCTTTATTCAATGTGTATCAAATCATATATGATTAGATATACATAACCACATAGACAAGCCTTACATCACATATGATTTTTCATTGTAACACAGATTCTAATATACATGACCATTATTTATTCAATGTGTATCAAATCATATATGATTAGATATACATAACCACATAGACAAGTCTTACATCACATATGATTTTTCATTGTAACACAGATTCTAATATACATAACCATTATTTATTCAATGTGTATCAAATCATATATGATTAGATATACATAACCACATAGACAAGCCTTAAATCATATATGATTTTTCATTGTAACACAGATTCTAATATACATAACCATTATTTATTCAATGTGTATCAAATCATATATGATTAGATATACATAACCACATAGACAAGCCTTACATCACATATGATTTTTCATTGTAACACGGATTCTAACCATATCTACAAGCCTTAGTGCCTTATCAAATCATATATGATTAGATAAATCACATGTATCAAAGTTAACCACATAAACAAATCACATGGACAAATCCTCTCTGCTGATGAACGAATCACAAAGACAAATAAAATAGCTTGGAACAAATCACATGGGATAAATCGTGGTTTATATAAAGAATAAACTACGATTTTTTTAGCTTTTGATGAACCGACGGAAGAGGAAGATGAAATCGAGGGTGTTGCAGCTGGACCAAAGGGGAATGATCGGGGAAGAGGAAGGTACCGGGCACCGACAGACGTCTTTCTTTAATGTCTCTGGTGGACCTCAGGCAAACACACATGGATGAACCACACCTTTCATCTCCATTTCATAGCTAACCAGACCCTCATCTGTTTCGTCTCATGCGTCTGTCTCTCCTCCGATGAATCGATAAATAGAGAGAGCTCTGATTTCTCTGTGAAGCGTCAATGAATAGAGAGAGAGAGCTCTGATTTCTCCGATTTGGTTTCTCTGTGAAGCGTCGATGAAGAAAGAGCTCTGATTTCTCTGACTCGATGAAGATAGGAGGGTTCAACTTTTGCTATTGTCTTTTGCTATTTTGTACTATTTTGTACGATAAGATATACTTGTACAGGTGGTTTTTTACTATTTTACCCCTAATTTAATGAGCACGCGTCTTTTTCAGTTAATTGCAATTTTTTTTCATTTTTTCCCATCTTTTAATCACAACCACTCAATTAATAGACCAAGGGCTGAGATGCATCCCTTTATTTTCTTATTTAGGTCCCCTCCTCGTATGAACCCACCTCTATATATATATAGAGAGAGAGGCGGGTTCAAACGAGGAGCGTACCAATTTAAGAGAACGTGAGGAGCAATTGACAGTTATGAATCACATGTGATTGGCAGTTGTGGATCACATGTGATTCACAACTGATCTGGAGGAGCAATTGACAGTTATGAATCACATATGATTAACAGTTGTGAATCATTAATGATCCGCGACTTGCCACCTCGCGCCACGCCTCGCGCCACATCTTGCGCGAATTTTCGATTTGTTCCGATTTTTTAGCAGTTGTTGATCACATGTGATCAGAAGCATGGGAGTGCTCCTCACGTTCTCTTAAATTGATGCGCTCCTCGTTTGAACCTTCCTCTCTATATATATATATATATATATTTGAATTGTAAAAAATAGTTATATTAAAAGATATAATCTCAAATGAAAATTGTTTCGAAAATTTTGACGGGTATTTTAGGTATTTCTCATTATTATTAATTTTTATGTTAGTTAAGTGTTTTCTTTAACTTGTGTCACCTTTTTTTAGATATCTTAACAAATACTCAGCTAAATTACATCAATGGAATGAGACATTGAGTTGACCTTCAATTAACTAGTTGTTAGGCCTCCGAGGAGAGAATGATATAATTGACGGGTCAAATTAAATTAGTCATGTCCATGAAAAATAACTTCAAAACAAATATAAAAAATAAGATGAGTCATCAATAAAGGGTGAAACAGATCATGTATTATATTCATTGTATAAAAATCTCAATATTATAGCTCTAGAGCTCATATTTTGGTATGATTATAATACAAAAAGATAGGCCCTTTTATTTTGGTTTTATACAATATGATACATGTTTATCTATAGGCAAAAAATTGATTACCGGCAACCTTAATCGGCTTCACACGGAACATGCCTCCAAGGACACCAATGTGAGGGGGCATTTTTTGGCTCACTCAGCGGTTGAGACTAGTTGAAGGGAGGGAGGGGGGGCTGATATCAAACCCATGTCCTGCTATGTATTTGGTATGAAGTACACGCCGGCTATGAAGTATGGTATATATGCTTATTTACATATAAATAAAATAAAGTTATTTTTAAACTTTTTGGGGTTTTCCATCATTAGAAAAAAGAAATTATCAATCACATACTTGTACTCCAGATTATTACTTTTCTTTATTTTAAATTCATAAACAAGGAATTTTTTTAGATTAATTATATTATCTTATTTTAATTAAATTTATGTTTCCCCACCATCACAAGCAAAGAAACTATTATGCATATATTATGTTGACCATCCACAAATTATGGGGTTTGTCTGAATTGGTCCCTAAAGTCTCTTCCAAATTTTGAATGGGTCCAAAAGTGACTTTACATGCCTAACTTTTGTTTAAAAAACAATGCCTTTTGGTCTTTTCCTTTTCCTTTAATTTGCTTGCTTGCTTGCAAGGCTGTATGTTATGGTCCACCATCATCATCCCATATTCCTCCATCATCACTTTTTTTTCATTATAATTTCACATGCTAACTCTCTTCTTTTTACTATCAATTATGATTTGTTCCAAATATATTTGATAATTAGTCCAGTTGAATTACATGTATTGTTCATTTTTTGACAAGAAAATACTAAAAACCTGGGGTGGACTTAATATAGTATCAAGTTCTTTTTCTTTAATATTATATCCAAACAATTATAATCGGTACAATATATTTTATGTCGTGTACCAACGAACTGTACTTGGTATCAACTTTCTTGGTTTGTACATGTTTTTTTTTATCAACTTCAAGGTATACATATGAAAAACTATTACGCTACAAGAACTGTAGCAAGTTGCAAACAAAACAAAAACAGTGAACACCAAAAGTACATACGAGGCCAGTGAGATAGCTCGTTAACCTCACCAATTTGGTTTTGGATATCTTGTATCCCTTGTTCCCTTTCCTCGATAATAGCCTCATTGAATGCAAGTTTATTACTGTTGTTGTTCAAGTTTCTACATGTATGATTGGAGACGTATTCATGGGCCTTCTGAAATTCTTTTAGAACTGCTTGCAAGTTTAGCATCTGTAATTTTTTTGTTGCCCTACATAATGCAAAAAAATTAAATCATCCACCGTCAAAAAAAGGAGAAAATAAAGATGGGTTTTATGATATACATCTAACTATCTAAGTACAAAGATTTATAGAGATGAAATTGTCGAAAGTAAATAAGAATGGTCGACTATATGTATAACAAATTTAGAAGAATGATCTCTTATATATAAAAGTAAATTATATATCATCTATCTTGTGTGGGTTGCGAGTTGCCGGAGATGGACGAGGGAGATGTATATATGGAGTATATATATATATATATATATATATATATATATGTATGTGTGTGTGTGTGCGTGCAGTGTGTGTTTAAAAAACCATGTTGCAGGTTCCATATAAGAGGAAGAAGAAGCTTTTTTTTGGGGGGTATTAGGGGGTAATGGTGGGGGGTCCATTGTTTTAGATTAGTTTATTAGTTTTTTTATTTTTTATTAGGAAAAAGACAAAAACAAATATAGAAAGACGAAAATACCCTTTAAGTTAACGGAGTTAACAGATTTCGTTAGAGGGAGGGACCTTCTGCGTGTGGTTAGTCGAACCACAGGGACGTCCAGTGTAATTAATGCGAATTAGGGACCATATCCAAAATCTGACCATACCACAGGGACCATTTATGTAATTTACTCATTATATTATTATCAATTTAATTGGTATGATCGATATAGATGTTGGTTGATTTGATTTGATACAAAACGATCATCCCTACTAAAAATATTACCATTTATCATATGGGCTAAATCGTCTTTTTACTATAGTTCATAGTTAAAGGTTTAAAACCAATCATCTTCAAAAAAAAAAAAAAACATGAAACCATAAAACAATATATGTTTCAAGATAGTTTTTGAAAACATCATCAGCACATTTCCTTATGTTCGTAAGATAAATAAGAACACTTCTCTACCGTAAATTTATGTGGTCCTTGTTGAAACCTCCCGACCGAAAAGGCCAAAAATTTATATTTTGGACAATGTCTTTTATACCTAAAATCATGTTATAATAAATAATGATATACATTTTTTTTGGTAATCGTGGGTTTTTGAGTCAGTTTATACGCACCGACTAATCTCTGGACGACTACAAATGACTTTGCAGGTGAGTCTCCATGGCCACAAGAGCTTTGGCAGTACCTAAATTTGAACCCTGGATAAATGAAATTTTCCACTACATTCCCCAAAAGTTTTACCAGCATGCCACAACCCAAATGGTTAATTAAGTTATTGTAAGAAGAAGTTCGTTCTTTTTGTATGACTAGAACAAATAATTTAATTATTTGATGACAGAGAAAAACGGAATAAGGATTTGGGAGCGGTGATGGTAGAGATGAACAAAAGTGTAAAATGGATCGAGTCAGTTGTTTTTTGTTTATGCTCAAAGTCGATTTCTTTTAAAAATCGGTCAAATAAATTGATGAAACAAAATGACAATCATTTAACTATTAACAATTCTACTTTAATGACTTAGAGCATCATTACTAGATAAAATTTAATTAACGAATAAATATATGTATAGGGTTGGGTTCACGTGAGACCAACCTGTTTTCGTGAGACCGTGAGACCAATAAATTAACACTAAACATTCACAGTGATTCATTGTGAAGGTAAGAAAAACAGTGAACCTTCACAGCAAAAACACTGTGAAGGTTTGACATCACAGTACCTTTACAGTCTTTTACTGTGAAGGTTTAGTGTTAATTTTTTGGTCTTACGGTCTCACAGAAATAGTTTGGTCTCACATGATCTCAAGTCTATATGTATATGTTTATAAACAAATAACAAAGATAAAATGATTGGTATGGAATTTTGATCACATGCTATGTATCTCAAATGTTGATATCACATATTGAAACATCAATTATTGTATTATGGAGTTTTGTGTTATTTATTTTTTTCCCATAAATTCTTTTTGTATTTTGTGTTATTTATTTTTTCCCAAACAAATTTAATGAACTATGATAACAAAATTCTGGTATGTATATAGAGGTGAATTCAAACGAGAACGCTAATTATTTAAGAAAATACGAGAACGGTTGCTCATATATAAAATATACATGATTCACGTACAAAATCATATATGATTCATGCGACTTGTCCCGCGATTTTTAAGTCGCAACCAAAGTCGTCTACGTCCAGTTTTTTGCTGTTAGTGTAAAATCACATATGATTTTGTACATGGACGGTCGTTCTCGTGATTTTTTAAATAGTTAGCGTTCTCGTTTAAACCTTCATATATATATATATATGGGAAATTAATTAAAATGCCCCAAGTTCACCTTTGACTTACCGAAATGCCCCAAATCTCTCCCGTTTTGCCAAAATACCCCGCGATCCCGCGATAGGGCCTGTGATTGCAAACCAGGCCCACGTGGCCCGCAATAGGAGCCCACGATGGTGCTAAAATTTTCACTTTTGGTCCCTCCCGCGATGCACCCGCGATTTGGTCAATTTTGGTGCTTTTTGGGCCAAATTTGGTCATTTTTGGTCCCTGTCTTTGCTATAATACAACTTAGGTCCCTTATGTTTGCTAAATTACACGGAAAGATAAAGTAGATAAAATCATGTTATATATAAAAACAAGAGCACTTAGCATTCAAGATTTTTCGTCCCAATCAAGGGAAATCAATGTTCATATCAATGCTATCATATCTTATACTTCAATGTGGTTCTAGCTCCGACGGGCCCTACGTGCTACTTCGTTGGCTGACTGAACGTCTACTCCTTGGCACGCTTGAAGGGGCGGGAGTTGGACACTCTCCACGAGTATGTCCTACTGCTTGGCACCGAGTACATTTTCGTTGTATCGGATCTTCACCACGTGATGGACGTCGGTCGTTCTTTCTTGGTCTCCCGACTCTGTTCTTAGTGTTTAACGGTGGATAGCATGGCGGAAGGGGTCGGGTGGAGACACCCATGATTCAGGGGGTCCAGCTGGATTTATTACCTTCCGGTATGTTTCCCGGTAAGTTTCGGACGTGAAGAAATTTACAGCCAAGTCGCTGCAATCTCTATGACCCATATGCCTTGCAGCAGCCAAGTCGTTCATCTCCAAATGTCGACAACATAGGGCGTGAGGGGCGTTTGGGTACGTGGCAGAGATTGGGAAGCTTATGGAAGGAGCCCTGTCGGACATAAACACCAACCCTTCCGGGTCTCCGATAGATTGTCTCAACATGGACAGAAACCAAGTCCACTCCTTCCCGGTCTCGGGCTTGCCTACTCCGAAAGCTACGGGCACGATGTTGTTATTCTCGTCCATGGCAACCGCCAGGAACATCATACCCAAGTAACGCCCCTTTAAATGGGCAGCGTCTATTACCAACACACGACGCAGATTTTCCAGAAATGCGCGGATCTGCAAAAACGTAGATGGTTTCCCTTTGTAAATGTTATAATTTATAATGTGTAAACATATGAAGTGTTAATATACGTACCACGGGTCCAAGGGCAACGAAGCACAACTCAAAACGTCCATTTGAATCGTTCCTTATCTTGGTGATTGTACATGGATTCTGCAGCTCCAAATTATATAAATACACATCGTTCATACGACTATTCGGGAGTGCCTCTCACCATTAGTAGTGCCCTGCATCGCGCACGCCAGCCTTGGTGGTAACCAATTGTGATCCCGTACTGCTGGTTTATATCGTTGACGATGTCCTTTGGACGAAATGCCCTGCTAGCATCAAGAAATTTGCCTTTCAGTATTGCACCCAAAGTCCTTTTGTTGGCTTGTCGGTGGTTGGGATTCAGTTGCGTCCTCGAACAAGTGTGTTCGTCGTGCAACTTTCTAATGACAAACATCCCTCCTTTAGAGCCCACGGACCTCGTGGATATCCTCCAATTACAATTTTCTCTCCCACATACAACCTCGTATCTGTTTTTGTCGGATTTCTTCGTGTTACTTTCGAAACCCTCTTCTATGAACTTAATTCCGAGTTGTGTGGCCAATTCATCCTTTGAATAAAATACTTCACATACATGTATCCTTCAACTGCGATTATAAGGTGCAGGTTCGTAGGTTTGTGTATGGGTCTCCGGGGTTGGAAGAATAGGAGGCATATCAAAAAAGTCATTTACCTCACTAAATGATTTATTAGTAGGGGTATATTTTTCTCCTTCTTCGTCCCATCACTATCGGTACCTGATCCGTCTATATCAGATCTACCCATTGTGAAAACATGGGTTTCGTCATCAGCAACTCCAGCAAAGCGTTCTTCTTGGTCTTCTTCTTCTTGTTGTTGCGTCTCCGGAACAAAATCAGGATAACAGTCATTAAGACCATATGTATGATCCGAATAAACTGTTGGGTCGTAGGACGCCTGAAATTGAGAATCAGGCTCCTCCACTTGGATTTCGTCATCACCTTCGTCATCGTCTTCGTCGCACACTGTAACACCTCGAAATTTTATCGGTAACACTCCCACTTTTGCTATTTATTGTAATTTAAACTCTTGGGGTAAATCCTTCCTCTTAGAACTTGGTTTGTTGGGATAAGATCTTATTTGAATGATATCAACTATTTAGTTTTGAGGTTGGAATTTTAGATGTTAGGACACGTGAAGTCTTGTTGCAAATATTAGACAAAAGAGAATTTTGGTAAGCGGACGTCCGCTCAGGCCCGTGGCTGAGCATGTTACATATGGGATTCAGAACAGGGCCCCCAAATTTTTAGGGCTCAATTTTTACATGTTTTAGGGCCTTTGTATTCAACCGCATAACTCTAAACCCTCCCCTTCAGTTCAATCGGCCGCTCAAAATCAGGAGTAAAGTTCGCATCGTTCACTTCCTCTTTCCGCTATCTACTCCGATTCAAAGATTATCAGTTGAAATCCCAGCTCAAAATACAGAGATGCCTACTGATATTGATTTGGTTTTAGATAGGCAACTCCAACGGTTCGATTTTAGACTAATTTTATATAATATGGTTCAATTGGAACTTTTATTTTGAATCATTTTACTAACCTGTGTTCATCGAGTTCATCTGCAAGAAGGAAGAAATTGTGCAACAGTGAAAGAAAGAAAGTGGAGCCACAATTGCATTGGTATTGCTGAAAAAAGAAGATTTTTTTACTCTGTTTCGTAGAGCCGTAGAGGAGTTTGGAGCATAGGAGCAATGGAGCCCATTTAAGGTAAATATTATATTATTTTACTTTGTTTTTCAATTTTCATAGGAATTATATTACTAATTTACTACCCTTTCATTCTTGATTCTGTAATATTTCAAAAACTCAAGTTATAATTTATTAATTGGTTTTAATATTGATTTATAAATAATAAAGTCAAGAGTGAATTGCAATTTTGGTCCCTGTGGTTATGTGATTTCTTTGAAAGAGGGACCTAAACTTCAGTATCTCAAGAAGTGGTCCCTCAGTTTTGGTATTTGCTGCAAAATCAGGACCCCAACACTAACTCCGTCTAAATGCTCCGTTAGTGCCAGGGGTAGATTCGTCCTTCCACCTTTTTCCCTCTCATTTTAACCACTTTCGTTCTCCCTACCCTTTACAAACCTGCACCCTTCCCTTCCCTTCCTTCTCCTACCTCTCACTCCCTGGTTTCTTAAAAATCAATTAGACATGGTGGTGTGCTACTGTGGTAGTGAAGCAAGCTTAAAAACAGCATGGACACAAGCAAACCCTGGACGTAGGTTCTATTCTTGTGGAAGTATGGTAAGATCTTGTTTCCTCCATTTTCTTAAGATCCCCTGTTTCCTCCATTTTCTTAAGATCCCCTGTTTCCTCCATTTTCTTAAGATTTCTTACATTTTCTGTTTCCTCCATTTTCTTACAGGGTGGTAGAAGATGTTGTTTTTTTGGATGGTTTGATCCACCAATTTGTGCTCGGGCTATAGATGTTGTCCCTGGGTTACTGAGGACAAAGCATAAGCTTGAAGAAGTTATAAAAGAAAGAGACAGTGAAATTAAGATATTGCAGTTGGTTTTGGTGCTTAGTTGGTTTTTTTGGGATATGCATGTATTCTTGTATGAAGTAGTCTTAGTTGTGTTTGTTTTGGTGCTGTGTTTGTTTTGGTGCTTAGTTGGGTTTTTTTTGGTGGATCAAACCATGTTTGTTTTGGTGCTTTAGTTGGGTTTGTCTTTCTGTTTAAGATCAATGTAGTACATTAGTTAGAATCAATGAAAATGGTTTAATGAAAATCTGTGTTTGACATAATATTTGTGTTTGACATATTTTATTGAAAATCTGTGTTTGATTGAACATTGTGTTTGACATAATAAGTACCAACACAATTATATACATAATATTTGTGTTTGATATAATATACCAACACAATAACATACATATGCTAATAAGCAACACAATAAGTACCAAAACATGAACTTGCATGCCATACATACATATCTATTGTTTGTCAACCATACATACCTACTTATCTTGTCAAATTACATAAGTACCAAAACATTGATTATCAACCATCAACAACTACCATAAACACATAATCATAAGTAGCAAAACAACCACCATAAACATATAATCATAAGTACCAAAAGAACCACCATTGTTTATCAACCATCAACCACCAAGCCCTTGGTTCACAGCAGGCTGTGAAACTCCCCCATTCCCCTGACATGTCCTGGAATTATGCCCCAACTGCTTACACCTAGCACAAGTGACTGTGATCCCTTTCCTTGATAGTGTTCCATCCCTCTTCTGGCTCTGAGTTTGAGACATCTCTTCAGCAGTCTTCTTCCTCTTTTTCTTTGGCCTGCCCACTTGTGTATGATGATCTGGTGGAACCAAAGTGGTCATGCAGTTTGCTTTGTCCCAAAGCATGCTTTTATTGATTGGCTCAATCTTGAAGCTGTACATCTCCCTCCATGTGCTAAGCCTGTATGATAGGTCCACCCATGATTCAGGGTCCTCATTCTGTCCATTTAATGCCATATTCCAGTTAGTAGCCACTGCATGTTTACAAGGAATTCCTGTTAATTCCCACCTTCTACAAGAGCATGTCCTTGCTCTAACATCAACTATGCGCTGGTCATTCCAAGGTCCAGACACCTGTGACAACAAAAATATCAGAACTATATCATGTAGTAGTAAAATTATGCTAAATATCAAAATTATGTAGTGGCACCATACCTGGTACCTATCTCCTCCATTATACACCACCTGGTATTTGCTTGCTTCTTTCTTCACTGACTCCATTATCTTGTTTGCAGTTGGGGTCAGTGGTCCATCACAACCCTCAATCATTTTTAAAACATTTACAATTCTCTTAATAAGATACACCCTAATGTACTCCAAGCAAGAATGAATTGGTTTGTCCCTAGCATCAATGATTTGCCTATTGAATACTTCACACATATTATTTAGAAGCACATCAGAGTGACATCTACCTGTATGCATCACCAAATTAGTTAGTCCTACAGTGTATGCTACCTAATTAGGATAGGAATTAAGACACTATTTACCTGTGAAGTGTGATCTGCTCCAATGTTGGGGGGGTATGTTATTCAACCATGTATGACAATCCTTATTGAATGTTTTTAAGTTCTCCATTTCTGATCTAAATTGGGGGACAGTAGGAGCTGTTGCACACTTCCATAAAAGATCTTTGTATGCCTTACCTTTCCAGCGAAGCTTCATATTTTCTTGTATGTGCCTAAGACAGTATCTATGTTCAGCATTTGGAAATAGCCTTTGAATTGCTGGAAGAATGCCCTATATGCAACAGAATTAAGACATAAGTAAGCTAATTAAGTCATAAGTAAGCTAATTAAGCTAATTAAGACATAAGTAAGCTAATTAAGACACAAATATGCAAGAGAATTAACACATAAGTAATACCTTTTGCCTATCACTGATGAATGTGAAGCTGGAATTGGCTTGAAGACCAAGGTCATCTCCAAGGTACTCTAGGAACCACTGCCATGAACTTGATGATTCAGACTCTACCACTGCATAAGCCACAGGGTAGATGCCATGGTTGGGGTCAATACCTACTGCTGTTAATACTTGTCCAGGAAAAGGCCCCTTCATAAATGTGCCATCTAATCCCAACAAATCCCTTCTACCAGCTCTAAAACCACTTCTCAAAGGTCCCAAACATATGTAAACCCTTTTGAACTTTCTAGTATCACTCTCAGGGTTAGCATCTGCCTCAACCTCCAATTTGACAGTCGTATCTGGGTTGCACCTTTTCACCTCATTTAGGTAATCCCTCAACTGACTATACTGTAATTCATAGTCCCCCCAAATCCTCTTGTTGGCTAACTGTTTTACCCTCATTGCTTTGGAAGGTGATACATGAATTTCAAACTTCTCAGACAAATGGGATTGAATTGATCTCAATGGCATATTTGGATCCAGCTTCAGATGTTCTGTGATATGTTTGGATAGATAACTTGCAGTTGCCATACCTACCTCCCTTGTTTGGAAACATTTGTGAGTGGAGAAATAGGTTTTCACTCTCCACGTTGCTTCCCTTTTAGTAGTTGAGAGGTACAAAACCCATGGACAACTAGGCCCATTGGACTTTCTCCATCTACTCTTTCTGCCATATCCAGGCCCTGTTTCATCCTTTAAGTTAGGAAGTGAACCCCTGCAAACTGCCCTTAGCCTAGTTGCATCATTCTTCACCAGAACTATGTCTCTTCTACTCTCAGTTGCATACTCCTTGATTAAAGACTGGATTGTGTCTTTGTTACCAAATGATTGTCCTATGTAAAAGTCAACACCCTGCCCCTTACAACCTCTATGGCTAACTCCTTTGAATTGACTGGCTAACTCATCTTCAGAATTAAAGTTGTCAATGTCAAAAGGATCTACATCACCATCTACATTCGGGCTTTCACTTTCTTCTCCACCTACTCCCATCCACTCTCCATGTGTATCCACATAATCATGTATTGATAAATCAAATTCATCAATTGAATCATAGCAATTGCTATCATAACTCTCAATAACCCCATGGTTGCCACTCTCATCAGCATCATAGTTTAAGTCCAATCCATGGTTTAAATCAAGGCCATTGTTCAAGTCAACTACATTGTTCAAGGCCACTACATTGTTCAAGTGAACCCCTGAGCTTGTCCTATTTCTGGTAAATCAGATTCCAATCTAAGAAAAGGCATTGAGGAAAAGTGCAAATTATCAAAACTTTCATTCAAATCTATTACATCATCAGTGTTTGCTTTGGCATGTTCTATGAAAACTTCAATCTCTTTGACCCCAGGGACATACTTTTTCAAATTTAAAATATCCTCTTCATTGCTTAAAGGTTGCAACCCATTATCAAGGTCAGTGGATGGAATCAAGAAATTGTAAAACATTACATCCTCCTGTTTGTAACCTAATTCTTTCATGATATTGTGGAAATGATGAACTGTGAGGTGATCAGTGTTTATCAAATCAACAAAATCAACCTTACCATGAACGTATCTCCTTCCAGGAGTATCTGTGAACAAACCTCCATGGTTGATTTTTGTTGTTATCAAAGTTGGGTAAATATCTATCACAAAAGAAAAGCAAAATCAGGTTACAAAATGCATGTAGTGATCGACTGGTGTAAATACTCAAAACAGAGCATAAGAACTTACTATAAACATCTGTCGGACTCCAATCATCATCTAACTCGGTTCTTAAAATCCACGATGATGACATTGTGTTCTTGATGATTATCCGAATGCCTTGAATGAATGTGTGTGAGTGAATGTGTGTGAGTGAGAGTGAGAGTGTGAGTCAAAGTTGGAATACAAATCGGTTCGTAACCTGAGGTGTTTTGTTCAAATGAGAGGGAAAAAGGTGGAAGGACGAATCTACCCCTGGCACTAACGGAGCATTTAGACGGAGTTAGTGTTGGGGTCCTGATTTTGGAGCAAAATTGGAAACTGAGGGACCACTTCTTGACATACTGAAGTTTAGGTCCCTCTTTCAAAGAAATACTATAACCACAGGGACCAAAATTGCAATTCACTCTAAAGTCAATTAGAAATCAAGTTATAATATGAACTTTATACTTAGCTTTTATTTGTTATTTCTTTTGTCGTAGATCGTCTCGTATTTTGGATACATGTGTAATAGGGCCTCCAAAAAGGTTGGAACGGCCCTGCGTCCGCTTGTGCTCATGGTCGGACGTCCGTGTGAAGCGGACTTCCGCATTTCTTCTGCGGAAGCAATAGAAGTATTGGGGCGATGGGAAAGTCTCGGCTAGAGGCCGGACGTCCGCGTAAGACCCCATACAGACGTCCGCGATATGTCTGATGCGAAAATTTGGGTTTTTAGTCATTTGAGACATTCCTTTCTCCCACACATAATCACTCCCACCCAACTCGTCTTTCTCACCCTCTTAGGTGCGATTTTCACACACTTAAGCTTCCCACCCTTTGATTTCAAGAATCAAGCATAATTATGGATCTTGACTCTTGAATCAAACCTCACCTACCACCATAGTTCAAGCTTGAAGGGAGTTAATTGGGATCCTCAAAGGGAAAAGCTCCAAGACCTATCTTCTTCCATTTCTAGGGTTTCTCAAGAAATGTAGGTTTTCACTTGACAAACCTCCTAAGGTGAGTTCATCCTTTTACTTAACCTTATACATGTTAAATAACTCTTATTTACACTTTCAAAACACTTCCTAAATTCATATTTTAAATATTGTTGAGTTTGGACCCAAATCTTACTTTGAGAGATTTTGGGGGTTTTGCTTGAATGGATTTGTTGTAAAGCTAAATGGTGACCACATCTAGTCTCCTTGTGGGTTACTTGATTTTAAACTTGGGATTTCTCAAAACTTGTAAGATTTTACTTATGGAGTAAGAATTCGGGTTTTGGCATTTTGATGGGTTTTGACAAGACACTTGGAATAATGATCTCTTATGTGGTAAAAGTGGTGTTTGGGGAAATTATATGGAACAATGGTACACTACAGGAAAACTTGGATATGTACATAAATGCATACATGTTTATATGTTTATGTAATGGAAATTATTGTTGTTGGTATTTAGTGTTATGGATCCATAGGCACTAGAGTCTTTATGGCCGATGTCGGAACGCTAGTTTTCCACATCGAGGCACGGCTAGGCATCAACGGTATGGTATAAGTCCTACGAGCTTTTACGTCATTGGATTCTATGATTTCATGGGTGTTGGTTGTAAGTAGCCTCACCCGGTATCTAATAGGTGTTGTTATGTATTTGGCTTTACCGACTTATCAAGTGGCTTACTATTCGTGTTCTGTGACTTGTGTTGGTAAGCGGGACTCCCCCGTCAACCCAAAAGGTATTTGTATCATTACAATGTGCGATAATAATTGCGATATTCTTTTAATTGCCGATTTATAAAAGAACTAATTATTTATTCAATTTAAGTTGTTGTACTCACTAGGCTCTAGCCTAACACTTTTTCTTGTAATGACATGTATAACAGGTCATTCTAGTGGTGGGGCACCTCGGGCTTGAGGGTGGAGTGTTGATGTGACGGTAGCATTTTTGGATGGACATAGAGGCGAACCTTTGGTGTATAGTTGATATACTTTTGAGAACGAGATAGTGACACCCGTTTATAATCTGAACTTTGATAGTCTAGATTAGTAGGTTGTTGGGTTTATCCTGTTCGATTATTTTGTATTGTAAACGTCGTGCTATATTTCCCCTTTTGGGTGATTTGTCTATGTCATTTTAAGTATTATTCCTCAATTATTCAGGTTTAAATTTATTCCATTCTTAGGGTGTTACACACACCGATGAATCGGCATACACAAAATGTGATGGAGGTCTTTCTGACTGGGCTGCAAATTGCAGAAACCCAGAGATATCTCCAACGTTGGATAACTCCATAATTGACCCATCACCATTTTTAAACACTAACTTGCAAACAGCAGTAGGGTCGATTCCACATTTTTACATGGCGTATGCAACAAAATTCTTATGTGTAAAGTTTACTGGCAATTTTACACCATGCTTAGATTTATAAGCAAAATTCCACTCATTGTTGTTTTGCACCCATTCACCATCGAAACAGAAATATAGCTTAACTTTTGCAACAGATGAACTCATTTTTTCAGTAGTATTTCAGAAAGAAAATACTGAAATAATGAAGAAAGAAGACAAGAAAAGAAGGATGGAATGGATGTGAATTGCAACCACAATGGAATGATGAATGATTATGGATTGCATTTTACTGATATTTATGGATGAAATTTCATTGAGGAAGATGAATTGCAACCACAATTTGGTCTTTCAAGTACAATTCAACATTGATGAAACAAGTCAGTGAATTGCAACCACAATTTAGTCTTTCAAGTACAATAATTGTGGAAAAAAAGTAAAAACATGCAAAAACACGTGAAAAACAGGGACCAAAAGTGAAAATAGGCCCCAAATCGCGGGTCCATCGCGGGCCTGGTCCGCGATCGTGGGCCCCATCGTGTGGTATTTTGGCAAAACGGGAGAGATTTGGGGCATTTCAGTAAGTCAAAGGTGAACTTGAGGCATTTTAATTAATTTCCATATATATATATATATATATATATACATATATAACTTGAAAAAGGTTACATGATTATAGTTGGTAACAACAAAAATACCATCCTTAAAAAAAGACATAGATCATTCACATATCTTAATTTCATCATTTTTTTAGAAAAAAACCGAAATTATGTTGATAAATGATAAGAATCATATAGCAATTCATAATTGATATTACAAGCCACAATTGTTCATTCATTATCTTAGCCCAACTTCACCGTCATCGATCCTCTACCCCATAAGTTAATATATTCGTTCTCTTCTTTTCATCACAATCACATATTCAAATCAACAACAACCCTCAACAAAATAAAATGATGATGGATCATGTGCTAAAAGATGCACAATTTCTTTTCTTTTGATAACATACATTAATTGCAATTAATTCTTTTTTCAAATTAGGAAACATTTCTTAATGGAGAAGCAAAACTTGTTTATTTGAAATTATTAATGAATTTATATACTAAAATCTACCATATTTTGTTTTACATTTTATTCAAATTAATTGTTATTCTTGAAAATGTTAAAAGAAATAAACTTCAAAAAAATGGGCGATTTAGGATATGGTTGTTACGTATGATAGGTTCTCTTGTATTTACATTTTAGTAAATTATGGTATTCTCTTAAACACTTTTACAAGAACAAGATTTATGAGCTCTTGGATCGGTTTTCCATTAAGTCTTGTATTGATTGTATAGATTAATGTATCTGTATAGACTGACAGTTTTTGTTTGAAAGAGTTTTTCCTAGATGGAATGAACGTGTTTTCGAATTATAATGTGTATGTTTAGGAAAAAAAAACTTGGGTTTCTGCATAAAGATCCCTCTATAAGCTTATCGAAGTAGTCACTTTTTATGTCATTAAACCAATATCAAACAGTTATGTATAGCTGACTGAATAAATAACGAGTTCCATTGAGCTCATAACTCATTAAGCTATTAACAAACATACCCTTAGCATTCAATGAAAAGCCGATATGATAGTTCAAAATGCTAATTATTCAATTTTTAATGTAAAAGAACTCTCTTTTTCGCCTACTTTTAATGTATAAAAGAAAAAACAACAAATCTAACTTGACATTTGTTTCGACCATATGCATACAAACGAGTCCCAAAAGAAAGTACGCAAACAAATTGACGATATAGGAAGAGAAAGGGCTAAGGAAGTTGCTGAAGCAAACAAATATAGTGTTTTAATTGATGAAATAGCAGTATTACATGCATAACATCGTTTAGTGTCTAAATGGATTACTTATGAAGTGATAAGGTTGTTTTAGAAACCATATTAGTATCTTATATGATTGGTATTATTTGAATTTCATTTATGAAGTGTTATGGTGTGATAAAATGGGGCGTGACAACTCAAGGACCAACCCTATAAGGATAGGTCTAGAAAGAACCGAACATGGGTGTGGACTAGTCATCTGGTCCTGATCCTGGTCCTAAAAGTGTCTATATTTTTAGTTAGAACCGGTTAATGAGTGGTTCGGAGAAATATATGTCAAACTTCAAATTGGGTTAGGAAACTACTCTTACAACCACTAGTTGTTAAAACTATGCGATTGATTGTTGCTCTTGTTAAAGGAAAATGGTAAACAAGCCCGTTAAAATTGTTTAGCTTAGATCGGTCCTAATTTTAACATTATCCGTTGAGGGATTGGACTTTTTTTGCTTACCAAACTGTGCCTAAAAACGGATTATAGTGTATCTCTACACTCGGGTATGTAACAAAATATTTCGCTTAGAGTAAGTTTATATCTTCTTACAAATCCATTAAAATCTTTATATGTATAAAAGGAGAATCCATGGTGTCAGGATCGAATCTTAACAAGACAACAAACACTTAGAATTCAGAATTAAAGAATCTGCGGAAAAGAACTTTAATTCTCACAATCAAGAACAATGTAACAGAAAATTCACCACTTTGTATATTCACTAAATCGACTCACAAGATTACAACCAAACCTCAATCTTGTTGAACAGGCTCAACAAGACGACTTCTACTTCTCTAGAAATAGGGTTCTAAAACCTTGAGGTTAAATCTCTCTGAAAACGATATCGAATTCCTTTTCACACGTATATTAACTCGTCTATCATATGTGTTAATAGCTATCTATCAACAAATATATATACAGAATAATTACAAGATAACTATCAAAAGTAACTTGATCTTCTATATCTTCGTTAAACATATCTTGATCAATTCCTTCTTTGTCTCCAGAAGTATCGCATCCCAATCTTAACGAACTCAGCAGTATTAACCTTCATTCTTCATGAGCAGTAGTAACAATCTCCAGCAGTATTAAGTCACGAGCAGTACTAACAGATATTCGATACCAGCAGTACTAACCTTGACTTGCAGTAGTAACTTAGACAAGCAGTACTAACCTCACATAAGCAGCATTAATAATGTTCCAGCAGTTATTAATATCTCAGCAACATTAACTTTGTTCAGCAGTATTAACTTTGTTCTGGCAGCACTAACTTTGAACTAGCAGTACTAACCTTGAACTGGCAGTAGTAATGTTGTTCTGGCAGTACTAACCATACTAGGCATATCTTCAGTTCCCAACAATCTCCCCCTAACTTGACTTTTCAGGATGAGAAGTTAAGTTCTTCAGATGATGCTTCCAAAACCTTAGTCATCAACGCATAGATTTGGATCCAATCCCAGACTTTGATTGAGAATCCTTTTTACAAGGTATCTTGCCATTTTAGAGTCTTTGTCACTTACCAACTTAGCATGCAACATTCCTTTCAACTTTTTCATGCTGTGCTTGTATACAACATCCACCAAATAATATTCATGAAATGCATTGTCAAGAGAGATGACATACACTCCACAATTCTCAATGAGCATCCAGTTGGTAATGACTTGAAAATTCCTTGCCATCAAATGCTGAACTGCTTCTGGTTTGAACATTAAGCACAAGTATTCAAGAACCATCTTTGTGATAGACATACCTTGCTCTGTCAGCATGTTTCCATATAGCCTCATTCCAACTTTGAACATCTCTTCCAGGTCAGATCTAGAGCATGTTCTGATAAGTTTTCCCCAAGTAGGACAAACTTCAAACTTTCCATCTGCCCTTTTTATTCTGATGAACTCCTTTCTTCCATCTTTCAATGTGTCCCAGAAGATGATTTCAGGAGGCATGGAAGACAATGGTGTAGTCTTGATTGGATTAGTATCAACCACAGTAATATACAAATCACATTGAGCATTTGATTGTGATTGTACATTGCTTGGTTGACCTGATGAAGTTGCCACTTCTTCTCCAGCAACTTTTGGTTCAAATTTCTCTTTTACTGCTTCCTCCTGGGCTTCTTCTACTGTTGAATCCACCCTTGGCTTCTTTACATCTTTCTTGTTTGAAGCTGTGGACTTTGTTCGTTCCCTTTTGGTTGACACCATCTTTGTTCTTTTAAAAGTTTTAACAGCTTCAGGAGTGGTTTCAGCTGTTTCTGGTTTGAGGCTCTCAGCAGCACTAACAGTTTCTGCTGCCTTTTGTTTTTCAGCAGCATTATCTGTTTCTACTTCTTTTGCAACCTCAGCAGTAGTAACCGTTTCTGCTGCTGGTTCTGCTTCTGCTTCTTTTGCAACCTCAGCAGCAGTAACCGTTTCTGCTGCTGGTTCTGTTTCTGCTTCCTTTGTAAGATCAGCAGCAGTAATGGTTTCTGCTGCTGTTTCTGTTTCTGCTTCATTTGTAATATCAGCAGCAGTAACGGTTTCTGCTGCTGTTTCTGCTTCCGTTGTAATATCTGCAGCCTCCTCAGTCTCCCCCTCAACCTTATACTCCCCCTCAATGTTTGCATCTTCCATGTTTAGATCTGAGTCTGACTCCCCCTTTTTGGAAGCATCATTGGTAGGGTTTCTTCTCCTAAGGACAAACTGAGCCCTCTTCTTTCTGTGCATCAACTTAGTGATCATCTTCTTTTGCTTCTCAAGCTGTGAGTTTTGATAGAGGACCACTTTCTTGAGTACATCAATTTCCTTTTTCTGATCCATGACCTCAATGTTGATATTTGCAATAGTTTCCATCAATTCCTCGTACGTATATCTATCCTCACACTGTTTAGGAGTTTTTACCTCCCTTAAAGGATCATTGGAAGTTTTAGCAGGTGTCTCTTGCCTAGCAAAAGCACTACCTACCCCCTTGGTTTCTTGGCACCTGGGACCTCTGGATGATTTCTCACCCTGAGTTGCCGTGAGGAAGGGCTTAGTTATTTTACCACTGGCCTTCTCTTTGCTAGCAGAAGTAGTGGCAGCCTTGCTACTCACATGCTCAACCTTCTCCTTAGTGAGCACCTTCTTGGGGTTGGGAGACACCCCTGTGGTTTCCCTTTCGATATTCTCCATTGGAGAATGCTCCAATAGAGGGCTTAAAGGCTTCGGGCTCTTAGGAGATACATCAAGGGAAGGAACCTTGTGTACCTTTCTTCTTTCAAACCTTTTGGTTATTGTGGGAGTGGGTCGTTCAAGAATGGACTGAGGGATGTCTTTTGAGATGGAAGGTTGGGGTTGGTCATCAGTGGGTGTGTCTAATGAGGGCCTTGACCCTGATGCCATACCTTCAGGTGTGTGGGACACAACCATCATTGTAGAGAACAATGGTGTGTCAACTCCTTCCGAGTCCCTAGGAAGTCTTTTCATATTTGAAAAAACCTTCCCTTTAGGGGATTTTGGCACATATACCTCATCAAATTGAGGCATATCCATCAATTCCTTGGTAATTACTTCCTGAACAAACCTTGGATACATATAGAAACGCTTTTTGGATTCCAGGTTTGCCACAAGATCATTGAAAATCATTTGAGAAAAATTAAACTTCCTGTTAGTGGCTAAGCAGACTAGAGCATAAGCAATAGTACTGCTGACTCACTCCATCCAGTAGTTTTCTTTGAAATACAATGCATTAGGGTATGAACAAAGAATCTCCATTGAGTAAAAAATTTTGACTTGTAGAATTTAAAAACTCCAATGGGACCTTCATACCCCATTCTTTGTAAAGTTGAGAAGAGTTCTTCATTGGGAATAGAAGATATACCTGAGGCATCATCCAATCGAAGAGTGATGCGAAGAAGTTCTTCTGAAACTTTCAAGGGTTTGTCACATACCCTTGTTTGAATGACTTTCTGCCCATCTTCTGATTCCACGGTGGCATTGGCCCAGAATTGCGTCTGATGCTCGATGTAGATAGTCGGATTCACCGTTAGGGCATACGAAATATGAGTGGACTTGAGAAAATCCACAATTTCATGAAATCCTTCGGCCTGCTTCGGCTTCTGAAGCATTGCAATCTCATTATGCTCGTCGACAAACTCCATAATCATTGTGCTTCCTGAGGATTTGTAAAGAAAACACAGAGATTCTAGGGAGACTAGGTTAGAACGAGAGAGACGAAGTTAATGCGAAGAGTCGTTATGAACTTTGGCGGGCAAACAGGGGTATTTATAGCAGTATTTGCCCTAGATTTTCAAAAGCAGTATTAACGACATGAGCAGTATTAACCACGAGGCAGTATTAACTACTCATTGGCAGTATTAACTGTGCACTAGCAGTATTAACTACTGAGCAGTATTAACTACACAGCAGTATTAACTACTGAGCAGTATTAACTGCAAAGCAGTATTAACTTCAAAGCAGTATTAACTGCAAAGCAGTATTAACTGTGCACTAGCAGTATGAACTACTGAGCAGTATTAACTGCAAAGCAGTATTAACTACTGAGCAGTATTAACTGCAAAGCAGTATTAACTACTGAGCAGTATTAACTGCAAAGCAGTATTAACTACCAGAACACTGGCAGTAGTAACTCTGCACAGGCAGTAGTAACTACACTTACACTTTTCTGCACTTGGTAATCTGAGGGAAAACAGAGGATCCTGAGAAAGAGAGTTAGTAGCACCAAATATATGAAGAAATACAGGTATAAAAACAGAAAGTCATGAATTTATTCTAGGTTGATCATGCCCACACTTGTTACCAAAAAGGTGAATCTACCCACATCAAAAGCTTTTGTGAATAGATCAGCAAACTGGTCATTTGTATGAACTTCAGCAACCTGAATTAATTTCTTTTCATTGCAATCTCTTATAAAGTGATACCTTATCTCTATATGCTTTGTTTTTGAGTGTTTGACTGGATTATTAACAATGCTAATAGCACTGTTGTTATCAATGAAGATTGGAGTGTGAAGAAATGTTACCCCATAGTCCAACATCTGATTCTGAATCCATAGAACCTGCGAGCAGCAGCTTGCAGCAGCTATGTACTCAGCCTCTGTGGTAGATAAGGACACCGTGGTTTGTTTCTTACACTGCCAAGATACTAGTCTTGTACCCAAAAACTGACATCCACCTGAAGTAGACTTCCTATCCATGTTAGCTCCACCCAAGTCACTATCTGAGTATGCAAGCAAGTCAAAAGATGATTCATAAGGATACCAGAGACCTAGTCTAGGTTGCCCTCTTAGGTATCTGAAAATTCTCTTGACTGCATGAAGATGAGATTGCTTTGGTGTAACTTGAAATCTGGCACAAACACACACTGAAAACATAATATCTGGTCTAGAGGCTGTGAGATACATGAGAGATCCAATCATTGATCTGTAATGATGGACATCCATATCCTCCCCCTCAAGATCAGCAGTGAGCTGTTTGTGTGTCTCCATAGGTGTGCTTGCTGGCTTTGAGTCTGATAAACCAAACTTGTCCAGGATGTCTTTCACATACTTGGATTGGCTAATAAAAATCCCATCTTTCCTTTGTTTTACCTGAAGCCCAAGAAAGAAAGTAAGTTCTCCCATGGAACTCATCTTGAAGCTTTTGTGCATTAACTCCTCAAACTCTTTACACATTTGATCATTTGTGGATCCAAAGATGATGTCATCCACATAGATCTGAACAAGTAATGTGTCTTTCTTTCTCCTTTTGATAAACAGAGTCTTGTCAATTACTCCTCTTTCAAAGTCATTTTTCAAGAGATAGGTAGACAGGGTGTCATACCATGCTCTTGGGGCTTGATGCAAACCATAAAGAGCCTTCTTCAACTTGTATACTCTGTCAGGGTGCAATGGATTCTCAAATCCAGGGGGTTGACAGACATATACTTCTTCCTCAATACTTCCATACAGAAATGCACTTTTGACATCCATTTGGTACACTTTGAACTTCATGTATGAGGCATAGGCTAGAAATAACCTGATTGCTTCAATCCTTGCCACAGGAGCAAAGACTTCCTCATAATCTATTCCTTCTTCCTGAGTGTACCCTTGTGCAACCAGTCTAGCTTTGTTTCTGATCACAATCCCTCTGTCATCCTTCTTGTTCCTGAAAATCCACTTGGTGCCAATTGCTCTATGACCTTTTGGAAGGTCTACCAAGTCCCAAACATCCTGTAATTTGAACTGTAGCAGCTCCTCTTGCATTGCCTCTATCCAGCTTGGGTCTTTCATAGCATCATAAGCCTTTTTGGGCTCAATCTGGGATAGAAAGCAAGTAAGAACATTGTTAACTGTATTTTGCTGCTCTTGCAACTCTTGGAGTCTGCTTTGCTTTCTAGTCATCATGGGAGATGCAATATCTCCAATCACCAACTCAGGAGGATGATTTTTCTGAGTTCTTGTTGGATGACCAGCTTCCTCTTGTATGTTCTCATCTAGATTTGACTCATGTAATTCTGGATTTGTTTCTGCTTCTTCAGTCACCTCAGATTCTCTGGAATTTGGGCCTGAAGACTGATTTTCCTCTGCTCTCCTCTCTTCTTCATTCTGAATAGGTTCAGCCTCCTCTTGTTGTTCACAGAATTCAACAGGATCAATGGAAGGGAGTGGAAATATCACAGATTGAATTCTGTGTTCTGATGTTGGTGTATCCCTTTGTCCTGCATATACATCACTACTGAAACCCAAAGAATTAGTGAGTGAATCAATGTCAAATAGCCAATTAGGACCTGAACCAATAGGATTTGGTGTGTTCTCATTGCATTTGACATTGTCACTTTCTTCAATTATTCTAGAAGAGGTATTAAAAACTCTGTAGGCCTTACTCTGAGATGAATACCCAACAAGAAAACCATCATCTGCTTTGCTATCAAACTTACCTAAGTGAGATTTGGTATTGAGAATAGTACAAGGACATCCAAATGGTTTGAAAAATCCAATATATGGTTTCTTTTTATGGAAAAGCTCATAAGGTGTCTTGTTTTTAGGCTTTACAACTAAAACTCTGTTTTGAACATAGCAGGCAGTATTAACTGCTTCTGCCCAAAAAGTAATTGGTAACTTTGAATCAGCTAACAGAGATCTAGCAGCCTCAATCAGTGTCCTATTCCTTCTCTCAGCAACACCATTTTGTTGTGGAGTCCTAGGAGCACTGTATTGTCTCTCAATTCCTTTTTCTTCACAAAAGGTGTTTAGATCAAAATTTTTAAACTCAGTTCCATTATCTGATCTAATGACTTTCACTCTTTGATTTGATTGGTTTTCAATTTTGAGAATAAAAGATTTGATCAGTCCACTTGTCTCATCTTTAGTTCTCAGAAAATATACCCAAGTAAATCTAGAATAATCATCAACAATAACTAAGCAGTATGATTTCTTGCCAATACTCATCACATTAGTAGGACCAAACAGGTCCATATGTAACAGTTGAAGAGGATTTGAGATAGTGTTTATCTCTTTGGTCTTATGAGAAGTTTTGTGTTGTTTGCCTTTGAGACAAGCAACACAATGATCATCACATGAATAGACTTTGGATGGCAAACCCCTTACAAGGTTATTCTTAACAAGTTTATTCATTGTTTTAAAGTTCATGTGACACATCCTTCTGTGCCAAAGTGATGATTCATCCAAAGAAGCTTTTGAAACTAAACAATTTAGGGATGAATCAGATGAAACACTTTCCAAATCTAAACAATATACATTATCCTTCCTAGGAGTTCTCAGAAGTATCATGTTTTCATCAACCACTTTGTATCCAGGAGCAAGGATAATACATTCAGAATCAGTAAACAATATGCTATGCTTCTTGTCACAAACCTGTGATACACTTAACAGGTTGTATCTCAATTGCTCAACATAGTACACATCTTCAAAGGTCATCTTACCTTTTGAAACATCACCCTTACCACTTATCTTTCCACCAGCAGGATTATTTCCAAATGCAACATGTCCTCCATCAATCTTTTTGAAATTTTTGAGGCAGGCCATGTTACCTGTCATGTGCCTGGAGCAACCACTATCAACATGCCAAATGCTCTTCCCCTTGAGCTGTTGGTTGCCCTGCACATTAAGATAAATCAGTTAGTTTTATTGGGAACCCAAGCCGAAGTGGTCTTGGGTCTCCCTTGCTCATCAAAGTACTTGCACTTGGTTTTGATTAGATTTTCAAACTTAGGTACTGCAGTACTGGAGTACTTTGTCAATATGATTGGTGTAGCAGCACTAGAAGCAGTATTAACCTTAGAAGTACTAACAGTGCTAGCAGTACTAACACTGGGAGCAGCAGTATTGTTAGCAGCACTATCAGTACTAGCAGCAGTATCAGCAATACTAACGGAGTTAGCAATATTAACAGAGTTAACACTGCTAGGAGCAGTATTAACAGAGTTAACACTGCTAGCAGCAGTATTATCTGAATAGGAAGTACTAACAGTGTTAGCAGCACTAATACTGCTAACAGCACTAACTTTTGAAGAATTACTAGCAGTATTAACACTGCTAGCAGCACTAACTCTTGAAGAAGTACTAACAGTGTTAGCAGTACTAACACTGCTAGCAGCAGTAACTTTTGAAGAATTTCTAGCAGTATTAACACTGCTAGCAGCACTAACTCTTGAAGAAGTACTAACAGTGTTAGCAGTACTAACACTGCTAGCAGCAGTATTATTTTTAGTGCCTTTTGTAACCCACATTGTAACACATTCCTTTTCAGGCTTTTTCTTCATGTGGCTTTTTGGTTCAGCTTGTTTCTTAGCCACATTTGTTCTTGTAGGCTTCCTATAGCCAGAAGGTTTTTCATAACTTCTTTGAAAACTTCTCTTTTGGTTAATAGGATTGAAGAAACAGTATTTGGCAAGATGATTCAGTTTGCCACAAATAAAGCAAGGTTTTGGTCTGTTAATCTTTTGCAGATCAACTCCTTGCCTTAGTGCCCACTGGTTATTCCAATTCTTTTGATTTCCCCTCTTATTATCATGTTTTTGGGGCTGATACTCTTGAGATTTCCTGCAAGAACACTGTTCACAAGCATTAGAGTTCACAACTGTGGTCTGTGTGTAATGAACTTTCTTTCCTTTTACAGTCCTTTTCATCTCCTTACTCCTATCCCAAGAACTTCCACCTTCCTCATTAGTCTTGATGTGATTTTCTAATGGGATCTCATCACTATCCTTCTTAGAATCTTCCCCATCAGATCCATCTTCAACAACAACTGCATCTAATGGGTCTACACTGGTGGCTCCTTCAGATAAGTCCTTACTATCCATGGTTTCTAATAGGTCTGACTTAGGAGGGATGTAGTTGTTGTTATAGGGTGGGGGAGTGGCATTATACCCTAGGCCTGTTTTCATCTTACCATGGACTTGAGCATTTATTATTGTGTCCATGGCTTTAGAAGCTTTTGAAAACTTTTCAACATCAGCTTTAACTTTCTCAAGTTCTTCTTTTAATTTCTCACACTCTTCCCTAGACTCTTTCAGTTGGAACTCCAGACCACCTTTTTCCCACTTCCAGTAGTTAGTATCATATGAGTGTTGAAGTTCATTGGCTTGAAAGGCCCTAATCTGTTCTTCAAACCTCTCAACAATCAACACATAGTCTCTTCTATCCTTTTCTAACCTTTTAAGATCATCACACATACCCTGATTGTGATCTCTATACCTTTTAACAGTGTCTATACAAGCTTGAGTACAGAGATTAGAATTTACCTCAGTGGGAAGATCTGAAACTTCAGCCATAAGTGCTTGATTTTGGATGGCTTCTTCTGCTTGGTCACTCCAGTCAAATCCCATTCCTTGTTGAGAAACAAGAGCTTGAATGGAGCTTCTGTTTTGATTAGAACTTCCAGCCTGAGTTTGTTGATGGCTGTTATAAGATGTTCCTCCTCTGCATTCCCTGGCAAAGTGTCCCATCTTGTGACACTTGTAGCATTCAACTTTGGATTTGTCAAATCCAGCACCATCCTCTCTTCTTTGGGAAAAATTGTTTCTCCCTGTCCTCTTAATGAATCTCTTCACTCTCATAGACAGCATAGCCATCTGCCACTTTATATCCATCTCTTCAAGATCATCAGCATTAACCTGTTCTAAATCATCATTAATCAAAGAGGAATTTATATGACTGGAAAAGAAAGCTTCTAGTACTGTATCTTTGGACTTTTCCTGATTGACTGAACCAGCAGTACTAACTGAACCAGCAATACTAACTGAATCATGGTTAGCAGTACAATCAGGTGATGATGAAAGAAGTGCAGCATTATGAACATATCCAGAGGGCTTCTTTTTGGCTTCAACCTCTGATTCAAATACTCTAAGATCATTGTACAGATCATCAAGTTCCTTATCTTCCAGTTGGTCATTCTGTCTGAAGGACACAGTGTACATTGTCCATTCTTCACCCAATGATCTTAAGAACTTCCTGTTGACATCATCAGCCTCCACCTTGACTCCTACATTGGCTAATTCTCCAATCAGCTTATTAAATCTATCAAACGTTTGAGTCATGGACTCATTCTTGGTAGAAGTAAAGTTTTCATACTGCTGCTTGAGAATTGCCTTTTGATTTCTCTTTGTGCTTTTGGTGCCAGTAAATCTTTTCTCCAAAGCATTCCATAGAATCTGAGCATCAGTGCAGTGATGGAATTGATGCTGATACTCATTGGGAATAGCCAAAAGCAGGGTGCTTAAGGCCTTCATCTCTGTCTGTCTGACTTTCCTCTCTGCATCAGTCTTTGGAGGAGGTCTTTTGCCATCTGGTCCAGTTCTTCCTTCAGCACATGGACCGTTCTCAATGATATCCCAGATGGAATAATCAGTAAGCAGAATGTACTGCTTGATTCTAATTTTCCACATGTCAAATTCATTGGGTCTGAGCATGGGAACCTTAGATACAAGAGTACTGTTTGATTCAAAAGAATTTTCCATAATGACTGTAGAATTCTAAGAAACACTCGCTCTGATACCACTTGTCAGGATCGAATCTTAACAAGACAACAAACACTTAGAATTCAGAATTAAAGAATCTGCGGAAAAGAACTTTAATTCTCACAATCAAGAACAATGTAACAAAAAATTCACCACTTTGTATATTCACTAAATCGACTCACAAGATTACAACCAAACCTCAATCTTGTTGAACAGGCTCAACAAGACGACTTCTACTTCTCTAGAAATAGGGTTCTAAAACCTTGAGGTTAAATCTCTCTGAAAACGATATCGAATTTCTTTTCACACGTATATTAACTCGTCTATCATATGTGTTAATAGCTATCTATCAACAAATATATATACAAAATAATTACAAGATAACTATCAAAAGTAACTTGATCTTCTATATCTTCGTTAAACATATCTTGATCAATTCCTTCTTTGTCTCCAGAAGTATCGCATCCCAATCTTAACGAACTCAGCAGTATTAACCTTCATTCTTCATGAGCAGTAGTAACAATCTCCAGCAGTATTAAGTCACGAGCAGTACTAACAGATATTCGATACCAGCAGTACTAACCTTGACTTGCAGTAGTAACTTAGACAAGCAGTACTAACCTCACATAAGCAGCATTAATAATGTTCCAGCAGTTATTAATATCTCAGCAGCATTAACTTTGTTCAGCAGTATTAACTTTGTTCTGGCAGCACTAACTTTGAACTAGCAGTACTAACCTTGAACTGGCAGTAGTAATGTTGTTCTGGCAGTACTAACCATACTAGGCATATCTTCAGTTCCCAACACATGGTTGATGAGGTGACATCATGAGAATCAAGTATTCATCAAATGGTGAATTGTGGTTGATTCTTCATTGTCCCATATTGGTGACAAAAGTGAAAAGTTGGAAGTGTGAGTGACTATATAAAGGATAGGATATGGCTTGAAGGTTCATACAAAATTTGATCCATTTTAGATTAAATAGTTATTTTTTATTTACATGACAAAACATTTCATGTAATAGTTGAACATTTCATGTAATAGTTAAACATTTCATATCCTTAAAGGAAAACCCAAGAGTAATGAGGTGGCATCATGAGAATCAAGTATTCATCAAATGATGAATTGTGATTGATTGTTCATTGTCCCACATTGGGGACAAAAGTAAAAAGTTGGAAGTGTGAGTGGCTATATAAGAACATCCCCAATGGCGGGGTTTGTAAACCCCCACGTCATCTCTATACCGATTCCATAAAAAAGCTTTGCATTGGAGTATGGCTTATGTGGCATACCGCTCCTTCTGCAAGGAGTGGTGCAAATGCCAGCGTGCCACCCAAACACACCCACACTTGAAGATAGCCCTCCATATATACTGTTAAATAAATAATTTATTTAATTAAAGAATAATTTAATAATCAATTGAAAAATAAATTAATTAATTATTAACTTTTTATTAAAATGTGATTTAATTAGTTTATATTTATTTTTTATCAAATTTAATTAGTTTAATTCATTAAAAAATAAAAAAAATTATATAATTCTATTTTTTTAATTTTAATGTATTGTAACTTTCAATTATTGTAATTTTTAATTATTTTAATTTTTAATTATTGTGACTTTTTTTATTTTAATTATTAATTATTGTCTTTTTATTAAATTAACCATGAACCGGTCCATGATTGGGAGTGAGAGGTTTATAAAATGAGTAGAAAAGAGAAAACTGATGTGACAGAGAGAGAAAGCTGATATGGCAGAGTCATGAACTTCTGAAGAGGTTCATGACTGGGGAATGGGGATGCTCTAAAGGATAAGATATGGCTTGATGTTCATACAAAATTTGATCCATTTTTGGGTTAAATAGTTATTTTTTATTTACATGACAAAACATTTAATGTAATAGTTAAACATTTAATATCTTTAAATAAATAAAAAGAAAACCCAACAGATACGAGTTAGCACCATGAGAGTTGAGTATCAAATAGTGGATTGTGGTTTAGTTGTAGCTATCCCACATTGATAAGAAGTTGAAACATTGGAATAAAGATGTTTGTATAAAAAAGATGGATGTGATGACATTATGTCAAGCCATAAGATTTTAGTATTCTCAAATAGTGAATTGTGATATATTAGAAAATGAGAGTGTATTAATAGGAGAATGTGTCATTGAAAATTAAAAAGAGATTAATGATTGTTAAAACGAAGTTTGTTTACAAACACAATTAAACAATCAATAAGGTACGACCCAAAAGCCATAAGATTTTAGAATTTTCAAATATTGAATAAAACAATCTATCTATATATATATAAGAAATAACCAAAATAAATTGAGGTATCATTGTGAAACGTCTTTTGACTAATACCTCAATAGATAATTTACAAAAGATAACATAAATATTTATATAACATATATATATATATATATAAATAGAAAAATATTTACATTTTCTATCTTTCTTTATTTATATGTATAAAAGAAATAACCAAGGGTATTTGAAGTGACATTGTAAATTTTTTTTATTCTTAAATCTTGTATTGTGGTATTATTTGTCATTCCACATTGATGAGGGAATGCTAGATTGGAGAATGAAATGGACTACAAGAAATGATGAAGAAAAGTTGTATATAAATTTGAAATGAGTTTGGTAATCTCACACTGATAAGAAGATTAACATTTTTATGAAACATGTAAACATATATTGACAACAAGAGAGGGATACATGTTTAATTTGTGGAAACTCATAGAGTTCACTAAGTTTAGTCAAACCCTTTTTGGGAAAAACTATTCTTCAAACCATTCGTAACAACAATATGTTTGGTGTGTCGTTTGAGTTCTAAACAATATAACAACAAAATTATTACCAATAAATCTCAATTTATTCGTAACAACAAATGGTAATCAGTAGATGAAAATGAATCACTTATGGAATTGCATTTTCCGTTTTAAATCGTATCTCATTAGTATTAACCGATGAATTACCTTTTATCTTAATGCGATCAAGTAATTTCTTAAAATATTACTCGCTATCGCGCAACGTGCGGGGGCGCACACTAGTGTATTTAATAATAATACGTAATAAAATATGCAAATGTTTAAATTTAAACGTATTAAATAATCTAAATAATATACACTAAAACAACTTATAGTTGCAACTTCAAACATTAAAAACACGTCCAAACACTATCTGTTAGAGACCGTTTTATTATAGTTGATTATCTGATTATCATTGTTTAATATTAGAGCATCCCCAATAGCTTAGTCTAAAATAAAGAAAATGGGGATTTTGGACAAATTTTTGCTCCAAATGTAACATTTCAGACCAACCGTACCAGATATTGTCCGCTTTGTTCACACATCTGGACTCACGGTTTTAAAACGCGCCTGATAGGAGAAGTATCAAGTCCCTCTTATAAGGCAACATTTGTTCTTTTCCCCAACCAATATGGGATCTTACAATAATCCAAAATGATTATCATGAAAGAGAAATAAAATTTTATTATATTCTACTAATAAGAAACCTTGAGATGAAATATTTATAAGAGCATCCACACGCGTCTTGCAAGATGACATGGCATGACATGTGTCTTGCAAGGTCTTGCAAGACTTCCAATATCTTGCATAATCAGCAAGACCTTGCAACAAATTTAATATCGTAAACAAATCATTTTTTAATTTAATTAGTTAGTTTGTTTGTTTAAATATTAGTTATTATTATATGTTTATTAAATTTAATTCATTTATTAGTTTATTTGAACATTATTTTTTTTAATAATCTTATTAAAATTTCTTACTCACGCTTTATTTTAAAAAAATGATACTTTTATGCAATGTTTTTTTAATTTAAACTGCTAAATTTAAAGTACATTAATATAAAAATTACGAAAATACAAATACTAATAGATAAACGTACACAATTTATTTATCTATATTTTATAATTAATTTATTAGTTGTATTATAATTATCTATATTATTTATATTATAATTATCTATATTATTTATATTATAATTATCTATATTATTTATATTATAATTTATTAGTTTAGAAAGAAGTTTGGTCTTGCATGTGTATGGAAGGTGTTATTGCAAAGCTGATGTGGTACTTGTAAAAGGAGTAATGTCTTACATGTGTGTGAATGGTCTAAGAGAGATTAATTTTTTTTTATTAAATATATAAAATATTTTAATAATATAACTAATGATTTAATCTTCAAATCGAAGACTCTATTAAAATTAAATACATTTTTATAAATATTTTGAAGGGAAAATTGCATGAAAATGGAACCAACTTTCACTCATTTCCTATTTTCGGGAACTAACTTTCAAAATCGCCATTAAAGGGTCTGGACCAAACTTTATATTTATTTAAGGGTCCGGTTACCCTCTTCAGCAGGTAACCAGTAAACTTAGATGACATGGCAAGTAATAATTAAAAATATATATTAGGTGGATATTCTTTATCATATCATTATCATTAAAATAAAAAGATTTAAGAAATTGGAAACCTAACAGCCGCATGCCTTCCGCTCCATTTCTCCTATCCTCCCTCAATCGTGATCTCAACCGTACCCTAGCCGTCGTCCCAGGTATGTTATTGTTACTGTAGCGGGTAAGAGAAACTGTTCATTTAGGGTGCGATTGGTACGGTGGACAGGGTAGAACAGAACACATATGTCCCATGTTTGGTGTGGCTATATGTGGAACAAGGTGGAACTAACTTGGACAACAATGGAACACGCGTGTCCACTCTCTACCCCTGGAACTAAGTAGAACAGGATCTCATAGACCAAAATACCCTCTCATGTCATCTTCACCAAAACACCCGTGTTCCTCTGTATCGTCTCCCTCTCATGTCATCTTCACCAGGGATCTCGACTTCAAGTAATCGATTATCTCCTCTCCAACAGAGATCGTCTCCCTCTCATCTCGACTTCAGGTAATCAATTTCTTCTCGACTAAACCTAAATTGATTTCTGTTTCTGAAATCCAAAATAGATTGACATTAACTCAAACCTCAAAATCCAAAATCGATCGACATAAACCTAAATCGACTAAACCTAAATCGATTTCTGTTTCTGAAATCCAAAATCGATCGACATAAACTCAAACCTCAAAATCCAAAATCGATCGACATAAACCTAAATCGAATAAACCTAAATCGATTTCTGTTTGATTTTCTGCTGTTTGAAATTGATGATGATTGATTTTTTGATGCTTATTTTCTGCTGAAATCTAAAATCGATTTCTTCTCGACTAAACCTAAATCAATTTGTTTGATGCTTATTTGAAAATCGAATTGGTTGATGCTTATTTGATGCTTATTTGTATGTGTGTGTGTGTGTGTGTGTGTTTGATGCTTATTTGATGCTTATGTGATTTTCTGCTGTTTGGTCATGTGCAGTTTGATTTTCTGCAGTTTGATTTTGATGCTGTTTGATTTTCTGCTGTTTGGTCATGTGCAGTTTGATTTTCTGCTTATTTGTATGTGTGTATGTGTATATATATATATATATATGTTTCTTGGATGCAAAACAGCTCGAGGGTATATTGGTCATGTTTCCTGTTCTGTCCAGCCTAGTTATGTTCTACCAAACGGTGGACAGCTGTTCTGTTCTGTTCTGTCCTGCAACCAAACGCACCCTTAAGAAATAACCTGTTGAATCAGCTTTTGTTATGTCTGAACAACTGGGTGAAGAATACGTGTTGACCTCGCGTAGACAAAATATAATTATATAACAATGAATGTAATACAACTAACTTTATAATTTTCAAATAAAAAGATTATGTGCCATGTCAGCATTATTGATTTATTTTTATAATTAAAATAATGATGTGGAATCTTAATTGGTAAAAAAGTAGGGTGATGTCATCGTTAGCACGTCAACAAGTTAACCGGACCCTTAAATAAACATAAAGTTTGGTCTAGACCCTTGAATGAGAATTTTGAAAGTTGATTCCCTAAAATAGGAAATGAGTAAAAGTTGGTTCCATTTTCATGCAATTTTCCCTATTTTGAACCTTTATTCTTAATTTTTTTATACAATCTATTAGAGATGCTGTTATATAATCATTTTTAGAACACACGTCTATTTAGGGGTGAGCAAAACCCGATTAACCCGAAAAACCTGGCCGACCCGTTACCCGATCAACCCGAACTTCACTTACCCGATGAACCGAAACCCGATTTGGCCCGAACCCGTAATTATATTACGGGTATTACGGTTCGGTTTGGGTTGGGTTTTTCCAAACCCGAACCTGTCTGAAACCCGAAATTTTAAAAAAATAATTTTTTTATTTAATAAATCCTAAATATATATTTCTAATTTCTATTTCTATTTTGGACATTTGGTTTGGTAATTTGGACATTTGGTGATTTGGTATTTTGGATTTTTGGTTAGGCCATCAGTGCCCCATGAGGGAATCTTTCAATGATTCTAGCTCCGCATCAGCGCCACATCAGCTTTTCTCCCATCCCTCACTCAATCCCTAACAATCCCTAAACACCCGTACCCCATTCCCTCAAACCCTTTTGCCACCTCATTTATTTTAATTCTTTTATTTTTACATTTAATTATTTAACAAAATAAAAATATTTATATATTTTTTAATAAATAAAAATAAGATAAATAATAAAAATAAAAATTCATATCATTCATTAAAAATAAAAATTACAAAATAAATTTAAAAATCTACTTGTCGTCATTGTTGGGAACTTGGATACGCCAAATATGTTCGACCAAATCCGACCGAAGGTTATTATGAGTGTCCCGGTTTATGACTTCTTGAACATTTGCCGCGCGTTGTGTCTCACTGATTTGGCTTTCGATATCATTCGTAAAAAAGTCGTTTTCCACGTCACCACAAATAGCATGGTTTTCGTCTTCGAGTATCATATTGTGTAATATGACACAAGCGTACATAATGTTTCTCAATATTGCCGGTTCCCATCCGCGTGCCGGGTTATGAAGTATATGCCAACGTTGTTTAAGCACGCCAAAAGCTCGTTCAATATCTTTACGTGCGGATTCTTGCGCGGACTTGAACTTTTGTCGTTTAAGGTCTTGTGGGCACGTAAATGATTTTACGAAAGTAGCCCATTCCGGATATATCCCATCCGTTAGATAATATCCGTGCTTGTAGGTGGCTCCATTCACCTCAAAAGGGCACTCGGGTGCTTTTCCATCATATACATCGTTGAAGATGGGCGACTGATTGAGAACATTGATGTCGTTGTTGGAACCGGCAACACCAAAGTATGCGTGCCAGATCCATAGATCTTGAGAGGCCACTGCTTCTAGCATGATTGTCGGGTGCTCATGATCACCTCTCATGAATTGACCTCGCCATGCATTCGGACAATTTGCCCACGCCCAATGAGTACAGTCTATGCTGCCGAGCATGCCGGGAAATCCGTGTTTAGCTTCATGCGCGGCGTACAACTTCTGAATATCAATAAAAGTAGGCTTGCGTAAATATTTTTGACCATACAGTTCAATAATACCTGTGCAGAATTTGTACAAACAATCTCGTGACGTTTTCTCTCCCATACGGATGTACTCGTCAAGTGCGTCAGCAGCTACTCCATACGCCAATTGCCGAATAGCGGAAGTACACTTTTGTATCGGAGAAAAACCTTGTTTGCCTAACCCGTCAAACCGAAGTCTAAAATACGGATACCCTACTTCTAAATCTTCAACTATTCGTTCGAATAGTTGTCTGCTCATCCTGAACCGCCGCCTAAACATATCCGGTGTATAAATCGGGTTGACGCCAAAGTAGTCCCGCATAAGCCGCTCGTTTGCAGTTACTCGACCTCTTTCAATGTTTGCGGCCCTCTCTCTTGTTGACGATGAGGCGGTGCTACCATACAGCGATTGTGCAGTATGTCGAAAAATTTCCCTTTGTAGATTCAACAACTCGTCGGTGTCTACGGATGATGATGATGCGGTTGGTGAACCGGGTTGTGGCGAATCCATATTGTTTAAAATAAGAGGTTGAGAGAATTTGAGAGAATTTGAGAGAGTTTGAGAGGTGTGAAAAATAAGAGGTTGAGAGAATTTGAGAGAGTTTGAGAGGTGTGAGAAATAAGAGGTTGAGGGTTAAATATATAGTGGGATTAAATTGAGAATTTTTTTTTTACAAAGAGCCGTTCAACGGCATTATTTTTAAAAATTAAATAATTTTTTTTTTAATAAAGCTTCGGGATGAATCGGGAACCCATCCCCGAAATCCATCCCGCCCCGCTGAACCCGCACCCCCCGTAGCCCATACCGAGCCATCCCGCAGCCATCCCGTTGCCCATCCCGAATGGGCTACGGATGGCCTTATATGTTGTTTAGAGTTTAGTACTTTAGTTAATTTAATTAGTTATGTTGTTTAACTTTTAAGTTTATTTAATTTTTAACTTTTAAAATACTTGTTTATTTAATTTTAAGTTATATTATATTATTGTTGCATGTTGCTTACCGAAAAACAGGGTCGAAATCTGGGCTGAAAAACACGAAAAAGGACTAAAAACATGGCCGAAAAACTGGGGTGAAAATGGGCTTGGATCAGGCCCAACCCGATGAACCCGGTCGGAATACCCGAAACCCGATTAGACCCGAAGTCCGAAACCTGAACTTCACTTAGGACGGGTTTCAGGGCCTGTTTTGTCCACCCGAAACCCGATCGGGTTGGGGGTTTTTCGGTCCGGTCCGACCCGACCCGACCCGACCGATGCTCACCCCATCTATTATCTATTATCTATATCTTCCCTCCCAAATGTTATGTGTGTAAGGCATGGACTGGACGTGACCAAAATTGGGCCGAAAATTTTGTACCTACTCGGCTACTTCAAAATTCAAATGTTCCAGTGGGCTGAAGTCCAAAACTGTAATCGTCAATCTAAAAAAGTATTAGAACATTTCTAATAGTTTTTTTCTTTTTTATAACTAGTAACGTACCCGCGCGATGCGGCGGGAAATAAAATTTTATTGGAACCATGTCTTAGGCCCGACACTATGTTGATCGGTATATCCCAAATGAAGTATCAAAGCCAAGGAGCGTTAAACTTAAGAAGACCGGTAAGACCAAACGAGAGAACAAATCCATTTAATAAAATTCATTGGTTTAAAAGTACAAGTCTTTGATTCTACATGTGTTCAAATATTACAAAACAGCATAACTATAAACCAACCAAGGCGTGTAATGCTTGATGATTGACCTTGCCATTACGCCACACCTCACTCCATTTAACACATTGGTTTTGACATTATAACATCTCAAATCCTTTTTAAATGATTACGGGTTTGAGCTTTATGGTATTTCTTTTATAGCATCTTTTGTCTCTTGTCTCAACTTTAGTATGAAAAATATATTTAATATGTTCGGTCATAGTGTTTAGGGTTTAGGTTATGATTTAGAGGCCCATAAATTTTTCCATACTTCCATACGGTGGCACCATATAATATAGACAAAAAATAATTACATTATCGACGTGTTTTCATCTTTTTACCGGCGTTCAATAATGTTTGATGTGTTTTTAGCCTAATTCCACCGTATCGAGGGATTTTTGAAACTTTTTGCTTGATTTCGAGATATTTTTAAGTTTCTTTATCAATTTCGATAAAAAAATTTCCCATTTTTTTGGTTGATTTCAAGAGTTGTTTTCAATTTTTTGGTTGATTTCTAGATTATTATTTTTTTGGTTGATTTTAGGAGTTTTTTTTGGGTGTTTTGGTTGATTACGAGGTAGGGTTGCACCTTCTTGAAGTTTCCAAAATAATACGGTAGCACCTTTCAAAACGATATTTCACATACCTAAAAAATCATCCTGCTTTGCTTTTTTGCTTCTGGTCTCAACCCCCGCACTTGTACATTTCCCATCATCCTCTTTTTCCCGCTTTGTAACTTCACTCATCATCGTCAATTCTGGCTTAAGACTCGTACCACTCTCCTCTGCTATCTTTTTCTTGTTACTCTTTAAGAATTTTGCCTTTAGGTGATGTTTTTCAGTTTCATCATCATTAGATGACTCACATACGACTTCCATCTCATCCTGGAAAGCAGCCTCAGACGTCTCTACTTTATCATCAACCTCGGGTTCCTCATCTTTATCTTTAACATCATCGGTTTTCTCATCCGTGTTTAATATTTCATCCCCCAACACTGCACTTTCCTCCATTTCTTTGGTCTGCCTTTGAAGTGATTCAATCACACTCATCAATTCTCTATTCACCTGTCAAACAACGAATCATTTTTGCTCCATAGCGTGGCTAAAGATAGATAGAGAAACATATTACTTATAGCATAGGCATAGATACACTTTAAATACATTCAGAAATATCGTTAGAACATGATGGACATTTCATGATGTTCTTCTTTGCCCTTAAAGTCCGTCTACCTTCACATGTCCTATCCTTCATAAAAGTTTGTCCAGTAAAGGTATCTTGCAAACAAGACTTGCAAAAATTGTGTGCACACGGAGTAGTAAGCGGGAGAGTCATCACTTTGTGGCAGATGAGGCAGCAGAATTCTGTAGTACAAAAGACGTCACATTTGCCATATTTAGAACAGAAGCACAAAAGGTTTTAAGCAACAAGATTCCTAGTGGAATACCATCCACCCCAAAACAAGTGTCCGCATTTCTATTTTAGTTTGTCTTTATTGTTGACATTTAAGAGGTGTTTGATTTGACGGAAAGTTTTTGAGGGATTTGGTTTCGGTGGAAGGATTTTGAATCTTTGGTGTGATTGGGTTGTAGGATTTGCAGTATAATGGAATTGAATTCCATTCTTTATAGATAATTTACAAAAACAAATTATAAACGATTATAAAAATAATAATTAAATTACCTTTCTATTAATTGATTATTACAAAACAAGTTATTTGGCATATTTTATAACATTATTACATACAAGTCCTACAAAACCAGTGAAATTCCAACCAACCCCATGGGATTTCAATGAAATCCCGGGACATCAAATCTAGGAAATCCTCAAACCAAACATGGGATTGAATGGAATTCAATTCCAAATCCTACCAAATCCCACAAACCAAACGGGCCCTTATTTTGGGATGGAGGGAGTATATCTTTTGTTGGTACTACTATACAAGTAAACCGTGAAGAATTCCATGTATAATTAACAAAGTACAGACCTTTCAGTAGACGTTCACTCACAGACAACGTTTGTGTTCTACGACGGACTTTTCTTGGTCTATTGCCATCCTCATCATCTCCATTATCTACATGTTTTCTACTTACCAACATGGTTTCTCATCCTGCACAGAACAACTTACAATGTGATAACCAATTGCCATAATAACCAAAAGAAAACGTTTAAGAGAAAACAACAACCGACTACAGCCACAAAGACACAGTGAAAGCACAAGTAATCCTACAGTAAAAAATTTCATCATCTCACATCATAATCCCAAGATGGAGTACCCTTCCTCTCTGTTACATCTGTTGCATTTTTCAGCTCCTTAATGGAAGGCAAAGGCCTTGGACGATCCCCATTTTCATCGCTGCAAAAGTAAATAACTCAAAATTCATCTGTAGGTTTAAATGATGCAAAGTGCAACAATCATGATACCAATGACAAACCTTGTCCATGGAGCAGGATCATTATCACAACGAACAAACAGATACCGGCATACTTTGTATCCCTACATGTAATAACCGAGATTTTAATTTAGTCAGTAATTGGAATTTTGGAAGAAATTTTCGAAATTAAAAGTTGTGTGGTCTAAGTGTAAAGGATTAAAAGTTTGGTGCTTATTGAGAAAGGTATTTAAGAAAAGGGAAAACCCTAATTTATTTCATTTCTAGCCAAATTGTGTCAAGTGTGTGTGTACGCGGCTGGAAGAGAGAGTGCAGGAGAAAGGAACAATTTCAATTGGAAGGGAGAAGGAAGTTTTAGCAGCTGGAACCTTGATTTGATCAGTAGAATCTGCAGGTAACTATTAATCCTTCCTCTTCTTTTTGTTTTGGTGAAATGTTTTGGGTTGTGAGGAGAAAACTAGGTTTCATGGAATTTCTTGTGATTTCCTCATTCAATTGTTAAGAAGGGGTTTAGGAATGGGTTGTTGTGCTAATCATCGACACATATTGGTTAATCTGGAGGTGTTGGGAGGATTAGGACAAGAGGAGTATAATTTCCTGCGTTTTTGTATTCTTCGTCGCGTCCGGAAACCTTCAGATTAAGATAGTGTCCGAAAGTTTTTGTGGTTTCCGGATGAGGTGTAGTGTCCGGATGAGTTCGATTGTCCGGGTATGAGTTGGGGGTAGTTTCCGGTAGTTAACCGAAAACCCTTGAGAATCCGGATAGAAGCGTCCGGGTAGTTAAGAACGTCCGGAAAGTCAGACTGTCCGGATAAACCTTCGGAAAAGTAGTTGTGTGACCCTGTAGTGCAGTCTGATTGGCCGAGGGGTTAACCGTGTGAGTGTGCAGTTCAAGTGACTTATCGTGGTAGTGTGTATCCTTATAAGTGCAGTTGAAGGGAGAATCAATCTAGTAAGAGGATTAAGCAGGACGACAGGTGAGTCTTTCTGAACCTAAATTTTATACAAGTGTGTGGTTGATGATTATTATTTAATTATGAGTTTTCCAACTGCTTTTATTACAAAGTGAAGATTAAGTGTGTAGCATGGTTATTATTTAACTGTGTGCTTTTCAACTACTTTCATTGCAAAATGACGAGATAGTGTGTGGAGTGGTTATTATCTAACGGTGTGCTTTTCAAATGTTTCCATTTCAAAGCGATGATTAAATTGTGTGACAATATGTGTGATGTAAATGTGTGGGACCATGCTCTGGCTTTGGTGTGAAATGGGGTTGTGTCCCATGATAAATATATATATATATATATATATATATATGAATTCGTTTCATATATGGGCGGTGTGTGCCCGATTGCGCTGTCACGGTGTGTGTGACTCTAACGTGTGAACCCGATTGCGCTGTCACGGTGTGTGTGACTATAGCGCGTGCCAATAGCATGTGTCGATGTGTGCATATTAATTTTGTGAGCTTGTGATGATTTATACAAACTCTTTCTTAACTGAGTTATAAACCGTGATATTTTTTGTGTGCATTGGTGTGGAGGGAACTCACTAGACCTCATGGTCTAACCCTCGCTTTTCAAAACTAAAACCTTTTTCAGGTAAGCGGTAGTCGACATCACGTTTAGAGATTTGGCAGGACGTGGATCGGAGCTTGCGTTAGAAGGAATTAGAAGAACTTCCTTTGAAATGATTAGTTAGATTTCTCTCAGCTGTATTTAGGGTTATTTCCACAAACCCTGTATTGTAAATTTTGATAGTGTGATCACGTTGAGCCAATCATGGCGTTTTAATTTAAAGAGGTAGCTTCTAGCTTGTATGTTAGTGTTTTGGGTTGTTACAAATGGTATCAAAGCCCTAGTTTAAGGGATTTAGGTGACCGGATGGGCCTAAACTTAAACTGTGGAGTAGAAGGACACAGCTGAGATATAGGAAGCCTTTAGTGAGGACCGTAATCATCGAGGATCTAGGATGATGGTGGTGAGGACTTTCATGTAAGGTAAATTCAAATCACATCTGGCCAATGTCGTTTTGAATTTACAGGTGCATGGGTGTGCTTGCTCACTATTGTTCTGATAGTCGATGGAGGTGTTAGTGTGTGGAGAGTAGTGGTATGTGTGGAGTTCTAACCTTGACATGTTGACAACGGCTTAGTGTGTAGTGTGAAATTATTCTTGGTGTGATTGTTGACCCTATCTAGAAGGGTGTTGTTGTAAGGTGTGGGACAAGTGCCCGAGTGAAGTAGAATCTTTAGGGTTCTTAAGGAAAATAATTGATTGGAGGTGAGCTCCTAATCCCTGTTGAGTCTTTATTCTGGGAGTTCCGATGTCGATGAATTGAGATCTTGAGAATTTCAGTTCAAGAATCGAAGGGTAGAGGTGTACGTTATTACTCTCTAGTTAGTGGAAGAGTGACAAGGGTAGTCGAGAAGTGATAGATGTATGGATTGGTAACACTAATGTTGGTTAACCTATGTGGGATCGAGGTGAAGCTGTAAATTTTACAAATTAGTAAGCAGGTGGTAACTGTGAGGATTGAACCTCTAGTGCATGGGAGTGGTGTGGATAAGTTGGTGGTCACTTATGCTTAGTGAGCATGCGAGACATAGTGATAATGAGTTGCTGTGAGTTTAAGCGGTGGATTAGTGTTGGTGTGGGATGAGCACAAGTGGAAATCTTTGCTCGAGATTTGTTTATAGGCTGTTCGATTGTGGCAAAATGGTGTATGGTGATGCATGGATATCTAAGTGGTGTGTGGTATTGTTATCCGAGAATAAAAGGAAGGGGGTGGCAGTTGATGGCTAGCTAAGGAGGGAGTTGTGTGCTATTGGATTAATTAGTTTATGATGTTTCGTAGTAGATGCGAAATCTTTGGGAATGTTGAGCTAATCCTGGTATGTAAAGGAAATGCAAAGGAGTGGATTAATACCGTTTGAGAAATGAGAAGTGTGTGGTTGTTTCGAGCATTGAGTGCGATTTCGGATTAACTTGGTTAAGTTTCTTGTATGAGGTGTGGTGAAACTGTTGGTATGTATAGTAATCGTTGAAATTGTGTGTATGTGATTGGTTTAAGAGTCGAAGAAAGCTAGCTTGTGTGATCGGTCTAGCGTGAGCACCTCCTAGTGAGCTGTCCTTGGGGGAACGTGTTTTATGTGGAGAAGAGAGTGGAAGAAAGTAGTCGAATGTAATGCTCGGGGGGAAGGACCATTGGATGGGACATGGTAGTAGTGCGAGAGTGATGTTGTGGTAAAAGTGTGTGAATCAAAGGTTATCAATGATTCGTGGTCGGTATAATTAATGCAAGAAAAGGGTTGTCTACCTAAATTTTAGAAGACATTCGCATGGTCGAAAATTGGTTTATGTGGGGAAACCGTTGACGTGTTTAGATCGCAAGGTTGGAAAGCTGAGGAACCGTCTTCCTCGATTGTTCGAAATTTCGGACGAAATTCTTTTGAGGGGAGGGTATTGTAATAACCGAGATTTTAATTTAGTCAGTAATTGGAATGTTGGAAGAAATTTTTGAAATTAAAAGTTGTGTGGTCTAAGTGTAAAGGATTAAAAGTTTGGTGCTTATTGAGAAAGGTATTTAAGGAAAGGGAAAACCCTAATTCGTTTCATTTCTAGCCAAATTGTGTCAAGTGTGTGTGTGTATGCGGCTGGAAGAGAGAGTGCAGGAGAAAGGAACAATTTCAATTGGAAGGGAGAAGGAAGTTTTAGCAGCTGGAACCTTGATTTGATCAATAGAATCTGCAGCTAACTATTAATCCTTCCTCTTCTTTTTGTTTTGGTGAAATGTTTTGGGTTGTGAGGAGAAAACTAGGTTTCATGGAATTTCTTGTGATTTCCTCATTCAATTGTTAAGAAGGGGTTTAGGAATGGGTTGTTGTGCTAATCATCGACCCATATTGGTTAATCTGGAGGTGTTGGGAGGATTAGGAAAAGAGGAGTATAATTTCTTGCGTTTTTGTATTCTTCGTCGCGTCCGGAAACCTTCAGATTAAGATAGTGTCCGGAAGTTTTTGTGGTTTCCGGATGAGGTGTAGTGTCCGGATGAGTTCGATTGTCCGAGTATGAGTTGGGGGTAGTTTCCGGTAGTTAACCGGAAACCCTTGAGAATCCGGATAGAAGCGTCCGGGTAGTTCAGAACGTCTGAAAAGTCAGACTGTCCGGATAGTTTCGGCTGTCCGGATAAACCTCCTGAAAAGTAGTTGTGTGACCCTGTAGTGCAGTCTGATTGGCCGAGGGGTTAACCGTGTGAGTGTGCAGTTCAAGTGACTTATCGTGGTAGTGTGTATCCTTATAGGTGCAGTTGAAGGGAGAATCAATCTAGTAAGAGGATTAAGCAGGACGACAAGTGAGTCTTTCTAAACCTAAATTTGATACAAGTGTGTGGTTGATGATTATTATTTAATTATGAGTTTTCCAACTGCTTATATTACAAAGTGAAGATTAAGTGTGTCACATGGTTATTATTTAACTGTGTGCTTTTCAACTACTTTCATTGCAAAATGACGAGATAGTGTGTGGAGTGGTTATTATCTAACGGTGTGCTTTTCAAATGTTTTCATTTCAAAGCGATGATTAAATTGTGTGACAATATGTGTGATGTAAATGTGTGGGACCATGCTCTGGCTTTGGTGTGAAATGGGGTTGTGTCCCATGATAAATATATATATATATATATATGAATTCGTTTCATATATGGGCGGTGTGTGCCCGATTGCGCTGTCACGGTGTGTGTGACTCTAACGTGTGAACCCGATTGCGCTGTCACGGTGTGTGTTGGGTCACCAAAGATTTGAAATTGACTCACCAATGTTTTCCCTAATTATCCTACTTAGAATATTTTAGTTTGGTTCTTCATATGACTTGTACAATATAGCAACTGTTCGGTGAAGTCGAAGATCAACCGAAACCAAGCTTGAAGACTCTCTACTTGTGGAAAATAGAAGACTCTTCTCAACAAACAAACAAGTCATTATTCACCGAAGTTGTCCTCACAATTCGGTGAACAACATGTCCACCGATTTTGTTCTCACAAATCGGTGGTCAACATTTCCACCGATAATGCTTGCATTATTCGGTGGACATCTTCCACCGATGTGGTCTTCAGGAATCGGTGGAACTCATCCCACTGATGAGGATACTTAAATCGGTAGGATCTTTGTGAAATTGGTTTTGTTGCAGATGTTTTCAAAGACCAATGACAATTGTATCGGTGAAACATCATCGGTATGATTGTCTTGGAATCCACATCAAGAAGATCATTTACTCATGGGACAATATCCGTTGGAAGATAAAAGTGACCTTTTGTCTTTTATCCATCTTCAGTAAAAGTCCTTTCAGCATGGGTTCTATACCTATTACCAAGAAAAAGGTGATGGGATCATTCCAGCTTTTTAGAAGTCAACTTCTTCCAGCCAATCTCCTAATGACAAGTGTCCCAAGCATTCAATGCTCAGTACACTCATCCTCACTATAAAAGGAAGACCTCTCCATGCAGAAGTTAGGACTTACATCTTGAGATACTTGAAGATTACTGTGTGCTCTAAGATTCTACGTGAACTGGAAGATTTCTCTCAGTCCAAGAAATCTCCATATTGCTAAAAACTTCATAGCTTTGTTCTAAGTGTTCTTAGTTATTTTGTTTAGTATACTTTGTGAAAGATTGTTAGAATAGTTTATCTGTTCTTTTCCGCAACAGTCTTAAGTTTCTATGTGTAATTCTCGTTGAAAGTTTTTCAATAATAGAATTAAAATTGTGAAAATTTTGAGTATTGTATTCAACCCCCTTCTACAATACTTGTTATAGCCATCTGGGACTAACATGTGGTATCAGAGCAGGAAGTTTAATTCATAAACTTGATCTGCAATGGCTGCTTCTTCTTCCAAAAATGAAGCTTTTTCTCAAAACACCTTTTCTGAAAACGGCTCTATAGCCAAACCTCCCAAGTTTAATTCCAACAACTTTTCTTTGTGGAAAAGCCGGATGATGCTTTTCATGGAAGGAATGGATAGTAGATATCCAACTATTCTCAATGAGGGACCCATAGTCCCTAAAGTTTGGTCTCGCTATGAAACCAAGAAATCTGGTAAGGAAGTTGTTGGCAAAGATGATTCTGATGATTCCTCTGATGAAGAAAAATCTGCTGTTAATGGTCGTTAAATTCTTAAAAATCCTAAGAAATATACTGATGAGGAAAAACGTCTTGTGTCTCTTGATTCTAAAGTTAGAACTATCATTGCTCTCTCTCTTCCTGATGAAGTGTACCACTCTCTGGTAAATCTCTCTACTGCCAAAGAAATGTGGTCCACTCTGTGTGTTTTGTACGAAGGTACAAATGAAGTTAAAAAGAGCCGAAAGATTGCTCTTGTTAGAAAATTTGAACTCTTTTCTTATGAGAGAGTAGAATCTCTCTCCAACTACTATAATCGCTTTATCAGTCTTCTTAATGACTTAAAGCTGTTAGGTAGAGTGTATGACAATGAGGAAGTCTTGTGCAAATTTATGGACTGTCTTCCTGATTTTTGGGAAAATATCTGTACTTGTATAAAGACAACCAAGGATCTTGATCATATGCCTCTCACTTCTCTTTATGGAACTCTTTTCAACTATGAGCAGACTAAGCTGCAAAGGAAATCTGTCATCACAGACATAAAGAGCTCTCATCTAGCTCTCCTAAGTGACTCTTCCAAAAAGACTAAGTGTTTTCCAAAAATCACCTACCTATCTGACTCTGACCATGATAGTCAAGAAGATCCCAATGATCATTCGGAGGCATATCTTAGTGATGCTAAGGATGAATGTGAGGAAACTTCGGTTGATAAATTATCTGATGAAATGGCCATGTTGGATGGGTATTCTAAATCTAAATCTCACCACCTTTCTGGAAAATCTAAGTCTGGTAGAAAATCATCCTTTTCTCTCTCCAAACACTCTTCTTTGGACAAATCTAATGAGGAATGTTTTAACTGTGGTAAAAGGGGTCATTTTGCCTCTGAGTGCAGAAGTAATCTTCTTGAAGGACCCAAAACTTCTTCCTCGGGCCGATTTTCCTCAAAATCGGAAAGATCCAAACATGATTCCACCAATCTCTCCTCTTCTGCACATTCTGACCGGACTGAAAGATACAAGAAAAAATACAAGAGAGAAAAAGAAAGAAATGAAAGACTTTTCAGAAAAGCAAAGGGTCTGCCTGCTAAAACTCATGATTTGGCAGATGAACCCACATCTGAAAGCGAGAATGACATCGCAAATGTCTGTTTCATGGCCAAGATAAATGACATGGATGATTCAGAAGGCCACATCTCCTCAACTGCTCTTGTATCAGCTAAGTGCCTCTCCTCCTCATCACAGGTACATCCATTTCTATCTCTTTCTGATAATGAAAAGGTTGAAGCATTTGATTCTTTAACCATTGATCTTTTTGATGCTAAAACTGCTAAGCAAAAGGCAAATGCTCAAATAAAATCTCTTTCCTCTCAACTGCTATTTTGTCACTCTCATCTGGAAAACTTTGAAAAAGTTAAGGCTGAGCTTGAAGATCTAAAATCCATCAACTTTATTCTTGCCAAGGAGAAAAACAAAATATTCAAACGTTTTCAAAAGGAACAAGAAATCATGAGAAAATGGACCAGTTCTTCCAAAAACCTGGAAAAGATTTTTCAAGATCAGATTTCTTGTAATAACAAAACTGGTCTAGGCTTTGGAAAAATGGAAACTGATAAATCTTCAAAATCTCATGCTTCCACCTCATGTGCTTCACCTACTTCTTGTGAAACTTCCAATTCCAATTCTATTGGATCTATGTCCATGAATTCTGCCGACACATCTGAAGATTTAAAATTTGGAATGTTTTTAAAGGAAAAAGATCACATTTTCTTTCCAAAGGAAAAGGCTCAAGATTCCAATAATTCTTCCACACCTATCCATGAATTTCAAAAATTCTTGACTTTAGATGATGCATCCTCTTCTTCCAACTTAAACAGGAATTTTTCTATCTTTGAAAAAGGCAAGTCTTCAGGTGCTGACTCTTTCTTAAAATTAAATTCTCCAACTTTTTCTAAAAATACCTGTGTGACTTCTCCTACCGATTTTCTTCCCCGATCTGTGTGTCTCAAAATGTCCATTTCAAAGGAAAAGATTTATGTCCTCCCAAATTTTGAAAAAGGAATTTTAGGTGCTGCACCCCAATTCTTTGTTACCTCATCAATATCCTTGAGCAAAAGTCAAGAAAATTGTCAAGATTCTAAAAAGAACTTTCTTTATAGAAATGTTTCTCTTTTTGCCAAATACTGTCCGAAAGAAAGAATTGATCTGAGTGACACAAATTTTTTCCTTCAACATCTAACCCAAAAGGACCCACTACCAAATGGGTACCTAGGAAATAAATTCTTTGTGATTGCAGATTTTGAGCAGGACAGATGGATCTATGTGGACAAGTGAGAAAGTTGTCAAAATCTTCAAGATCATCATGCAAAATTGGAGTGTCAAAATGATGAATTCTTAGATCTCTAGTTTTGATAAACCTTCCATTGGCACACTCACTAGTGCCAACCTCTTGTCTACCGACATCTCTCATCCACCATCAACCTCTTGCACCCCATATATTATTATTATTATTATTATCATTATTATATATGATATATATAATAATATATATAATAATAATAATAATCATGCCAATTCTTTCTGCCGACTCAGCAGCACCAAACAGCCACCCTTTTTGTGATAACTTCATCTTCCACCAAATATTTTTGTTGACACCACCTTTTCTCTCTCCTCCATCAATCAACTCCAAGACAATAACAATCCATCTTTTTGTGATGACACCCATCTCCACCGAAATCCCAAACCATGCAAACACCACCTCTTCTTTTCTATATTTTTCTTCTACCAATCCTAAATACAACCCAAAATCACCCTTCTCTTTGCTGTCGACGATCCCTCTGCCGATCCATCTTCTTCTCTCTTCTACCAACGATTAACCTTACCTCCATTTTCTTTTTTCTATCATCCACCACCTTTTTGTCCATCATCATAGTAAACTACTTCGTGACATCACCAAAGCCACCACCAAATCAAAGAGCATCTCCACCGAAAATCTCTCTCTCTCTCTCCTTCCCACTGAACCTTTGATCCCACTCCATCATCACCCCTAACACAAAATATTCCACCACCTTTACCTCCTGCAACCAAATGGACCAAAGATCACCCCATAGATCAAATCATCGGTGATCAACAAGCAGGTGTCCAAACATATAGAGGAGTTGGAAATATTTGTCTCTATGTGAATTTTCTCTCTCTTTTTAAACCCAAGAAGATTGATGAAGCTCTTGCAGATCTATGTTGGATCACTGCCATGCAAGAAGAGCTTTCTCAATTTGAGAGAAACAAAGTTTGGAGATTGGTTCCCAGACCCCGAAAGAAGACAATCATTGGAACCAAATGGATCTTCAGAAATAAAATGGATGAAGAAGGCACAGTTTTCAGAAACAAGGCCAAACTGGTTGCTCAAGGATACCGACAGGAAGAAGGCATTGATTATGATGAAACTTTTGCCCCTGTTGCAAGACTTGAAGCAATAAGAATCTTTCTGGCTCATGCTGCTTACCGAAATTTCAGAGTTCTTCAAATGGATGTCAAAAGTGCCTTCCTCAATGGGGAACTTGTAGAGGAAGTCTATGTGAAACAACCTCCTGGCTTTGAAGACCCAGCTCATCCAGACTATGTGTACATAACTAGACAAAGCTCTTTATGGTCTCAAGCAAGCTCCACGTGCTTGGTATGACACTCTTGCCAACTTTCTCTTAAAGAGTGGATAATCCAGAGGTAAAATTGACAACACCCTATTCATCAAGGAAACCTCAAGATCCCAGATTGATAGAAATAGTACTACAGGAAACTGCCAACTTCTTGTTGGAAAATTGGTAAGCTGGTCCAGCAAGAAACAAAACTCTGTGTCAACCTCTACTACTGAGGCTGAATATGTAGCTGTTGGAAGTTGTTGTGCCCAAATCCTGTGGATGATATATCAACTCAGGGACTATGCTCAAATCTACTCCAAAGTCCCAATTCTGTGTGATAACTCAAGTGCAATCGCTATTGCAAACAATCCAGTTCTTCATTCGAGATCCAAACACATAGATATCAGATATCACTTCATCAGGGACCACATCTCCAAAAGTGACATTGAGCTACACTTCATTCCTACAGATCTTCAGCTTGCCGACTTGTTCACCAAACCTCTAGATGAAACCAGGTTCAATTTCCTCATAAGTGAACTTGGCATATGTAATCTTCAAATAACTGTGTGTCCTCACTTTCCACCGAAATCTCATCGGTGGACTCTCTATCGGTGAATTAGCTCTAAATCGACATTCAATTATTCATCCTTATCGATGTCTAAATCTGTGTGTTCTCACTACACCGAAATCCATCTCAGTACTCTACACCTAAGCCATCACCTACTTCATTACCTACACTCTTTTTCCCACCATACATATCACCCCACCTCTTCTCATCCATCCCACCACATATATTATCCCAACCTCATTTCTTTAGCATCTTACTATCCAATCTCCTAATGTGCAACCTTCAGTAATGATAAATTCTCTTTCTTCACCGATCTCTCAATGGGACTTATTTCCTTCCTTCTCACCGATGATATCATCTTGATGACGTCATCACCATAATCTCATTTCACCAATCTACCTCTCACCAGAACCAACCTTCTATGTGTCATCTCCTCATCCCAAATCCTTCTACTAAAAAAATCCTCAAACTCAATCTTTGTGGGTCATAAAAAAAATTGGAAGATGAAATTCAATCTTTTCTTCGCCTTGAAGATTTTCTCCATGATGCCTTAGCAGATTTTATCCAAACTCTTTTGAAGATGCCAGAAGATTTCCTCCAACCTCTTCAAGAAATTCCACCGACTTTTTGTCAAACTTGTACAAAATTTCGGTGGGAATGATAAATTTTCGAAAAAAAAAATCTACCGATTTTCCTACCGAAAATCCTACCGAAATTAGCCAATTTTCGGTGGGTTCTCCTTAGTTTTCGGTGGGGAAGCAAATTTTTTTTTTTTTACCATACCACCGACCACACCACCGAAATTTCGGTGGTTGGCCCCCAAATTCGGTGGTTATGAGCACACAAAAAAAAAATCGGTGTTTCCAATTGTTTGTGGTGTTTCTTCTCCGTCATACGCTGAGGGGGAGAAACCATATGAGGGGGAGCAATATCAGCGTCCAACTCGATCAACACCAACCCTCTGTACTCGTTTTCAGCGTCCAACTCGGAAAACTGAGGAAATCGGGCGGACCGGTCAAGGGGGAGCACATCAGTCCGGGCGGATCTAACTGAGGGGGAGAAACACAAAACCGACTGATCTACTGAGGGGGAGCAAAACAAAGACAAAGGATGATGATGCTGAACAGGAAGTGCTGAAGATGCCAAGAGAAAGAGAAAATGCAAGAGATTGGCAAAAGCATCATGAGGCTGATTCACTCAAACTCAACCCTCCTCAAAGATTGTCACTATAATGGATGTGTCTCCTATCAAAACCCACAGACTCACTTGGCTGAAATCTTTTGAAGTAAATGGATGACTTGAAGATTTGGAACATCTGAAGAAAAGCAAAAGTGCCTGAAAGATAAAGTTCTCCAACACATCAACAGGCTGCTAATCAAAATGAAGAATCCTCAAGCCAGATACAAGTTTCAACTCGCCCCTCCAAAGATGCAAGTAATATTCTTTCTGTTCATATTGTTTATACTTCTTTCCTTTTCTTTCACTTATTTGTACATCTATACATTTTTTATTTTTTCTTACTTGTAAATATCATACACACACAAATCCATAAAAGACAAAATACATCAAAAAAATGGTCTATGTGAAAAGAACCCAAAAAGAGTAAAAAGGGTCAAAATGCAGTTTTATTCAGATACTCTTCAATATTCTAAGTATGGAGCTCAAATTCAAATAGGGGGAGATTGTTGGGTCACCAAAGATTTGAAATTGACTCACCAATGTTTTCCCTAATTATCCTACTTAGAATATTTTAGTTTGGTTCTTCATATGACTTGTACAATATAGCAACTGTTCGGTGAAGTCGAAGATCAACCGAAACCAAGCTTGAAGACTCTCTACTTGTGGAAAATAGAAGACTCTTCTCAACAAACAAACAAGTCATTATTCACCGAAGTTGTCCTCACAATTCGGTGAACAACATGTCCACCGATTTTGTTCTCACAAATCGGTGGTCAACATTTCCACCGATAATGCTTGCATTATTCGGTGGACATCTTCCACCGATGTGGTCTTCAGGAATCGGTGGAACTCATCCCACTGATGAGGATACTTAAATCGGTGGGATCTTTGTGAAATTGGTTTTGTTGCAGATGTTTTCAAAGACCAATGACAATTGTATCGGTGAAACATCATCGGTATGATTGTCTTGGAATCCACATCAAGAAGATCATTTACTCATGGGACAATATCCGTTGGAAGATAAAAGTGACCTTTTGTCTTTTATCCATCTTCAGTAAAAGTCCTTTCAGCATGGGTTCTATACCTATTACCAAGAAAAAGGTGATGGGATCATTCCAGCTTTTTAGAAGTCAACTTCTTCCAGCCAATCTCCTGATGACAAGTGTCCCAAGCATTCAATGCTCAGTACACTCATCCTCACTATAAAAGGAAGACCTCTCCATGCAGAAGTTAGGACTTACATCTTGAGATACTTGAAGATTACTGTGTGCTCTAAGATTCTACGTGAACTGGAAGATTTCTCTCAGTCCAAGAAATCTCCATATTGCTAAAAACTTCATAGCTTTGTTCTAAGTGTTCTTAGTTATTTTGTTTAGTATACTTTGTGAAAGATTGTTAGAATAGTTTATCTATTCTTTTCCGCAACAGTCTTAAGTTTCTATGTGTAATTCTTGTTGAAAGTTTTTCAATAATAGAATTAAAATTGTGAAAATTTTGAGTATTGTATTCAACCCCCCCTTCTACAATACTTGTTATAGCCATCTGGGACTAACAGTGTGTGTGACTATAGCGCGTGCCAGTAGCATGTGTCGATGTGTGCATATTAATTTTGTGTGCTTGTGATGATTTATTCAAACTCTTTCTTAACTGAGTTATAAACCGTGATATTTTTGGTGTGCATTGGTGTGGAGGGAACTCACTAGACCCCATGTGTATCGGTGGACTAATTTCACCGATTTGTAGAGGAATCGGTGAAACTAAGTGTTTAGGGTAAAGGATTGGTGGGAGCGTGTATCGGTGATGACGGACGTCGGTGAGTGGGGAAAACTCACCGATGGAGGTTCGATGAGGGACGTCGGTGATTAGGGTTTGAAAACTCAAAGCTTTTGGTTAAATGTGAGATTAGGACTCACCGATTGTTCCCCGAAGGATTTCGGTGAGATTAGGACTCACCGATGATTCACCGAAGGTTCACCGATTTTTGACAACAATAATAATATTTTTTTTAAACTAACTATCTAAGTACAACATTCCAAGTTCTCCTATCAAAAAGTTGAACCTGGCTTCATCTAAATGTTTGGTGAACAAGTCAGCAAGCTGAAGATCAGTATGAATGAAGTGCAGCTCAATGTCACCTTTGGAAATGTGATCCCTGATGAAGTGATATCTGATATCTATGTGTTTTGATCTTGAATGTAGAACTGGGTTTTTTGCAATAGCTATTGCACTGGAGTTGTCACATAGAATTGAAAATTGAGAGTAGACTTGATTATAATCCCTTAGTTGATTTTTTATCCACATGATCTGAGCACAGCAACTCCCAGCAGCAACATATTCAGCTTCAACAGTTGAGGTTGAAACTGAGTTTTGTTTCTTGCTGGACCAACTGACCAATTTACCACCAAGAAGTTGGCAGCTACCTGTGGTACTTTTCTATCACCTTTGGAACCTGCATAGTCAGAGTCTGAATACCCTATTAGTTCAAAACCTGAGTCTTTGGGATACCAAAGGCCCAGATGCAAGGTACCTTTCAAATACCGGAAAATCCGTTTTACAGCAGCCAAATGAGATTCTTTTGGATTGGCCTGCTAACTGGCACATAGACAGGTAGCAAACATAATACCGGGTCTACTAGCAGTAAGATAAAGAAGGGACCCAATCCTACCTCGATAATTCGTTACATCAACAGATTTACCATCTGGACTAGCATGGATTTTCAGGGGTGGTGCCATAGGAGTTTTCATAGGAGAGCAATTTTCAAAATTGAACTTCTTTAGAAGGTTACGAATATATTTGCTTTGATTAATAAAAATTCTTTCTGAAGTTTGTTTGACCTGAAGGCCTAAGAAGAATGTTAGCGCTCATCTCATATTGACTCATCATGAGATAAGCAAACTCATCACAAAGTGATTCATCGGTGGCACCAAAGATGATGTCATCCACATAGATTTGAACAAGTATAAGATTACCTGAGGTTTGCTTGATGAACAAGGTGTTGTCAATTTAACTCTAGAATACCCATTCTTCAGGAGAAAATCGGCAAGGGTGTCATACCAGGAACGAGGAGCCTATTTGAGACCATAGAGAGCTTTGTCCAAACGGTACACATAGTCAGGATGCGTGGGAGGAGATGGAGGATCTGGAATGATTGGAGTAGAATCTGGGAGATCGGTGGAGACAATATTTGGGTCAATTTCGGTGGAAGGTTGAATTTGTGAGGTGGAGGGTGACCCAACTTGTTGATTAGATGAAGAAGGATCAGAATGGGTGAAAGGAATGGAAGAGGAATCGGTGGGGTTTGCTACAGGGGCATCACCTATGCATGATGAGATCCATCTATGTAGTTCATCATCATCATTTGAGAGGGATGATGATCTCAGGTCATCAAATTTGACATGAATGGATTCATCAATGCATTTTCTTCTGAGGTTTTACACATTGTATGCCTTTGAGTATAATGAGTATCCAACAAAAATGACTTCATCAGGCTTAGGATCAAATTTCGCAAGGTTATCACGATCATTGAGAATAAAACACACACAACCAAAGACGTGAAGAAATCCTATGTTTGGTTTTCTACCATGGAAAACTTCATAAGGGGTTTTCCCATGTCTTTTGGAGATCTTCGATCTGTTTTGAGTAAAGCAAGTTGTATTGACAGCTTCAGCCCAAAAATAGGTAGGAAGATTTGATTCACTTAGCATTGACCTAGCAGCCTCACATAGAGTCCGATTATTTCTTTCAACTACCCCATTATGTTGAGGGGTCCTGACAGCTGAAAAGTTTTGAGAAATTCCCTTGTTATTGAAGAAGTCTTCTAAGGCACTGTTTCTGAATTCAGTGTCGTTGTCACTTCTCACCAACCATACAATATGGCCATTCAGAACCTCAATCTTTTTGATAAAGTTGATGATTTCTTCAGTTGCATCACTTTTGTACCTGAGAAAAGAAACCCAAGTATATCTTGTGAATTCATCAACAATTACAAGAATGCACCTTTTGCCACCTAGGCTAGGAGTGCTGACTGGTCCACATAGATCCATGTGCAGCATCTGCAAAGGAAGAGTGATGGATGAACATTGCTTTGTCTTGAAAGAGGTTTTGGTGAGTTTCCCCTTTTCACATGCATCACATAGTTTTTCTTTTACAAAATTTAGCTTCGGCATGCCGGTCACTAGATCTTTGTTGGAAATGATGTGAAGAGTTTTGAAGTTCAGATGAGACGGACGTTTATGCCACAGCCAGTTCCCTTTGGTTGTGTCATCCGACACAAAACATACACTTGAGGAGCCATTGCTTTGTCCAATGTCTACCACGTAGACATTTTCCCTCCTTTTTCCGGAAAGAACTACCTTCATGTCTTTGTCTATAATTGTACAGATACAAAGTTCAAAGATAACTTTGTATCCCAGATCACACTGCTGACTTATGCTCAGAAGATTGTGCATGAGTCTTTCAACGAGTGCTACTTTATTAAAGGTGACTGGTCCATTAGTGAGAGTACCATAGCCTTTTGTGTAGCCTCTAGAGTTGTCCCCAAAAGTTACAGACGAACCTTTTTCCGACACATAGTTTATGAGAAGAGTTTTGTTTCCCGTCATATGACGTGATCACCCACTATCCAGATACCAGATCTGTTGATGCTCATTTACCTGCAGTCACAGACATATTAGTTTCTTGGTACCTGTTAATGCCAAAAATCGCACCAAAGTACAACTTAAGGTCGATGTGGACTTTAAAAACTAAAGAAAGGAATCGTTCGACAAAAGCGTGCGTTTAAGACAGAAATATAAATGAGACCGAGATTTTGGTGACGCGGGAAAAACCTCAACGAGGAAAAAACCCGCGGACGACAGTGGAAGTCGTCGCTGCACTATGGTCACCAATCAGGGGCAATGTCCTTGTGTTTCTGGTGTCGATCGTACAGAGATTACAATACAAATGAAGGAAAGACTTCAAAATGTAAAGTAACAAGTGTTTTCTAATGTAAAACAGCGTGCGTCGTGTGTGTGATTGTCGTGCGTCGAGAGCGATTCTTCTACGAGCGATTTCTGTGCTTCAAGTGTTCTTCGGAGTTCGAGTGCTTGTGTCTGTATTCTATGTTGTATCTGTCTTCCGTCCCCTGAAATGATGATTGTTCTTTGATATTTATAGTCTTCGGGCACTTTAATTGGATCATTAAGGACTTTGATAACTGCCGTAACGGTCGTCGTCTTTAATGCGAGATTAGATGTTCTTAACTGACTTCGTCGGTTATAGCCGTTGTCCATAAATGGTGTTGACTCCTGCATAAAACACTGAACAAACATAACAGTCGTATAGCGCGTTAGTCGGTCGAGGTCGCATGGTTTTATGCGTCGGTCGTGTGAACTAGGCGACGTCGAGGTCGAGTGTCGTGAGGTAAAAGATTTTTGATTTTATCTTTAATCATGAGAGAAAGTACTATGATTTTACCTTCGTTATGGAAAAAGGGAATAAGTGTTTCCCTTACCTTGGTCGTGGTCGAGACTGGTGAAATTTTGCCCAAACAGTTTGCCCCCAAAATTTGAAAGTAGGATGGCAAATTCGAATTTTAAATTTTGTCAATCAGACGTATAGAATTATGACACGTGTCGAAAAGTTACCTCGGTTGTCTTAGAACTGGATCGATCCGATTTGAACGAGAAGTTGGAACGAAAACGAGATCGTGACGTTATACTGACGCACGATGGTGCTTATCAGCTGTCGCTGCCAGGTGTCGATGATCCGTGTGGTCATTCGAAAAGACTGGGACGCGTGTCGGTCATCAAGAGACTCGTCCTGGCGTGATTTCTCGTATAAATAGAGATCAGAATGGCCCATTTTCTTTTGTGGCCTTCGAAAAGTTTCTAAAGCGAGATTTCTTGTTGTTCTTTGCTCAATATTTTCCAAAAATGCTAGGATTTCTAACTTGCTGAAAAAATTTCGAAACTTTTGAGCGTCTATATAAGGTATAGTTTTTCAATCTTTCTCAAGTCTCCAAAGGTTGATGACCCATTGAGAGTTATTATGTATGAGTTGGTGAAGGCATTGATTGCGATAGACGCGACATTCGTGGATCCTGCGCAACTGGCGACGATGTCCTCTGTAGCCACGTCAACCCTTTCATCAGCCGACGAGGGCAAGGGTGAAAAGACGGGAGAGGGTGAGGAGGACGTTACGATGATCAACTCTATGTTTCCATCGGTCTTCCTGATCGACTATGTCCTTGACGGGACGGAGTCACTTCCGCATCTGGGGAAATATCAGCTCCTATCTTTCGAGGAGCGTTTTCGAGGGGTCTCCGTCGTAAAAACGGGACTGCATATAGCCATACAGGCGTTCGTTTGTAAGTTTTTCTTTCAAAACTCATGTTTTCGATATTTTTCTTAGTTTGACATATTCGTTTTCACAGATGCTTCGATCTCTGCTCGTTCGATATGCGAATACAGAGAAGTCGTTGGACCGGAAGTCGATCGTCGAGAGCGTCATATTCCTTCCTCCAACCTTAACATTAATTTTAAGAGCCATATTCTCAAAATACTGCGGACTCTTCTTTATCACCTGTCGCGGCAAAATGTTGGGAGACAGCCCTGTCATACTCGTTTGATCCTTGCATAAGCTCCTTAGCGTGCGTCGAGGATTCAAAGGTCGAGACTTCGGGCTGAGTATGCGATCGACACACTTCCCTATTTTTAAACTTTGGTTTTATGAACTATGTTTTTCATGCTCGTCCGTTGGTGGTCGAGTTATTGGTATGTAATGAATCTTGACTTTGTTTTTGCTTTTGAATACTCGACTGTCGGTCGTTCGTATGTAATCGTTTGTTTCGTAAATGAAGTTCATCCTTTTGTTGAACTCGCGCTTTTATCTTGATTTACATATGCCGTGGATAAATGTAAAATTCGCCAAGTATATAATGAGCGGAGAATCATGCGACTTAGGCATTCATTGCAATATAATGATGAAAACATAAATTATTTGAATTTCATCGATAAACTCGAATATACGTCATCGATGTGTACAAAATTTTCTAAGTTCAGAAACTTAGGTCGAGGGGCCGTTTAGACCTTGCGGTCGTGTAACTAGATCGTACGCTGAAACTTGGATCATGTGCCCCTGTGATAGAACGATCAAGTCCTATACTTGGGCACTTATGTCGTGTGTTCCTGCGATAGAATTTTGTCAAAGGTCGGTCGTTGGCTAATCAACGACCCTCCGATGTTTAAGTCAGTAATTTATCGAGATGAATAGAAATTTGTATGATAGGAAAGTGAGTTCAAAAGAAATACTTTTTTAGGTGCGTCACATTCCAACTACGCGGAATTTCTTGATTGTCTAGGGTCTGAAGCCGATAGGCTCCCTTACCAACGACTTCGGAGATGCGGTAAGGACCTTCCCATTTAATGGAAAGCTACCATGCATTGAGCTCTTGAGTGTTTTGGAACACTCGACGGAGGACGTAGTCGCCTTCTTGAAAGATTTTGGTTTTGACGTGTTTATTGAAATGTCGCTCGACTGCTTGTTTCTGTGACGCCATTTTGATCAAGGCTGACTCTCTGAGCTCTTCGAGGGCGTCGAGGTCATAACTTAAATCAACCAGGTTATGGTCGACGAAAGTATGCCTCGAGGTTGGGAGCTGAACTTCGATCGGCAAGACTACTTCGCAACCATAGACGAGAGAGAAAGGGGTTTGACCTGTGGACGTGCGCGGTGTCGTGCGATTTGCCCACAGGACTGAAGGGAGTTCTTCGACCCATCTTCCCTTTGCAGCTTTTAGCCTTTTCTTGATCGAAGCTAGAATGGTCTTATTGCTTGACTCGGCGAGTCCGTTGGCTTGGGGATATCTGGGGGTCGAGGTCGTCAGCTTGATGCTCCTGTCTTTGCAGAATTGTTGGGTCCTGTCGCTTATGAATTGGGATCCGTTATCACAGACGATTTCGGATGGAATCCCAAATCTGCATATAATGTTAGTCTGGATAAAAGAGATGACTTCTTTGTCCCTTACTTGGGAGAAAGCAGCCGCCTCAACCCATTTGGAAAAATAATCGGTGAGTACAAGGAGGAATACCTTTTGTCCCGGGGCCGGGGGTAGCTTGCCGACAATATCCATTCCCCATCTCATGAAGGGCCATGGGATAAGCGTCGAGTGCAAGGGTTCAGAGGGTTTATGTGACATACCTGAGTGTCGTTGACAAGGATCACAGTTCTGGACATACTGGACGGCGTCTTGTCGCAATGTTGGCCAAAAATACCCTTGTCGAGAGATACGATTAGCCAAACTGCTACCACCTGAATGATTGCCACATTCACCGTCGTGCATCTCTTGAAGGATTTTCTGGACCTGTATCTTGCTAATGACGCATCTTAGGTTTAAACCTGTCGATGATCGTCGATAGAGCTTATCCCCAATTATGACATATTTAGATGCCTTGAATCTGATCTTCCGGGCTTCCATCTTGTCTTCTGGGAGTTGGTCGTGCGCGAGGAAATTTCGGATGTCGTACGACCAATCATCTTCTTCCTCTTCGATCTAGGTGATATCGATGTTTTCGATGGACGATGTCGCCAGATGGATTATGGGAATAACGTCGAATATAGGTTTGACCAAAGCAGACCCGAGATTTGCTAAAGCGGCGGCCTGAGTATTCTGGTCTCTCGGGATTTGTTCAATAGAAAAATATTTAAATTTTTCGGAATTTCTTTTGCTACCTTTAAGTACGCTGTCATTTTTGAATCTTTGGCCGCGAATTCTCCATTGATCTGGTTTACCACCAGGAGAGAATTGCTTTTGAGGTGTAATGCGGTTGGCCCCGAGTCGTAGGCCATATTCATTCCTATGATCAGGGCCTCGTACTCTGCTTCGTTGTTGGTGGTTTTGAAATCGCATCGAACGGAATACACCATCTTGCCCCCCTGTGGCGACTTTAAGACGACGCCTAGTCCTGAACCTCTAACGTTGGATGAACCGTCGACATGTAAGATCCAAGGCGTGTCGTCGTGAGTCGCCACAGCTGACACTTCGAGTTCTGCTTCTTTCTCCGGTTCAGGGCTGAAATCAGCGATGAAGTCTGCCAAAGCTTGTGATTTGATCGCGGTCCTGGGTTTGAAATCGATGTCGTAACTGCTGAGATATATACTCCATTTTGCTAGGAGACCTGTCAACTCAGGTTTTCTTAAGACAGACTTAAGAGGAAAGTTAATTACGACAGTAATAGGATGCGATTCAAAATAATGTCGCAGTTTTTTAGCAGATGTGACTAGCGACAAGAGCAATTTTTCCATAGAGGAATACCTGGTTTCTGCGTCCAGAATAGATTTACTTACATAGTAGATTGGCAGTTGTTGCTTTTCATCTTTTCGTGTTAGGACAACACTTACCGCGTTTGGACTAACAACCAGATACAATTGCAAGACTTCATGATCGCGAGGTTTCGACAATAAGGGAGGCGACGTCATGTACTCTTTAAGCTTTTGCAATGCCTTCTCATGGCCGTCGGTCCAGTCGAAGCCTCTATTTTTCCTGAGGACATTGTAAAACATATGGCATTTATCTGAGGATCGAGAGATAAACCTGTTTAGCGCTGCTACTCGACCAGTGAGCTTCTGGACCTCCTTGAAATTTCTAGGAGATTTTATTTCGATAATCGCTTTTATCTGGTCTGGATTAGCCTCGATTCCTCGACGAGTGGCCATGTAGCCTAGGAACTTTCCAGCGCTGACACCGAAGGAACATTTCGTCGGGTTAAGCTTCATGCTGTATTCCCAAAGGATGTCGAACGATTGCCTCAAATGCTCGACGTTGTCGATAGCTTGCCTCGACTTGACCAACATATCGTCGATATACACCTCCATCGTGTCGCCAAGTCGGTCTTTGAACATCTTGTTCACCAGGCGCTGGTAAGTAGATCCTGCATTTTTTAGACCGAAAGGCATAACCTTGTAACAGTAAATACCTCGGTCTGTCATAAATGCGGTTTTTTCTTGGTCTTCGACGTGCATTAGGATCTGATTATATCCAGAATAGGCATCCATGAACGTCAGTAATTCATGCCCCGCTGTCGCGTCGACCATGGCATCGGTGTGAGGTAGTGGAAAGGGATCTTTTGGACAAGCTTTATTGAGGTCTGTGAAGTCGATACAGACTCTCCATTTGCCATTTTTCTTCGCAACAACCACGACGTTAGCCAGCCAATCGGGGTACTTTACTTCTCGAATTTTCCCTGTCTTGAGAAGGTTGTCGACTTCGTCATTTATCACCTTATTCCTTTCAGGAGCAAACTTCCTTCGCTTCTGTTTGAGAGGTTTGAACGATGGGTCGACGTTGAGCTTGTGGGAGATGATATCAGGATCTATGCCAACCATATCTTCATGCGACCAGGCAAAACAGTCAGCATATTCCTGCAAAAAAGATATTAACTTTTCCCTGAGACAGGGACTGAGGGATGATCCGATAAAGATTTTTTGATCAGGCTTGCTTTGATCTAGGATGACTTCCTCCAGGCGATAATCGTTGACGGCTACAGGAGCATCTTGTGCATTTTCGAGCCCCTCATGCGCTGGGATGGCGGTTTGTTCTGGGTTTCCGTTATTCGCCATTTTCCTGAAACAGAGAACAAAAGAAACTCCAAGAAACCGTTAGTAAGACGCACGTTCGTCGAAGATTTTCTCTAGATGGGGTCCCACAGATGGCGCCAAACTGTTAATGCCAAAAATCACACCAAAGTACAACTTAAGGTCGATGTGGACTTTAACAACTAAAGAAAGGAATCGTTCGACAAAAACGTGCGTTTAAGACAGAGATTTTGGTGACGCGGGAAAAACCTCAACGAGGAAAAACCCCGCGGATGACAGTGGAAGTCGTCGCTGCACTATGGTCGCCAATCAGGGGCGATGTCCTTGTGTTTCTGGTGTCGATCGTACAGAGATTACAATACAAATGAAGGAAAGACTTCAAAAATGTAAAGTAACAAGTGTTTTCTAATGTAAAACAATGTGCATCGTGTGTGATTGTCGTGCGTCGAGAGCGATTCTTCTACGAGCGATTTCTGTGCTTCAAGTGTTCTTCGAAGTTCGAGTGCTTGTGTCTGTATTCTATGTTGTATCTGTTTTCCGTCCCCTGAAATGATGATTGTTCTTTGATATTTATAGTCTTCGGCCACTTTAATTGGATCATTAAAGACTTTGATAACTGCCGTAACGGTCGCCGTCTTTAATGCGGGATTAGATGTTCTTAACTGACTTCGTCGGTTATAGCCGTTGTCCATAAATGGTGTTGACTCCTGCATTAAACAATGAACAAACATAACAGTCGTATAGCGCGTTAGTCGGTCAAGGTCGCATGGTTTTATGCGACGGTTGTGTGAACTAGGCGACGTCGAGGTCGAGTGTCGTGAGGTAAAAGATATTTGATTTTATCTTTAATCATGAGAGAAAGTACTATGATTTTACCTTCGTTATGGAAAAAGGGAATAAGTGTTTTCCTTACCTTGGTCGTGGTCGAGACTGGTGAAATTTTGCCCAAACAGTACCCATTTAGTGATGAGTCCTTTTGTGTTAGAGGAGGAAGAGTCCTTAGCCTTGGTTCGGCCAATCCTGTCCTTGGGACAATCTTTGGCAAGATGGAAGGTGTCTCCACAGTTATAACATTTTCTATAAATGAACACCTTTTTGGACTTTTAAATCTTTTCCTTTCCTTTTCCTTTCCTTTTCCTTAAACATCAATTTGAATAGCTTTTGGACCAAAAGTAGAATTGAGAGGAGGAAAACTTAAAATCCCATTGCCAGAAGTGGTAGAAGCAAATCTAGGAGTGGGATTGATTGGAGAGTTTTTATGATGACCTTTTGAAAGAGCTGAGGATTTTTTTTTCAAAGACAAGTTGTGGTATTATCATTTTGGGAAATCTTTGAGTCCTCCAGATCAAAAGAAGAAACTTCATCAAGATTTAAAAGCTTTAAAATATCATGGATAGGTTTTGGAGAATCAGTAGAGTTCTGTATTTCATTATTTTGAACAGAAGAATAATCTTTGGTTTTTATGAACATTCCAAATTTTAAGGCTTCAGATAAATCAACAGAGTTCATAGACACTGAGCCAGTGGAACTAGACTCTGATGATTCATGATGATTTGGTGGAGCACAAGAAGTAGAAGCTAGATCATGAGAGGAAAAATCAATATCCATCTTTCCAAAACCTAGACCAGTTTTGTCATCATGAGAAATTTGGCCTTGAAAAGTTTTCTCAAGATTCTTTGAAGAGCTGGTCCATTTTCTTACAGTTTCTTGCTCTCTTTTTAATCTTTTGAAAAGTTTATTCTTCTCTTTGGCAATAATGTGATTTATGGTTTTAAGTCCTCTAGTTCAGCTTTGATTTCATCAAACTTTTCAAGTTTGGAAAGGCAGATTTCAAGTTGGGAAGAAAGAGTTTTAACTTGACCTAATTTCCTTTTCTTAGCATCTTTGATGTTATAGAAGTCATTTGTCACAGATTCATAAGCATCAATCTTTTCAATTTCAGACATAGAGTTGAAAGGATGTACCTGAGAGTAAGATGATGAACACCCAGTTGCCACCAAGGCAGTTGAAGTGATTGCCTTGTCAGAATTCTCCACGTCATCAATCTTTGCCATAAAGACATGTTGGGAGAGTCCTTGTCACTCTCAGAAGTAGGCTCATCAGCCCAGTCGTGGGTTTAAGCCAAAAGTCCATTTCCTTTCCTAAGGAGTCCCTCATTCCTTTCCTTCTCTCTCTTATATTTGGCTTTGTACTTTTCAGCACGTTCCTGATGTTCCTGAGAGGAAGGTTGAGCACCTTTTCTAGGAAAGGTTGATTTTGAAGTGTTGTTCTTGGATTTCTTATATCTAGAAGGAAATTTATCAGAGGAAGTGGTCCTAGTTCTTTCAACACGTTTGCTTCTGCATTCGGAAGCAAAGTGACCTTTCTTACCACAATTAAAGCATTCCTCATTTGACTTGTCAGTTGAGGAGCTTTTTGTGAAAGAAGGGGGTTTTCTAAAGGATCTGGGTTTGCCAGAAAAATGAGGTTTGTTTTTTAACCCTGCCACCATGGCCATTTCATCAGTTATCTGTTCAACAGAAGTTTCCTCACCTTCATCATCGGCATCACTTAGATATGCCTCTGTTTGGTCAATGGACTCGTTTTGACTGTCATTATCAGAATCTAATGAAGGATAGGTGATACGGGGAACACACTGAGCTTTCTTGGAAGTATCACTTACAAGGGCTAAAGAAAGAGCCTTTTATGTCTTTAATGATGGACTTCCTTTGTATTTTGGTATGTTCATAATTAAAGAGAGTTCCATAGAGAACAGTGAGAGGAATGTATTCAAGATCATTGGTTGTCTTGATGCAAGTACAGATGTTTTCCCAAAAATCAGGAAGACAGTCCATAAATTTGTACAAAACTTCCTCATTATCATATACTCTGCCCAACAACTTTAATTCATTAAGGAGACTGTTGAAACGGTTGTAGTAACTAGAAAGAGATTCTCCTTTTTCGTGAGAAAATAGTTCATATTTTCTGATGAGAGCAATTTTTTTGTTTTTCTTAACTTCCTCTGTACCTTCGTACATAACACATAGAGTGGTCCACATTTCTTTGGTTGTGGCAAAGTTGACCAAAGAATGATAGACCTTATCAGGAAGAGAAAGAGCAATGATTGCTCTAACCTTAGAGTCAAAAGAAACTAGACGTTTTTCCTCATCAATGTATTTCTTGGGGTTTTTGAGAATGTAACGACCAGTAGTAGCAGATTTTTCTTCATCCGAAGAGTCATCAGAATCATCCTTATCAACAGTTTCTTTTCCAGCCCTCTGTGTTTCATAGCGAGCCTAGACTCTAGGGACAATGGGTCCCTCATTGAGAATGGTTGGATATCTGGTATCCACTCCTTCCATGAATAGCATCATTCGGCTCTTCCAGAGAGAGAAGTTGTTGGGGTTAAACTTTGGAGGTTTGGCAATAGAGCCATTTTCAGAAATGTTGTTTTGAAAGGGAACTTCATTGTTTGAAGAAGAGGCAACCATCGCAGATCAAGTTTATTGTGATTAAACTTTCTGCTCTGATACCACTTGTTAGTCCCAGATGGCTTAAACAGGTATTGTAGAAGGGGGGGGGGGGGGGGGTGAATACAATACCCAAAAATTCACTTAATTTAATTCTTTTATTGAAAAACTTCAACAAGAATTACACACAGAAAACTACAGATTGTTGCGAAAAAGAACAGTTAAACTATTCTAACAATCTCCACAAAGTAAACTGAAAACAAAACAACTTTAACACACTATGATTCAAAGCTATAAAGTTCTAAGGAGATGAAGTATTTTTGCACTGAGAATTTCTTCAAGAAAGCGTAACCTTGCATGGGGAGCTCCTTCTTCCTTATATAGTGCATGAAGCATTAAATGCTTAGGACACTTGTCATCTGGAGACTTGAGTGTAGGGGTTGACTCTCAAAAGTTGATGTGTCATTTTCACCTTTTTCCTTAGTACCAGGAAGAATACCCATGCTTGATTGAGACAATATCTGAGTTTGGATAAAACAACAAATAGTCACTTTTTTCTGTCAAATGATATTATCCCATAATAAATGATCTTCTCATATTGTCTTCCAAGAATAAATCTCACCGATTTAGACTGTGAGGTAGGTGAGATTCTTTGACCAAAATGATCATGATGAAGACCATGTTCCCACCGATTTGAAGCCTTCATCGGTGGGATTGATGACCGATCTTGAGGGAGAATCGGTTGGAGTGTCCACCGATTTTCATAGAGAATTTCGGTGAACGATGACTTAGCTTTTTGTTGAGAAGAGTGTCTTTTACTTTCACAATGAGAACATCTTCAAGCTTGATTTCGGTTGATCTTCGACTTCACCGAACTTTTGTTGTCTTGTCTAAGTCATCATAAAGAACCAAAGAAAAATATTCTAAGTAAGATTTTAGGAGAAAAATGGGTGGGTCAATTTCAAATCTTTGGTGACCCAACAATAGTTATTTAATTAGTTTACTTTATACCTTTTATTTTTCTAATTTTCATTTTATACCTTCATCATATTAACACATATAATCGTATATTAACTAAAATACGTAAAAAAATACGTTTTAATTTTAACAAGTTACACCATTATATTCGTGTAACACCTCGAATTTCCGTTATATCATATTTTAATATGAATGGGGTCAAAATGTAAATTAGTCTAAGATTTAGACTATTTGTAAATGTAAAACTCAAGGGTTAAATTTTGTAATTAACCAAAGTTTAAGCTACTTTTGGGAATTACAAATCTTGGGGTTGAATTGGTCATTTTGGAATAGTTGACCTTGTATAAAACTGGAGGTCGACTAAGAATTGAGAAATATCTCAATTCTCAAATTGAAGTCGGTTGCTTAATCAGGAAAGAAAGGAGAAGACTCGAGACCTCAAATTTCTTTAGGTAAAATCTGATTCAAACCTTTGATTTGGTGATTGTGATTCCATATACAGAGTTGTAAATTGAATCAAGTTCCTGTTGAAATAGGATTGGAGCTGGGTTTTATCCTGAATCGAGTTATCAGGTGAGTTCATCTCTTCCAAATGCTTTTATTTGAAATTGAATGAGATGATTGGTAGCAAACTGTTTAAATGACTGAATAAACATGTATTGAAATGCAATCGACCAAGAAATTGAACTGAGATGAGTTTTTAAGTAAATTCGACCTGCCAATTGAAGTCCCGGACTCGGTGAGTTCCGGTATAGGATCTGGACTCGGTGAGTTCCGGAATGGACTCGGTTTCGGTGGAGTTCCGGAATGGATCCGGTTTCGGTGGGGGATCCGGAATGGATCCGGTTTCGGTGGGGAATCCGGAATGGATCCGGTTTCATTTGGAATCCGGTTTCAATTTAGGATCCGGATTCAATTTTAAGTTCCAGTCTCAATTTGGATCCGGTTTCGGATAGTTCCGGACTTTGAGTTCAGAATACTTTTCCGGATATAGTTTTCGGATGCATTATCTGGTTAAGCATTTCTAAAAAAATTATCGGGGCGCTGCCCCCAGACCCCGCAAGGGCGTTGCCCCTTGACCCCATCCGCTAACCGGGTAGCGGAACCCCTATGCTAAGTCACCGAAGGGGAAACATTTGAGGATAAGGATACGATAGGTTATCTAGTATTCTTAGAGTTGAGAATATGATACGAGATGTGGCGTGATATGTTGTTATGCATATACGCTAGTAAGTGTAATGGATCCATAGGCACTGGTAGTAATTGTAACGTGGAATAGGCATAAAGTAACATGTAATTCCCGTTGACCTGAAATAAGGAATAGGCATAAAGTAACTTGTAATTCCTATTTCGTAAGGTGATGAGAAATGATCAATATGCATAAAGTAAATTGTAATTCCCATTTCGGGTTGTGAGTAGAAATCTTGGAATAGGCATAAAGTAAATTGTAATTCCTGATTTCTATGGGAAGGTAAGAGATAGGCATAAAGTAAATTGTAATCTCTACTTCCACTCCAAGAAATAGGCATAAAGTAAATTTTAATTTCTTGGACATGAGCGATGATCTAGAATCGGTAATGATTCGTAGTAGGCTCTCGAATGTGATGATATGACTTTCTGCATGTTAGTCATACTCATGGAATCGGGTATGTTCCCGACATGGTAAGATGTGTAGACGTACGGTAAGAATGATGGCAAACCAGGTTTGTTTATACGCTTTGGTTACTTGAGTTTCCAAAGCTGTTAAAGTTTTAATTTAAAAATGGATGTTCTCAATAGACGTAAGCCTAAGCATTTCAAATTAAATTTTCTTACTAGGTACGAGCTCGGGGAAGTAACGGGAAGAGGGACGAGTGTTTTGGTATTCAACTTTTGGTGCTAAGTGGAGAAGTTAGCTTATGCGAGAATGTTTTTGATGATTGGCCTAGACAACCAATTTAATCTAATCATAGTTGTCAGGATTAGATTAATAGGTTGTTTTGATAATTCGAATTGTGTATATGAATCATCGTAGTTAATTCTCCGCTTATGTATAAAAGTTTGGATGAATTTACTATTAAATCTGTTAAATTTTAAGGTTTAAATTTGCCCTGATTTTTAGGGTGTTACAATTCGTCTCTTCGATACCTTCGAAATGAGCCTAATATTGAATATTTTTTGATTTAATTATTTAATTATATATCATATATACTACATAAAAATATTTTTAGTATTTACAATTCATACCCTTATAGTTAATTATTTAATTTATGGTACATCTCTTACTTTTTCAATTTTCGTTTTACACTCTTATTACATTACCATAATAATCATATATTAAGTAAATGAAAAATAAAAAACTAACATGTATAAAGTAAATTAACTAAATAAGTATAATATAATTAAATCAAAAAATATTTTATATTGAGCTCATTTCGAAGGTATCGTCGAGGCGATTATAATGGTGTAACTTGTTAAAATTAAAAAGTATTTTTAACGTATTTTAGTTAATATACGATTATATGTGTTAATATAATAAAAATGGAAAATGAAAAATAGAAAACTAAAAGGTATAAAGTAAATTAACTAAATAAGTATAAGAGTGTGAAATGTAACTTTCAAATCCCCGATTTTCAATGTTTTGATTTGAAAGTTACATTTCATATCCCTATAATTATTTAATTAATTTACTTTATATCTTTTACTTTTCTAATTTTATTTTACACTTTCATCATATTAACACATATAATCGTATATTAATTAAAATACATTAAAAATACGTTTTAATTTTAACAAGTTACACCATTATAATCGTCTTTTTCGATACATTCGAAATGAACCCAATATTGAATATTTTTGGATTTAACTATTTTATTATATATCATATAACGTGGCGTGTGACACAAGCCTTAAGTCACGACGCGCCATGGCGGCTGTCGTGGCGAGCCTTTTAGAACAGTGATCACATTAACATAAACTAAATGAAAAATAAAAAACTAAAAGTTATAAAATAAATTAACTAAATAAGTATAATATAATTAAATTAAAAAATATTCAATATTGAGTTCATTTCAAAGGTATCGACGCGACAATTATAATGGTGTATCTTGTTAAAATTAAAACGTATTTTTTAACATATTTTAGTTAATATACGATTATATGTGTTAATATGATGAAAGTGTAAAATTAAAATTAGAAAAGTAAAATATATAAAGTAAACTAAGTAAATAATCATAGGGGTATGAAATGTAACTTTCAAATCAAACAAATGGATTGAGTGTGGATCGCGGGATTATGGGTCATTTTGGCAAATTGAGAGAGATTTGCGGCATTTTGGTAACTGATTTTCCAACTTGGGGTATTTTAATTAATTTCTCTATATAATAATCACTATAAAAATCTTGTGAAATAAAACCGTAAGGTCAAATTTTTTATGGATCTTACAAATTTTACGGTGTGTTCTCGAGTTTTTCTTACAAAGGAAAGGAATGGAAACGGAAAGAAAAAGTAGGAGGCAAAGAAAAAATGTTGTGTTCTCGAGTTTTAAAAAAAAAGGAAAGGAAAAGAAGAAAAAAATATTGTTGATTTACGTCCCAAAACTTTCCACCCAAAAGTGGGAGGAAAGCGAAGGAAAGAATAGAGACAAATTTAAAAATATTTATAAAATTACACATATACCCATTAAATGCATTCTGCTACGAAATAAATAAGAATATATTGGTATTCAAGAACATGAATTTTTTTTTTCATAAAAAACCTATGGAATTTGATTTTGTTTGACCAAAGAGAGAGGAAATTGGAGGTATGAAGGCTGATCAGACGAGGTTGGACTTGAGACCTTGAACTGGAATTCCAACAACAAACGTTATCCAACCTTCCACCTCTTCCTTCTCTCGCCGTCAACAAGGTCACTACTTTTCTTAACCCCTAATTCGATCTAGGGTTTAATGCGATTTTCTAGCCTTTTTTATGTTTATTTTACTCGAATTTAAATTTGTTGCTGACATTTGTGCGTGACTTGTTTTTAACCTCATCTGCTTATTCTGTTTAGCTTTGCTTCAGCTGACAGATATATGCATGGTGATTTGTTGCCTGAATACTGGTTAAATTAATCACCCAACGACAACAATGTGACGAATTCTTGGGGCATTCTGATATTTTGTGATTCTAAAATCAAAATATGCTATTCAGGTTGAATCCTTTTACAGGTTTAGTTTAATAACATTGAAGTTGATGATGCTTTTACTTTCCTACTCAATTGACCGAAATAGCTTAAGATTTTGCAAGTTGTGGTTTAGCAACTTGCAAAATCTGTTTTTTTAATCTTTGATTTTTTAATGAATTTAATATTCACAAACTCAGTTAACAGCGGCCCTTTCACATCAGAGCATTTCGCAAGTAGCACTTTATTAACTTGCGAAATTGCTACTTTTATGTCATAAAAAGTGGATTTCGCAAGTTGCTAAAGTATTTGTTGCGAAATCTTGGCTATTTCGGTCAATTATGTAAAAAAACGGCTATAAAGTGAATTTGGCTATTTTGGACAATTTCCCTGTGTTTATATACTGCAAACTGAATTGTCACACACTTCACCTTTGGTGATGCTTGAACATTTTGACCTCTAAGAAGGTTGAGTTACTAGGTACAGCTAGACCAAAGCTTATTGTTTTTATGGCTGTAATGGAGATAGGGAACTTTTCAAACGATATTGAATGTCCAAATTCTTAGCAGGACGAGCAAGTTTCGTTCTGCTGTAAATATGGACATAAAGCGATACATAGGGAGAAAAGTGGGCACGCAGGAAGAGTATGGTGCTCATAAAAAACCTATTAATATTTCATTTCCATTTGTGATTGCTGTTACTATTAGAAGTGCTCATATGTTTATTTGTTCTTTTACATTTCTATACATCCCAAGTCATCTTGGCATATCATATATGGTTCTTCAATATTCGATAACAGTCCTCTAGTGGATGGATAAATGGAATCGATCCTTTTCATGGTAGGTTGTAGACATCTCCGAGGAGATTCATCACGTCAAACAAGAATTTGAAACTGAATCAGAACTGCGACAAAAGCAAAAGAAATTATAAATCCACGGGTAAGAATTTGAGTGAATATTATGCTTTCTTCATTGGCAGAAGTCACGTGCATTTCTTTGCGCGGCTGAGTGATAATTTAATTATCTGCAACTAAGAAGTCAACCCCAAGCACGCTACTCTGAGCCTGATAATTGCGACTGGCTTGGACATTTTGCACCTGGTCCTTTGGAGGAAAGACTTATAGACAACGGTGATTTTGGTCGATTTGACAATATGAAACAGGAACCACAACAATATGATCAGCAGGATCAACATAACTCACAATTTGGTAGAGCACAAATCTCCTCAAACCAACGGGTGAGTTTTGCTTTTACTGTACGTTTATACGAAATCCATTATGTTGTTTTGCCATTATTGTGCATTTATTTGGTGTTTATCCATTCTGTCTTTTATAAATTTTGCTAACATATGAACATTTCGCAAAATAGGGATATTTTTGCGAAATGTGTTACCATTACAATAATAGAGTAAATTACATGTTTGGTCCCTATGCCATTCAATTTAGTTAGGGTTTTGCAAAATGTGGTATGTTGGAGAGAGTAAACAAGGTATGATCAATTTTGCAAATTTATAGGGTTTTGCGAAATGTGGCATGTTTGAAACATTTCACAAAGTATGATCAATTTCGCAAGTTTAATAGGGTTTTGCAAAATGTGGTATGTTTGAGACATTTCACAAAGTATGAGCAATTTTGGAAATTTTATAGGGTTTTGCGAAATGTGGTATATTCAAGACATTCCACAAAGTATGATTTGCAAATTTTATAGGGTTTTGCGAAATGTGGTTTATAATGTTCTTTTTTCTAGTTTATGTCGTTTATATGGCTTTACCTTGCTGTTTTATGCTTTGATTATATAACTAATGTGTTTATCAGGTTGATTACTACGAGGCCTCTTTGTCGATTCGGGCCAAGATATGCATTGCCAAAGATATCTTGGCCAAGTTATCCGAGTCAGATAAGAGGTTGGCCCTGTTTAGGGGCACATGTTTTGGTCCATGGTTGGATATCCAATCAAAATATGGAGACCCGCTGCTGATCCATATGATGCTGCAGACCCAGTTTTTCCCCGAGGGTGCCCTGTCTGATGAGATGTGGTTTCGCATTGGAGGCCACGAACTTCGATTTGGGCGGGAGGAGTTCTGTCTGATTACCGGGTTCCGATTCGGCCCAATGGATCCCTTACCCGAGTTCCGCGGTAACCCTTTCAGGGACAGGGTTTTCCCTCACTTAGCGGGCCATAAGTATGTGAAAGGGTCGGATCTTCGCTCAATCTTTGACAGTAGGGCCTTTGCCCAGATCTCGGACCTTGATGCAGTCCGTATTTGTCTTTTGTTGTTGCTGGAGGTTGGATTCGTTGGCCGCCAGTCGAGCTTGGTGGTCACCGACTCTCTTCTACGCCTGGTAGAGGATTTGGATGCATGGAATCGGTACCCATGGGGATCATACTTATGGCCGTTGACCTATGAACAGTTAAAAACTGCGTTGCCGAGGCGCCAACACCACGTAAGCGTCAAGTCTGATAAGCTAGCCAAGTACACGATTACGGGATTCGTCTATGCCTTCAAGGTTATGTTAGTTCGTTTAATTGTTTTTATATTTTATTTTTATTCATGATTGCGTTGGTTGAAAATGTTAAGTTATGACTTCATAGATATGGATTTTTGAGATGTTTCCCGTTGCCAAAACGTGTGCTTTACGCACTGATGCGATCCCGAGAGCTATTGCTTGGCAGAGGAACCTTGCTTTCTCGTGGGAGCGGTGTCTGACCTTCCTCGATGTCAATGATGTATGTTTGACCTTTTCATTTATTTATTTAGATTATTCATATTTGTTACTTAACTAATCATGTTAATAATTATTAGGATGGTTCTCAACCTCTGATGGAACTTTCACCGACGGATGCTGAGCGTGCAACAGATTGGTGGAAGGACAGTAAACGCTTTTTTGACGGTGTCGCTGATGATTTTCAGCGACCGGCAAAGAGGGCCCGTTGTTATTCACCGCCGCCACCACCACCACCACCACCACCGCCACCAGGTTTCGCTGGTTTAGGGGCATCGTCTCCTGTTGCTGCCGCCACCACCGGCCCGACACCTTTAGAGCAGCGCGTGGCAGCATTGGAGCAGACAATATGTGCCCTGCAGTCCAGTCAGCGGGCCCTGGAGGCTGGTCAGCGTGCGCTGGAGGCCGGTCAGCGTGACCTGAAGGCTGGTCAGCATGCTATTTTAGATAGCATTGGCCGGCTACAGGAGACCATGCAACGTGCCTTGGAAGTCAAGCACCATGCTGAGGTAAAAGTGTTTCAACTCTTTTAGTTAGGGGTCGTTTACTAAATGCTTACCCCATAAGTGCTTACCGGCCCACTTTACCTTATCGGATGAACATGACAAGGATTGAGAATCTTACCTGGTAAGAGCGCTACAAAGACCGAGAGTAGAGTGACGACTCTTACCCAGTGAGCGCTTAGCGGACAAAAATGTTGCATACGATACCGTTTTAATGGACTAAAATCTTACCCGGTAAGTTAAGTGAAAGTGTTGACTATTACCGATAAACGCTTACCGGGTAAGTGTTAGGTAAACGACCCCTTAGTGAATTGTTTTCAAGTACATGGTTATTAGAACTTAATTATTCGTATGCAGGTTCGATCAGTATCATACACGACCCCATCACATAGATGGTGATGTGTTAAGGGGACGCCATTAATGATCATTGGGAGTGTGGCATAGCAGACACCACCTTTGCACGTTCATCGTGATCGACTACGGATAAAGGTGGCATACGACATTGCTATTTTGGTACATCACCCTACCATTACCTTCGGTTTGAGCACCACTGTGTGCGAAGGACCATGTTCTGGAGTCTGAGCACCAGTTCGAAGAGGGGATTGAAGAAAGTCAACCAACGTAAGCAATGGGTAAGATTTGGTTGTTTTTGTTCATGCCAACCATTAAGAACATGGTACCTCGAGAGTCTCACATTCAGATAGTCTTGTTCATTATGATCGGCGGTCGCAATATGTCATGAACGTCAAAATCTGCTAAGGACTGGGTTATAGATATTCATATTAGCAAATATAAATTCGAATATGATAATGAAAATACGCTTACTGCACGACCAATGGCGACGAAGAATATATGGCGATCTTTTTGTACTTGTGACTAATTTACAACATCGTTTCATACTGTCTTTAAACCTGAAGAAATGGGTTTTTAGTTTCGAATTAGGTTTACATCTATAGAGTCAGACTCGTAACCGAAAAACAAAGTATTAACTAGGGGATGTTTGGGATTACTTATTTAAAGTGTTTATTAACTTATTTCACGAAAAAAAGAATTTCATCTTTTATCATGTTGATAGACGTCGCCGGTTCTAATCTTGCAAAGTTACTAAGAATTAGTGGTTGCACAAACGGACCCAGACACTCATGGTTAACAAAACAATAGTTAGATTAAATTATTATAATTTATACACAAAACAATAAAATATTTTTTATTCATATTATTAAATTACGTTACGTTACGTTTGAATGCATCCATTAATTCTTTTTTTCAAAGCATGTGATACGTGTGGAATATCATGTCTATAAGAATTTGTTCAAGACGTGTTTGGTTTCAACACATGATTGTGTTGATTTTTTTATAACGTACGTTATTATCAATAATATTAATTTATAAAATATAATTATGTATTAAATCCGACATATTTTATTTATTGAATATGATAAATGGATCAATGAGAAAACTATATTTAAATAACACAAACTATATTAAGAAATGGGTTTTTGTTACCACGTTTTTTTTGTGAATCATGTTAATTTCTCGTTACAAAAGTTAACGTATGTGATGTTAGGTTGCAAGTCTCACATTAATATGTTAAAAACCAAAAATTAACATTAATAAATAAAAGTAGAAATTCCAAAGAATGAGTTAACATATAATTAAATTTAAAAGCATGATCCTTGTGATATTTGTTTTGAAATCCATAGCATTTATTTAATGCCAAAAGGTGGTTGTTAGTTGTTACCATCTACAAAATGAAAGGGACAATGACAACCCCTCCATATATATATATATTACGTATTCAATTTGCAAGCTGTTTCATCACATCTTGTTTTCATAATTATACATTTGACATTTCTTTATCATCATACAACTCTACCTAACAATCTCTATTACTTTGAAATCGAATTTAGGTCGGCGATATCTATACACACATATTATATATAGACAGTGAAACTGGATCGGGTATAAAGAGACGGGAAAGAGAGCTTGACCAAAATAAAAGGACAAAAATGTCCTTATCATTAACAGAGAAAATAAACGAAGTTAGTAACGGAGGACAATTCTCAAAGGAAAATGAAAACACTACAAGGACAACTTCTTATTATTTAACTAAACCACAGGGACCAATATTTAACTAAACCACAGGGACCAATATTTGAATTTAGGTCGGCGATATCTATACACACATATTATATATTATTTAATAGAGTTATCGAAGCTTAGTACCACTTTCAAATATTTAACTAAACCACAGGGACCAATATTTGAATTTACTCTTATTATTACCTTTATGATTGTTCGGTATATTACCTTTAGGTTGGGGCCGTTTACAAAACGTTTATCCTGATAAGTGTTTATCAAGTCACATTAGCTTTACTGGATGAATATGGAAAGGACTAAGAATCTTACCCGGTAAGAGCGGAAGCAAGGACCGAGAGTCTTACCCGGTAAGTGAGTGTGACGACTCTTACCACGGTTAGCGCTTACCGGCTAAATTGTTGTATACGATACCATTTTGATGGTGTTGAATTTTATCGATAAACACTTACCCGAGTAAGTAATTAGGTAAACGGCTCCTTAATCGTTCTATTTAAGTTGGAGAGATTAGCTCCTCGAGTGGTTGTTTCTACACCACTAACATAAAACATGTGTTAAATATTACAATCTATTTTTTCAAAAAATAAATAAAATTAACGTAATAAATTCTGATACCATGTGTTTGAAGCCCATCACATTTAAGGTGTATCAATTAACAAATATTATTAAAGGGCAACGGACAAGCATCTATTAATTATTCTGAATTTGTGGCTTTGCTAAATTTAGGGGTGTACATCACATAGGTCGGACGAATTCGAATAGCAAACCAAAAAACTCGGCCTGATATTGGATATAGAAATCAAGATCTGAATTTAAGGTTTTGGATTTCGAATTATTTCGTTGGTCGGGTTCGACTATTATGAAAATCAAGACCCAAACTTTAGGTTTCGGATTTCGGATTTCTACGGGTTCGGGTTGGTCGGGTTTCGGGTTAACGTCGGTCGGGTTCGGGTATTATTATAATACAAAAAGTATATATAAATTCAATCGATTTTAAGGATTTATTCAATCAAACGAGAGATTGATAAAATCAATAATAAGTTTAAAAATTAAAAAACAATTCTACCGACTATAATTTACGATTTTCTAAAGATAATTAGATAAATAAATATATTTATATAATATTTAAAATATATATTGTTAGAATCGATGTAGGAATCAATTGAAGAGCAGATGAGAGGATAGAGAGAGATGTGGCTGGAACGGCAGCAGCTTTTCATATATTGAGAGAACGATTACAAAACAAGATTAACCTTATTATGAAACATAAGAGACCAATATATACTAGATAAGTTACAGATAATTACAGAACGACCCTTGTACTTTACATATGTACGATAATAACTCTAACCCCCCCCCCCCCCCCCTCAAACTCAAGTAGGGGAAGAATGAGCTAAATTGAGTTTGGAAACAAGATCCCGAAAACGCCATGAAAGATGAACTTTGGTGAAGATGTCTGCGGTCTGATCAATGGTTGAGATTGGAAGAAGTTGAACCGTCTTGCGAAGAACATGTTGACGAGTGAAATGACAGTCAATCTCGATGTGCTTCGTACGCTCATGAAAGACATCATTGTGAGCAATCTGAATAGCACTGTTGTTATCACACCACAATGGTGTTGGAGAAATCTGATGAGCACCCATATCAGATAGTAACCAGCGTAGCCATACAAGTTCTTGCGTAGTATCAGCTAAGGCTCGATACTCAGCTTCAGTACTATACCGAGCTGTCAGAGATTGTTTCTTGCTACGCCAGGAAATAAGAGAGTCCCCAAGGAAGAAACAATATCCGGTGGTCGAACGGCGGTCTGTTATGTCTCCATCCCAGTCAGCATCTGAGAATGCACGGAGCGTTAAAGACGATGTGGATGAGAAGTGAAGCCCATGAAACATTGTCCCTTTGAGGTACCGAATGATACGAAGAACCGCGGCATAGTGATCGGAGCACGAAGCAAACATGAACTGGCTGATTATATGAACTGCATATGCAAGATCCGGTCGAGTAACAGTTAGGTAGACCAGAGATCCAACTAGTTGACGGTACCGTGTAGGGTCCCGCAGAGGGGTTCCGGCATTGGGAAAAAGATGCAGATTTTGCTCAATAGGTGTAGATGCAACTTTGTTGTCTGTAATCCCAGCTTTGGACAACAGATCTGAAATGTACTTGGCTTGATAGAGATAGATGCCGGAAGAGTCTGACAGAATTTCAAGACCAAGGAAGTAGTGTAGCGTACCAAGATCTTTCATCTCAAAGCATGAGCTTAGAGAATGTTTGATACGGGTGATACTTGTAGAGTCACTGTCGGTAATGATCATATCATCAACATACAATAAGAGTAAGATAGTACCTGCATCAGTGGTCCGAGTAAACAGGCCAAAATCATAATTACTCGGAGAAAATCCCAATGAAATGACAGTAGTGCTAAATTTTTCAAACCAAACACGAGGAGCTTGTTTGAGACCATAGAGGTCTTTTCGAAGTCGGCATACATGACCCTGTCGATAGATCACACTTGGAGGGGGTCTCATGTAGACTTCCTCTGAGAGATCACCATTTAGAAAGGCATTCTTGACATCCATCTGGTAAAGTGGCCATCTTTTGGTGGCAGCTATGGCGAGAAGACTACGAACCGAGGTGACCCGAGCCACAGGAGCAAACGTTTCCTCGTAATCAATGTCATATTCTTGATTGAAGCCTTTTGCCACAAGACGTGCTTTATATCGATCAATGGATCCATCAGACTTTGTTTTGATTTTGAAGACCCATTTGGATCCAATAGGTGACTTGCCCGGTGGGAGAGGTAAAAACTCCCATGTATTGGCTTTGTCAAGGGCTTAAAGTTCCTCAGTCATAGCTTGCCGCCAAACAGGGTTAGAGGAAGCTTCCTTGTAGGAAGTGGGTTCATGGTTAGACAACAATGTAGCATAACAATGATAATCACGAAGATGAGAAGGAACTTGTCTTACCCGGTTTGAGCGTCGTAATCCCTGTGGTTGAGAAGAGCTAGGATCCATATACTCAGCAGATGGCTCAAAAGTAGTCCTTGAAGGTGGTGCAGATGATTGATCATGATCAGAGGGCACATATGAGGGTGCGACAGAAGGTGGCACAGACGAAGGTGAACCGGAAGGAGGTGGACCAGATGGAGGGGTGCGTATGGGATCTAATTGGAGTGAGTCCAATGAGATAGATGTATCAGTGAAGAAGAAAGTGGAGGGGGTGAGTATGTCCTGAAATTTGGACACCGTTGAGAAGGGAAGATGTTCCCAGAATGTGACATGACGGGATATACGTAGTCTCTTAGAGACTGGATCCCAAGAACGGTAACCTTTGTGTTCAATTCCATAGCCAAGAAAGCAGCATAATCGAGAACGAGATTCGAGTTTGGTGTGTTCATGAGATTGCAACTGAACAAAGCAGGCACAACCCCACACTTTTAGGAGTTCATATGCGGGGGAGACCCCATGGAGTACTTCATAAGGGGACTTTTGATTGAGGATGGGATTCGGGTGTCGGTTTATGGTGTAGACAGCCGTGAAGGCAGCTTCACTCCAAAAACGTTCTGGACACTTCGCTGAGATTAATAGAATACGGACAGTATCAAGGATGTGACGATGTTTACGTTCTGCACGACCATTTTGTGGAGAGGTTCCAGGACAAGAGTACTGAGAAAGAGTACCCCGTGTAACACCCCAAATTTTCAATAAATAGGTACGAACCTCTTTCCTGACCTTGTAACCTCAAATTAGTAAATTGTTTAATTAACTTGAGTTGAATCATGACTTCATGCACATACGTACTTAGGAAGTTGGCCATGCACACAAATTTAAGGGTACTCGATTAATGTCATGTAAGAATGGACTTTACGGTAAGGTAGGATCGCGTAGACCTCGTTTAGAAACGCCAAACAGCAGCGATGGCCTCACCAGCGACATTGACCGGCGACAATGCCATGGTCACTGTCGCGGTGGTCATTATCGCGGTGGGTGGCATTCGAGCAAAACCAAACAGAAGGTGGGGCATGGAGGGCGACAATGCCCCGCGACAGTGCCCTGGGCAATGTCGCTGGGGCAAAGTCGCGATCGGGGGCCTGCAGACTGATGCATAAATCGATTTTTAGGAGGGTTTCAAGGGTATTTTCATTCACTTTCAGCTCCAGAACTCTCTCTCTCCATTAGGGCGATTTTGCTTTCAAGATTGGTAAGTCTTCTTCCCCAAATCATCTCTCATCATTTATGGACATCACCCACCAAATTTATGAGAAATCTCCTCCATCTCTAGGTCATTAAGTGGTTCTCCTCCTCAAGTAAACTCAAGTGCTTAAAGGAGACTTCCTCTTCCATCACTTAAGGTTTTGGGTTTTGTTGTAAAACCCTCTAAGGTGAGTTTTCCTTCAAGTATTAATCAAACACTCATCTATACATGATTTCTTACTTCTCTTACACGTTGTTGTTTATCATATGGAAAACTATGTATTTTGACCCAAAAAGGGGTTTCAAGAAGAATAAGTTTTATTAGAACAAAATAATGGTAATGTTGAGGATTTATGTGTATTTTGACTTACCAAGCATTATTGTTCATGTTCTACAAATATCATTACCTGACCTAATTTTGACCATCTTGGGTCAAAATTAGGGTTTTGTGAGTAATGAAGAATGTTAAGAAACTTTTATGAAAAAGTGATTCTATGAACTAAATGAGATTCTAAACTTAACTTGAAGGTCCATGGTATTGGTGAGTCATGACATTAGTCATGTGATAAAGTTTTATACGGGACGCAAGTCTTAATGATATTATCATACTTAAACCCGTATTGTCAATGGTATTTGGACTACATAGAAGTCTTAATGGTCATTGAGTGTAATGGATCCATAGGCACTAGAGTCGTAGCACGGAATAGGCATCGGGATCCATGATAAGTAAGATGTGGGCCTATATGGTCGGGCATCGTCTCATGGGCAGTAAGGTGTGATTCCAATGTGCTTGTTTGTGGATTTAGAGTAACCAACGTATAGACCTGGAGTGGTTGAAGTTGGGGCTCACAAGTTATAGACCCATCGGGGTTGCGCTTGGTTCCGTTTCAAATGATTAGATGTGATTAAATGTTACTAATGATTGTGTGGCTACTCTATCTTATAAAATTGTTGGATTTTCAAGGTCTCACTCGTACTTGGAGCAATGGGTGCTCGATGGTTGACCTCTTGGATTGAAAATCCAATTTGTATTGTAACTCGAATTTATTGTTAATAATTAAATTATGGACTCTTACCCTCGTGTTATGAAACTAACATTTCTCTGTTGGGTACGTGTCTAGGGTCTTCAAGTGGTGGGACTCCTCGGGCTTGAGCGACGAGATGAATGGTGAATAGCATTTTGTGGAGATTTTGGAGGCGTATAATGCGGGGCTTAAACGTAGATTTTGGTAGCAAATAGACAACACCCGTTTGTAATCTAAGTCACGTCAATTTAGATTAATAGGTTGTTGGACTATTAATTGCTCTATTCTAAACATTGTATACGCCATACTTTATTCCCCATCCAGTTGGGTGATTGGCCAACTATAGATGTATAATTTCAGGATTTTGCAGGTCTAAAATTTTACCCAAAATTTGGGTGTTACACCCCGAGATTGAAGAAAAGAGAGAAGAGAAGATTCCTTGTATTCCATAGCATTATCTGCTCGAAGAATCTTTATAGGCTTGGAGAACTGGGTTAGAATCATACGGGCAAAGGTAATATATATTTGAGGTAGCTCTGAGCGGTGTTTCATGAGATATATCCATGTAAAACGTGTGTGATCATCGATAAAGATGACAAAATATCGAGCACCTCCCATGGATGGGTGCGGTGTTGGTCCACATACATCAGAATGAATAAGATCAAAAGGAGAAACGGATTTAAATTCATTAATTTGAAAAGGTAAAGCATGATGTTTGCCAAGTTGACAAGATAAACAAGAAACATTTTCAGAAGAAGTGTTTCCTAACAATCTTGAACTAGCTAACACTTTTATTCTAGCTAATGATAAATGTCCTAGGCGCGCATGCCACAGTTCAAATGAAGGAGTATTGGAAACAGAAGCAACAAAATTTGATGAACGTAAGGGAAGACGGAGGTAGACCACTTCAATCATCCGACCAACTTTACGGCCTACTCCAAGGATCTGCTTGGTCTTTGGATCCTGCACAACACAACCAGAAGGATGAAACAGAATAATTAGACCGGCTTCCATAAGCTGAGTGATTGAAATCAGGCTCAGAGATAAGTTAGGAATATGTAGCACATCAGGTAATTGTATATTGGGGGTAGATACAGTCCCACTGAAGGATACAGGTAAGCGAATATCATCAGCAGTACGGACTGATGAGAACAATCTGGAGGTTTGCTTAGAGACAAACCCGTCAGCCTGTGTCATGTGATTACAACATCCAGAGTCAAATAGCCAAGGGTTACCTGATGCAGAGGTATTGCACTGAGAATTCATACCCATAGAACCTGTCATGAGTTGCTCCATAAGCTTTTGGTTTCGGCGCATGAGTTCCATAAGATCAGACGATGAGTTGTTGTTGTGCGATGCCTGAGTTGCAGGCGTAGGGGTATCCTGAGTGATGGATCCAGCAACAGATTGAGTGCGGAACTGTTATTTCTGATTACCTGAGTTCCTTGGATGCTTTGGGCAATCAGACCCATAGTGTCGTGGATGTGTGATCCCACACCAACGACATTTTCGTACTAGGCAGTTGAGGAGAAGATGAGATGTTGAGTGACATAACGTGCATTCACTATTATTCCTCTTTCCTGCAGATTTTGACTGTTCATTGTTGTTCCACTTACCTTTTGGCTTTCCTGAGTTCGAAGTATAGAGCACAGTATCCGAAGGCAGAGGGAACCGTTGTTGAAGGCGAGTTTCTTCACTCAGCAACTCCGTGATGGCCTCTTCAAGAGTAGGTAAAGGATGCCTGTGTAGTAGAGAGGCTCTAACGTTCTCAAACCGATCAGTGAGACCCATTAGGATAGTGATCAAATGCAGTTGGCTAAAATAGGCGGTAAACTTCCGAGCTGTGTCATCAAAGATTTGAGGTGCACCCAAGCTCAAATGATCTCTAAGAGCTTGCATCTCAGAGATGTACGAGTTGATGGACTGGTCAGGTAGTTGTCTTTTGTTCTGAAAAGTAGTCCACAACTGATATTGATGTGAGAGGCCTGTAGAAGTGTACCTTTTTGCAAGAAAGTCCCACAACCCTTTTGCTGTTGTATAGCCAATAAATTGTTGATTGATCTCAGCAGATGTGGATGCGTTTATAAATTCCAAAATCCGAGCATTCATGATATCCCAATCATTCATGCGTTTTGCAAAATCAACCGCACTTTCATCTTCGTTTTGAACTGGGATTTGAGTAGCACCCGTAACATAGGTATGCAGACCATGAGACTTGAGGAGAATAGTCATGTGATGATGCCACATAATGTAGTTATTCCCATTGAGAATAACCGAGATAGGATTGGAATGACTAGAATTGAGAGCCATCTGATAAGTAAACAAACGAAACTAAGCAGGAACCGAAAATGAGAGGTCTGGAGTTGACCGGACTTAAGATCCGGAAGTTGAGAGATCCGAAATTAGGAGATTCTGGAATATGATACCAGAAGTGGGAAACGGAATTAAGGATCCGGAGTATAGGTTCCGGAATCAGATAATAAGGTAAAAAAAAAGAAGGTACCGGAATTGTAGGTTCAGAATTAAAAAGGAACGGTACCGGAAGTGTATGTTCCGGAAATAAAATGAAGCAGGTTCCGGAAGATTGGAGTTCCGGAGTGTGGAATCAAAAGAAGACAGGTACCGGAATTGTATGTTCCGGAATTGAAAATGAAACAGGTACCGGAATTGAACTTGTGTGTGTGTTTCGGAAATAAAAAGAAAACAGGTTCCGGAAGATTGAAGTCCCAGAATGAGGAACCGGAATTCGAAGGTTCCGGAGTTTAGGTTGTTCCAGAGTGGGGATTCGACGAACACGAAAGGGAACTCGGACAGAAATCGAACAATGAAACAAAAAACAAAGCGAGTAATCAGAAGGATAGATGAGACATACCTAAAGCTCTGATACCATGTTAGAATCGATGTAGGAATCAATTGAAGAGCAAATGAGAGAATAGAGAGAGATGTGGCTGGAACGGCAACAACTTTTCATATATTGAGAGAACGATTACAAAACAAGATTAACCTAATTATGAAACATAAAAGACCTATATATACTAGATAAGTTACAGATAATTACAGAACGACCCTTGTACTTTACATATGTACGATAATAACTCTAACATATATGTATATTATTTCGGGTTTTCGGACGGGTCGGGTGGCCAAAAGATCAAACCCGACCTGAACCCAAATATTCCCCCAAAAGTCGGGTTTCAGATTTTCGGATTTCGAGGTATTCGGGTATTGCAAAAATACTTTATTTTCGGTTCGGGTTTGGGTTCGGATTTCAGATTATTCGGGTTTTGCACACCCCTATGTATAAGTTCATCCGATTTTAAGGATGGATTCAATCTATTGAGATATTGATGAAATCGATAGTAAGTTTAGAAATTAGAAAAAAAATTGACCTACTAGAATTTACGATTTTCAAAAGATAATTAGATAAATAAATATACTTTTATAATATTTATAATATATATTGTATATCATTTCGGGTTTTCGGACGGGTCGGGCGGCCAAAGATCAAACCCAATCCGAACTAAATATCCCCCGAAAGCTGGGCTTTGGATTTTCGGATTTCAGGGTATACTGGTTTTGCACAAACACCTTATTTTCGGTTCGGATTCAGGTTCGAATTTCGAACTACTCGGGTTATTCACATCCCTTGCCAAATTTATATACCTTCCAATGTACTTGAAGGCATAGATGAGTAATACATTTATAGAGAAAGGTTCAAACGAGAACGCTAACTATTTACGAGAACACGAGAACGACCGCCCATGTACAAAATCACATGTGATTCATGTACAAAATCACAAGTGATTTTACACTACCTGGATTTTGTACGTGATTTGTACAAAATCACATGTGATTTTACACTATCTGGATTTTGTACAAAATCACATGTGATTCACGTCCAGATTTCCAGGTAGTGTAAAATCACATGTGATTTTGTACGCGAATCACATGTGATTTTGTACATGGACGATCGTTCTCGTGTTCTCGTAAATAGTTAGCGTTCTCGTTTGAACCCACCTCTACATTTATATCACATATTATATTAAAATTTTGACAAACAAAAATATAAAAATTGAACTAAATGGTTTATTAATATGAAAAAGCCACATAGATAGAATTATTATTCTAATATTCTCTAAAAGTTATTTCTTATTTGATCGGATATAATTCGAAAGGATTTAAAATTGAATTTCATTTCAATTTAATGTATTGTTTAAAAGATTTATTGGATTTGAAAGCTAATGATTTTATTGAAATCCAATGGCGTAGTAGGTATTTAATGGGATTTTATAGGATTATTATGTAGCAATGTTTTAAAATGTCTTAAAATCATTTATATTGTAATAATCAATTAATAAAAACGTAATTTAATTATTTTTAAAATTATTTATAATTTATTTTTATATATTATTAAAAAATTTAAATTTAAATTCATTTCAAATCTACAAACCAAACATCACCAAAGATTCCAAATCTTTTCAAATCCAAATCCTTTTAAAATCTTTCCATAAAATCCAAATATCTTAAAACATTTTCCCTTTGTCAAATCCACTAAAAAATAAAATCCCAAAAATATTATAATTGGCTTAAAACTCAAGACAAGAATTTGTTCCATATATCATGTTGGAACACCCTTTCACATTACATAATTTCAAATCTAAGGCCTTCCGTACCCCAAGCGGGGAGGGCTCGGGAAGGGCTGAGGTGGCAGCGGGGTGAGGGCGGGATGGGGTACGGGGCGGGATGGGCATGCGGGAAGGGATGGTTTTCGGGGATGGGATCCCGATCCATCCCGAGGGTTTTTAAAAAAAAAAAATTAATTAAATTTTTAAAAAAATAACCGTTGAACGGCTCTTTCTTAAAAAAAAAATTCTCAATTTAATCCCACTATATATTTAACCCTCAACCTCTTATTTCTCACACCTCTCAACCTCTTATTTCTCACACCTCTTATTTTTCACACTATCAAATTCTCTCAATCTCACACCTCTCAAACTCTCTCAAATTCTCTCAACCTCTTATTTTTCACACCTCTCTCATCATGAATTCAAACAGAACACCTACATCCCGTCGTAACCGACCGAATACACCACAATCGCAAGAAGATCAAGAGTTTGGTTTCCAAGCGTTTACACAACAAGGTTATCATCCGCAATTTTCGCAACAAATTCCGCCACAATGGTCGCAACAAAATCCGCCACAATGGTCGCAACAAAATCCGCCACAATATCCGCAACAATTTCCCCAACAATTTCACCAACAATTTCCGCAACAATTTCCTTACCAATTTACACGTCCCGGTTTGATTGAACAAGGTTTTACTCCGGCCAACTACAATCTTCCTTCACCCGCAATCAATCTCGACGACGACATTGTTCCGGAAACCCAACCTTCTACCCCGAACTCACCACAATTTATCCCGACACAACAATCTAACCCGGAACCATCAAATCCGAGACGAACGAAAGCCGCCAAACAAACGTGGACAAGAGCCGAGGAACTCGCGTTAGTGTCGGCGTGGGTTGACGTTTCGGAGGACCCCGTGGTCGGTAACGCACAAAGCGGTGGTAATTATTTTTATTGTTATTATTATTATTATTATTATTATTATTATTATTATTATTATTATTATTATTATTATTCTTATACTTAATTTTACATAAATGTAGGAAATTTTTGGGGCCGAATCGGGGATGTGTTCTTTACTCGCATGGGTCGTGAACCAGGTTATAGATCAACCCATCAACTCAATAGCAAGTTCAACGACCTCAATAAAAGAGTTAATTCGTTTGGCGGCATCTACAACAACTTTCTCAATAATAGATCAAGCGGGATGAGTGAGGCCGATATATCCCGAACGGCACACGAACGGTATGTAGCACGCCATAAAGTTGCTTTCACTCACGAACAAGTTTGGGACGTCCTAAAAAAATGTCCAAAATGGGGAGCCGTTCCAACGATGACGACAACTTCATCGCGGGGTTCAAAACGTACCCAACCTTCCGATGATGACGATGACGAGCAAATTCAACGACCCATCGGGAGAAACAAGGCAAAAAAATCATCAACGAGTAATACGTCCGGGGCGAATACGGACGAAAGTGTTACTCAGTTGTTGACGACGTTCAACAACAAGATTGATGATACAATGGAATACAAAATGAAAAAACTCGATCTCGAAATCGAAATCGAACGCTCAAACCGATTTGAGAAAGACTTCGAGTTTTTCATAACCCCGCATGATCACCTTACGGGAAACGCTTTGAGGGCTACTTTAGCGAGAAAAAAGCAACTCCAAAAATTTCATAATTGGTAGTGTTTTGTATTTTGTAATTTTTATTTTTAATGAATGATATGAATTTTAATTTTTATTATTTATCTTATTTTTATTTATTAAAAAATATATAAATATTTTTATTTTGTTAAATAATTAAATGTATAAATAAAAGAATTAAAATAAATGAGGTGGCAAAAGGGTTTGAGGGAATGGGGTACGGATGTTTAGGGATCGTGAGGGATGGAGTGAGGGATGGGAGAAAAGCTGATGTGGCGCTGAGGTGAAGGGGAATCTTTGAAAGATGCTGTGGATGGGGTACTGATGGCCTAATGTAATTTCCTTAACACTTCGCATGGGTAGTATTCTAGAAAACCAACCAAAGTACCTTTCACCAATAATTGTATTCCAATGGTACCTACCCAACTTCCAAATATAGCAAAATGTTCATGTTGTATATATACCAATTGATATAAAGTTAATCAAAGGTCAAATTTGTAATTTACATTACAAAATAAAAGCTTGATTTAAAACCTCTTAAATAATTACGCTTTATATTGCTTAAGAAGACATTTTCTCTATCATTTATCGAGTAGATTCAAGGTTTTAAATGACGTGAGACGTGACGTAGCGGTGAGATCAAGTCTCAAGTCTTACGAGTTACGACAGTGCGACAATGTATTTCAGGGCATGGTTTATGGCGGTATATATATGTATACATATATGTATGTAGGATGCGTTTCATTTGCAAACCATGCAATTCGTACAAACTATACAAAGCAATCTTAGCCGTTCATCAAGTCTAATAAATATATGATTTTATTATGTTCATAATCTAAAGTCATGATCAGAATTAATGAACCTTATCATCTTCCATATATATCTCAATCATAATTAATGAATCATGATATTTGTACAAGTGAATGGTCTGAATAAAGGTGCTGTTTGAGATTGGTGCTGTACTGCCAGAAGCACGTCTGGTTTCATTAAGACGTGCTGAATGGATGGTCTTGAGGGAGGCTGTTTGCTTTTAAAATTGGTTATTGTTTGTTTCGGTGTTTTGTTTCGGTTGTTATAGTGCTGGTTGATGTAATGTGGCTTGTTTCTTGTACATTGTAAATTAAATTTGTACAGTAATATAATTCATTTACTTGCCTTGCAAAAAAATATATATCTATTGTTTCCTAATATAGTGGTTTGTATGTATTGTATTGTTTCTTAATATATATTTATATATACCAATGTTCTAAAAAACTCGCCGCACAGCCGCCATGGCACCATGGCTTGTGTCTCACGCCACGTTAAGCCCGTGGCACGCCATGGCCTAATGCGCAATTTTCGTAATTCGATATTTGATTTTTCTTTACGTTTTTAATGTCTTATTTGCAAGTTTTTTAATATATAACCTAATTTAACTTGCTTACTACTATTGGTTCATTGAGTAACACTACAAAACACATGTTTTTATATATAATATTATATATGAATTAGAAATTTGACGTCATAAGTCACGCCTTGAAAACGCCATGGCTTCGCTGTGGCTCCTAAGGTTTGAGGCTTGGCCTCGCCGCCACGCCACGCCTCACGCCATTTAGAACCCTGATATATACATATACTTGTTTGTGTTAGTGTTTGAATAATCCCATAAAAACAACGTAAATTCATATAAAGTTATAAAACTAAAAAGGAAATATATATAAGAACCAATTATATCAAATATATCGAGTATATAAGAAATTGATATCAAATGTGTAAAATCGGGATTAAATCTTTTGATTCTCTAATCATTACTACTTCAATCTTCAAAGCATTCGTGTTCGGCTCACGTGTATGGGAATGAGAGTAAAGATTTACATATTTAGGGTTTTAGTTTTTGTATTTCCTTTAGGTTTATTTAATTAACCCTTAGATGTCATACATAATTATCATTTATCTCCTAAGTTATATGTTTAAAAAATGAAAGAGACCCCACGCTTTACAGAATAACGTATTACAATGGAGACCAAACCTTAAAGTAGAGCCACATGGAATACTGTGTCGATGAACCCAAGCCTTGAAGACAAAAGTTGCCATAACAATGTATATATATTTAGAACCATGCATGGTTGTATTAAAGAAAACAAAATATTTCATATCAAGAGATTCGATATTGGATAGGTCTAACGAGGAAGACATGCAGTTAAGAGCATCTCTAACAGCTATGCTAAAATAGAAAAAAATGGGATTTTAGCATTTTTGTTACTCCAATAGCTATGCTATTCTCTATGCTAAAATAAAGAAAAGATGAGAGAGATTGTAAAAATCTCTAAATTTAAAGAAATCTCTAAATAGATGATTTTCTCCCAAAACTAATCATTACCCTCCAAAAGAAAACTTTTATTTTCCCAATTTTCCATATATTTAATATTTTAATAATATAATTAAATAAATTGAATATCTTAATATGATAATTAATTCTAGAATTGCTAAAATAGCACAACTGTTAGAGTTGGAGGCAGGTTTCGTCTGGGACCGGTTAAGATTGCCAGTAATCAACTTTTTTGCCCAAATAAAAAATTATTTTGCTTTAAGTTTTAAGATATTATATAAATCATATTTTATATTAAACATTGTATTTTTTTCTCGTAAACTTTTAGATGCAATAAATGTTGATACCAATACCATGACGTTTGCCATGTGTTTGAAACCCATTATATTTATGGTTATCATTTATTGCGTGTTAAAATGTGCGAGGACAACCATTTATTATTTTGTATTTGTGTTGTGCCAATTTCATGTATATAACATATAAAAAGATAATCGAAAGTACCTATCACCAATATATTATATTACAATTGTACCTACCCAATTTGGCAAAATGTCCTCATGTTGGTAATGGGTGGAGGCATATTTGTACAAAAAAACAGAATGCCCCGAGTTTGAATCTAAGACACCCCCATAGCCACAACCGGTCAATCGCTGAGTGAGTCAGATATGCCCCCCACATTATGGATAGGCAGCCGATTGTGGGCCGGTTGGAGTTGCCGGTATCAACCTTTTTGTACAAAAAAAATGTCCTCATGTATAAACCAATTCATATAAAATTTAAGGAAAGGTCAAATTTGTAATTTTACTCTTAAAATAATTTAGTAATTTTAGAACATCTCCAAGAGATATGACATAATTTTTCAATAATAGAGTAAAAAAAGTCAAATCTCAATATATATATATATATATATATATATATATATATATATATATATATATATATATATATATATATATATATAGGCTGGGTATCAAATACAAACCAACTAGTTTGTACAAACTCGTACAAACCATACATAGCTTCATGATTTTGTAAATTTGGCTTCATGAATGTATATATATATATATTTTGGCTTCATGAATATATAATTTGGCTTCATGAATATATCATTTGGCATTTTTAACTAATTTTTTTACAAAAATAAGGGTATTTTTGTAAAAAAAATTAGTTAAAAATGCCAAATGATATATTCATGAAGCCAAATTATATATTCATGAAGCCAATATATATATATATATATATATACATTCATGAAGCCAAATTTACAAAATCATGAAGCTAGGTATGGTTTGTACGAGTTTGTACAAACTAGTTGGTTTGTACCCGATACCACCCCTATATATATATATATATATATATAGATGGGTTCAAACGATGAGCTTACCTATTTAAGAGAACGCAAAGAGCATTCTCAACCACTAATAGTTTTCCACCACTTGCGCCACATTTCCGTTCAATATTGATTTATAATTTGAAATTTACACTTTCAAACCCTATACTTATTTACTAACTTTACTTTATACCTTTTACTTTCCTAATTTTAATTTTACATTTAACACATATAATCGTTTATTAACTAAAATACGTTAAAAAAATACGTTTTAATTTTAACAAGTTACACAATTGTACTCGTCTCTTCGATACGTTCGAAATGAGCTCAATATTGAATATTTTTTGATTTATTTATTTTAATATATATCATATATACTATATAAAAATATTTTTAATATTTACAATTCATACCCTTATAGTTTTGATGAGATTTTTGTTAGGAACACCTATCAAATCATATATGATTAGGAAAAAATAGTAAATCATATGTGATCTATAAGACTGTTATCTGATATCATAAGTTATTAATCATATATGATCTTGTTTTACATTCTGATATCACTTAGTTATTAATCATATGTGATTTTATTTTAGTTGGTAAATCATATGTGATCTATAAGACTGTTATCTGATATCACTAGTTATTAATCATATATGATCTTGTTTTACAATCTGATATCACTTAATTATTAATAATATGTGATTTTGTTTTTGTAAATCATATGTGATCATAGATGATCTTGTTTTACAATATGATATCACTTAGTTATTAATCATATGTGATTTTGTTTTAGTAAATCATGTGTGATCATATCTTGTTTTACAATATGATATCACTTAGTTATTAATCATATGTGATTTTGTTTTAGTAAATCATATGTGATCATATATGATATTGTTTTACAATCTGATATCACTTAGTTATTAATCATATATGATTTTGTTTTAAGTCGCGACTTTAGTTGCGACTTAAAGTGGAGGGAAAAGTCGCGTAATCATATATGATTTTGTACATGAATCATATATGATTTTATACATAACGGTTGTTTTCTTAAATAGTTAGCGTTCTCATATGAACTCACCTCTTGTCAACTAAATATCAATCAAAATTTATATAAAACGACGATTTTAAATAGTTAAAAAAATCTAAGAAATTGTAAATAAAAGGATAATTTTTAGCAAACTATTTTAAAGTTGTTAATTGCGTAAATGCAAAAGAATTTCGATCAACACCAAATTTGATTATATGGATGGATGATTAGAGCGAAGAAATTAAATAATGCAAATATTTTTATGTAGTATATATGATATATAATAAAATAATTAAATCAAAAAATATTCAATATTAGGTTCATTTCGAATGTATCGAAGAGACGATTACAATGGTGTAACTTGTTAAAATTAAAACGTATTTTTTAACGTATTTTAGTTAATAAACGATTATATGTGTTAATACGATGAAAGTGTAAAATTAAAATAAAAAAGTAAAAGGTATAAAGTAAAATTAGTAACTAATTATAGGGGTTGAAAGTGTAAGTTTCAAATTAGAAATCAAATATGGCCGAACATGGGTGGAAAAGTCGCGCGTGTGTAAGAAATGCTTAATTAGTGGCTGAGAATGCTCCTCACGCTTCTCACGTTTTGGTACGCTCCTCACGTGAACCTTCCTCTATATACATATATATATATATATATTACATCAATCTTCTACGGTTACTTTATTTTAGCAATCTTAATATTAACTTTATTAATAAAATAATCAATACATTTAATAAAATATTATTTCTCTCTCATACACATTAAATTTAAAGTTCTTTTATTGGTAGAAAAAATATTATTATATTATTTGTCTCTTCTATAAAGTTTTAGATATTTTTACAATGTCTCTCTTCATTTTTCCTTTTTAGCATACAAGATAACATAATTATTGGAGCAAAAAAAGTTGCGAAAATCTATCTTTTCTTTATTTTAGCATAGCTGGTGAAGATAATCTTATAAATAGTGTCGGTCTCAACTATAATATTTGTAAAATAATACAACTAACATCCATAAAACACTTGGAAGAAAAATTCTTATCTTTTGTCTTACACATGTCCTATTTGATCTATATCACTTATCGAATTTGATGTTTGATATGCTAACATCCGAACCTTGTATAACAACAAATATTATAGGTTTATAGTATTAGATCTTAGTCACTATCGGATTTACAATCAAGATAGTTGTTGGAATTAAAATTTCGGATTTAAATCATCATTCGAATGAAGAATCCAATTGATCATATTAATATGGCCAATCAATTACAAAAGGAACCAACAGTTATTGCAAGTTATCTAGGAATCCGATGTTCCCGCTTCATAATTGTTCTATAGCTGGAATTTGAGCTATAACTTATGCTTCAGAATAGAATAGATATAATTTTACTTTTTAGATGTGTTGTAACTATCTGTATTGATCCAATAATGAAAAGTCTTCAACAAAATTGAAGACTAGTTGAAGTGAGGTTAAGATTGTCACCAAAGTGGATTGGTTTGGCATATAGCAAAAAGAAGATCAATATAAAACAAAGTCAAATAGTAGTTTGACAAATACTACTACCCACAAACTGGATTTTGGGTTGCAAACTTGTCCAACAATGTTTGGTTCACCAACTATCTCAAACCATCATCTTAGTATGGGAACATGCCTAACATGTCAGCCAAATTAAGTTCTAAAACACTATTTTATTGGTATCATATACATACGAAAAAATGAGATGGGTTAGCAAGTCTCCACATCAACTACACAGTCTGAAGTGAAAAGTACAAACATACATAGATCAACAAATCAGATGAAGATATGTCTTAAAGATGGAAGACGTCATTTGTTATGCAAAATCGGCGTGACCATCTAAAGGACTATCTTAGTACAACAAATTTGAAATAATACATTCTTCCTTCACCCTTTCAATGTTAGTAAATTTGTCACCAGTCAAATTGTTTAGGATCAGGTCGTACCATCCTAACATTCACAATAAATACGTAATTCTTTATTTCAATACAAAATATAGAACTAAAAGTGAAATTGTGTTACAAACATGTTTTGTGTAAGTCATTGTATTTCAAGACCAATAAATAATTGCATATTATATTTTGATGGTTAATTTGCAATTTATTGATTAGTTGTCTTAAAGAAAAGAAAACATAAATATTGTTATACATTTGAAAACGTAAATATGTACTATATTCTTCTATGTATCTTCGAAGAAATCACATTGTCTATATTTTGTATATCCCATAAGAAATTATATTTGTGTACACTCTCATATAGTCTTGAAAATATCACCATGCATTCCTTTTTTACATAATTTGATGTGTCATAAAAGAGCATTCCTTCATAGATATGTCATAAAAGAGCATCTTCATAATTTGAAGATTTTTGCTGCAATAGATTTTCTAAAATGGAGAAAATATGATAAACGAGAAATGATTTTTTATTATTCCTACCAATGAGAATCATTGATATTTGGTGGTCCTAGACCACAATAACTCACACAAAGTGTTTGTAAAAGAGGGTTGAATACAAACATAGTAAATTTGTTTTTTTTTAATTTTAGTTTATTTCAAACATAAAATTACAGACAATTTGCAAAAATATGATACACGACCTTGATCCTAAACTATCCGGGGTGACAAATTTACACACACTGAAAGAGAAAAGAAGAAGATTTCTCTTTCATATATGAGAGATAAAGATCTCTTAGATATTGACGTCAGATTTACTTTGAAGCTTTTCACTAAGAAATTCCTTTTCAAAACTGGTGATTTGCAAGTTAACACAATGAAGTCATTTTATAGCTTTCAATGCATTAAATGCCCTCCTTCAACTTCAACACATGTCTCTGTTGGATTTGTTGTTCCATGCATGCTTGTACTTTTCACTTCAGTTTTTTTGTTGATGTAGACAAGTGTTAACCATTCTCATCCTTTTGTGTGCAGAGGAAACAGTAAAGTATGACAAGTATTTAAATAATATTTTGGAACATAGTTAATACTAACACACTTTTGTATGTTCCTATTATTTAGGATGAGAGTCCAGAAGAGTTGGTGAACCAAATTTGTTTGGTCAGGTTTTTACTTCAAATTTGACTTGCCAGTAGTAGTATTTGTCAGACTACATACTGACTATATTTTGTATCGATCTTATTTTGGCTAGATGACAATCCAATCCGCTTTGATGACAATCTGACCACTCTTCAACTAATCTTCGATTTTGCTGAAGGCTTTTTACTCTTGGAACAATACAGATAGTAACAAGACTTTTACAAGTAAAAATCCTATTTGTCTATTCTGAAATATTAATATATACAACAGTTACCAGTTATAGACATTTATGAAGATAGATATGTCGGATACTCAATGCATGGAATAATTCAATGAGTATGAGAATTCGATGAGAATAACAAATCGATGGTTGCTTAAGAGCTTTCATCGGATCGTGACTTTTATTCAAGTACATTAAATCCAATGATTAATAGGTTTTAACTCCTTCATCGGATTTAACTTTATTGAGTGTCTAGTCCGATGGTTGAACTATACATCAGATTGGACTTGTTTTTGTTGACAAGGAAGATAATTTATTTCTAAGTGTTTAATCTTTGAATGTCTATATGTGTTATGTACAAATCCGATGGTTGAGACTTATCAAGATTAAATAGCTAAGAGAGAAAATAACTATAAACTTTATTGAATATTTTAATAATATAATTCATATTGTAATATCCAAAATGGAAAAGCTGTTGGAGATAAACATAAATTTTATTTCGAAATTTCTGATTTCCATTTTAAAGAATCTGTTGGGATGCTAAGAGATCACATTAGCTGCATTTTGTCATGTACCTTAAATATCATGTGGTGTAATAACAAAAAAAGGGAAAGAAGAAGAAGAAAATGATAGTTATCAATTCACAAGGACTTGTTGTGTAGTGGCAAAGAAACTAAAGGGTTTAGACTTAGAAAGTTTCATTGCCATCCATTACCATGCAAATCAATCAGTGGAAACCCCTTCTCATTAAAATCATGACCCTTTATCGCTTCCTTTGCCGAGAAACCGTCAATCATCATGTGTATATATAGGGCGTTAGACCGGCAAGTGTAAGGCAAAAAGCAATCGAGAGAGGAAGTGCGTATAAGAAGGGAAGGACGGTGACGGTTCGGTGAATCGCAACTCGATCGGTTTCGTTCATTTCATATAGACATCTCATACCCTCGACGAGATGATTGAGGTCTCGATAAAGTGGTCTCGACCACCGGTCGTGGTCGGTGTTTCAACCGGTACCACCGATGTCGTCGTTGTGTGTTCTCGCTACAAGCTTTTGTTTGAGCCTTGAGATATTCAACGAATATTCTGGTTCATCAAGCTACGATAAGAAAAATGGTTTCTACTTGAGTTGAGGGTGTTAGTTAAGCCATCCGAAAAAGAGAGAGAAGCTTTTCGAGGTATTGATTGTAAGGTTTGCAAAGATGAAATGCATATATATATATATATATATATATATATATATATATATATAAAATGGAAAGATGATGATTTGAAATACAATAAGTCTCGATGAAGCCATAAGACCTTCATGAATTGTGCATAGGTCATATATGTATGTATATATATATATATATATATATAACATGCCATGGAGTTGGTGTTTTGAGGAAATGGTAGGTTACATATATATAAACCTATTGTTTCCATGACTTTGTGGGCACAAACACACACATACATATATATACGAACCTAAGATTTATGTGTAACACCCGTAATATTCGGGTAAGTATAATTTCAAGTCAGTGTAGAAATCGATCTTTCAAGAGAAATGGAAGATAAATGATTTTGGATTGAATCCTAGATTTTATAGTCTTGTTGGATGGAGAATTCAAATATGAATCCAACGGGCCTTTCCGGAGCGAAAACGGAACTAAAACGAAGAAGTTATGGCCAAAACAACTTTCGGTACAACTTAGGCTAAAGTGACCGGCGAAAGTGACACGTGTCACAATTGCATGTCACTCTTGCCGGTTTTGTATTGAGAGTCATGGGACCACGGAGAGAGTGTAATGACCCGGTTAAGTTAGTTATTTATTTATCTTTATTTTAGGGTATGCTGGATCGATTTATAAGTTTAAGGGTGTATCTGTAATTATTGAATAGTCGAGTCCTTGATTGCAATTTGGGACCCTTATATATCGACTCACCTATTTGATTCTTCATTAAGGCGATTCCTATTTTCTGAGTGTGTGTGTGTGTGTGTGTGTGTACTGAGTCGAAGAGAAGTAAGAAACAGAGAGAAAGAAGTGTCGGTTGAGAAGAATTTCTATTTGAGTCGAAATTGAGGTATGTTTCTTTTCAAACTATGTTTCTAACAGTTAGTACTAGATTCCTATCGGTTTAGAATTTGTTAATTTTGATTCCTATTTGGGTTTGATCGATTATGGGTTCGAACAAATCGTCCGGATTACTCATAGTTTCCGGATGCTTCTCGACCCGAATTTCTTATTTTTCCCGGATGTTAGTAGTGTTCGGATCGGTTTCCGGATAGGATTTACCGGATAGGAATTGTCCGGATGCAGTTTCCGGATAAGTTTCCCGGATAGGTTCCCGGATTCCAGTATCCGGATTCTTTGGTTTCCGGATGTGTTATTTTATCCGGATTCTCCAGGTTTCCGGATAGTATTTGATCCGGATTTCCTTGGCTTTCCGGATAAGGGGTTCCCGGATAAAGGGTTGTACACAGTGCACACGAGTCATGATTGATATTCATATATGTGTGGTATATCTGTGTTTTACAAAAGGATTACTAAACTGACAGGGATTTTCTCACTTAGACCAATTGGTCTAACCCTCATTTTGTTTTCAAAAATATGTATTCCAGCTCAAGGAACTTTTAAAGGCAAGGGCAAGGATAAGATGTAAAGATTGTATGAGATCGATATACTTTTGGAAGCTATGTTAGACAGTTGTACTTAGTTTGTAATGTAGTACGTTAGCAATAAATTTGTATCGAACTTTTATAATGTGTGTTTTGGACTATGAAGACCCTAAGTGATATAATATGGATATTTTGTTGTATATATTTGGCATGTAAGTTGTATTATATGATGTATGTTTGGGGTGGGTCGTTACAGAGAGTGCCCAGCGAAAGTGACAATTGTCACTCTCGCGCGTCACTTTAGCCGACGGGCACCTGGTGTATAAAAACGCGATTTCACCTATTTCAACCCCATTTTCATTTTCCCACGTCTTCGCTTCATCCCTTTCTCTCCCAAACCGAAAACCTAAGCCCCCAAAGTCGATTTTGAGCCATTTAGCCATAAGATTCGAGATTTGCAAGTGATTTCTTCATCTACCATGGTTGGGAAACAAATCTTGAAACCCTTTCACTTCATCTTTTTCACCTAAAACTTTCTAGGGTTTCATCCAACCTTTTGTCCATTTTGAAGAGTTGGAGCTTATGGTGTTTTGTTGGTGATCTAGAGGTGTTTTGTTGGTGGATTCTTGTTGTGATTGAGGTAATCATCTCTTTTCTTCATCTATGGAAATTAGGGTTTTGGGTATAAGTTGAGATTATTGATGAAAATGCTTGGGGAACAAATTTATATGGTTGAATATGATTATTGATGGTTGGAAACTTATGGATTTGGGTTTTTGGAAGATTTGGCTTGAGGATTCAAGTTTCTTCAAATGAGCTCAAATTGGGGAAAATCTAGATTTAGCCTAAATCTAGCAAGGTGAGTTTAAGTTGATTTGTGAAAACGTTGTACATGCCAAAATGTTTATTTTAAAGTGTTTATGTGTTTTACATAAAATTATCAATTGTTGAGTTATTTAGTGGATTTTGATTATTTGAAATGTTGAGCTTTACAAATCTTGAAAAACACCCACAATTGGGAATTTTGGGTAATTGACAAATAAATCACGAATGGAAGTGTTTTGTTAATTTATTGCATCATCGAAGTTTGTTTGGTCAAAATACACTTTTAGTGTTTGGTGAGATTATGCAAAGTTTATGATATGGTACGTTTTGAAAATGTGAACGTGTGATTTGTGGATTTTGGTCATCCTCGACCTTATGATATACAGGGAATTGTAAACCTTTTGATTTTGGGTCAAGGCCAATTGAGAGTTAAGAGACAAAGATTTTGGGTAACGATGTATTTTGGTTTATGTAACCGTGTTGGCATCACGTAATTAGCCAAATGTTTATTTTGCCAGTTTTAGTAGCTCGAGATGGAGCTTTGGATGTGTTATGCACTTAACTGCGTTTTATTTGAGAATATGCCCTTATGAGTGTTTTGCCTCATAAGTGAATACCATTTGACATTTATGCACTCTTGGTACTTTTTGGGTTTTATAAACCATTGCTAGTTTTATATATTATCAAGTTATAAAGTATTTGAGTATATGTATATATGGTTATGACTTCATATGGAAAGTGGCAATGAAGGGGTTTCTAGTTAGCCGTGACTTGGAGCATGTATTTGCATAATGTGGGTTAGATACACTTCATTTGCATATGTTGACTTTTAACAAATGGTCATTTTATCTTTGAGCTTATGGCTCGGTTTTTGACTCTGTTTGGTCTTGAGGACATTTGTCCGATTTTGATAGCTCGATATAGAGCTTTGGTTATGATTTGCATGTATTGCATCTTATTTGGAAATTACATGATTTGAATGCGTTGGTTATTCTTTTGGAGTCATGTGTAAATTTCTAAATTAAACAAGCTTGTTTTGGATGGTGAGATCCCAAGGTAAATATCCGGTTTAGGTTGAACTTGGTGGTTTTAGGCTAAAGATCCGGTTTGGGTTAAAACCTCACCCTTTAATCTCACACCCAAGCTATTAAAACTTAGCTACTCATACTGAAATGTAATTGACGGGAACTGTAAATTACAGAAATGAAAGACATAAAGTAAAGGCAGAAATGTAAATGACTTAAAGGTAAAGTGGAAGAATGTAAAAGATTATGAGTTATTGTAGCAATGCTTGAACAATGCTGCAGCAACTCATAAATCGCATGAAGATGAAGAACAAGATGAATAACATAAACTTAAATTGCTTAAAATTAAAGAGAGTTTCTGGAAGTCAGCTGTAAGAACTGATCTACCAAGTTGTCTAGAGAAAAATGGAAAGGAACCTCTCCTATTTATACTAAGAGGAGAGAAGGTGAACATACTAACTATACTATTAAGCACTATTCATTAAGGTACAAAAGACTATTGCACCCCATGCTTCCAAAGTTGATCTTTTTAGAGTTTACAAAAATATCCAGGCATTGATTCAAATTCTTCTAGAACATGGCTGTATCATAGTACCAAAAGTCAGCAACAAAAGTCTTCTAGAAGTTGATTCTTCATTCCAATCGTCCAGTCTTCAATGCTGTAGCATTGGGCAGGGCTGCACTATAATAAACAAACACGATAAGCCTTCCTAAAACAGTAAATGACAGGTAAATCATAATCTTAGCTCCATTAAACAAAGGATGAAAATAAGTAAGAAAAAGGACTCAAATGTTGGGATACAAAAGCAAAATCTAACTAAAAAGATAAGAAAAAGATGCAATATGCATTAAATAAATAATGCATATCATTTATGCAATAATCGTGACATATTTTTATGATATATGCTTGAGATTTTGTGTGGCAATGGGGGTGTACTACGGTGTAAGAGGAACATGTTGTGTGAGCTTGTCTAAAGCCGTAAGCACGGACATGCTGTGTGAGTCTGCTAGGCAAAGCTGTGTGAGTTAGACATCTCCCATAATGTCGTTAGCTTTGTGATTTATAATGTTTTACCGCATGTATGATAAGTTATGATACTTTGTGAAAAATATTATTGATATTATTTTTATGCATAAAAACCGTGAATTCACTGGGCCCTAGGCTCACCCAACTCTTTTTCAAAATAATTATGCAACCAGATCGTCACTCACTTGGGAGTAGTAGCAAGGGAAAGAGAAAATTTAGAAACGGGCTAGCGTTGGAATAAATGCATGACGAAGAATGATGTTCAAGATTTAGACAATTTTTCTTTGAATTTATTTAACTGATAATCTTCCGTTACATTGAACTATTTGTAACAACCCAACATAACAATGACACTTAAACAACATAAATTAAGCAACTCGCCGCAACGGCTCCAAAATACTGTCATGAACAAAAGATTACATCACAAGGTTTGCGGAACAACCTATTACACAACTGAGATTTCTAGAATACTAAGCTTGACTTACTAAATAAAATAACCTCCTTCTAGACTAAAGCTTCACGCTCAAGCCTTCTTCTTGCACTTATTAGGGCCTTCTACTATACGCTTACCTGAAAATGGTTTAGTTTGGAAAATGCGAGGGTTAGACCATGAGGTCTAGTGAGCTCCCTCAAGTAACAACAGTTCAACAGTACATATTTAAAGCAATTCATACTTTCATAAACAACTTTAAATAAAAACTTTCAAGTAACCTCACACTCGTAAATGGCACACTGAAGTCACTCGGAAGTGACAACGTGTCAGTCTCACACTGTCTTACTGGGTCACTCCTCCCATGGCATAAACGGGTCACACCTCCCGGTATGAGCACTGGCGGGCCACACCCCCCGACTTAGCTAATTTACGTCTAACCACAATGTATGCATACATATCAAATAAACTTTCACACAAGCATAATCATGTAATAAAACACGACATTTCTGTTCCTTTACTTACTTCGGAAAACACGTTTTGAAACACGTATTTTTAGTTAGAAAAACTCACCTGATGACGTGCACAATACTTCTCACATAGCTTCCGGTTTCCCACTTGGAATACCTAAGCGGTTGAAAAGATTAAGGGCAATAAGGCTTAACAAGTCGCTCTCAATAACCAGAACATAACCCCAAAACTTTACTCAACAGAAAACCAAACCCGGAACCAAGGTCCCGGTTCCATACCGGATCCATATCCGGTTTCGGTCGAAACCCCGGTTCCCACATCCGGTTCCGGTCCATTCCGGATCCGATCCCCACTCCGGTTCCGGTCCTTCCGGATCCGGTTCCAATTCCGGTTCCGGTCCTTCCGGAGCCGGTCCCGTCGTTCACTTCAGCGGCGCATAGAGGGCCCAAACCTCAATCCCAATTCGACGTGAAGGGATCGAAACATGAAGGAATGATCGCAAGAAACGCTATTACACTACTAGCCCACAGAATCATTTCTTTATCCAACCTAAACATCGATTTGGTCCTTGATTACTCTACAAACCCATCAAAACATAAGACTCACTTGACAATGCAGTATAAACATAAGATTAGGGGATTACCTTTCCAAAATGATGCTTAAATTACTCTGATGAAATCCTCCTCTTGCCTTCTTTCCAGAAACAAAACGCTAGATTGATTATCCTTCTTCTGCTCCCACACACCACAACCGTTCTCAATTGCAAAACCTAGGGTTTTGAGCCCAAAGAGAGGGTTTTATACTTTCTCTCTTTTCACACTCCGGTCCCTCAGGATTGCATCTTTTAATTTCCTTCCCACTACTCATGATTTCTTTACATTTCAACCTGGTCATTACAATACCTCCCCCTCAAAAGAATTCCGTCCCAGAATTCCATTGTCGAAGAGATGCGGGTACCTGAATTTCATGTCTGCTTCTACTTCCCAAGTTGCCTCTTGTCCTTTATGATACCGCCACTAAACCGTTACCAGTCTGATCTCTTTGTTCCTTAACTTACAAATCTTGTTGTCCACAATCTCAACGGTTCCTCTACGTAAGTTATCCTCTCACCAATTCTGATATCCTCCAATGGTATTGCCATATCTGTCTTAGCCAAACACCTTTTTAAATCTGAAACATGGAACGTTGGGTGTACCCCCCTTTAATTCTTCCGGTAACTCCAACTTGTAGGCTACTGCCCTTACTCGTCCTATGATGACGTAGGTCAACTCCTTATCATCTGTATTCTATGCAAGGTCGCCACCATCTCAACTTCCAACATCTGCTCTCCATAATAAAGACGTGCATCACACTATGAATTCTTCCAAAATTTCATCGAGCACCACAATATCGTACATTATCTATCCAACTTTCATATCTTCGACGAATCCAAAATCGTAGTCCACTTCTCTCGAATGCACCACTCCAAACTATGGGGACGTCTTCCGCATCAAACTGCCCCTTTCTCAAACTCAAGGTTCAGAAGTCTTATGCTTTTCAATCCAACCAACTTAGTTCCACTCGGTTACCCAAACCGTTCTGATGGAAAACATAACTGTACACCATACTTCAGAACCGCCTCAGTGAGTCATAACTTTGCTATGTCGTGCAATCTTGTACCATATACTTGCAACCCCTCTGATCAACTATACCCGCTTAAATACTATTTGTAACATCCAAGGCCAACCGTATTCGACATTGTCCGCTTTGTCCACACACCTGGACTCACGGTTTTAAAACGCGTCTAATCAAGGTTCTCGCATACAACTTTACTTCCTTAAAAAGAAGGAACTTTGCGAAATTCCCTGCCACAATAACGAGAATCTTTTACCAGGAACAATCACTCACTTGCCAACTTGGCACAAGGCCAACCTTGAACATCCCAACAAACTCACACCCAAGAGTTCCGTCATCGGAGTGCATGCAATTCTAGGTTACTTCTCCCAATCGACATTCGTCTATGCAGATAATACCCTTTTTTCTCGAAACACATCGGCTACAACTCAACAACCAATTCATACGCTCCCACCACGTCTGTAACAACCCATTCCAAAACAAGACATATAATATTAAATCGCCAAAACTTGGCCCAAGGTTCACACCATCAAAATTCAAAACTTTGGGTTCGCGGAACAACCCTAATTACAACTGAGAGTTTCTAATAGCAAAAATGTAAAGGAAGTCCACTAATGCCAAGCCATGCCCGCTCTCACGCCTTCTCTTCACCACTAGAGGCACTGCTCTTAACCTGCTTACCTGAAAAGGGTTTCAGTTTTGAAAATGCGAGGGTTAGACCACAAGGTCTAGTGAGATCCCTCAGTTAAAATCACACCACATTTATCATTTAAAACTTTGCGAAACATAAATCAATGTAAGGTTTGGCAAATAACATATGGGACACCCCCCCATAGGCATCATACTACGACATATGGGACACACCCCCATGATCGTCATACCATCACATATGGGACACACCCCCCATAAGTATCACACCATATCGTATGGGACACACCCCCCATATAGCTCACATCATGCATAAGTAATATATATGCACATACATTAAGTAAACACACCTGTACAAGTAAATGAACAAGTACCATCAAGCTTTGGTTAGAAAAACTCACCTGTTACGCTTACGTTCCTTTCTTGTTCTGGTGTGCACTTCCAAACGATCTACCTAGCGAAAGGATAAACTCATAAGCTGATCATCTCAACTCCCCGGACGACACTCTATTCCGGACAGCACACTTATCCGGACAACACCCCTATCCGGACAACACACCTATCCGGACAACACACCTATCCGGGCAACACCTCTATCCGGACAACACCTATCCGGACAACACCTCTATCCGGACAACACCTATCCGGACAACACACCTATCCGGACAACACCTCTATCCGGACAACACCTATCCAGACAACACACCTATCCGGACACCCACACGCAACAGATACTTACCCGGAAACCTTCAACTGATCGGGGTGTCCGGACGTCCAGGAAGGTATCCGGACGTCGACCTGTCCCTTACTTGGTCCGATAAATCCCAGAAACGGCCGAAATCTCACAGATGGAGATTAACAACTACAATAGGGTCAATATGCTCAACTACTACTGAAATATTAGCTGCAAAAGATAAGATTTGACGCCTAATCTCTTCCATTTAGTTCCAACCCCAACTTTTAACAAAAACCCCAAATAACTCATCAACAACAAGAATCAGGGATTAGAGAAGAGGAGGAGTGATTACCTGCTTGAATCCAAAAGAAGCACACCTTCTATTTCTCCCAACAAATCCGCAATTGATCCTTCTTTCTTGATTTCACTCTCTTTCTTCTTCTTTCTCCTTTCATTCTCTCTTTTCCCTCTGTTCTCTCTAATTCACTCCAGCAGCCGCCAACCACACACAAAATCAGTAGGAGAATGTTTCTCCTAGGGTTTTGTGCCCCTTTTATACCTATACCTCATTTACAAAATTCTCCCCTCAACTTTCATTTTAACAAATTCTACCACAAGACTTGGTACTCTTTCTTTTTGGACACGGTTACTACAACACCCCCCCCCCCCCCCTCAAAAGAATTCCGTCCCCGGAATTCCATTCTCAAAGAGGTGAGGGTACCTGGACTTCATGACCGCTTCCACTTCCCAAGTAGCCTCCCGTCCTTTATGATACTTCCACTGGACCTTCGCTAAACGAACTTCTTTGTTCCTCGTCTTTCGTATCTTACTATCTACGTTTTCCATTAGCTCCTCTTCATACCTCAATTCTCATCGACACTAATGTCTTCCAACTGTACTACTATGGCTTCTTCGGCCAGACACTTCCTCAAGTTCGACATAGGAAAGATCGAATGAACCTCCGGAGCCCGTCAGACAACTCCAACTTGTACACCACTTCTCCTACACGCTCAATGATAGCGAACGACCCAACATAACTGGGTCTTGTTTCTCTTTTCTCTCCAACGCACAACGTCTTTTCATGACTATCCATAAGTATTGCACTGTCTCCCACACGGCATTCGATCAAACTCTTCCTTCTGCTTACACCCTGTGGCGGTCTCGAGCCACGCTTACTTCTCACGAAATGCATGACCTATTGGTGGTCAACCACACGACCTCCGGTCTCACCCAAAATCATTCACACATCTAGTCTCAAGATCTTAAAACGCGTCAACCTAAGGGTTTCACACAAAATTTTACCTCCTTAAAAGAACGCCTTCTACCGAAGTTAACGCCACACATCCCGAAACCCTTATAAAATAACGACGCTTAACTCGCCAACCGATCACCGGATCAACCTTGACTATCACCTTAATTCCGCAGTTAAGATTTTTCCTCCCCAGCCTATACACAACTCTACCATCACTCTTCTAACACAAAATACATCTAAGGCAGATAACACCTTCTTGCATTAAATGTGCCGACCACAACCCGTTGATAACAATCAATTCCCACACTTTTACTACAACGGCACCCCCATACTACTATCAAGTCCAATCCCATGGTCCTTCATCCGAGCACTACATTCTATTACTTTCTTCCACTTCCTTCTCAAAACACATTTCCAAAGAATAACTCACTAGAAGATACACACTCTTGATCAATCACATAAGCTAGTTTTCCTCCACGCTTAAACTACTCACGTACACACAAATCCCCTTTCTCATACTCTCACTAGAGTTCATGCACTCAATGGTGACTTTCTGAAACATTGCTTCCCTCTTTCCGAGCCACTTGTCACACTTTTTACTTTACACTTACTCTCTTATTCCATACTACCGCCCCCAATTACCTCAGGCTAACATGGAACATTTCTCCTTCAACGTTGACCACTCCATACACACAATTTCAACGGTTACTATGTCTAATCCCACAGTTTCACCACATCTCATATGAGAAATTCGACCAAGTCAAACCGGACCTCCACGCTACGTTCGAAGCGACCACACAGTTCTCGTTCCTCAAACGATATTAACCCACTCCTTTGCATTCCCTTACACACAAGGATTAGTTCAACATTCTCAGAGATTTCATATCTACTACAAGATATCATGGACTAATCAATCCAACATTTTCACAATTATTACAACGATACAAGGCAAACGCACTCATCAATCAACTCAAGAGTACACAATTTTCTTCTTATCTAGTCGCTCATCGTCACCCCATTCTTTTATTTTCGGTAACAATACCACACGCCACTTAGACATCCATGCAACTCCACGCATAATCTGGTCATCTCTGAACGTCTTATGAGCAACCCCGAGCAAAGACCTCCACCTATGCTCATCCCCCATCAATACTAGCCCACCACTTAACCTCACAACAATTCATCCCCACCATGCTTCGCATGCTCACTAGATATAAGTTACCACCAACTTATCCACATAACCCCCACACACCAGAGGTTCGATCGTCACGATCATTTGCACACACACCAGGCCACGCTTTCTTCACAACAAACACAACATTTATATAAAAGAGTATACGAAACAATATGCAATAGCTAGTTTTGCAATTCATCACCCTTACACAAATAACGGGAATTTCTGCCTGATCAATACACACTTGTGGCCTGATCTAGGGCACACACACCCGCCCTCGGGAACAGACCAAGTTCGTTCGAATAATCCATATGGGACACACCCCCCATATACATCACACCAAGTCATATGCAATTTATATGAAACTACACATTTAAATAAGCATACTTTTAAAAATGACAATCACCTTTTAACTCCTGCTACTGGCACACGCTATAGTTACACACACCGCGACAGCGCCAAAGAGCACACTCGCTATATATAAAACAAATATATATAATTAATATGGGACACACCCCCCATTTTCTCGACAACGCCAGAGCACAATGCATACTCAATATGGGACACACCCCCATTCTCCGACACTGCTAGAGCACAATGCATAATTAATGCATGCATTCTACCACACACTTGTTCATAGCTTCATACTTAAGCAGTTGGAAACACGCGAATAGATAACAACCACACCACACTTAATCATCGCTTTGAAATAAATGCAGCTGAGAAGCACACAGTTATATAATAACTCTGTCACATTTGTATAAAATTTAGGTTCAGAAAGACTCACAACCTTGTCTTTCTCCCATCTAGGTGAATCACAAATTATGACCGTCTACTACACTCGATCGAGTCCTTATTCCCGACCGACTCTTCGGGTCCACTTGAGGCACGCTCAAATAAATCAAACTATAAGACACATCCTTGCAAACCGACATAGTCTACGTGCCCCACATGAGTTGGGCAAACTACCTCGTTCGCAATTGACATAACAGTCACAAAGGAAGAATCACTTATCCAACTAACACATCTCCACCTTCAGGATACTCACCAAAAGGCGGTCCACCCTCTAGGCAGATACACATGTATCCCAACCGACCTCTTATCTCTGCGCACACACACGACAAACAAAAAATCACACCAGGGCTAGTCTTTCAACTCTCAAATCTCCCGACAACGACTCAACACTCGTCGTTAACTTCCACACCAAATTCTGGCACTTAGCCTAAATACAACTTCTCCTCAACTCCGGCTCTACGCCGATACCGACTCATCCACATACCACAACGTTACCTTTCAAAGTATTTTGCCTACTTCGAAATCACCCGGGGCACACCCCTCGCCGTCAGTCTTATGCCTACTTACCGAAAAGAGCAAGGACTGCCGTCACACAAGCATTTCCACAGTCAAAGACCGAGACTACAGGTAGGCACTGTCCTCCCTATACTGTAACACTAAGATCACAATTCAACCATCGACGACTCGACCACATTTTCCCACTACCGGAACTTCGCACATTCTTAGGCACGATACCCCTTACTACCTAGCGAGTTCATAGCCTTCATGCATGACAACACAATGATTTAAATTGTTTTACACACTCAAAATATCCCACAAAACAAGGTTTTGATATGCATGCCACGACACTCCCATAAGTTACCACCACACACACCGATCTCAAAGATCGCTCACACGCAACCTTGTTCATCATTTAAAAGTGCATTCACTGAAACTCTCCTTGTGCAAAAATTTTAAAAAAATACAGCAATATCACCCATACTGGGATAGTCGACCGACTCTCACACTTGCTGATATGTCAACCACATGTTCATATCGTTTTCATCCATAAAACCATGCGATCTAATATTGTTACGATTTTTTTTTACAACAAGGTTTAACTCACTCGCAAAAGAAGTGAAGTAACTCACTATTTCTCTAAGTTCGAAATTTATTACACCATGTAAACAAATTTATCTTTTCCTTCCAGCACACACTTGCACACGCCAACTCATTTTCAAAATCAGAAGTTTACAAGGCACACGCACACACTCACACATTTTGTCATGGGGACCTACGTAACCGGTTTGAAAACGTAATGCACGACTCGCTTTACATTGAAGGCTATTCGCTCAAGCAGGGTTAACCTTTTTGCAGTTACAACAAATCAACGCCGACACCCTACTTCCCACTACACCATCAGGTTCCTTACATTTGAAACAACCTTCGGTACCGATACTTCTCCACACACTTGGATGCTCCAACCTCACAGTCACCACCTGACTATTAATTTGTAAAATAAACGGCTTCACCTCGGTCCCAAATTGGTTAACCGACACCAATGTTACCAATCCCTACATCTATCACTTTTCAACCACTCTTGTCACTCCTCCACTAACTAGAGAGTAAGAAAGCACTTCTCCACTATCCGATCCTTGAACTGAAACTCTCAAGATTTCAATTTACCGGCACTGGGAATCTCCCAGAATAAAGACTCATTAAAGAACAGGAGTTCACCTCCAAACACTTATTTCCCTTAAGAACACTAAAGGTTCTACTTCCCACGGACACTCATACCAAACATTCAAACGAGGCTTCTTCTAGATAGTATCATCAATCACGCCAAGAATAATCTGCACAACACACTAAGCCGTTGCCAAAATGACAAGATTAAACTTTACACACAAAACAGATTAACAACCGTCCCAAAATAACAAGGCAAGAATGATCACCGTCATGCACCTGTAAATTCACAATTACACTGGCCAGGTGTAATCCCGAACTTACCTTACATGATAGTTCTCACCACCCTATTATTCACACTCCCCAGTGAGGTCTTCCTAGGCCTTCCTACATTCTCAGTTGTACTCCTACAGTTTAAGTTTAGGCCCATCCGGTCACCTAAATCCCTTAAACTATGGCTCTGATACCATTTGTAACAACCCATTCCATTCCAAAACAAGACATATAATATTAAATCGCCAAAACTTGGCCCAAGGTTCACACCATCAAAATTCAAAACTTTGGGTTCGCGGAACAACCCTAATTACAACTGAGAGTTTCTAATAGCAAAAATGTAAAGGAAGTCCACTAATGCCAAGCCATGCCCGCTCTCACGCCTTCTCTTCACCACTAGAGGCACTGCTCTTAACCTGCTTACCTGAAAAGGGTTTCAGTTTTGAAAATGCGAGGGTTAGACCACAAGGTCTAGTGAGATCCCTCAGTTACAATCACACCACATTTATCATTTAAAACTTTGCGAAACATAAATCAATGTAAGGTTTGGCAAATAACATATGGGACACACCCCCCATAGGCATCATACTACGACATATGGGACACACCCCCCATGATCGTCATGCCATCACATATGGGACACACCCCCATAATCGTCATAACATCACATATGGGACACCCCCCCCATAAGTATCACACCATATCGTATGGGACACACCCCCCATATAGCTCACATCATGCATAAGTAATATATATGCACATACATTAAGTAAACACACATGTACAAGTAAATGAACAAGTACCATCAAGCTTTGGTTAGAAAAACTCACCTGTTACGCTTACGTTCCTTTCTTGTTCTGGTGTGCACTTCAAAACGATCTACCTGGCGAAAGGATAAACTCATAAGCTGATCATCTCAACTCCCCGGACGACACTCTATTCCGGACAGCACACTTATCCGGACAACACCCCTATCCGGACAACACACCTATCCGGGAAACACCTCTATCCGGACAACACCTATCCGGACAACACCTCTATCCGGACAACACCTATCCGGACAACACACCTATCCGGACAACACCTCTATCCGGACAACACCTATCCGGACACCCACACGCAACAGATACTTACCCGGAAACCTTCAACTGATCGGGGTGTCCGGACGTCCAGGAAGGTATCCGGACGTCGACCTGTCCCTTACTTGGTCCGATAAATCCTAGAAACGGCCGAAATCTCACAGATGGAGATTAACAACTACAATAGGGTCAATATGATCAACTACTACTGAAATATTAGCTGCAAAAGATAAGATTTGACACCTAATCTCTTCCATTTAGTTCCAAACCCAACTTTTAACAAAAACCCCAAATAACTCATCAACAACAAGAATCAGGGATTAGAGAAAAGGAGGAGTGATTACCTGCTTGAATCCAAAAGAAGCACACCTTCTATTTCTCCCAACAAATCCGCAATTGACCCTTCTTTCTTGATTTCACTCTCTTTCTTCTTCTTTCTCCTTTCATTCTCTCTTTTCCCTCTGTTCTCTCTAATTCACTCCAGCAGCCGCCAACCACACACAAAATCAGTAGGAGAATGTTTCTCCTAGGGTTTTGTGCCCCTTTTATACCTATACCTCATTTACAAAATTCTCCCCTCAACTTTCATTTTAACAAATTCTACCACAAGACTTGGTACTCTTTCTTTTTGGACACGGTTACTACAACGTCATCACCCCACAGTTATACGTAGCTAAAAGCAGGAAACCTCCACAATCCCTCCTCGAAGTGTCCACCTATCCGAAATGAACTTTTCCTGAAGACATATCAATTTCTCACTGCATTCCACGAGCGTCCAATCATATATGTCATAACCTCGGTTACCATCACTCAACGAGGAGGAGTGACCATGTTCAAACAAAACTATTCCCAATAGCTTATCACTGAACGACCAGTTCTTTTGAACGCTTTACACCATATCACCAACTCAAATCCAATGTTCCTTCATTCCAAGCACTACAATCAACTACCCTTTTTCCACTTCTTTCCCGAACATAAAACATACATAGATCCCCTTCCTTCCTACTCTTACCAGAAGTTCGGACACTTACTGATGACAATCTACACTCACTACTCCACTTTTTCGGTGTTACTGCCAACTTTCTGCTTCTAATCAACTCACTTATTCCGACATACTATCTTCACCTCCCCAAGTTAGCGTGGAGCACTACCCACCAAACATCACTTGTCCCCCTCTTCCGACCCTTCCACATGCGTCGATAACACTTCCTCATTACTATACATAACCGAATGGTTGCACCAAAATTCTAACTTGAGGTACCCAACCAAGTCATCCCAAAATGACACTGGTGTTCAAAGCCACTACACCCTTCTTGCTTTCCAAACTGTTACCTTCTCGGATAATTCCTTCGCACATAAGAAACAATTCACATCCCTTAAAGATTTCGCATCTACTACACCACATCGTAGACTAACCAATCCAACATCTTCTTTAAACTTTCAATGATCCCAAAAATATACTCACCCAGCGACTCTCACAACCAAAAACACTTGGTTTCTCCTTTGGGTAACCACCCACTACCGCTCCGTCACTTTATTCCGAGAATAGCCATATCCTAACGCCAACTTATAAACCACGTGTCCCAACAACTTGTTTAACAAATTGTATAACTCACCCGAAATCCCCGAAAAGGCTTCCATCTGATGTTTCACCTATTTTAACAACACATTACCATATCACTGGCTTGCACATTTATCTTGGCAAATGATGCCACTAACTTATCCATACATCCTCCACCCACAACATCACACCGCAGACCAGGTTTCTCACGGTCATTTGTACACAAAATCAATCTTACCTTCATATCCACGCGCATATATACCCAAGTCTATCTCACAACTTTGTCTTTCCCCCCAAATCTAGATGACCCACAACTCACGATTTCCCATTTTACTCAAACATATTCGTTCCTTGCTGGTTCTTGGCGATCCCAAAAATCATTACATAAGACAGGGCACATTCCCTTGCAGATCGATATAATCTATGCACCCACTTCGTTTGTGCTAAATACCTCATCCTTTTACGAACCATCCAAACCTCGTAAGTAAAACACTCATCCAAAACAAAAATCTTTCACTATCTTAACACCCATACAAGGTGGTCCACCATCATGCATGTATATATCTTTCCTGGATGACCTCCTGCGTCTACACACACCAGGGAGATTTTCTCAACTTTCAACCTTCTGATTCAAGTCTTCGGCGTCAAATACCTTACACAATTGTTGACTTCAACATCAGTAGTCGACCTGATGATTCTTCCCTAACCTTTCCGTCAACAAGGGTTCCTAACAGAACCTAATCCTTCCACCATATCATAATCAACTTCATATCCCGTCGTCCTCACTTGAAGGGGAAAAGTTTCAAGACTTACTTGTGCAATGTCAATATTACAAGACCACCCCAAAGCTCATGTTCGACGCCGAAGACATTTCATTTCTGCCTCTCAACACTACTCATAACGAGTTGCTATTACCAATACCTTGATGACTTCAAGTCCTTCCTCCGAACACAACCGTCCCTCAACAACTGTATCTCTAGTTACCGAACAAGGGTACAGACAACCATACAACCGACACCAAAGTCCATCTCCGAATCTTCCACTGTTCACCTCTCTTCTTGAACACGAATACCAAAATTATAAACATTCACCCCTGGTTTGTCCAACACCTCTCCACTCTCGGATCCTTCCTTATCTTAAAATGTAATAACTCTACGACCTAGTGAGTTCATAGCCTTCATGCATGACAACACGATAAATAAATCATTTCGCACATTTTATCATTTAAAAGAAACAACACTTGGAAACAACTTGGGTACACATGACCCCAACACTCTCATAACTCCAATGCCCTGCACAACGATCTCAAGAATCGTTCGCACACAACTTTTCAAAAAAACCTCAAGCTTATTCAACCGAAACGACGTTGTTACGACAGAAACATATTGAATGAAAATCTTTCTATACGGCAAAAATTCTGAAAGAAATTACCGACACGAAGTAAACCAGTCGGCTCCCGTACTCATTTATATGACATCAACATGCCAATACTAATTTTGGTTATAAAAGCTTTGCAGCCAAACGTTTTCTTGACATTTTGCAACAAACTTATCTTATCATGAAAAGAGCGGGATATTTTGGCAAATCGCTAAGCTCAAAATTTTATTGTGCGACGCAAATAGGATTGTCTTTTTCTTTAAACACACGCTTGCACACGTCGACTCATTTCCGACAAAATTTGTTATTTACGCATTTACTTTTAATCACGAAAAAGCTCATGTAACACATATAAGGACACAAGGCATGAAACTCGACTTGCAATTGAAGGCTATTCACTCTAACAAGGTCAACCGTTGTACCCACGCAACTTATCATTGGCACTCTACCTTCGACCAACGGTCGCCCTCTCGTCCTTGCAACAACTTGCTGTACATGCGTTCCACAACCACCTTCTCAACCATCCCATACAATTTTCGTCTTGACCAATTACCTCACATTCTACCTCTACACGTTTTCAATACACCACTGATATATTCCCTTCATTGATCCTACCACTGAAAAGCTCTACTAAAGAGTCAGGGCTCCAATCCTCCACTCGCTCTTGAATTTGACTCTTTCAAGATTCCGACACTGTCCTTCCTTACCATCCCAACTGATCTACACCACGATTTCAAGAACTGGGACTCACCAGAAACCAGGAGTTTTACCCATAATCAATCATTCATCCTCTTTGAACCCACGAAGATCTACCTCTAGACGGCTCATAACATTCCAAACAACACTTATTCTACAAGATATATGTACATCATATCATAAATGATCTCTCACGATACCTCAACTCATTGCTATCAATGCAAGGTCAAAACCCACTACATACTACCACACTCATCGATCTTCCCAATGAGAGCAATTGAGCACGCTCATGTACCTGTAAATTCGCGATTACATTGGCCAAATGTAATTACAAATTTACCTTACATGACAGTCCTCGCTACTCTATCACTAGCGCACTTAAAGTGATCTTTCCTAAGAGCATCCTATATCTCAGATGTGCTCCCCTCTACTACACAGTTTAAGTTTAGGCCCATTCGGTCACCTAAATCCCTTAAACTATGGCTCTGATACCAACTGTAACAACCCAACTTAACAATGACACTTAAACAACATAAATTAAGCAACTCGCCACAACGGCTCCAAAATACTGTCATGAACAAAAGATTACATCACAAGGTTTGCGGAACAACCTATTACACAACTGAGATTTCTAGAATACTAAGCTTGACTTACTAAATAAAATAACCTACTTCTAGACTAAAGCTTCACGCTCAAGCCTTCTTCTTGCACTTATTAGGGCCTTCTACTATACGCTTACCTGAAAATGGTTTAGTTTGGAAAATGCGAGGGTTATACCATGAGGTCTAGTGAGCTCCCTCAAGTGTCAACAGTTCAACAGTACATATTTAAAACAGTTCATACTTTCATAAACAACTTTAAATAAAAACTTTTAAGTAACCTCACACTCGTAAATGGCACACTGAAGTCACTCGGAAGTGACAACGTGTCAGTCTCATACTGTCTTACTGGGGCACTCCTCCTATGGCATAAACGGGTCACACCTCCTGGTATGAGCACTGGCGGGCCACACCCCCCGACTTAGCCAATTTACGTCTAACCACAATGTATGCATACATCTCAAATAAACTTTCACACAAGCATAATCATGTAATAAAACACGGCATTTCTGTTCCTTTACTTACTTCGGAAAACACGTTTTGAAACACGTATTTTTAGTTAGAAAAACTAACCCGATGACGTGCATAATACTTCTCACGTAGCTTCCAGTTTCCCACTTGGAATACCTAAGCGGTTGAAAAGTTTAAGGGAAATAAGGCTTAACAAGTCGCTCTCAATAACCAGAACATAACTCCAAAACTTTACTCAACAGAAAACCAAACCCGGAACCAAAGTCCCGAACTCTACTCCTGATTTGATTAAAAACATGGATTCCGGTTCCATACCGGATCCATATCCGGTTCCGGTCGAAACCCCGGTTCCCACATCCGGTTCCGGTCCATTTCGGATCCGGTCCCCACTCCGGTTCCGGTCCTTCCGGATCCAGTTCCAATTCCGGTTCCGGTCCTTCCGGAGTCGGTCCCGTCATTCACTTCAGTGGCGCACAGAGGGACCAAACCTCAATCCCATTTCGACGTGAAGGGATCGAAACATGAAGGAATGATCGCAAGAAACGCTATTACACTACTAGCCCACATAATCATATCTTTATCCAACCTAAACATCGATTTGGTCCTCGATTACTCTAGAAACCCATCAAAACATAAGACTCACTTGACAATGCAGTATAAACATAAGATTAGGGGATTACCTTTCCAAAATGATGCTTGAATTACTCTGATGAAATCCTCCTCTTGCCTTCTTTCCAGAAACAAAATGCTAGATTGATTTTCCTTCTTCTGCTCCCACACACCACAGCCGTTCTCAATTGCAAAACCTAGGGTTTTGAGCCCAAAGAGAGGGTTTTATAATTTCTCTCTTTTCACACTTCGGTCCCTCAAGATTCCAGCTTTTAATTTCCTTCCCACTACTCACGATTTCTATACATTTCAACCTAGTTATTACACTATTAGACTTTACAGTTTATTTATATATGGATGTTTTATTTATATTTATTAAAAAAAAATTGTGACGTTACATGTGGGTAACACCCTTAATTTGGAAACAACTAAAAGATAAGGGACCAAAAGTGTGAATGTATTAGAACAAGAGATGAGGGGCTGATTGCTGTTTAACCAAAGCTCAGGGGTCTAAGATGTAAATGTGTTCAATTGAAGGGTTAAGAGAATAAGAGCATATCCGAAATGTAAGCTATATTTCTCTCCCCTTTTCTTGAAGATTTTTCATTTTCCTCTCGTGTTCTTTTTTATTTTACAGGAGAATTTAATAATTAACTCGTTTGACAAGGTACATGTTTGGATGAATATAAGCTACCTTATAAGCTAAGTTTTTGATAAGCTACTTAAAGTAGATTATGAGAAGTTTTTTGTGATTTTTCCAATGAAACTCTCATTAATACTAATTATTATTTATTAACTATTATTATAAATAAATATTAATTATTAAAATTTAATTATTATTAATTAATAAATACTTAATTAATATTAACTGAAAATTATTAAATTAATATTTAATTATAATCGATATTTATTTTTAATAATTTAGAATTATTGTTAATCATATCAATTATTTTTATATTATTTCTTTGATCTTAATTAATATATTTTAATTATCAATTACTATTTTTTTTAATTATATATCGATTACTTTTTCATATTATGTAACGGTTATTTAAAATCATAAGTTAATATATATTTTTTCTAAAATTTGTTTTAACAAATTCAAAATTTAAAATTTATAGTATATAGATAATAGTAAATTTTAAATTCTTTTAATTAACATAATATATTAATTAGTTTTTCTTTACTACATTGTTTGTATTAATTAACATATTATATTATTAAGAGTAAACTGCAATTTTGGTCCCCGTGGTATGTTGTTTTTCTCACCTTTGGTCCTTAGAAAACTTTTATTGCAAGAAAAACCCTGTAGTATGCAAAAGTGCTCGATTTTGGTCCCTAAGACTAACACCCGTTAATTGCAGCTGTTAAATTCCCCCCATGTGCCTTGCACATGAGGGTATATATCTCCTTTTACAAATACAGACCACAGAGACCAAAATTGCAATTTACCTTTTTGTTATTATACTATTTATTTAAAATATAATAATTATATTATATTATATAATTAATAAATAAATAAATATCACATGATTTAAAAATAACATATTTTAGTAAAATGACAAAATTTTAATTAAGTAATAACTTGTTTACTTGTCGTCAACCAAAACTAATAAATTTGTTACTAAAAAATAATCAATTAATAATTTGTTTACTCTAAAATAACCATTATTTCATTAATAATTTGTTTACTCTCAAGTAATATTAATCGATTAATTACAAATTTGTTCTAAAATAATTTATATTTTTGTTTTTATTAAATTTCACTTTTAATATAAAATAAATTATTCAATAAAAATATTATAAGAACATGAAGTTTTTTTTGATAAGAATTCTATTATAAATATTTTAGAAAGATGATCAATAATAAAAAAAATGGGTTGGAGATCCCTTATATAATATTTTTATTATATAATTAATGTTGTAATCTAAAAAATAGAAAATTTGTTGAAATTAAGTTTTTTGGCTTATTTTAGAGTAAACAAATTATTAATTAATTATTTAAGAGTAAAAAAATTATTAGTTTTAGTTGACAAAACGTAAACAAATTACTAGTTAATTACAATTTTGTCATTTGTATTTGTAAAAGGACATATATACCCTCATGTGCAAGGCACATGGGGGCATTTAACAACTGCCATTAATGGGTGTCAGTCTTAGGGACCAAAACCGAGCACTTTTGCATACCACATATTTTTTTTTTGCAATAAAAATTTTCTAGGGACCAAATGTGAGAAAAACAACATACCACAGAGGCCAAAATTGCAGTTTACTCTATTATTAAATATTGTAACTGATAATTTTTTTAAGATGCCTTTTTTTGTCATTTTACATGATTAGAACATCTCCAATAGATTTTCTCAAATTTTCTCCAAAATAAATAAGCAAAAGTCAAAATCTCAAAAAATAAAAATTACATTCATCTTCAACAGATTCCCAATTTTGGAGAAAAAATATTCTTATTGGTGCTTTCATTTAGTAACTATTTTTAGGGTTATTTCCATATTTAGAGAGAAACTTCTTTTCTCTCATACTTTCTTCATTTTCTCTAAAATGGAGAAGTTTTTAGAGAAGTTTTTTATTTTTTTTGTTTTTACCAAACGTGAGTTATTCATCAGTTAGCTTATCAGTCACTAGTTAGCTTATCAGCTAGTTTGCAAATATAGTCATAGTCGTTAAAGTAAACTTTTCTAAAATCTCAAAAAAAAATTAAAATAACATAATTGTTGAAGATACCTAAAAAGGACATGATAATATCAAATGTGAGATGATAACCTATAAAAAATGTGCATCATGTGAATATTTTTTATATTGTTTTAAGATTTAAAATGAAATTGCGAAAGGGTTTAATCTTCACCTAACACTAGGGTGAATATGGTACAACATTGTGTATCAGTGTATGTTTTCTATATTGCTTATCAATTAATTTATAATTGGTAGATAAATTTTGTTATCAGTACCAACTAAAAAATTGTTATGTATAAAAATGATTCTAGACATGTTTAAAAAAAATGTTTTTCGTAAAAAAAAACCAACTTAGTGTGAAATATTGTTGTCAGTTGGATAAAAATATAATGTATTAAAAACTATAGGCATAAAAGTTACCACTGGATCATGTTAAAAATCCGTCATTATAAAAATTAAAACTATGTCGCAAGCTAAATTTATCATCAAATAAATAGGTCGTTTAAGAAATGTTTACCGGTTGTTACTTACATTACTGGATAAACCGTGAACATGGCAAAAAATGAGAATCATACCGAATAACGGTATAACGAGGACCGAAAAACACTTACCCATTTGATAAACGACTTTTTAATGACATCTTTAAAAAAAAGTAAGCATTTTAAGAGTTTATAATAATGTCACAAATAACTTCATATTATCAATCGTTATAGACAATGGCAAAGAACAAACCATTAAAACCATCAATGTACAATGACTTGAACTTTAACTTCAAAATGATACGAAATTTATGTTAATTTGTGACCAAATTAAGATGAAACGTAATTTTGATAATAAAATGTAATATAATACGATGTATGTATTCGAGTATTTTTTTTATACAAGTTATTTTCACTAATATTGTTTCATACATTTTTAACTTTTTGGTTGCAAAATAATGATTCAAAATTTGTACTAAAGTTAGCATTGTTAACTTACTAAAAATCATAAAATTAAAGCACTTTGTTAAAAAAGTATTAATTGACTATTATCTAACCAAATAAAAAAAAACAATTTAAAGGGTTTGATTTCTAAGCATTTGTTAGATTAATAAGAAAAAAAAAACAAAATCACTAAAAAAATATACACTTTTAAAAATAAGTTTTGATTTATAAGCATTGTTAACCTAATAAGAAAAATAAAAAAATTAAATAAAAAATACACTATTAAAAAAAGTATTAGTTGATTGTTATCTAACTAAATAAAAGGTTTTGATTTATAATAATAAAACACCTTTAAAATAAATATTGATTTACAATCATTGTTAACTTACTAACAAAAAAAGGTACTCTAATAAAAGAAGTATTCAAATAGTGTTTATAGGTTTAAAATTTTAGTGAGTGTTGAATTTATCGAATGGTAGTTTAACTAAGTATACAAAAAGTATTGATTAAAACCAATGAAAAAGTAGAAAATGAAAAGTTGTAATCAATTAATGCAACATTTTATTTTTAAAAAAATCAAAAATCTCACAAAATTCTAAAGGCTCAATGGAGGTCTATCATTAACTCTCTCTCATACATTCTCCTTTATATATATATATATATATATATATATATATATATATATATATATATACTAGGTAATAGCACCGCGCTTTGCGCGGTGAAAACAAATATTATTATAAACATTAATATACTTTATTAATAAAATTATTGATTTATACTCACTTGTTATATTACTTTAAAACAAAGAATAAAAAATATTTTATTAAATAAGTATTGATTTATAATCATTGTTAGGTTACTAAAAAAATATAAACATTGAAAATAAAATAATTTAAAAGTTTTGATTTATCATCATTGTTAACTTACTAAGAAAAACTAAAGCTAAATAAATAAAAAATATACACTATTAAATAAGTTCTAATTTATAAGTATCGTTAGCTTACACAAAAAAATATAAATAAATAAAAATATATTTTTGATTTATAAGCATTGTTGGCTTAATAAAAAAATAAGTATTGATTTACAATGATTGTTATTTATCTTAATAAAATAAGTTCATATAATATTTTATTCATTTAACCTTACAAAATAAATAAATAAATAAAGTCAATAATAATAATAAAATGATCATCTTTATCAAATAGTGATTATAATTTTAAAGAATATAAGCATTGAAAATAAAACAATTTAAAAGTTTTGATTTATCATCATTGTTAACTTACTAAGAAAAATAAAATATACAAATATACAATATTAAATAAGTTTTGGTTTATACGTATTGTTAGTTTACACAAAGAAATGTAAATAAACAAAAATATATTTTTGATTTATAAGCATTGTTGGCTTAATAAAAAAATAAGTATTGATTTATAATGATTATTATCTATCTTAATAAAATAAACTCATATAATATTTCACTCATTTAACCTTATAAAATAAATAAATAAATAAATAAATAAATAAACTCATTAATAATAATAAAATAATCATCATTATCAAATAGTGATTATAATTTTAAAAAGGGCAAAATGCACAAAATAGCAACCTACTTTCATTTATTTCCTTATTATAGCATTGTACTTTCACTTTTTCTTATTACAGCAATGTACTTTCAATTATTTTTTATTAGGGCATTATACTTTAAAGAATTTACCCATTATAGCATTGGGTAACCTGTTACCTTTAAAACTGATTTTCTTTTGCTGATGTGTCATTTTAAAGTGACGTGACTGTCTACGTGCCATTTTCCACACTTAAAACACCCTTCAGGTTCAGCACATTCTCCACGGTGGACTCGATTACACTTTCCACACGGTTTTTCCCCAAATTTCGACCCTCCTCGAAACTCCGGCTTGAACACTTTAGCCCGTTTCGAGTCACGTGCTGGTACCTCCCACTTCCTCTTTTCTTTACCCTTTTCCACATCTTGACGGTTCTTCTCCTTTTCGACCATTTCCGCCGCATTGATGGCTGTCTGAAAAGTAGTTGGGTCCCTAGCCGTAACCAGTTCCCATACACTACTCTTTAGCCCGAAAATGTACCTCTCAACTCGGCGCTCCTCATTCGGTACATATAGTTCAGCAAACCTCGCCTTCTCCATAAACTTTGTAGTATATTCCCTCACCGACATCCCACCTTGTTCCAGACCCATGAACTCTTCCTCCAGTCGTTTTACTGCAGCCAAAGGGCAAAACGATGCTTTGAACTTTGAGACAAAGGTCTCCCACGTCATACTTTTTGCAGACTTTGACCCCTCACCTGCAGTTTCCGCATCCCACCAAAACCCTGCTTCCGACTTCAGCATGGACAGAGCATACATCACTCTGTCACTATCGGCAAACTTACAGGTGTCGAACACCAGTTCCATTTCTCTGATCCATTTCATTGCCAACACAGGATCGCATTCTCCCTTGAAAGCGGGTGGCTTACAAGAAGCAAATGCCTTGTAACTACAACCTCCACCCAGCACCCGGTCATTTACTGCCAACGGATTGGACTGAGCAGGACTTCCCGAAGCAGAACCATGCGAGCTAGTCGCCCCTTCCTTACTACCACTTGCCTCTTTACTCCCCGATGCTGACTCGTCTTGTTTTGTTAACAAGGCTTTCAAAGTATCCTGGATTTCACCCAAGGCGGTGGCGAAATTTTCTTGAGTCACAAAAGCCTGAGCACCACCATGCCCACGATTTCCACCTCGACTCGCTCCCCGCCTGGTCACAGAGCTCTCCTGATGAGATGCCTCTGGTTCTTGCGGAATTCCCGCGCTCCTTGTCCCACGAGTAACACGTGCCCTTACTACAACTTTTTCCACGTTCTCAATCACCTGAGTAGCCGCTCGCCGAGGTGCTCCTACACGTCCCCTTCCTCGGCCTATTCCTCGACCTCTACCCCTACCGCGGGTGGCCGCCGGCACAGGTGGGGCTTCCATCTCGATCTCTTCATCTATAGGTTCCGATGCACCCCTCATGGATCTCCTTATCATGGTTACTGACTGTCAAAGAAAACACCAACACATTAAATCTACCGTCCCAAATTAATAAGGCAAATAAGCACATACATGTACCTGTAAGTTCGTAATTACACTGGCCAGGTGTAATCGCCAACTTACCTTACATGACAGTTCTCACTACCCTATTAATCATCCTACCCAATCTCACTAAGGTCCTCCTAGTTCTCAACTGTACTACTTGACTCCTACAGTTTAAGTTTAGGCCCGTCCGGTCACCTAAATCTCTCAAACTAAGACTCTGATACCAACTGTAACAACCCAAACAAAAAATATAGACGAACACGCCATTCATAGATGAAATAACATCTGCCAAAACCTGGCTACACCAAAATTTAATAATATTCAACGAGGGTTTATGCGGAAAATAACCCTATTACAACTGAGAGTAAATCTAAATTGCCAAAAAATGGAGGTCTTCTACTCCTAAGATGCAAGCTCCAGCTCACACCTTCCCTTTCCCTTTTCCCGAGCCTTCCACCTGATTACCTGAAATGTTTTAGTTTTGAAAGCGAGGGTTAGACCATGAGGTCTAGTGAGTTCCCTCAAAAGCCACACCACAAAATAATACAGTTTATGTAAAAACTTTCAGTAAAGGTAATCGTACGAAAATTTGTTATGAACACACATAATGGCCAACACACTATGACATGCTAATGGCACACACTATGGTCACACACACCGTGACAGTGAAAAGGGCACACACCGCCCATATATGAAACACATTCATATATCCACTCATATGGGACACGCCCCCATCTCACACATTTGCCATAGCTCGTCCACACATAAATAGTTTCCACCCACACAATTAAGTCACACTATTAGTTTATGATCAATTTATAATACGAACACTTACCATTTAATTATGCATAAGGTTCCACACTTTAAAAGGAATTAAGATCAGAAAACTCACCCGTCGTCCCGCTTAATCCTCTTACTTAGTCTGATTCTCCCTTCAACTGCACCTATAAGGGTACACACTACCACGATAAGTCACTTGGTTGAACTACACACTCCCACGGTTAATCCCTCGGACTATCAGACTGCACTAGGGTGCCACATAGCTACTTTCCGGACACTTTATCCGGACAGTCAAAACTATCCGGTCAACCCCACTATCCGGACGACTTATCCGGACAGCCATACTATCCGGAAGATTTTACCCGGACAGTAGGAGCTATCCGGACAATAGAAACTATTCGGATGCAACGTTCCGGGCACTCCCGGATTCCCAAGGGTTTCCGGGTAACTACCAGGAACTACTACCACTATTCTACCCGGACACTACTCTCATCCGGACACCACAAGATGTCCGGACACCAGCTTGCGTTGGAGGTTCCCGGACGCGACGAATATTACAAAAACCCAGGAAAATGCACATCAGTTGTCCTAATCCTCCCAACACCTCCAAAAATTGCTTATAGGTCGATAGACTACGCAATATCCCACTCTAAGCACCCCTTTTAACAGATTAAATGAGAAACACAAGGAACCCACCAAAAACCCCAAGTTTCTTCTTAAAATCCCCAATCACACTTCACCAAAACTAAAGAAGAGAAAGGATTTGTGGTTACCTGCAGATTCTACTGGTAGTTCCAAAGCCCAGCTGCCAACACTGTGTTCTCTTCTTCAATTGCTATAATCACCCTGGGTTGCACTCTTCCTTAGCCACACACACATACACACACTAGACAAATGATAGAAAATGAACAATTAGGGTTTCTCCCACACTTTATATACTTTTCACACTAAGCACTAAACTTAACTTTCTTCACACTTAGGCCACATAACTTTTCTCAAATCGAATTCCTCCCACAAATCCATTTACCGACTAAAAAAAACAAACTTCGGTTATTACAACATCCACCCCTCAAAAGAATTCCGTCCCCGGAATTCCATTTTCGAACAAACGAGGATAACGGACCCTCATGTCCGATTCCAATTCCCAAGTTGCTTACTGTCCCTTATGGAATTGCCACTGAACTTTCACTAGCGAGACTTCCTTGTTCCTTGTCTTTCGGACTTTGCGATCCGAGATTGACAACGGTTCTTCTTCGTAACATAACTTCTCATCCACACGAATGTCCTCCAATGGCACGACCATACTTTCTTTGGCCAGGTATTTTCTTAGATTCGACACATGAAAGGTCGGGTGCACTCCCCGAAGTTCATCAGGCAAATCTAACTTATACGCCACTCACCCACATGTTCGGTGATAGCGAACGGCCCGACATACCTAGGCCTTAGTTTTCCTCTCTTCCCAAAGCGCACAACTCCTTTCCACGGTGACACCTTAAGCATCACTTTATCTCCTACCAAAAATTCGACCGACTTTCTTCTTTTATTCGCATAAGCCTTCTGTCGATCTTGAGCTACCTTCAACTTTTCCCTTATCACGCTAATTTTATCGGCCGTCAACTGCACTAGTTCCGGCCCCGCTAATTGTTTCTATTTCACCTTATTCCAACACAAAGGTGTCCTGCACTTACGCTTATACAACGCCTCAAACGGTGCAGCCTGAAGACTGGCGTGATAACTATTGTTATATGAGAACTCGATCAACGGAAGGTGGGATTCCCATGAGCCCTTGAAGTCAATCACACAAGCACGCAACATGTCTTCCAAGGTTTGTATAGTCCTCTCGATTTGCCCATTCGTCTGAGGATGATAGGCAGTGCTCATCAATAGCTGCGTTCCAAGCTCTCGCTGAAGACTTCTCCAGAAAGAGGACGTGAAACGGCTATTGCGATCCGAGACTATAAGCGGGTCCTGGTTAGAGAGGTGTATGTTGGATGTAATATAGAGATAGAGGGTCACTCTTTCCCGTTGCGCCTGTACCCCATGGGCATGGGAGAGTTTGACATTGTTGTAGGAATGGATTGGCTGGCTAGTAATAATGCTAGCATTGTGTGCAATAAGAAAATGATCCGTATGACTTTGCCTGACTCGTCGGAGGTGGTAATTTATGGTGATAGACGAGAGCGTAAGTCTTGTCTTATTTCAGTAATGAAAGCGAGGCATTGTCTAGAGAAAGGGTGTCAGGGGTTTTTGGCGTATGTGTTAGACGCTAAGAAAGAGAAAAAGGGACTAGAAGATGTCCCCGTGGTGAGAGAATTTCCGGAGGTGTTTCCTGATGACCTGACAGGTTTACCCCCGGATCGCCAAGTTGAATTCAGAATCGAATTGATGTCGGGTGCGGCCCCGATAGCGCGTGCGCCGTATCGGTTAGCACCGGCAGAAATGAAGGAACTGATGACGCAACTACAGGAGTTGTTGGATAAGGGGTTTATACGCCCTAGTTCCTCACCCTGGGGAGCGCCAGTGCTTTTCGTCAAGAAGAAAGATGGGTCTATGCGGATGTGCATAGACTATCGTGAGCTTAATAAGGTGACCATTAAGAACAGATACCCACTTCCAAGGATCGACGATCTGTTTGATCAGTTGCAAGGAGCGAGCTTCTTTTCGAAAATAGATCTAAGGTCCAGGTATCACCAGCTGAAGGTAAGGGAAGAAGATGTGCCGAAGACAGCGTTTCGCACGAGGTATGGCCACTATGAGTTTTTAGTCATGCCCTTTGGCTTGACTAATGCTCCGACAATCTTCATGGATTTAATGAATCGTGTGTTCAGCGCGTGGTTGGATAAGTGTGTGATAGTTTTCATAGATGACATCCTCATCTACTCTCGATCCCAGAGTGAGCATGAAGAGCATCTTCGTGTGGTGTTAGATTTGTTACGACGGGAGAAGTTGTATGCAAAGTTTTCCAAGTGTGAGTTCTGGCTTCGAGAAGTCCAATTTTTAGGCCATGTAATGTCAGGGGAAGGCATCAAAGTGGATCCAGCCAAGGTGGAGGCCATTAGAGAATAGGAGCAACCAAGGTCGTCATCGGAAGTCAGAAGTTTTCTTGTTTTAGCGGGCTACTACCGGAAGTTTATCCAGGAATTTTATCGGATAACTACGCCATTGACCGCCTTAACCAAGAAGAGTACTAAGTTCGAGTGGATGAAGGCTCAAGAAGAAGCATTTAGCAAACTGAAGGACAAGCTGAGCAGTGCTCCGATTTTGTCCTTGCCTAGTGGATCGGAAGGATTCGTAATCTACAGCGACGCATCTAAGCTGGGGTTAGGTTGTGTGCTAATGCAGAATGGGAAGGTAATCGCCTATGCATCTCGTCAATTGAAAGAGCATGAGAAGAATTACCCCACGCACGATATGGAGTTAGCAGCTGTGGTTTTCGCGCTTAAGATCTGGAGGCACTACCTTTATGGGGTTAAGTATCAGATTTACTCTGATCATAAAAGTCTTAATGTAACACCCTAAAATTTAGGGCCAATTTAAACCTCAAAATACACGCGTTATGATCATCAAAATATCAGACTTTTATAAACCAAAGGATCATAAGTAAGTTTCTATATATACACAAGGTAGATTAACTTAAATAATCTGATCAATCTAATTATACATCACAATAAGATCAACTAGATTATCTAAGGCTTGTCCCAAAAGTCATCAAAAGAATATCCTGATCCTTCGTTATCGCCAAGTCTGATTTCCTTCAACTGTAGTCTCACTTCCCAAACTATTTCCCAGAGCCAGTACCTGGTAAGACAGTTTAATTTGAAACATTAGGCTTTCGCCTAGTGAGATTATCCAAATCAAATTAAAATTTAACAACTAAAAATTAATAACAGATATATCAAACCTGTTATCAGCCATCTTACCATACCAAGCTCTTATCAACCATTAGAATCCACCTATTCCCTTACTTATGACTAATTCATCTAGTCATCATACTACCATCAAGAATTACTATAAATCCCACCGGATTTATAATTAACTCCAACTCCCATAAATTACAGTTTCCAAACCTGCTTCTTTCTGAATTAAGACTATAATTTCTCAACAATGAAGATATCTCATCTTTTCGTTTGAAATGGGAATTACAACTCTAAGTTTGCTATTCCTCATTTCATTTCCTCCCCACCTTGAATCACTGGTCCCCCTAATGAGATTTTATCGCGATCAACAACCACCAGAGACCCTCACAGATGATTCAAGATTCACTCCAACAACTTTGCGCAACCTACTGTTGCGAAAAGTTCACTGTTCATCGTCACTTTCATCTGTTAAGCCAGTCTCGATTTTTCTTAACCATTAAGCATTCTAAGTGGTTCAATAACAATTACAACACATCTATTAACATTCTCATTGCTTAATTTTAAAGAAAGTTGAATAACTCACCTTAATGAAACTGAGCTCTGATCGATTTCTTCACAGCTTCAAGTTAACTTCCCAAAACAGTTCTAAACAAATAATTATGCAATTAATTAATTTCCTTACAAGAATCAATAGAAGGATTCAAGTTTCTTACCACTAAATCACCAAACCAATTTTCTCTTCTTCTTTTCTTCTTCTCGAAGTCTTTCTCTTTGTCTCGCTTTCTCTATCTCTCTCTGTTCTAATTTAATTTCTTTTTGTTAAACAAATTAATCAAGGAAATCAGTATTTAAAATACTGATTATTCTCCGTATGACACCTCATTTTAATTAATGAGTCATAAACTCAATTCCAATATACACCCCAAACTTTCAAATAAGAACAAATCAACCCTCCAAGTTAATTTTCTCAAAAATAAATTGTACCAAAATACAATTTATCTACTATTAATTACAATGAAATTTTCGGAGTGTTACAATACTCCCCAACTTGAAAATGATTTCGTCCCCGAAATCAAACTAAGCAAACAATTGAGGGTATCGTTTCTTCATTTCTTCCTCCGACTCTAAAGTCACGTTACTGCCTCGATGATGTTTCCATCGTACTTTCAACATAGGCACCTCTTTGCCGTTCCTTAACTTCCGAACCGATCTTTCTAGAATTGCTTCCGGTTCTTCAATACATTGACTCTTCTCGTCCACCTTGACATCAGTTATCGGAATCACATCTTGTTCTTCGGCCAAACACTTCCGAAGATAACATACATGAAACACATTGTGACTTCCTTCCAATTCAGGTGGAAGATCTAGCTGATAAGCCTGTTGCCCAATTCTTTTAGTGATAACGAAAGGTCCTAGAAAACGAGGACTTAACTTCCCACGCTTTCCAAAACGAATTACACATTTCCACGGAGATACTTTTAGCATGACGCGCTCCCCAACTTGGAATTCTACTGGTCTTCTTTTTAAATCAGCATAACTCTTTTGTCTGTCCTGAGCCGCTTTCATGTGTTGTCGGATTTCTTTTATTTTATCAGCCGTTTGTTGCACCATTTCCGGTCCAGCAAACTGTTTCTCTCCAGCTTCTAGCCAACACACTGGAGTTCTACACTTTCTACCATATAAGGCTTCGAACGGTGCTCTTCCGATACTAGAATGATAACTATTGTTATACGCAAATTCCACTAATGGCAAATGCGTATCCCAGTTACCTCCAAAATCTAGTATACATGCTCTAAGCATATCTTCTAATGTCTGAATAGTTCTTTCACTCTGACCGTCCGTTTGTGGATGATATGCAGTACTCAAATTCAATTTTGTACCCAACTCATCTTGAAGTGACCGCCAAAACCTTGATGTAAATCGACTATCACGATCTGAAACAATAGACACTGGTATACCATGTCTTGACACCACTTCGTCAATATACAACTTCGCCAACTTTTCTATCGGTGAAGCTTCCTTCATCGCCAAGAAATGAGCACTCTTTGTCAACCTGTCAACTATTACCCATATAGTGTCGTTACCTCTTTGCGTCTTTGGTAACTTCGTCACGAAATCCATGGTAATCTTATCCCATTTCCACTCTGGAATTTCCAAAGATTGAAAACTTCCGTATGGATTTTGATGTTCAGCTTTAACTAAAGAACAAGTTCCACACTTTTCTACACATCGAGCCACATCTAACTTCATGGTTGGCCACCAATAATGTAGCTTCAAGTCTCTATACATTTTAGTACTTCCAGGGTGAATGGAATACTTAGATTTGTGAGCATCTTCCATAATCAACTCTCTATTCCCACCTACTCTTGGTACCCAAACACGGCCTTGAAATAACTTCACCCCACGACTATCTTCCGTCAATTGAAACCGTTGTTTGACCATAACTTCATCTTAAAATTTTCTTCCAAAAGAGCTTCCGTTTGCGCATCCTTTATTCGTTCAATCAGACTTGACATTACATCAATTCTAGCATTAGTTGACTTTAGACAACCATTATACTCCTTCCTGCTCAAGGCATCAGCTACGACATTTGCTTTACCAGGATGGTAATGCAATTCACAATCGTAGTCTTTAAGTAGTTCCAACCACCTTCTCTGTCTCATATTTAACTCCTTCTGATCAAAGACATGCTTTAAACTCTTATGATCAGTATAAAGAGTACACTTTGTACCGTACAAATAATGACGCCATAGCTTCAAAGCAAAAACCACTGCTGCTAATTCCAAATCATGGGTAGGATAATTCTTCTCATGCTCTTTCAATTGCCTTGATGCATAAGCAATCACTTTGCCTCTTTGCATCAATACACATCCTAGACCCATCTTTGAAGCATCACTATATACTACAAAATCATATGTACCTTCTGGCAGTGCTAAAACAGGAGCTTCACACAATTTCTGCCTTAAAGTTTTGAAAGCTGAATCTTGCTTTTCAGTTCAGACAAACTTTACATTTTTACGAGTTAACACAGTCAAAGCAGAAGCAATCTTCGAGAAATCTTTAATAAACCTCCGATAATACCCGGCCAAACCCAAGAAACTTCTTATTTCAGATGCATTCTTTGGAGTCTCCCAATTCATCATTGCTTCTATCTTGGCTGGATCCACTTTCACACCTTCAGCAGAAATCACATGACCCAGAAATTGTACTTCTTTTAACCAAAATTCACATTTTGAGAATTTTGCATACAATTTCTCTTTTCTCAACACTTCCAAAACTTCATGAAGATGACACTCGTGATCATTTTCATTCTTTGAATAGACTAGTATGTCATCAATAAATACAATGACAAACTTGTCTAGAAACGGCCGACACACTCTATTCATCAGATCCATGAATATAGCTGGAGCGTTAGTCAAACCAAATGGCATCACAAGAAACTCATAATGCCCATATCTCGTTCTGAAAGCAGTCTTCGGAATATCTTCATCCCTTACTCGGACTTGATGATACCCCGACCTCAGATCAATCTTTGAAAAACATCCCGCACCTTGCAACTGATCAAACAAGTCATCAATTCGTGGCAACGGATACTTGTTCTTGATTGTCACTTTATTCAATTCCCGATAATCTATGCACATTCTCATAGTTCCATCTTTCTTTTTAACAAACAGCACCGGAGCTCCCCAAGGTGAAGAACTCGGTCTAATAAAGCCTTTGTCTAATAACTCCTGCAATTGTGACATCATCTCTTTCATCTCTGCTGGCGCCAAACGATACGGTGCACGAGCTATTGGTGCTGCTCCAGGAATTAGATCAATACGGAACTCTACTTGCCTTTCCAAAGGTAAACCTGGAAGATCATCTGGGAATACATCAGGAAAATCACGTACTACTTTGAGGTCTCGTATCTGCTTCTTTTCTGATTTTGCTTCTAAAACATAGGCCAAATACGACGAACATCCTTTCGATAAACATTTACGTGCCTTTGCAACTGAGATCAACTGTACTTCTCCCTTCTGCTTTTCCCCATAAATAAATACATCATCTTGGTCAACCATCGAGATTCGGATCAACTTCTTGGCACATATTATTTCTTCCTGGTTATCAGTCAACCAATCCATACCCACAATAACATCAAATCCCCCAATTTCCATTAACAACATGTCAATTGGAAACTTGATATCCTCTATCTGAATTGTACAACCATCTATTCTTTCACTAACCAAAGCTAGACCCCCATTAGCTACCTCAACTACTAAGGCATCTCCTAAAGTAGTGACAGACATAGCTAACTTACCATAGAACCCTTTGGATACAAACGAATAATTTGCACCACAATCAAATAACACATGAGCAGGCATGGAATTTATAAGAAAAGTACCGGAGACGACATCTTTGGATCCTTTCGCCTCCTCAGCAGTCATATTAAACGCTCGTCCTGTTGGTTTAGGTATAACTGTCTTCTTTCCCTGTTCTCCCTCCTTTTTCAGTTTTGGACAATCCCGTCGAATATGCCCTGGCTGTTTACATTCAAAACACACTGCCCCGGGTAATAAACAGTTAAATGCAAAGTGCCCCATCTTTCCACACTTAAAACACTCTGGCCCGCTTGCTCGACATGGCCCAAAATGCTTACTCTTACACTTCGGACACCAGTTGGGTTCCTTTCGCGATTCTGAACGTATATTTTTACCAAACAGCTTGAGTTTCTGAAAAGAATCAGAACGTCCTTCCCACTTTCTTTTATCACCAACATGAGCTTTCTCTTCCTTATCTCTGGCATACATCTCCTCTATCAACTTGGCCTCTTCAATCGTTTCCCTGAGTGTTTCAGCCTTTGAATTTTGCACTCGGGACATCATCTCGGCCGGCAACCCTTTCAAGTATGCTTTAACTTTATCTTTCTCAGCAGGAGCCACGTGCCCTACCAAGTTCAGTTTCTCCATAAATAATTTTGTATATCTTCTCACCGACATGTTGCCCTTCTTGAGATTTCTAAATTGTTCTTCTATCCGATCCATCTCATGTTCATTACAATACTCTTTCAGTATCTTTTCTTTAAACATTCCCCATGTCATGGCATTTAACATAGGTGTCGCTAAAGAAGCTGTCAGAACATTCCACCAGTTTAAAGCATTACCTCTTAACATCTGAGAGGCAAATCTGACTTTCGATCCTTCCTCACATTCACAAGCTCGGAAAGCTTGCTCTATCTCCCGCAACCAATTCATACATGCAACTGGACTATCTTCTCCTTTAAATTCAGGCGGCTTGCAGCTTAGAAATGTTTTGTAAGAACAAATTCTTTCTACCCTTCGTTCCACCTCTGGCCTTGGATTACCCGTCGGATTTATCACCCCAGTATCAATTACTTGACGTCTTGGTTCTATATTCCTGTCATTGAATAGCTTTGTAAACATTTCGGTTTGTCTTTCCATGGAGGCGTTCATCAATTCAGCTTGTCTTTCTACCGAAGCATTCATCATTCTTGATACGTTCTCCATTATTCTTTCCTCCATATTAGACTCTGCCATCTGACTTACATTGCTAGTACCCACCCTCTGAGCTGGAGTATGCATACCTCCCAAAGAAAGAAAATCTCTTGGTGCATTATGCATATTACTCACTTCTGCCTCATCGGTTCCAACTCTTTCTCTAGGTGGCGTATTCACCATTTCTCTCAGATTATAACTTAATTTCATCACAGCTTAAGTCTAGGCATCTCAAATTCATACCTAGTTCGCTTAAACTAATGCTCTGATACCATACTGTAACACCCTAAAATTTAGGGCCAATTTAAACCTCAAAATACACGCGTTATGATCATCAAAATATCAGACTTTTATAAACCAAAGGATCATAAGTAAGTTTCTATATATACACAAGGTAGATTAACTTAAATAATCTGATCAATCTAATTATACATCACAATAAGATCAACTAGATTATCTAAGGCTTGTCCCAAAAGTCATCATAAGAATATACTGATCCTTCGTTATCGCCAAGTCTGATTTCCTTCAACTGTAGTCTCACTTCCCAAACTATTTCCCAGAGCCAGTACCTGGTAAGACAGTTTAATTTGAAACATTAGGCTTTCGCCTAGTGAGGTTATCCAAATCAAATTAAAATTTAACAACTAAAAATTAATAACAGATATATCAAACCTGTTATCAGCCATCTTACCATACCAAGCTCTTATCAACCATTAGAATCCACCTATTCCCTTACTTATAACTAATTCATCTAGTCATCATACTACCATCAAGAATTACTATAAATCCCACCGGATTTATAATTAACTCCAACTCCCAGAAATTACAGTTTCCAAACCTGCTTCTTTCTGAATTAAGACTATAATTTCTCAACAATGAAGATATCTCATCTTTTCGTTTGAAATGGGAATTACAACTCTAAGTCTGCTATTCCTCATTTCATTTCCTCCCCACCTTGAATCACTGGTCCCCCTAATGAGATTTTATCGCGATCAACAACCACCAGAGACCCTCACAGATGATTCAAGATTCACTCCAACAACTAGAAATACATCCCAACGGTCCCTGGCCAGTAAACGGTTCTCATTATACCGTACTTTATGCCCACTAGACCAGATGTATATTTCTAGCCAACGCCACACAATAATGGTGTATCATCACTCATTCTATTGTACACTAAAGTTATACAATTCAACATATATTTTATATCTCTATGTACAGAATATTAATTTCAACGATTATCCCCACTTTGCCATTTAGCATCGGGAATCAACATCTCAACAATTAACAACAACTCCGGACTCATAAATAAGTCCTTACAATTTAACATAACATGGTTTTTACATCAACAACAGAGTTATAAACATATAACAAATAGCATATATACCTCAGATTATGTTCCTCATAAACCCATAAAAATGATACTGGAATGGCTCAAAGTTCGCAACCCACTGTAGCGAAAAGCTACACTTTTCGCAAGCCAAAGCTGCGAAAAGTTCAGAACTCGCAACCCTCTGTTGCGAAAACTCCAGAACTCGCAACCCTCTGTTGCGAAAACCCCACTTTTCGCAACCCTCTATTGCGAAAACTTCCACTTTTCGCAACCCTCTATTGCGAAAACCTTCACTTTGCGCAACCTACTGTTGCGAAAAGTTCACTGTTCATCGTCACTTTCATCTGTTAAGCCAGTCTCAATTTTTCTTAACCATTAAGCATTCTAAGTGGTTCAATAACAATTACAACACATCTATTAACATTCTCATTGCTTAATTTTAAAGAAAGTTGAATAACTCACCTTAATGAAACTGAGCTCTGATCGATTTCTTCATAGCTTCAAGTTAACTTCCCAAAACAGTTCTAAACAAATAATTATGCAATTAATTAACTTCCTTACAAGAATCAATAGAAGGATTCAAGTTTCTTACCACTAAATCACCAAACCAATTTTCTCTTCTTCTTTTCTTCTTCTCGAATTCTTTCTCTCTGTCTCGCTTTCTCTATCTCTCTCTGTTCTAATTTAATTTCTTTTTGTTAAACAAATTAATCAAGGAAATCAGTATTTAAAATACTGATTATTCTCCGTATGACACCTCATTTTAATTAATGAGTCATAAACTCAATTCCAATATACACCCCAAACTTTCAAATAAGAACAAATCAACCCTCCAAGTTAATTTTCTCAAAAATAAATTGTACCAAAATACAATTTATCTACTATTAATTACAATGAAATTTTCGGAGTGTTACAATACAAACGAACGGTTTGCACCCGAATCAAACAACACCTTGGCAAGAATAGAGTTTACAAGAAAAGTACCTGTCACCACATCAGGTATCTCCACTGCCTCATCAGCCGTCATTCGAAAAGCCCTTGCCCTGGTCTGAGCTGGTTCCACTTTTCTTTCTCCCCCTCTTCCTCCTTGTTTACCACCGAAACCACCCGAATCCCCTCTTTTCAATTGAGGGCAATCCGGCCTCAGATGATCCACATACCCACACTGATAACATGCTCGGGGGTTCCGACAGTCGCGCGCCATTTTCCACACTTAAAACACCCTGCACATTCTCCACGGTGGACTCGATTACACTTTCCACACGATTTTTCCCCAAATTTTGACCCTCCTCGGAACTCCGGCTTGAACACTTTAGCCCATTTCGAGTCACGTGCTGGTACCTCCCACTTCCTCTTTTCTTTACCCTTTTCCACATCTTGACGGTTCTTCTCCTTTTCGACCATTTCCGCCGCATTGATGGCTGCCTGAAAAGTAGTTGGGTCCCTAGCCGTAACCAGTTCCCATACACTACTCTTTAGCCCGAAAATGTACCTCTCAACTCGGCGCTCCTCATTCGGTACATATAGTTCAGAAAACCTCGCCTTCTCCATAAACTTTGTAGTATATTCCCTCACCGACATCCCACCTTGTTCCAGACCTATGAACTCTTCCTCCAGTCGTTTTACTGCAGCCAAAGGGAAAAACGATGCTTTGAACTTTGAAACAAAGGTCTCCCACGTCATACTTTTTGCAGACTTTGACCCCTCACCTGCAGTTTCCGTATCCCACCAAAACACTGCTTCCGACTTCAGCATGGACAGAGCATACATCACTCTATCACTATCGACACACTTACAGGTGTCGAACACCAGTTCCATTTCTCTGATCCATTTCATTGCCAACACAGGATCGCATTCTCCCTTGAAAGCGGGTGGCTTACAAGAAGCAAATGCCTTGTAACTACAACCTCCACCCAGCACCCGATCATTTACTGCCAACGGATTGGACTGAGCAGGACTTCCCGAAGCAGAACCATGCGAGCTAGTCGCCTCTTCCTTACTACCACTTGCCTCTTTACTCCCCGATGCTGACTCGTCTTGCTTTGCTAACAAGGCTTTCAAAGTATCCTGGATTTCACCCAAGGCGGTGGCAAAATTTTCTGGAGTCACAAAAGCCTGAGCACCACCACGCCCACGATTTCCACCTCGACTCGCTCCCCGCCTGGTCACAGAGCTCTCCTGATGAGATGCCTCTGGTTCTTGCGGAATTCCCGCGCTCCTTGTCCCACGAGTAACACGTGCCCTTACTATAGCTTTTTCCACGTTCTCAATCACCTGAGTAGCCGCTCGCTGAGGTGCTCCTACACGTCCCTTTCCTCGGCCTATTCCTCGACCTCTACCCCTACCGCGGGTGGTCGCCGGCACAGGTGGGGCTTCCATCTCAATCTCTTCATCTATAGGTTCCGATGCACCCCTCATGGATCTCCTTATCATGGTTACTGACTGTCAAAGAAAACACCAACACATTAAATCTACCGTCCCAAATTAATAAGGCAAATAAGCACATACATGTACCTGTAAGTTCGTAATTACACTGACCAGGTGTAATCGCCAACTTACCTTACATGACAGTTCTCACTACCCTATTAATCATCCTACCCAGTCTCACTAAGGTCCTCCTAGTTCTCAGCTGTACTACTTGATTCCTACAGTTTAAGTTTAGGCTCGTCCGGTCACCTAAATCTCTCAAACTAAGACTCTGATACCAACTGTAACAACCCAAACAAAAAATATAGACGAACACGCCATTCATAGATGAAATAACATCTGCCAAAACCTGGCTACACCAAAATTTAATAATATTCAACGAGGGTTTATGCGGAAAATAACCCTATTACAACTGAGAGTAAATCTAAATTGCCAAAAAATGGAGGTTTTCTACTCCTAAGATGCAAGCTCCAGCTCACACCTTCCCTTTCCCTTTTCCCGAGCCTTCCACCTGATTACCTGAAAGGTTTTAGTTTTGAAAGCGAGGGTTAGACCATGAGGTCTAGTGAGTTCCCTCAAAAGCCACACCACAAAATAATACAGTTTATGTAAAAACTTTCAGTAAAGGTAATCGTACGAAAATTTGTTATGAACATACATAATGGCCAACACACTATGACATGCTAATGGCACACACTATGGTCACACACACCGTGACAGTGAAAAGGGCACACACCGCCCATATATGAAACACATTCATATATCCACTCATATGGGACACGCCCCCATCTCACACATTTGCCATAGCTCGTCCACACATAAATAGTTTCCACCCACACAATTAAGTCACACTATTAGTTTATGATCAATTTATAATACGAACACTTACCATTTAATTATGCATAAGGTTCCACACTTTAAAAGGAATTAAGATCAGAAAACTCACCTGTCGTCCCGCTTAATCCTCTTACTTAGTCTGATTCTCCCTTCAACTGCACCTATAAGGGTACACACTACCACGATAAGTCACTTGGTTGAACTACACACTCCCTCGGTTAATCCCTCGGACTATCAGACTGCACTAGGGTGCCACATAGCTACTTTCCGGACACTTTATCCGGACAGCCAAAACTATCCGGTCAACCCCACTATCCGGACGACTTATCCGGACAGCCATACTATCCGGAAGATTTTACCCGGACAGTAGGAGCTATCCGGACAATAGAAACTATTCGGATGCAACGTTCCGGGCACTCCCGGATTCCCAAGGGTTTCCGGGTAACTACCAGGAACTACTACCACTATTCTACCCGGACACTACTCTCATCCGGACACCACAAGATGTCCGGACACCAGCTTGCGTTGGAGGTTCCCGGACGCGACGAATATTACAAAAACCCAGGAAAATGCACATCAGTTGTCCTAATCCTCCCAACACCTCCAAAAATTGCTTATAGGTCGATAGACTACGCAATATCCCACTCTAAGCACCCCTTTTAACAGATTAAATGAGAAACACAAGGAACCCACCAAAAACCCCAAGTTTCTTCTTAAAATCCCCAATCACACTTCACCAAAACTAAAGAAGAGAAAGGATTTGTGGTTACCTGCAGATTCTACTGGTAGTTCCAAAGCCCAGCTGCCAACACTGTGTTCTCTTCTTCAATTGCTATAATCACCATGGGTTGCACTCTTCCTTAGCCACACACACATACACACACTAGACAAATGATAGAAAATGAACAATTAGGGTTTCTCCCACACTTTATATACTTTTCACACTAAGAACTAAACTTAACTTTCTTCACACTTAGGCCACATAACTTTTCTCAAATCGAATTCCTCCCACAAATCCATTTACCGACTAAAAAAAACAAACTTCGGTTATTACAACATCCACCCCTCAAAAGAATTCCGTCCCCGGAATTCCATTTTCGAACAAACGAGGATAACGGACCCTCATGTCCGATTCCAATTCCCAAGTTGCTTCCTGTCCCTTATGGAATTGCCACTGAACTTTCACTAGCGAGACTTCCTTGTTCCTTGTCTTTCGGACTTTGCGATCCGAGATTGACAACGGTTCTTCTTCGTAACATAACTTCTCATCCACACGAATGTCCTCCAATGGCACGACCATACTTTCTTCGGCCAGGCATTTTCTTAGATTCGACACATGAAAGGTCGGGTGCACTCCCCGAAGTTCATCAGGCAAATCTAACTTATACGCCACTCACCCACATGTTCGGTGATGGCGAACGGCCCGACATACCTAGGCCTTAGTTTTCCTCTCTTCCCAAAGCACACAACTCCTTTCCACGGTGACACCTTAAGCATCACTTTATCTCCTACCAAAAATTCGACCGACTTTCTTCTTTTATTCGCATAAGCCTTCTGTCGATCTTGAGCTACCTTCAACTTTTCCCTTATCACGCTAATTTTATCGGCTGTCAACTGCACTAGTTCCGGCCCCGCTAATTGTTTCTATTCCACCTTATTCCAACACAAAGGTGTCCTGCACTTACGCTCATACAACGCCTCAAACGGTGCAGCCTGAAGACTGGCGTGATAACTATTGTTATATGAGAACTCGATCAACGGCAGATGGGATTCCCATGAGCCCTTGAAGTCAATCACATAAGCACGCAACATGTCTTCCAAGGTTTGTATAGTCCTCTCGATTTGCCCATCCGTCTGAGGATGATAGGCAGTGCTCATCAATAGCTGCGTTCCAAGCTCTCGCTGAAGACTTCTCCAGAAAGAGGACGTGAAACGGCTATTGCGATCCGAGACTATAGACGAAGGTACCCCGTGCCTCGTTACTATTTCATTCACATACAACTTTGCTAGCCTTTCTAGCGAATCTTTCTCCCGGATTGGTAGAAAGTGAGCCGACTTGGTGAGACGGTCCACAATCACCCAAATGGCGTCATACCCTTTTGGGGTCCTTGGTAACTTCGTGACGAAGTCCATGGTGATACAATCCCATTTCCATACGGGTATCTCTAAGGGTTGTATCTCCTTGTACGGTCTTTGATGCTCCGCCTTGACTTTCAAACATGTCACACACCGCTCGACAAGATAAGCGATGTCCTTTTTCAACCCCGGCCACCAATACATTTGCCTCAGATCCCGATACATCATATTGGTTCCCGGATGAATCGAATACCGCGATCTATGAGCTTCCTCTAAAATACGTTCCCGCAAGCCTCCCAGCTTAGGAACCCACACTCGGTTCCCCAAACATTTCACACCACTACCGTTAGGTACTAAGGATGTTACATAACCAACAATCCTCTCACTTTTCCACTTCTCCTCCCTTAAAGCTTCCTCTTGGAATTTCGTAATCTCTTCCAACAGGTCAGGAATTACGTTGACTCGAAAGGCTACCACTTTAGTTGGTTCTCTCCTTTCCTTCCGGCTCAACGCGTCGGCCACGACGTTCGCCTTTCCTGGATGGTATGGGATCTCACAGTCATAGTCGCTTAACAATTCCACCCAACGGCGCTGCCTCATATTCAACTCCTTTTGATCGAACAAATGCTTAAGACTTTTATGATCAGAGTAAATCTGACACTTAACCCCATAAAGGTAGTGCCTCCAGATCTTAAGCGCGAAAACCACAGCTGCTAACTCCATATCGTGCATGGGGTAATTCTTCTCATGCTCTTTCAATTGACGAGATGCATAGGCGATTACCTTCCCATTCTGCATTAGCACACAACCTAACCCCAGCTTAGATGCGTCGCTGTAGATTACGAATCCTTCCGATCCACTAGGCAAGGACAAAATTGGAGCACTGCTCAGCTTGTCCTTTAGTTTGCTAAATGCTTCTTCTTGAGCTCTCGTCCACTCGAACTTAGTACTCTTCTTGGTTAAGGCGGTCAATGGCGTAGTTATTCGAGAAAAATCCAGGATAAACTTCCGGTAGTAGCCCGCTAAACCAAGAAAACTTCTGACTTACGATGGCGACCTTGGTTGCTCCCATTCTCTAATGACCTCCACCTTGGCTGGATCCACTTTGATGCCTTCCCCTGACACTACATGGCCTAAAAATTGGACTTCTCGAAGCCAGAAATCACACTTGGAAAACTTTGCATACAACTTCTCCCGCCGTAACAAATCTAACACCACACGAAGATGCTCTTCATGCTCACTCTGGGATCGAGAGTAGATGAGGATGTCATCTATGAAGACTATCACACACTTATCCAACCACGCGCTGAACACACGATTCATTAAATCCATGAAGACTGCCGGAGCATTAGTCAAGCCAAAGGGCATGACTAAAAACTCATAGTGGCCATACCTCATGCGAAACGCTGTCTTCGGCACATCTTCTTCCCTTACCTTCAACTGGTGATACCCGGACCTTAGATCTATTTTCGAAAAGAAGCTCTCTCCTTGCAACTGATCAAACAGATCGTCGATCCTTGGAAGTGGGTATCTGTTCTTAATGGTCACCTTATTAAGCTCACGATAGTCTATGCACATCCGCATAGACCCATCTTTCTTCTTGACGAAAAGCACTGGCGCTCCCCAGGGTGAGGAACTAGGGCGTATAAACCCCTTATCCAATAACTCCTGTAGTTGCGTCATCAGTTCCTTCATTTTTGCCGATGCTAACCGATACGGCGCACGCGCTATCGGGGCCGCACCCGACATCAATTCGATTCTGAATTCAACTTGGCGATCCGGGGGTAAACCTGTCAGGTCATCAGGAAACACCTCCGGAAATTCTCTCACCACGGGGACATCTTCTAGTCCCTTTTTCTCTTTCTTAGCGTCTAACACATACGCCAAAAACCCCTGACACCCTTTCTCTAGACAATGCCTCGCTTTCATTACTGAAATAAGACAAGACTTACGCTCTCGTCTATCACCATAAATTACCACCTCCGACGAGTCAGGCAAAGTCATACGGATCATTTTCTTATTGCACACAATGCTAGCATTATTACTAGCCAACCAATCCATTCCTACAACAATGTCAAACTCTCCCATGGCCATGGGGTACAGGCGCAACGGGAAAGAGTGACCCTCTATCTCTATATTACATCCAACATACACCTCTCTAACCAGGACCCGCTTATTACCGGCAATCTCTACTTCAATTCCACACCCCAACCGCTTAGGCTTAACACACAGCCGTCGGGCAAAATCCGGTGATACAAACGAACGGTTTGCACCCGAATCAAACAACACCTTGGCAAGAATAGAGTTTACAAGAAAAGTACCTGTCACCACATCAGGTATCTCCATTGCCTCATCAGCCGTCATTCGAAAAGCCCTTGCCCTGGTCTGAGCTGGTTCCACTTTTCTTTATCCCCCTCTTCCTCTTTGTTTACCACCGAAACCACCCGAATCCCCTCTTTTCAGTTGAGGGCAATCCGGCCTCAGATGATCCACATACCCACATTGATAACATGCTCGGAGGTTCCGACATTCGCGCGCCATTTTCCACACTTAAAACACCCTTCAGGTTCAGCACATTCTCCACGGTGGACTCGATTACACTTTCCACACGGTTTTTCCCCAAATTTCGACCCTCCTCGGAACTCCGGCTTGAACACTTTAGCCCGTTTCGAGTTACGTGCTGGTACCTCCCACTTCCTCTTTTCTTTACCCTTTTCCACATCTTGACGGTTCTTCTCCTTTTCGACCATTTCCGTCGCATTGATGGCTGCCTGAAAAGTAGTTGGGTCCCTAGCCGTAACCAGTTCCTATACACTACTCTTTAGCCCGAAAATGTACCTCTCAACTCGGCACTCCTCATTCGGTACATATAGTTCAGCAAACCTCGCCTTCTTCATAAACTTTGTAGTATATTCCCTCACCGACATCCCACCTTGTTCCAGACCCATGAACTCTTCCTCCAGTCGTTTTACTGCAACCAAAGGGCAAAACGATGCTTTGAACTTTGAGACAAAGGTCTCCCACGTCATACTTTTTGCAGACTTTGACCCCTCACCTGCAGTTTCCGCATCCCACCAAAACACTGCTTCCGACTTCAGCATGGACAGAGCATACATCACTCTGTCACTATCGGCACACTTACAGGTGTCGAACACCAGTTCCATTTCTCTGATCCATTTCATTGCCAACACAAGATCGCATTCTCCCTTGAAAGCGGGTGGCTTACAAGAAGCAAATGCCTTGTAACTACAACCTCCACCCAGCACCCGGTCATTTACTGCCAACGGATTGGACTGAGCAGGACTTCCCGAAGTAGAACCATGCGAGCTAGTCGCCCCTTCCTTACTACCACTTGCCTCTTTACTCCTCGATGCTGACTCGTCTTGCTTTGCTAACAAGGCTTTCAAAGTATCCTGGATTTCACCCAAGGCGGTGGCGAAATTTTCTTGAGTCACAAAATCCTGAGCACCACCACACCCACGATTTCCACCTCGACTCGCTCCCCGCCTGGTCACAGAGCTCTCCTGATGAGATGCCTCTGGTTCTTGCGGAATTCCCGCGCTCCTTGTCCCACGAGTAACACGTGCCCTTACTACAGCTTTTTCCACGTTCTCAATCACCTGAGTAGCCGCTCGCCGAGGTGCTCCTACACGTCCCCTTCCTCGGCCTATTCCTCGACCTCTACCCCTACCGCGGGTGGCCGCCGACACAGGTGGGGCTTCCATCTCGATCTCTTCATCTATAGGTTCCGATGCACCCCTCATGGATCTCCTTATCTTGGTTACTGACTGTCAAAGAAAACACCAACACATTAAATCTACCGTCCCAAATTAATAAGGCAAATAAGCACATACATGTACCTGTAAGTTCGTAATTACACTGGCCAGGTGTAATCGCCAACTTACCTTACATGACAGTTCTCACTACCCTATTAATCATCCTACCCAGTCTCACTAAGGTCCTCCTAGTTCTCAGCTGTACTACTTGACTCCTACAGTTTAAGTTTAGGCCCGTCCGGTCACCTAAATATCTCAAACTAAGACTCTGATACCAACTGTAACAACCCAAACAAAAAATATAGACGAACACGCCATTCATAGATAAAATAACATCTGCCAAAACCTGGCTACACCAAAATTTAATAATATTCAACGAGGGTTTATGCGGAAAATAACCCTATTACAGCTGAGAGTAAATCTAAGTTGCCAAAAAATGGAGGTCTTCTACTCCTAAGATGCAAGCTCCAGCTCACACCTTCCCTTTCCCTTTTCCCGAGCCTTCCACCTGATTACCTGAAAGGTTTTAGTTTTGAAAGCGAGGGTTAGACCATGAGGTCTAGTGAGTTCCCTCAAAAGACACACCACAAAATAATACAGTTTATGTAAAAACTTTCAGTAAAGGTAATCGTACGAAAATTTGTTATGAACACACATAATGGCCAGCACACTATGACAAGCTAATGGCACACACTATGGTCACACACACCGTGACAGTGAAAAGGGCACACACCGCCCATATATGAAACACATTCATATATCCACTCATATGGGACACGCCCCCATCTCACACATTTGCCATAGCTCGTCCACACATAAATAGTTTCCACCCACACAATTAAGTCACACTATTCGTTTATGATCAATTTATAATACGAACACTTACCATTTAATTATGCATAAGGTTCCACACTTTAAAAGGAATTAAGATCAGAAAACTCACCTGTCGTCCCGCTTAATCCTCTTACTTAGTCTGATTCTCCCTTCAACTGCACCTATAAGGGTACACACTACCACGATAAGTCACTTGGTTGAACTACACACTCCCACGGTTAATCCATCGAACTATCATACCGCACTAGGGTGCCACATAGCTACTTTCCGGACACTTTATCCGGACAGCCAAAACTATCCGGTCAACCCCACTGTCCGGACGACTTATCCGGACAGCCATACTATCCGGAAGATTTTACCCGGACAGTAGGAGCTATCCGGACAATAGAAACTATTCGGATGCAACGTTTCGGGTAACTACCAGGAACTACTACCACTATTCTACCCGGACACTACTCTCATCCGGACACCACAAGATGTCCGGACACCAGCTTGCGTTGGAGGTTCCCGGACGCGACGAATATTACAAAACCCCAGGAAAATGCACATTAGTTGTCCTAATCCACCCAACACCTCCAGAAATTGCTTATAGGTCGATAGTCTACGCAATATCCCACTCTAAGCACCCCTTTTAACAGATTAAATGAGAAACACAAGGAACCCACCAAAACCCCCAAGTTTCTTCTTAAAATCCCCAATCACACTTCACCAAAACTAAAGAAGAGAAAGGATTTGTGGTTACCTGCAGATTCTACTGGTAGTTCCAAAGCCCAACTGCCAACACTGTGTTCTCTTCTTCAATTGCTATAATCACCCTGGGTTGCACTCTTCCTTAGCCACACACACTAGACAAATGCTAGAAAATGAACAATTAGGGTTTCTCCCACACTTTATATACTTTTCACACTAAGCACTAAACTTAACTTTCTTCACACTTAGGCCACATAACTTTTCTCAAATCGAATTCCTCCCACAAATCCAATTACCGACTAAAAAAACAAACTTCGGTTATTACAAGTAGGTAAATTTAAACCATAATGCTATAATGGGTAAATTCTTTAAAGTACAATGCCCTAATAAAAAATAAATTGAAAGTACATTGCTGTAATAACAAAAAATGAAAGTACAATGCTATAATAAGGAAATAAATGATAGTAGGTTGCTATTTTGTGCATTTTGCCCTTTTAAAAAATATGTGAACGTTGAATTTATTAAATTATGGTTTGATTAAATAAATAAATACTTTAATTTAAAATCAATAATAAAATATAGAAAATGAAAAGATGAAGGTGAAGACATTCAATGTTACATTTTCTATTTAAAAAAATTCAAAAATCTCACAAAATTTTAAAGCCTCAATGATGGCTTCTTCTTAACGCACCCTCACATTCTCCTTTATATATATATATATATATATATATATATATATATTGATTATTAAGAAATAATGCATCTTAGAATCATCCTAAAATATACTCTCACAAAATTTTCATCAGCATTCATATGTATATCAAATCTTTATAAAACTAGTAAATTACAAATTTCATCCACTTGATTTCATGAATATTACTAAGGTCCCTAACCCTAAAAATACTGTAAGGTCCTCAAGGTTTTATTTTGGATTGAGTCCCTTATCCTAACTTCCATAAGTAAGAGGAATGTGACATGATATAAGTGGGCAGATTAAAAGGATTTTTTATTTTGATATATAGGATGAGATATCTAAGACATTAAGGTACATCGGTTACCAACAAATGTTTTAACGCATAATTAAATACAGGGAAAAAACCGACTGAAGCAACCCAACCCAACCCAACCCAACCCAACCCAATTCTCCTCTTACTCTTATATGCATCTTCTAATGTTTTTGATTGTTCTGCGGTTTAGTTTGATGGTAAAGTCTCTTGTATCTCTTGTGCATAGAGAATTGTAAAATATGTTGGGAATTTTCTTAAGTTGTAGAGGCCTAATCTTTTCATTACTTTCTAGTTTGACTTGTACATTAAGCATGTAGTACGAAAAGGCATTACCTTTTCGAATCAACATAAGCAAAAAGTTGTTTGAATGTATGTTTTTAGTTCTTAGTTTCAGTTTGTTGTGCAATAAGCCAAGAACTTTAACTTTTAATTGTTTGATTGCATCTATTTTATAAAACGATGTAACCAAGTATCAACCCAACCTAACCAAATCCAACTTGTATGGTTTGGGCTGAGTTGCACTTTATTTTTTGTGGGTTGGGTTGGGTTGGATAGAGATTTTTTAAATATAAAATTGAGTTGAGCTTTTCAAATGTCTTTAACCCGACCAACCAAACTCGTGTTTACCCCAAATTAAATTTGCTCTTTTTGAGGTTATAATCAGATAGCAAGAAATGGGTGTATTTTAATTGTTTGCATTGGTCATTTTGTTTTCCTTCAAATGTTTTATATAATACATGTCTAATAGTCTATGTATACAAAAACATATGCATATCTATGTACTTATCCATATAGACATGGGAATTACCCCAAAGTGATCTTGTTTTGGTGGTGGAATTCCAGTTGAATAGAATTCTTCATATTTTTCAGTAAGTAAAGTTTGTAATTGATTTAATTGCAATAATTATGCATCAGAAAATATACTTGTTGTCCCTTGTTGATATTGCTTTCATTTCATTTATTTTCATTGGTTATTGGTTGATGTTTAGGTGTCGTTTCATCTGTTGAAATACGATGGAAAAGACGACAGGGACAGTGTCTGTAATTTAGTCTATATTTAATGTCAACATGTGCGTGCACTTGAATTATTATGTCTTTTTTTAAGGATAAATGTTCGTTTAATTAAAGTATTATGGTCCCCTCGAACAACGAACGGATCACATGGTTGGTTTTCTTGCATGTGAAAGATATCGTACATCTTTTTATTAGTAAAACTAGCATTTACTCTGAAAGAGAAGGTACATTTGAAAGAGATGGTACATATTTTGACTTTAGATATCATCCTAAAATTTACTTGGACAAAATCTTCACTAATACTCATTTGTTTATCAAATCTTTAGAAAACAAGTAAATTCAAATTTCATCCATGTGAAAGTTAAGAAGGTCCCTAACCCTAAAAAAATTATAAGGCCCTTAAGGTTTTACTTTTATTATGGATTGAATACCTTATCTTAACTTTCATTAAGTGAGAGGGAACATGGCATGATTTAAGTGTTTTGATGTCTAGAAAATATCTCAAACATTTAGAAATATGAGTTACCTACAAATATTTTAAAGCATAACTAAATTTAGCATTGCACAAAAACCCGACTGACCCGATTGATAACAACCAAATGCCTAATCGAGTTGTAAAATTTTCAAAGGGTATGTATTATTGGATTAGGATTAGGTTAGACGTATCTGAACTCAACTCAACCCAACCCGATAAATCTGGTTCTTTTCGTGCTCTTATATGTCTCTTGTAATGTTTTTGGTTTTTCTAAGGTTTAGTTTGATGGTAAAGTATCTCCTGTCTCTTATGTATAGAGAATTGTAAATATGTTGGGGAAATCTTTTATCTTAAGCTATAACCAGTGCATTCAAAGAGGCCTAATCTTTTTATTATTTTCTAGTTTGACCATTACATTAAGGGTGCGTTTGATACGTAGACACGATAGAACAGAACGGGACAAGACAAAACCGAACAGAACAACACATAACAGTTGTTCAACGTTTGGTAGACAGAACATGTAACATTAGACAAAATACAAATGAATAAAATTTAAAGAATGAATAAAATATAAAATATAACGTGTATTTGATGTTTTAGAAGAGAATTTGATTTTATTTTGAGGTTATACTGGTAAAACATAAGTCTGTTCCACCTTGTTCCAGCTTGTTCCATGGGGTGGGGGTGGAACCGGCCTGTTCCAGCTTGTTCTACTCTGTTCCTGTCTGTTCTACATAAAAGTCCTGCCAAACATGGGACAGTAATTTCTATTCTGTTTTGTCCAAGCATGTAGCCTAAAAGGGCATTACCCTTTGGAATCAACGTGATCAGAACAAATGTATCTTTTAGATCTTAGTTTCTATTTATTGTGGTTTTTAACTATTAAATGTTTAATTGTATCTATTTTTTAAAATGATGTAACAAATGATCAACCCGACCAATCCAATTCAACTCAATCCAACCTGTATGGTTTGGGCTTGATTGGGTTGAACTGAAAAATTTCAGACGCAAAATTAGGTCGAGTTATTCAAATTTTTTAACCCTGACAACCCATGTCATGTTCACCCAAATTAAGTTTGCTCTTTTTGAGGATATAATATCATAGCAAGAAATGGGTGCCTTTTGTTTACAGTGATCAATTCGATTTCCTTCAAATGTTTTTATATAACTTGTGTGTCTATGTATACAAACACATACAATCTGGGCGAATGATCGTGTAAGAAGTTTAACGTGAGAAGTGGATCTGGATCGTTGATCACTTTTAATCAAATGTCCTCCTATGCATGAATTGTGGTTTAGAAGAGAATTGATCTGGTGCATCTCATTATATCTAATCTCGATGGATCGCATCTTAATGTGCATCTATTTCTCATACAAAGGTTGATAACCACTTCTTACGTTTCTCACGTTAACCTCAATTTCTCATCAGAACCCAACCTACATGTTTGTGTACTTTTGTTTGTTGTGATCAATTTGTTTTTATAAAGGTGATCTTTGTTTTGATGGTGAACTTCCACTTGAATAGAATTCTTTCATATTTCTCTAGCAAAGAAAGTTTGTAATTGATTCCATTGCAATAATTATGCATAAAAAATGTGTGGTGTCTATGGTTGAAAGAGTTTTCGTTTCATTTAGAATGCTTAGTTGTTGATTGATGTTTAGGGCTTAGGGTTGATGTTTAGTTTCGTTCGTCGAGATCCGACGAAATCTGAAGGACGAAATTAAACCAAGAAAACTCAACACGTGCACTTAAATTATTACGTCTCTTTTAGAAGGATAGATGGTCATCCAGAATTCTCTGAAGTATTTCCCATACAATCGTTTTTTTCCCGAATTTGACTCTTCGCAACTCGTATGTTAGAAGCAATATGTTTTCTAATTAGGTCACGAATTAGTGATGGTTTAATTATTTTATGCATGAATTGTGTGTAGGTTCGACGAAAACGTAAAAAGTAAAAGATATTATGGTCCATCAAACAATGAATGGATCACAATGTATTTGGAATGGTTGGTTTTCTTGCATCTAAAAGAAATGGACATCTTTTTGTTTTATTAGTAAAACTAGTTTTCTCTATTATTGCGATTTGCGAATTGTGTGACAATCAAAATTTATGTTACTAAAAATGTAAATTTTGTTTTTATTAATTATGTTTGTAATCTGTACCATGTTGCAAGTCCATGTACAATATTCATAATGTTAAAATTGGATGTATAAAAAAATTACTATTCTCAATTTATCTTATATAGCAATTTATCTTTGTATATATATATATATATATAGGGATAGTTTCATTTGCAATCCATTTTAATTTTGCAAACCGTGCAAATCGTCGATTTCATTGGTTAAGTTAATGACATTGTTCATGAAATTGTTTAGTTTGATAAAACTGTTTAATATAATTCTTTTCTTGATAACATTGTTTCATATATTTGTGTTTTTACTTTTTAATGAAAAAGTTTCATCAGACTGATAAAATAAATGAAACAGTTTCACTAGAATGAGAAAAATACATGAAACTACATAAAAAAACACAAATATCTTAAACAATTTCATCAGGAAAGAATTATATGAAACAATTTTATCAAATTAACCAACGTCATGAACCATTTCATTAATTTAACCAATGAAATCGATGTTTTGCACAGTTTGCAAAATTAAAGTGGTGTGCATTTGATCCCTCCCTTATATATATATATATATATATATATATATATATATATATATATATATATATATATATATATATATATATATATATATATATATATATATATACCAGTAATTACCGTGTAAAATTACATTATCATATATTTATATGATTCGTTAAAGATATGTAATTTAAACAATCTTCACCCCAAAAGCCTCCGGCGTGTAGCTCAGTTGGCAAAGGGGTGAGGTGACTTTGCCCAAATACATAACAGGTCCTGGGTTCAAGCCTAGAATTCTAGACCCATCCACTAGCCCCAGCCGTTGAGTGAGCCAAAAAATGCCCCCTTACATTGGTGTCCTTGAAGGCAGGTTCCGTGTGGGGCCGGTTAGGGTTACCGGTAATCAACTTTTTGCCCAAATCTTCACACCAAAAATATATTAAAAATATATTTTTTTTTAAAATCATATTCGCCTTCTTAATAAAAATATAACTACATATGATTACATATATGAAAAAATAGTGTTATCACACACATGATATCGTCTTTTTCCATTGATGCATTTCTCACTTGAACACGATCACATAGTCAAACGCCTTCAATTTTTGCATTTTCTTGCGTATAGGTGATTCACCGGCTTCATCTCTAAACCGATTATCCCTAGTACCATTATATTGATCTTATTAGATAGTAGCAAAGTTTCAACATTGAAAATGTTAAATTGTATGAATCAAAGTAAATTCATAAAAGGCAAGCAAATGTAGTGTTCAACATGATTAGATCAAAACCATTAAGGTCAAGAAAACATTGAGGAGTATTTGTGAGTCTACCATACTTTACATTCTCTAAAAACCTTGATTTCTCAATTAAACAACAAAAACAATGTAATATCAAAATGCAACTAAACAATACACTAATCAAGAATCAAACCTAAAATGTAGATTTACCGCCTAACAATCCAAAATTGAAAATTAACGAACATAATGCATAAACTACCACACCGACACTAAATTCAAAATTAAAAAATCCAGACAAATATCACAAGAGTTTCAGTGGTTTACAAATCACATCTAGTTGAGATTTACTACAAAATTTTAAGGTAAACATCAATCAAATAACTAAGTAATCCTAGAACATAAACTCATAGCTTTCCCTTTCCTTAGCTTACCTGAAAGGTTTTTAGTTTTGAAAATAGGGTTAGACCTGATGGTCTAATGAATTCTTTGATTCCACAATATCACATTTAAAGAGAAAATCTTAACAATCACATACTCAACCCACAATAATTCACGTAACACCCTTTACACGAAATATTGCACAAAGTTTGTAGACACACCCAAGCCACTCAACCGTGACTTCACATTTATGGCCCCTAGTAGATGTCAGTCCATTGTGCACTAGAAACACATTCGAGGTAAAAGGAATTAATACACTCCCATGGGCTTAGACGTCCCAAGGTACCCTACTCCCATTGTGCAAGTCTGACACCGAACCGACAACATAGTTCCAACTCTCAATTTGAATGCGTAGCCAATTGCACATGAATGTGAAGGAAAAGTAATCATATTTTCAGTATTCAATGATGCAAACACTTATTAGAACCAATCATACATTTATTTTAAGAAAACAATGAACAAGAGAACTCACACAATTCTTGACGCCTAACAACCGAACGTGAACAAAGTCACCCGACCCTACCATACCTGAATTTATAACTAAGAGGTCTCAAATCTAGACTAAAATACCTAAATAACCCTTAAATTCCCATTGGATATCCCCTAAAGTTGACCCAAGCAAACCCCAACACCTAATGGTCAAAACAGGGCAAAATAGTGGTCTGGGTAGCTAATCATGCGGCATATGCCACAACACAACCCACACCACTCTCTAGAGTATTTACGCGACCTAGGGTCGCGGAATAAGTAACACTGACTATTACCAACCCCTCCTAAGTTTGCACCTCGATTTCCAAAACAAAATTCCACCATTATTACCATTTTAATTGATTTTGCATGATAAAACAACTCCTAAAAGATGCAATAATGGTAATAATGAATTTACATATAAAGCTACTCTAATTTATCCCAAAATCACACTCACGGATCAATCCTTTTTTTACTGAACTTCTCAAAACCTTGATTGGTTATGGATCAACTCATAGGGTTCATGAATAAATCACGTCGAAACCCCTATTTCTCATATCAGAAATCGATATAAACAAAAGGATTCCAATAAGAAACATGTACATCTATTATAAATGCCAATTTGAGCCCTGGATTCCTAGATCAAATGGAAATACTCCATTAATAGAGAAAACTAAACACAAAATTAAGAGTATTATGTAATGTAATGATGATAAACCCAACACTATTTCTTCTTCAATCTTCAAGGATTCTTCAACAAGCACACTTTCCCTTAAAAACATGTTTCTCTCTCACACACATACGCTACATACGATCTGAGAGGGGAAATGAGCAACAAAACACATTAACCCCTACATTTACAACCTTATCCCTTGAGAAATGGAGATGTTTACACACTCACCCCCACACAGTTTCATAATTTAGGGTCCGTTTGGTTCGTCTTAAGGAATGAAAATGATAATGGGTGTGAATATATTAAGGAATGAGAATGATTACTGTTAGAATTGGAGAGTCGATTGATAGATTGAGAGATAGAGAGATGGCTGAAGGCAGCGGCTTTCAATATATTGAAGAGAGAATTACAAGACTGAACATTAACCTAATTATGAAAGAAAGAGATCTATTTATACAGCCTAAGTTACAATAATTACAGACTAGCCCTTGAACTATGCATATATACAAATATAACTCTAACACCCCCCCTCAAACTCAAGTAGGGGAAGAATGACCCAAGTTGAGTTTGGAAACAAGGGCCTGAAAACGCCCCGGGAGATGAGCTTTGGTGAAGATGTCTGCGGTCTGATCAATGGTAGAGATTGGGAGAAGTCGAACGGTCTTGCGAAGAACATGTTGTCGGGTGAAATGATAGTCAATCTCGATGTGCTTTGTGCGCTCATGAAAAACATCATTGTGAGCAATCTGAATAGCACTGTTGTTATCACACCACAATGGTGTTGGGGAAAACTGATGAGCACCCATATCAGATAATAACCAGCGTAACCATACAAGTTCTTGTGTAGTGTAAGCCAAGGCTCGATATTCAGCTTCAGTACTAGATCGAGTTGTCAAAGATTGTTTCTTGCTACGCCAGGAAATAAGAGAGTCTCCAAGAAAGAAACAATATCCGGTGGTATAGCGACGATCAGTTATGTCTCCATCCCAGTCAGCATCGGAAAAGGCACGAAGAGTTAAAAACGATGTGGACGAGAAGTGAAGTCCATGAAACATTGTCCCTTTAAGGTATCGAAGGATACGAAGAACTGCAACATAGTGATCGGAGCACGGGGCAGCCATGAACTGGCTGACTATATGAACTGCATATGCAAGATCCGTGCGAGTAACAGTCAGATAGACCAGAAAACCAACTAGTTGACGGTACCATGTAGGGTCCCGCAGCGGGGTTCCGGCATTGGGAGCAAGGTGCAGATTTTGCTCAATGGGTGTAGATGCAACTTTGTTGTCCGTGATCCCAGCTTTGGACAACAGATCTGAAATGTACTTGGCTTGACAGAGATAGATGCCGGAAGAGTCTGACAGAACTTCAAGGCCAAAGAAGTAGTGTAGTTTGCCAAGATCTTTCATCTCAAAGCATGAGCTGAGAGACTGTTTGAGATGGATGATACCTGTAGAGTTACTGTCGGTAATGGTCATATCATCAACATACAACAGAAGTAAGATAGTACCTGCAGCAGTAGTCCGAGTAAACAAGCCAGAATCATAATTACTCGGAGAAAACCCCAATGAGATGACAGTATTGCTAAATTTTTCAAACCAAGCACGAGGAGCTTGTTTGAGGCCATAGAGGGCTTTTCGAAGTCGACATACATGATCCTGACGAGAGGTCACACCGGGAGGGAGTCTCATGTAGACTTCCTCTCCGAGACCACCATTTAGAAAAGCATTCTTGACATCCATCTGGTAAAGTGGCCATCTTTTGGTGGCTGCTATGGCGAGAAGACTACGAACTAATGTGACACGAGCCACAGGAGCAAACGTTTCCTCGTAGTCATTGCCATATTCTTGGTTGAAGTCTTTTGCTACAAGGCGTGCTTTGTATCGATCAATGGATCCATCAGACTTGGTTTTGATTTTGAAGACCCATTTGAAACCAATGGGTGACTTGCCCGGTGGAAGAGGAACAAACTCCCATGTATTGGCTTTGTCAAGAGCCTGAAGTTCCTCAGTCATAGCTTGCTTCCAAACAGGATTAGAAGCGGCTTCCTTGAAGGAAGTGGGTTCATGGTTGGACAACAGTGTAGCATAACAATGATAATCACGAAGGTGAGAAGGAACTTGTCTTACCCGGTCTGAGCGTCGTACTTTAGCTTGTGATTGGGAGGAGCTAGGATCCATAGACTCAGCAGATGGCTCAGAAGTAGTCCTTGGAGATGGTGTAGATGATTGATCATGATCAGATGGCACAGATGGCATAAGTGAAGGCTCAGGTTAAGACGAAACAGAAGGAAGTGGAGCAGATGATGAGGTCACAGATGGAGGTGAGACGGAAGGAGATGTACTGGATGGAGGGGTGAGTATGGGATCTAATTGGAGTGAGTCCAACGAGATAGAGTTATCAGTGAAGAAGGAAGTGGAAGGATTGGGAATGTCCTGAAATTTGGACACTGTTGAGAAGGGAAGATGTTCCCAGAATGTGACATGGCGAGATATACGTAGTCTCCTAGAGACTGGATCCCAACAACGATAACCTTTGTGTTCAATACCATAGCCAAGAAAGCAACATAATCGAGAACGAGGTTCAAGTTTGGTGTGTTCATGAGGTTGCAACTGGACAAAGCAGGCACAACCCCATACTTTTAGGAGTTCATATGCAGGAGAGACCCCATGGAGAACTTCATAGGGAGACTTTTGATTTAGGATGGGAGTCGGGTGACGGTTGATGGTGTAGACAGCCGTGAAGGCATCTTCGCCCCAAAAATGCTCTGGACACTTGGCTGAGATTAATAGAGTACGAACAGTGTCAAGGATGTGGCGATGTTTACGTTCTGCACGTCCATTTTGCGGAGAGGTGCCGGGACAGGAGTACTGAGAAAGAGTACCCTGAGATTGAAGAAAAGAGAGGAGAGAAGATTCTTTGTATTCCATAGCATTATCTGCTCGAAGAATCTTTATAGGCTTGGAAAACTGGGTCAGAATCATACGAGCGAAGGTAATATATATTTGAGGTAGTTCGGAGCGATGTTTCATGAGATATATCCATGTAAAGCGTGTATGATCATCGATAAAGATAACAAAGTATCGAGAACCTCCCATGGATGGATGTAGTGCTGGTCCCCAAACATCAGAATGAATGAGATCAAACGGAGAGGCAGATTTAAATTCATTTAGTTGAAAAGGTAAGGCATGATGTTTGCCAAGTTGACAAGATAAACAAGAAACGTTTTCAGAAGAAGTGTTGCCTAATAATCCTGAACTAGCTAGCAGTTTTATTCTAGCTAAAGATAGATGTCCTAGACGCTTATGCCATAATTCAAAGGAAGGGGGACTGGAAACAGAAGCAACAAAATTTGATGAGGTTAAGGGAAGACGGAGGTAGACCACTTCAATCATCCGACCAACTTTACGGCCTACTCCAAGTATCTGCTTGGTCTTTGGATCCTGCACAACACAACCAGAAGGATGAAACAGAACAATTAGACCGGATTCCATAAGCTGAGTGATTGAAATCAGGCTCAGAGATAAGTTAGGGATATGTAGCACATCAGGTAGTTGAATATTGGGGGTAGAGACAGTTCCACTGAAAGATACAGGTAAACGAGTGTCATCCGCAGTACAGACTGATGAGAACATTTTGGAGGTTTGCTTAGAGACAAACCCGTCAGCCTTAGGTGTCATGTGGTTACAACATCCTGAGTCAAATAGCCAAGGGTTACCTGGTGCTGAGATATCGCACTGAGAATTCATACCCATAGAACCTGTCATGAGTCTCTCGATAAGCTCTTGGTTGCGGCGCAAGAGTTCCATAAGGTCAGGCGATGAGGTGTTGCTATGCGATGCCTTAATTGCTGGCGTAGAGGAGTCGTTAGTGATTGATCCAACAATTGACTGAGTGCGCTGTTGCTTTTGCTTACCTGAATTCCGTGGATGCCTTGGACAGTCAGACCTAAAGTGTCGTGGCTGTGTGATCCTACACCAGCGACATTTTCGAATTGGGCAGTTGAGGAGAAAATGAGAAGTAGAGTGACAGAACGTGCATTCACTGTATTTAGACTGGCTATAGGGAGCCGTCAGACTTATTAGAAAACTGATTGATAACTGGAACTGAAGACTGGAAGGAAATTTCGGAATGTAAAGAACCGATCGTGAGGTACCGAAACTGAGTGTTCCGGAATTGAAAACCGAAAAGAGGAGTTTCGGATCTGTGAGTGATGGAACTGAGTGTTCCGGAATTAAGTTCAGAAAAGTGAGAACTGGAGTTGAGTTCCGAAAATGTTCTCAAACCCTGTTTTCGCGGATCAAACTTGGGAGTACTGGAATGTGGGTTCCAGAATCAGGAGTTCCGGGATTAAGGAAAACAGAGAGAGAGTTCCGGAATATAAAGACCGGAGTTGAGAAAACAGGTTCCGGTACTGTGAAGTTCCGGTATTAGGCAAAGTGCAAACAAGTTCCGGTACTGTGAAGTTCCGGTATTAGGCAAAATGAAAAACAGGTTCCGGTACTGTGAAGTTCCGGTATTAGGCAAGATGAAAACAGGTTCCGGTACTGTGAAGTTCCGGTATTAGGCAAAGTGCAAACAGGTTCCGGTAAGGTGAAGTTCCGGTATTAGGCAAGATGAAACAGGTTAGATGTTCCGGTACTGTGAGAGTTCTGGTATTAGGGTTCCGGACTAGGGAGATTTTGCGGCGAACAAAAAAAGAGCGAGCAGAAATATCGAACCGTAAACAAGTCAAAATCGAAAGGGCATGAGAGTAGATAATACGTACCTACAGCTCTGATACCATGTTAGAATTAGAGAGTCGATTGATAGATTGAGAGATAGAGAGATGGCTGAAGGCAGCGGCTTTCAATATATTGAAGAGAGAATTACATGACTGAACATTAACCTAATTATGAAAGAAAGAGATCTATTTATACAGCCTAAGTTACAATAATTACAGACTAGCCCTTGAACTATGCATATATACAAATATAACTCTAACAATTACTGTCCATTGTATTACATTACATTGCTTTATATTGATTTCCATTGTTAATGTTTGGTTTAAAAAACTCTATCCTACAATGATTAATCTCTGTCCTTTTCTTCTTGTTTCTAGCTTCTTTCCATGAACAAAGAAGCATCTCTGTTGAACCAAAAGACTATCCAAAAGTATATCTAAAGTATAAACATCTTTGTGAAACATCTCATCTTTCCCATCTCATCTCCAAACACATTATGAGAAACAAATCAAGAAAACCAAAATCAAACAAAGAAAAAAAAAGATCAAAGAAGAAAGAACAAAATCGAACAAAGAAGATCTGATGGAGAAGACCATCAATCTGTTGGAGAAACCTTCGATCTGTTGGAGAAACCTTCGATCTGTGGGAGAAAAACTGTAACAACCCAACTCAACCAAAAAAGCATAACGACATTAAAATAAATAACTTGCCGAAACGGCCTCAATATACCATCTCAATAAAGCGAGTACAACACAAGGTTTGTGTAATACCCCGGGTAAGTTCGTTAGTTAAAATCTCCTTTCCGTTAAATAAAGTTAAGTTTAAAGTTGGATGTTAGCGTAAGTTTGGGTAAATTATAAGTTTAGGGGTGTTTGGGTCATTTTAAGAAATTCAAGGTCTAAATGGGAAAATATGGTTGATATTACCCCTTTAGAAGTTCAGATATTTCAGAAAGCTGAAAATATCCAGCAGAGTGTGTGTGGGTGTGTTTGGAGGCAAGAAGGAGAAAAGAAGAAGAAAGCTAGGTTAAGGCTTCAATTGATGTGCTTGGAAGTGATTTAAGATTCTGAGAATTTTGGTTAAAGGATCGGATAGCTCGGAGAAAGGCTTGGAAGCGTATTTTTAGGCAATCAAGGTGAGTTTTACTTTAAAACGTTTTTTAAACTGGAATACATACATGTGTGGATTGGGAATGTGATAGATGGTGTGATTATGTGTTTACGTTTGAGATGGATATGTGGTTGGAATGTGATGACGTTTTTATAAATGAAAATATAATATATTGAGATATTGTATTTACCTAAGCATTATACTATACAAGAATACGACTGGCCGGGCTTAGGACCGGTGTGTTGGCTGTAATATTCGTACAATGTTGTTGGCTGTAATTGTCGTACAGTGAAGTTAATTTATTAGTTGGCTTGCTACCAACTAATTTGGCCATGTGAAGGATGTGAAGGATGAGTGGTACACGATGCACGAGTCTTATTTGGTATTTAGTTATGTGTGATATATGTGTGTTTATATAAAGGATTTTATATAAATTGGGTTTATAACGATTTCGAAATAACAGGGATTATCTCACTAGACCGTTTGGTCTAACCCTCATTTTGTTTTCAAAAATATGTATTCCAGGTCGAGGAGCTTTTCTTAACAAAGGGAATGATAAAGTGTAGGACGCGGTTGATAGCGGACGGAGATTAGGAAATATTTATATTTTGTATTGTATAGTTTTGAGACTATGGGACCGTATGTGAATTATTAAGTATCTTTTGTTATGAATGTAACGATGTTATGCAATATATGTTATTTGTTGTATGTTTGGGAAACCGGGTCGTTACAGTTTGCGGAAACAATCTATTACACAACTGAGATTTTCTAAAGACTAGGCTTGACATGCTAAATATCACGACATCCTTCTAGTCCAAGGCTTCACGCTCGCGCTTTCTCTCTGCCCTTACTAAGGCCTTCTACTAAGTTTACCTAAAAATGGTTTAGTTTTGGAAAAGCGAGGGTTAGACCATGAGGTCTAGTGAGTTCCCTCTAGAAACAAACGTTTGCACCACATAAAATAATTTAAACAGTTTATAAGCATTTACAAACTCTTCTCATCTTTAAAACATTTAAAGTTTCACATGCAAGATCTACCCATGTATATGGCACACTGAAGTCACGCACACCTGTGACAACGTGTTAGTCTCACACTGCCGTATTGGGCCACACCTCCCATGGCATAAACGGGACACTCCCCCCGGTATGAGCACTGGCGGGCCACACCCCTCGACTTAGCCAAAACATGTCCACTTCCAAATGTATGCATACATAACCTCTTAACTTTCTTAAACAAGTAAAACATGCAGTTTCATATAAAGAATAAAACATGTAGTATCATCATATCTCATGCATTTCAAGTAATACATAGATCAACACACTTTCAGTTAGAAAGACTCGCCTGAAGTCCCCCGCTAGGAGTTCTTACTTGCAACCGTTGATCCTCTACCCGCACCTACATTTGCACCCAGCACACAAGACTAGATAAGTCTCTCGGCACGCTTGAATTCTACTGACAACTGAAAGTCCCGAACATGGGAAATTCGGGTTCCGGATTCACATTCCGGACTAAATTCCGGATTTGGCACTCCCGGACTCTATTACACAACTGAGATTTTCTAAAAACTAGGCTTGACATGCTAAATATCACGACATCCTTCTAGTCCAAGGCTTCATGCTCGTACTTTCTCTCTGCCCTTACTAAGGCCTTCTACTAAGCTTACCTGAAAAATGGTTTAGTATTGGAAAAGCGAGGGTTAGACCATGAGGTTTAGTGAGTTCCCTCTAGAAACAAACGTTTGCACCACATAAAACAATTTAAACAGTTTATAAGCATTTACAAACTCTTCTCATCTTTAAAACATTTAAAGTTTCACACGCACGATCTACCCATGTATATGGCACACTAAAGTCACGCACACCCGTGACAACGTGTCAGTCTCACATTGCCGTATTGGGTCACACCTCCCATGGCATAAACGGGACATTCCCCGGTATGAGCACTGGCGGGCCACACCCCCGACTTAGCCAAAACATGTCCACTTCTAAATTTATGCATACATAACCTCTTAACTTTCTTAAACAAGTAAAACATGCAGTTTCATATAAAGAATAAAACATGCAGTATCATCATATCTCATGCATTTCAAGTAATACATAGATCAACACACTTTCAGTTAGAAAGACTCACCTGAAGTCCCCCGCTAGGAGTTCTTACTTGCAACCGTTGATCCTCTACCCGCACCTACATTTGCACCCAACACACAAGACTAGATAAGTCTCTCGGCACACTCGAATTCTACTAACAACTGAAAGTCCCGGATATGGGACATTCGGGTTCCGGATTCACATGGGGGACTAAATTCCGGATTTGGCACCCCCGGACTCTATTCCGGTTTTCGGTACGAGTTCTGAACTACATTTCGGATTCCGGTACAGGTTCCGGACTACAATTCCGGATTACACATCCGGCTTCTGGATACCTTCCGGATTTCCCCAATCGTTTTCCGGATTAAGCGAATTCCGGACAACTGGTTTCCTTATCGAACACTTTACTTCTAGAAAACTCAATCGACTACTCCATACAACTTTACATTCAGTATTAGACCAATATAATCATGGAGATATCATTTCTAGCCAATTAGTAAGTTATTCCATCCGATTTCTACACTGATTCAAAATGGAAGAACACACAGACCCCATTTCTTTTCTTTCTAATGATAGACATAAGTTTCAGACTCCACCACTCCAAACCTTCTGATTAGATTGTGATGAGTGCGTGGAATACATCTACAGACGTGTGCTAATAGAACCAATAAGCAAGTATACTTATACGGAACTATGTCGTCTATCAAGTAATAAAGTGGTAAAAATACCGATTATCGTCCCACAGAGATTGGAGTTAAAATTGCTATAAAAGTATGATGAAAGAAATGATTTCGGAAGATGATTTGGAAGAAAATATCTTTGATTGGTTGGTTGATGAGTATCACAGATTATAACAAACAGTAATAAAAGAGAAGCAAGGGTGTAAGACTTGTGATGTTATGTTAAACCAACTTCCAGTAGACTAATGCTACAACATGATGCTGCAGCATAACAGTGACAAGAGCTGGTTTTTTTTATTTACTTAGAGACACATTCCTCTCGAACTCTCACCATCCCATGGTTCCAGTAGCAGTAAGTAATCTCATCTCTGAGCAGAACCTAAGGTAAAGGAACGATGGAATGGAGTTCTCAAAATATACGGCGAAACAAATTCTCTTTGTTAAAAGTTACTCTCTCGATATAACCCCCATACCTCCCAAGTTAGTATAATCCTAAGTAGCTTATCTCTAAGTCTACTCCATTTTAACCCTTTGAGAAAAAGACAACTTATCAAGAATGAATCATTTTGGAAAACAAAAGTAACAACTCTCGTTGCAAGTAACTCTCTCGATATTACCCCTTATATCATCCAAATTGACGTGCTATTCAATGGCCTATCTCTAGGTCCATGACACTTTAATACTATCAAAGTGATCAATTTGTCAAGGGATTGTATCATCTTGATGAAACTTGGGTTGGAATAATAAAACATCATTTTTGCCACAAAATGCCTACTTTCTTTTGGTCAACATAAGACCTTTGCCTCACACCCAAGCTAATATGCTTAGCTACTCATAACAATAAATAAAATACAATAAATGAAAGAGACTTGGAAAGTAAACATGATGCTAGAATGTAAATGGTACTTGAAAAGTAAAAGACTATAATTAATAAATGACAAGAAAATAAAATTACATGTAAGTAAATGATAATATTAAAGGATGGAATGTAAGTACAATAATGTAAAGTGCTTATATTAAGTGCAGAAAAATAAAAACGTAAAGTAACTAACAAGATTAGAGATACAAGATGGAATTAAAAGAAAGCAAATAAAAATCACTGTCCAGTGCTACAGACGATACTACAAACATTCATACGTGTGGATGAAGATTTGAAGATGATAAGAACATTAAATGAAGAACATTCAAGAACTGAAAAGTTTCTGGAATTTAAAAGAGATTTGGGGCTGATAAAGATCAGCCAATGATGTTACAAAAGGTGGAAAGAAAAGGTAGAGAAGAGATGCTAATAAAGGCACCCAAAGCCTCCTATTTATAACAAATTGGGAGAGACTAAAGGTGTAAAATAGCAACCAATGTTGTTAGGAATCAACCATAAGTTACAAAAACTAACTAGGAAAGTACAAAAGGTAATTAGATTACAACTAAGAGTTTGCTTCAGCTGAATAATTGGCTTAACCAATGGATAAACAAAAGACTCCTTCCACTCCATGTTAAGCCAATTCCAATTTTCCCATTTTATCCAGCTCGTCTACTATCAATGCTGCAGCACCACCGCAGCATGATCTGTTTCATAAAAGAGATTGTTTAAACCAAGTTAGAATTAACTCAAACATCCCATGAAAACAAGTAAATCATCATCCTAAGCTCCAGATCAAGAAAGTGTAAAATAATGAAATAAAAGACTCAAATTGAGCACTTATCACCACCCCAAACTAAGAAATTTTCTTGTCCCCAAGCAATAAAAAGACAAAATAAGTGACTCAAATTTTTGAAAAGTATGCAAATGGATGGCATTAAGTGCACATCATGATCTTGAAACATTCAGACATGCATAGCATAGCCTTTCATAATTCTAAAACAACCAACACTTCATATTATTCATGATTATGAACCATAAGCTAATCACATTGTCTTTTTGTTATGATCACACAATTCACACCACAGATTACCAAAGCTTTTAAAAGGGAAGCGTTTCTCTCTTTTTGGCATATTCCTTTCTCACCTTGCCTTTTCTCACACCATGTTCCAACACTTGCAAATTTTTTGAAATTTTGGCACTTTTTGTGCTCTTTTGGTTGGAAACATTCACCTACCCCTATGGGGTATTTTTGGTGTTCTTTAGGCCACTTTTTCATGGCTTTTAAGCATTGCTTTTGCTGCCATTTTTAGGCACCCCCACCCCAAACTAAGAAATTAACAATGTCCTCATTGTTGTGGATAATGGATGTATTTGGATGTTTTTAGTGGCTAAAAGTGAGCAAAAGCATGGATCATTTCTGTGTTTTATGTTGAATGTGGACCAAATTGTGTCTCAAGCACCATTATGGTTAGTTCTAGCATGAATCAATCCTAAAAGTGACATGTGAGCTTTGAAAATTATTCGGGCTATGCAAGCATTTGAGCTTATCAAAACATGATCCCATATGCATGAAAATAAAATCTTAAAACAGCAAAACTAATCCCAGACGCAAATTGAACAAAATGAAATAAAAATGGAGCTTAAAGAGAGTGATTTGAACCTGTCCCATTTAAGGGATGAAGCTAATCCTTTCCAACAGCATCACTGGATACTGCAGCAGTGGATGTTGCAGTACCAGTTCTCACAGCGGCTTGTGCCCGCAAAGTGGCATTCTCATCGATCAATTCAGCAACTTGGTCTTTCAACCTCATGATCTTTCCTTCTTATCCAGCAGCTTGCCTTCCAACCTTCTCACTTGCTTATCCACAGATACCCCTTCTTCAGCCCTCTTCCCCTTGTCTTCCGTCGCTTTGAGCATCTCCTTTTTCAACGCTTCGAACTTAGCCATTAAATCATCCTTTTGTTTGCTTAACTCCTCCATAAGACTACTGTTTTGAGCAAGCAGATCTTGCACCACGCTCAATAGATCATTGGCTTCCACCCCTTTCTCCCTTCGGTTGCAAAGCCTGTTCACAGCCTTCATATCAATTTCCCACTTTTCCCTTTGTTCTCGCACGATGAGATCATCCTTGTACTATGGAACTCCAGCCTAAACTAGCAACCGTGTGAGCATACCAGGGAAATACAATTTGCCTCTGGTACGAGATGCACATTCCCGAATGCTTTCTACCATGATTTTTCCCATGTTAATGCTTCTTCCTATAATTAATCAATATAAAAAACATCCTATCCACCGATATGGTACTGTCATGGGTGGTAGGCGAGATGGAGTGTCGAACAAAGTTGATCCAAACATCTGATGTGGCTGTGAGATTGAGAGCCTTGAAAGTGCTCAACATGAAATTATTGTGGTAATCCCATTCGGTCTTCGGCTTTCCCAAAACAGCCGCAACCTCAGCCAAATCAGATGGTTTTCCCTTTCTCATCAGTTGGCTATATTCAGTATTTTTGGGTGGGAAGAGGTTAAGGAAAGTGTTGATGGTTTTGGCAGCGAGTTTGATGGTGACCCCTCTTATTTGAATCTTGGGTGAGGATGTTACAGAAACCTCACAATAAAATTCTCTCATAAGGGTCAGATTGTAGGAATTGTACACATCACTCACCTTTTCTAAACTCTGGGTATCTACCACATCTCTGATAAAATGGAACTCTCTCAAGTTTTGCTCATCAAAGCCCTTATCAGGCAATCCTACCCGGTTACTGTGTTTAGACCACACCCTAGCCACAGCCTTCGAACTGAATCCCTTATGGGGAGCCTCTGGTCTATCAATGAAAACATCAGTTTCCTTTGATTTCCTTTTCTTTTTACCCACTGCTTGTTCATGCTGCAATGGTGCTGCAGCATCACAATTGGTCTCTTTGGGTTTTGATCCAGACGACTCTCCTCTTTCCACCACTCTCTTGGGTTTCTTTGCAGGGGGCTGTTTGGGCTGGGATTTCTTAGCATAGGATTTCCCTAAGGCTTTTCTCTTTTGTGGCCTAAGAGTCTCGACTATTAGTTCATCATCCGAATAATAGAGTCTCTCGTTAAGGTCTGGTAGTTTCTCTCCCACTCGTTCCTCATTTTCGACCACTCCTTCCTCTGTTTCATTCATTCCTACCCCTGTGTTTGGTTCTGTGTCAGTCACTATCACCCCTTCTCCTGTTTCATTCACAATCACCCCCTCTCCTGTTTTATTCACTTCTACCCCTGTGTTTTTCTCAGTTGCAACCACCCCTTCCCCTATTTCTAGATGTTCGGTCTCGATAGGGGGAATGGATGTGGTATTTTCATTTTCATTGGGGGAATGGTAATGTTTTCAATTTCCCTCGAAAGAGATGCATCAACAGGGGTGTTCAGGTTAGGGAAAGATTGGGTTTGTACCTTGGTGGACATTATCGATCTGTTTTGTTCATTTTCTGACCAAGAAGTCACTTGTTCATCCACCAAGGTATTGTTAGGTTTAGGAGATACCTTTGCATTTTGAGTTTGGTCTGTTTCTGCAGGAGCGGAGTGCAGGACAAGAGCTATTGCCTCTGATGGTGGTGGTTCGTTCGTGGTTGCGATGGTGGTTGCGTCTCCTATGGTTGCGTCGGCTATGGTTGCGACGATGGTGGTTGTGTCTCCAGAGGATCCTTTCACAACAAAATGCTTTTTCTTCAGCATTTCTTCTCAGGTTAGAGGTGCGGTTGACTCGTCGTTGAGAACGACGGTCTCTGGTGGTTTATCGGTGGTGGCCGGAGGCCGAACCACTGATTGGTTCCTTCCACTCCGGCGAACAGGACCGGCATTAGATTTTCTTGGGCCGACCTGCTTCACTCGAGCCATGGATTCTCAGATTAATGGAGGTTTTGCTCAAGGATTTTTGGTGAGTGATGGTGGCGATGGTCGGTTTCGGTTTGCGAAAACAGAGAGCAGAGAGTAGAGAGAAGGAGGTAGCGGGTAGAGTGAGGAGAGAGAGGGAAGTTGAAGAGATGGTTTGAAAAAGTGAAGTGTCCTTATCTGATAAATTACAATAGAGATGGTGTTTAACAGCTGTAAAATCTTGGGTAAACTTAAAATCCAAAAGATAATACTTTTTAGAAGAGATAGTACTTTTTAGAAGATTTTTTCATCATTTACCCAAAAGATAAAGGATGGTACAAAGGGTATATGAGATAGTACTTTTTAGAAGATTTTTTTCATCATTTACCCAAAAGATAAAGGATGGTATTTTTAAAAAATACAAATACTGATACTTGTTTTGTACACTCCTTAAATGCCATTTGAATTTATTTTTCCAGATTTCCCCAATTAAATATAACTGATTTTGGCTTTTGAAAATGCTAGGGTTGGGATGCTGCAGCATTGTCTCATCATCACCTAGCTGTCTTGTTTTCTCTTTTTCAGCTGCAAACTAACAGATACATTAAACATATTTAATCTAGGAAACATAACAATAATCATTTAAAAAGATATTACAAAGGCTTTTGGAACTTTGAGATAGTTCCCATCTGTTCTTGAAGCTTTTAACACATAGAAATCACCTCCACATGGTAGTGTTGTGGAGATGTTGCAGCCTCATGGTATAACTTCACTCTCTGACCATTCACCTTGAACACACTATTGTCTTCCAGATTGACTAAGTCTACAGCCCCGTATGGATAAACCTTGTGTATGACAAATGGGCCTGACCATCTAGACTTAAGCTTACCCAGAAATAATTTCAACATGGAATTGAACAAAAGACATTTCTGACCAGCTTTCAATTCTCTGTGCCTGATCCTATTGTCATGACATTTTTTGGTTTTCTCTTTATAGAACTTGGCATTTTCATAGGACATGTTCCTATGTTCCTCTAGTTCATAGAGTTGTAAGTTCCTCTTGTTACCAGCATCATCCAAGTTCATGTTCAATTCTTTTATAGCCCAGTATGCTTTGTGTTCTAATTCTAAAGGGAGGTGACAGGCCTTTCCAAAGACTAACTTGTATGGAGACATACCTAATGGTGTTTTGAAAGCAGTCCTGTATGCCCATAAAGCATAATCTAACTTGAAAGCCCAGTCTTTTCTATTTGGCTTGACAACCTTTTCTAGAATCCCTTTAATTTCCATGTTTGAGAGTTCAGCTAAACCATTTGTTTGTGGGTGATAAGCAGTGGCAACTCTGTGTTTCACATTATACTTTTCAAGAACTTTACTCAACAAGTTATTTATAAAATGGGTACCCGCATCACTGATTAGTGCACGGGGGGTACCAAACCTTGTAAAAATTTGTTTTTGTAAAAACTTGACAACAGTTTTTGAATCACTTGAAACACATGCCATTGCTTCTACCCATTTGGATACATAATCAACAGCAACAAGAATGTATTGGCAATTGTTTGATGGTGGGAATGGACCTATAAAATCAATTCCCCACACATCAAACAATTCAACCTCCAAGATACCATTCAAAGGCATTTCATTTTTCTGAGAAATGGAACCACTTCTCTGGCATTCATTACACCTTTGTGCAAAGTTATGGGCATCTTTGAAGAGAGTAGACCAATAGAAACCAGATTGAAGAACTTTAGCTGTTGTTCTTTGGCCTCCAAAATGTCCTCCATATGCTGACTGATGGCAATGTTGCAGGATTGCTGCCACTTCAGATTCAGGAATGCACCTTCTCAATAATTGATCTGTACCAAGTTTAAACAGAAAAGGATCATCCCATATGTAAAATTTACATTCATGGAGAAATTTCTTCAGCATATGGTGAGTATAATCAGAAGGTTTGATGCCACAAGCTAAATAATTAGCTATGTCAGCAAACCATTGCAGTTGTGATTGCACCATAAGAATCTTTTCATCAGGGAAGGTCTCTATAATGTCTCCTCCTTCCCTACTTTCCACAAGCTTCTCTAACCTAGATAAATGATCAGTCACTTGGTTTTCTACCCCTTTCCTATCAACAATTTCCAGTTCAAACTCTTGCAATAACAAAACCCATCTTATTAGCCTTGGTTTTGCATCTTTCTTTGAAATGAGATATTTAATGGCAGCATGGTCAGTGTGAACAATGACTTTGGCTCCCATTAAATATGATCTAAATTTTTCAAATGCAAAAACCACTGCTAATAATTCCTTTTCAGTTGTTGTGTAATTAATTTGAGCTTCATTTAGGTTTTTGCTTGCATAGTATATGGAATGAAAAATCTTTCCTTTTCTTTGACCTAAAACTGCACCAACAGCACAATCACTTGCATCACACATGATTTCAAAAGGTCTGTCCCATTCAGGAGCAACAATCACTAGAGCAGTTACCAAAGCTTTCTTTAAAGTAAGGAATGCATTTCTGCAATCCTCATTAACATCAAATTTTTGGTCTTGCTGTAATAATAGACATAAAGGTTTTGAAATCTTTGAAAAATCTTTTATGAAACGTCTATAAAAACCAGCAGGACCAAGAAAGCTTCTGATTCCCTTAACAGTGGTTGGTTCAGGTAGTTTTTCAATGACTTCAAGTTTAGCTTTGTCTACCTCAACTCCCCTTTTAGAAATTAAATGACCAAGGACAATTCCTTCTGTAACCATGAAATGACATTTTTCCCAGTTATGGACCAAGTCAGTTTCTTCACACCTTTTAAGACTTTGTTTTAGATTTTCCAAACAATGATCAAAAGATGAACCATAAACAGAAAAATCATCCATAAATATTTCAATGGACTTTTCAAGCATGTCAGAGAATATGGACATCATGCATCTTTGGAAAGTAGCAGGCGCATTGCAAAGTCCAAACGGCATTCTCCTAAAGGCAAAAGTGCCAAAAGGACAAGTGAAAGTAGTCTTCTCTTGGTCTTCCGGTGCTATGGCTATCTGATTGTAACCTGAGTACCCATCCAAGAAGCAGTAGAACTCTTTTCCAGCCAACCTGTCCAACATTTGATCAACAGAAGGTAAAGGAAAATGATCTTTTTGAGTAGCATTGTTTACTCTACGATAGTCCATGCAAATTCTCCATCCGGAGACTATTCTAGTTGGGATGAGTTCATTCTTGTCATTGGAAATGACAGTGATCCCTCCCTTCTTAGGCACACATTGGACTGGACTAACCCAAGAACTACTGGCTATTGGGAAAATTATTCCTGCATCTAACCATTTTAAGATTTCCTTTTTCACTACCTCTTTCATGACAGGGTTCAGCCTTCTTTGAGGTTCTATAGATTTGAAATTCTTTTCTTCTAAGATGATCTTATGTTGACAAATAGAGGGACTAATCCCCTAAGATCAGCAATGGTCCACCCTATGGCTTTGGTGTGCAACTTCAACATATCCATTAACTTCTTTTCCTGATGCAATTCTAGGGTAGCTGATATGATAATAGGTAATTTGTCTTCTTTTCCTAGAAAGGCATATTTCAGGTGAGATGGGAGCTTCTTCAACTCTAGGTCAGATGGTGAGATTATGGAAGGTACGACTGATTTTTGCTCACTGTTTTCCAGCAGCTCAAATGCTGCAGCAACCAAAGGGACAGTCTCCTCTTCTATGGAAATCTCATCATCATCATCATATTCCTCAGTTTCTTCCTCATCCGCCTCTTCTATCCTACAAGTCTGTTTTATTCCTTCCTTATGACATAATGACTCAATGGTACCTAGGCTTGAGCAGTCTTATCATTAGGGTACTTTAAAGAATTGAAAACATTGAATGTGACTTTTTGGTCTTGAAGTCTCATGGCCAACTCTCCTTTCTGGACATCTATCAAAGTTCTACCAGTGGCTAAGAAAGGTCTTTGCAAAAGAATGAGTATCAAAGTCTAAAATGATACAATCAGCCGGAAAGATGAATTTATCAACCTGGACTAAAACATCTTCAATCTTTCCCTTTGGATAAGCAATGGTCTTATCTGCTAAAATGAGTGTGACTGTGGTAGGTCTGGCTTCTCCTATGTCTAAGCTTTTGAAAATTGATAAAGGCATGAGATTGACACTGGCACCTAAATCACACAAAGCCTGTCCAACTTCTTTACCACGTATTGAACAGGGAATAGTAAAACTCCCTGGGTCTTTTTGCTTAGGGGGTAGTTTGTTGGAAAACAGAGCACTGCAACCTTCAGTGAGGAAAACAGTCTCATACTCAGTCAGCTTCTTTTTCTAACTCAAAATGTCCTTAAGGAACTTGGCATAGTTAGGCATCTGCTCAATTGCTTCAACAAGAGGTATGTTGATTGTAATTGTTTGAAAACATCCAAAAACTTTTTACACTGCAATTCATCCTTCTCATTCCTCGTCCTTTGAGGATAAGGGATGTAAGGGGGAACTGGTTTGATAACAGCTTTGTTTGAAGGTTTTGAGCAAGATGGTTCCAATATGCTTTTGGTGTTGGTCACATTGGGTGGACTTGAACTAGTGGTCTTAGGATCTTGGTCTTCTTTTTGACTTGGTGGTTTTGGAACAACGTTTCTGGAATAGTATTGGCTTTGGATAATTTTTCAAAATCTGTTTTGGTCAAAGGGCCAAATTCCTTTTCCACAGCTTCAGGTAATTCTTTTCCACTCCTAAGAGTCACATCCTTCACATGTTCCTTTCCTGGGGCCTTTGGGATTTCAGTATTACTAGGCAAAGTGCCTGAGGCCCTAGTACTTTGATTTAAAGCAAGTTGACTGACTTGAGTTTCAAGATTTCTGATTGAAGCCTGAGTTTGGGTCATAAACCCTTTCATGATTGCTTCCAAAGAAATATTTGAGTCATCATGCGGAGGTGCATGATTTTGGTTTTGAAAAGGTGGTTGATTGTTTTGAAAACCTTGGTGACGATTATTCTGATGATGATTGTTTTGAAAATTTCCCTTGTAATGGTTTTGAGAATTGCTTGCTTGATTTTGAAAATTAGAATTCCCTTGTGGTTTTTGTGCAGGAGGATTCAGACATGGACTATTCCAAGAGAAGTTTGGGTGTTGCTTCCAATTGGCATTGTATGTGTTGGAGTGAGGATTGGGTCTATTTTGAACATAATTTACAGATTCAGAATTGTGAGGACAATGTTTATAAGAATGTTCCTCACCACAACATACACATTGCACAGAAAGGACAGGTGCATGAGGTTTAGTGACAGATGGTTGTGCTCCTTGACCTGAAGTGATGTTTTTAAGCATATTAGTCATGGAAGCAAGCTGAGCTGTCAATGCAGTGTATGCATCTATCTCATGCAACCCGACAGTCTTCTTTTGAGTTGAAGTTTGAGCTCTTGGATCAGCCCATTGTCCATTGTTTGCTGAAATCTTTTCAAGAATTTCATACCCGGTATTGTAGGTGTTAAAGGTAAAGGCCCCTCCTGAAGTCGCATCGAGCATTTGTTTTGCATTGGAATCAAGTCCATTGTAAAACGTCTCGAGTTGAATACAGTAGGGAATGCCATGGTGAGGGCATTTCCTTAACAATTCTTTAAACCTTTCCCATGCATCGGGAATTGCTTCATCGTCCATTTGTTTAAACATGCAAATTTCGTTTCTGGACTTAGCATTCCGGGTAGGTGGAAAATATTTTCGCAAAAATTTCTCAGCCATATCACCCCAAGATGGTACTGAACCTGGTGTTAATGAATTGAACCATACTCTTGCCTTATCCCTTAGAGAAAATGGGAACAACGTAAGCCTTAAGGCTTCTGGTGAAACTCCCGAGATTAGAAAAACATCGGTGATCTCCATAAACGATTTTAAATGGGAATGGGGATCTTTCGATGGTAATTCGGCAAATTGACCATTGGCTTGTAACATATGAAACATGATGGGTTTTGGTTCAAAATGTAATGTATCTAATTGTGGCCTACCAATCCCTGAATTTAATTGCTCAAAATTTGGGATTGCATAGTCCATAACTCTTCCATCTTTCGAGTTTGCAAGATCAATGATGTTAAGTGGTTCAACATTACCAATAGATCCATTATCATCTCCTTCCTTATTGTTATGATTGTGAAAAGGTGGATTTTGTTGAAAAGGTGGATTTTGTTGAAATGGCTGAAACGGTGGATTACCAAAAAGTGGTGGATTTTGTTGATTATTTACAAAGGGCGGCGGCCTGATTGGATTTTCTAAAGGTGGTCTCACGGGATTTTCCAAAGGCGACCGAACGGGATTTCCTAAAAGTGGTGGTCTTGGTGGTATGTTTTCAAAACCGGGTGGGGGTCCGTCCATATTGAGAGAGTTTTATGTTCTTTGAATTCTTCTTCTTTGGAGAAAAGTTCTCTCAATATCCGGGTCTAACTCGAAAAGTTCCCCACGTGGTATTCTTGGCATACACCACTTTCAAAATATCTTTAAAACTCCCAAACGGTGCTAGAAAAATCAAATCTTTGAAAATACTTATATAGACTTTTAGCTTACCAATCCCCGGCAACGGCGCCAAAAACTTGATGAGTGCGTGGAGTTTAAGAGAGAATTGGGGTTGATAAAGATCAGCCAATGATGTTACAAAAGGTGGAAAGAAAAGGTAGAGAAGGGATGCTAATAAAGGTACCCAAAGCCTCATATTTATAGCAAATAGGGAGGGACTAAAGGTGTAAAATAGCAACCAATGTTGTTAGGAATCAACCATAAGTTACAAAAACTAACTAGGAAAGTACAAAAGGTAATTAGATTACAACTAAGAGTTTGCTTCAGCTGAATAATTGGCTTAACCAATGGATAAACAAAAGACTCCTTCCACTCCATGTTAAGCCAATTCCAATTCTCCCATTTTCTCCAGCTCGTCTACTGTCAATGCTGCAGCACCACTGCAGCATAATCTGTTTCATAAAAGAGATTGTTCAAACCAAGTTAGAATTAACTCAAGCATCCCATGAAAACAAGTAAATCATCATCCTAAGCTCCAGATCAAGAAAGTGGAAAATAATGAAATAAAAGACTCAAATTGGGATGTAAAAGTGTAAAATCCTACTTAAAAGAGAAGAGAAATAAGTGCTTAAGTACTCAAAATTGAGCACTTATCAGATTGCAAAGGAGAAAGAGATAAAGATTACCTTGAGAATGATGATGATTCCACACACAACTTGGAGAAATCTCAATTACCTTGACTCATTGATGATTCTTGCACCCACCAATCGCACCCTTAGCCGTACACAATGATTTTAATGAAATCAAGGTTACTAGGGTTTTACCCTTATTTATATCACTCACACAAGAACACTAAACTCTTGTCTTTTAAATTTTGACCACCAAACTTCATTTTATTTACTACACCCTGAACTGGGTTATTACAAAAACCTCCGATTTAATGGAGAAAACCTTCGATTTAATGGAGAAAACCTTCGATTTAATGGAGAAAACCTTCGATTTAATGGAGAAAACCTTGGATTCCTTACTTTTTTTGCGTAAAAAAAACCAGATCGGAAAACCAGATCGGAAGATCGTGTTTCACATAGAACGATTGATTAATTTGGAGAAAACGTTCGATCTAATGGATTTCTTTGGAGAAAACGATCGATTTCTGTGGAGAAAACGAACAATTTCTTCGGAGAACCAGATGGAGAAAACGTTCTATCTAATGGATTTCTTCAGTAGAACGATCGATTTCTTTGGTTGTCTATCCAGTAGAAGGGTAGTCTATGTAGGGTTTCACTGAGGGAGACAACGATGAATTAATATGGTTCATTCCACCCAATTTGGAGAGGAGTAGTTTTTGGACATTTCTATAATAATGATTGATTTCATTATTTGCAACCAAACATCATTAATCATTTCATTTTCATTCCCCTTTTCAACCAAACTAAAACAATTAATATCATTCCCATTAATTACTGTGTAATACCCCTAACCAAACACCCCCTTAGTAATTCATGATAACGGCGCACAACCAATGATGTGGCACCCACAAAATTGAGTATTTTTCACTTTTGAATTGTGGTTCAATTTTGTCTTTCCCACATCAATCTAGAGATGAAAGACTGAAAATAGATCGTGAGTTTATTGAAGAAGGTTGAGTTGCCTTTGTGCTCATTTGGTTGGATTTTTTTAGCCGATCCTCTTAACTCACGTCGTTGGATCATTTTAGTTGATCATGCAAACTCATGGAGTTGTCTTATTTTGGCCAACATTTTTTTGCAAAAAATAAATAAATAATGATCTACATTAAAATTTAATTAAATCAATATATCTTATATAACCACAACCAATTATGTGACACCCTAAGAATTGAGTACCTTTTCATTCTTCGGTTATAGTTGAGTTTTGTTTATCCCACATTGATTAAGAACAAAAGGGTTGACAATGGATGGCGAGTATATGAAATAAGGTTGATATACCTTTATGACAACTCATGGGGTTGGATTTTCTTGACCGATCCTCTTAACTCACGACGTTGCCACATTTTTGCCGACCTTCTAAACTAATAGGATTTACTCATTTTGGCCAATCCTCTTTTTTGCAAAAAATACTATATTAAAAGTTAATTATAAAATAAATTATATGATCAATATTCATTATATCATCAATCATCAATATAATACAAGAAGAACCAAGGATGATGATGTGACATTACCCATATCCGTCTAATCTGTCATTTTCTCGTTATGCCAACTTTTGAGTTGGCTTTTTTGATTCAACATCTAAATTGGGTGGGAAATTAATTAAAATGCCACAAGTTTGACCATCTCTTACCGAAATGTCACAAATCTCTCTCACTTTACCAAAATGCCACAAAAGCCCGCGATAAGGCCTGCGATCGCGGGCTGCAGGCCCACGTGTCACAAACTTTCGGGCAAAAGCCCCGCGGAGCCCCCCAAGTTTGCCCGTGGTGGCAAGTTTGGTCCCTAGAGGGCCGCGATGGTCCCCCGCGATTGGCCCAAATTACGTTTCTGGCCCTTTTTTGTTTTCTTTGTTTGCAATCACAGCCTAGGCAAAAAAAAAATACAAACTGGTGGTCAAAAGAAATTTTAGCAAAACCGAGCTGCGTGAGCACGAGATTTTGGAGCTGCATTCGTGTCCGCAGGTCGCGCTCACACACAAGTTCGACGATTTTAGCTTGCGAAATCGTCAATCGGCACCCCCCCTGCGCGTGGGTAGGTGTTTGAGTAAAACCATGCAAGGAGCTTGTCAACTCCTCTCACTTCTTTGCTTATAAACCAATGAAAGTTTATTCCTTCTTCCTATGTGGGACACCTTCCTACACCCAACTTGGTTTTTGCTAATTTCATGGTTTTTACTCAACTTTGAGCTTCGATATCTCATTCACACATACTCCGTTTTGGACGCATTATATATCGTTTCGAAGCTCTCATATAGGAGAACATAAACCCACTAAGAGTTAATTATATATACCACACATATATATATATATATATATATATATATATATATATATATATATATATATATATATATATATATATATATATATATTTAAATGTGTCTAAAGTTCCCTAAAAACCATTTATATGTTTAGTAAAAACCTTTCCCTTCTTGGTGCAAGACAAATTAACCAAGGAGAGAGCTGAACAAACTTGGTTGCAGGCTGACTTTGGATTGGCAGAGAAACGCTTGATCTTGTTTAATTGTTAGGCGGTGTCTAAATGTTCCCATGCTGGATTACGAGGACATTGAAAAGCTTATATTTTTTGTGTGGTGGGATGCTTCTATTTACCACATCAGTTAGGTGGTTGTAATAGCAATTCACCTTTTTCTTCTTTCTTTTGGAGATAATGTTGGAGCTTCACAATTTGGAAAATTTGTTAGTCCCTTTCTTTTGGGCGTAGGGCTGGGCACTCACCAGGTTTCTTGCACGTTTTATTGCCATTGTTGTTAAAGGTTGTTATGGTTTTTACTAAACATATATATGGTTTTTAGGGAACTTTGGACACATTTAAATATATATATATATATATGTAGTATATATAATTAACTCTTAGTGGGTTTATGTTCTCCTATATGAGGGCTTCAAAACGATATATAATGCGTCCAAAACGAGTATGTGTGAATGAGATATCGATGCTCAAAGTTGAGTAAAAACCATGAAATTAGCAAAAACCAAGTTGGGTGTGGGAAGGTGTCCCACATAGGAAGAAGGAATAAACTTTCATTGGTTTATAAGCAAAGAAGTGAGAGGAGTTGACAACCTCCTTGTATGGTTTAACTCCAACACCTACCCGCGCGCAGAGGGGGGTGCCGATTGACGATTTCGCAAGCTAAAATCGTCGAACTTGTGTGCGAGCGCGACCTGCGGACACGAATGCAGCTCCAAAATCTCGTGCTTACGCAGCTCGGTTTTGCTAAAATTTCTTTTGGCCACCAGTTTGTATTTTTTTTTTGCCTGGGCTGTGATTGCAAACAAAGAAAACAAAAATGGGCCAGAAACGTAATTTGGGCCAATCGCAAGCCCATCGCGGGGGACCATCGCGGCCCGCTAGGGACCAAACTTGCCACCACGGGCAAACTTGGGGGGCTCCGCGGGGCTTTTGCCCGAAAGTTTGTGACACGTGGGCCTGCAGCCCGCGATCGCGGGCCCTATCGCGGGCTTTTGTGCCATTTTGGTAAAGTGGGAGAGATTTGTGGCATTTCGGTAAGAGATGGTCAAACTTGTGGCATTTTAATTAATTGTACATTAATTATTTTTTATTGCATCATATGTAACATTGTAATAACCTTGGTCCTTAAAGTCTAATTTTATGGAAGTACAGGGAGGTAAATACAAATTCTAAGGTTTTCAGGGATTTGATGCAATTTAGAGGAATGAAATAGAGGAAAACCTCTACATTGTCTCTCATTTGGGAGAAATCAGACATTATGTAACACCCGTAAATTTCAGATAAGTACAATTTCGAATCAGTGTGAAACCGACCTTTTAAGAAAAATATGAAAAATAGGATTTTGGGCTAAATCTTAGATTTTATGGTCTTGTTGGATGAGGAATTCTAGTACGAGTCCAACGGTTCTTTCCGGGGCGAAAACGGAGCTATAACGAAGAAGTTACGGCCGAAACAGTATCCGACCCAACAGGGGGCCGCGCGGCCTGTTGCGCAACCTTAGGCCGCGGCCCAAGCCACGTAAGTCGCTGGAGTCCACGCTTTGAGGGAGGCGCGCGACATGTTACGCGACTTACAAACCGCGGGACAAACCGCGGGAATAGTCTGGACCTTTAAGTTGCGAATCTCAAACCCTCAAACTTCAAACCTTCATAACTTTTGCATCCCAACTCCGATTTTGATGATTCAAGTTGCTATGGTTTCGGTTTTTAGAGCTTTTCAAGGATAAATTGTTTGTTTTGAAGTTTATTGGAAGATTCAAGGGTGTTTGGTGGTGGTAATTCTCTCAAATCTCTCTCCTTTCTCTCCCAAATTGTTTTCCCTTTCCCCCTCACGAACCCTAACCGGTTTTGGGGCTTTTTCATGGAGATTAATGTGTTCCTTCTCCATTTCATGCTAGTGATTTTATTTATTTATGCATATTTGGGAGCTTGGAGCTTTTGTGGATGAGTAGGAGGCTTTGTTGGGAGATTCAAGTGTCAAAGGTAATGTTTCTCTAACCTTGGGCTAGATTGTTGTAAGTGTTCACTTTCTTTCTCTTTTGGAAGTATTGTGGTAATTTTAACTGGGTTTAATTGAGGTGTTCTTCTCCTTCTTCAATTATGAAGTTAGGGTTTTGGTTTGGTGGGCATTTTGGTACAATATGGTGGGATGATGAATCCTTGTGGTTAGATTTTAGTATTGATGGTTGGAAACTCATAAATCTAGGTTTTTGGAAGTTGAGGCTTGGGGATGCAATCTTCTTCAAAGGAGCTTAAGTTTAGAGAACTCTAGATTTAGCTAAATCTAGCGAAGGTGAGTTCAAGTTACTTTGCGAAAACTTTGTACATGCCAAAATGATATTTTACAAATATTTGTGTGTTTTACTTGAAAATGTATATGGTTGAGTTATTTGGATAGTTTAACTCTTTTGAAGTGTTTATCTTCATAATTGTGTAAAATACCCATATTTGGGGCTTTTGAATATTTGGATGGTTAGAAACCATCATTTGCCTTTAAAGGATTAATTGTTCAAAATGAGGTTTAATTGATGGTATAATCATGTTAGTGTAATTTATTTCAATAAACCATTTGGAAAATGCACTCTTAAGTGTTATGTGTCATTTTGAGATTTATAAGGGTGTGAGTCATTTGGGAAAACCCCTTTTTGTTTAACCTTGTCGAGTTGTGTGGATAATGATGTTTTGTGGTACTTGCTTACCTAAACAATGTTAAACGTGTTTTATGCGATGATGACCGACATTATGGGTCTAGCAAGCGTGGAGCACTGGCTCGGTTTTGACTTGAGATAGTCTTGGGACATTTGTCCGGTTTAATTGGCTGAATGTGGAGTCTTAATTATGGGATGCTTTTATTGCACTGTTTGCATAATAATACACGTTTAAATATTTACATGCTTGGGTGAGTGAGTCATTCTGGTATAGGCATGTTAATTGTAGACTGTGTTGCATTGGATCCATAGGCATGATTAGTCAGTCGTTGGTCGTGGTCGATTGGGTATCTTGAGGTTGGATCTCGGTACCCATGTTTTATGACCTTAACTTCTAAGTAGGTACTAGGAGGATATAGTCTTGGGCACTTACCTTGGAGGTTTGTGTAGAGATCCACGCCTTCGGGATTTATACCTTGGAGGTAGTCCCGATGTGCCGGGCCTTTAGGCGTTACCTTGGAGGTAGACGTCAAGGTGTATTTTCAATCACGGTGTAACTTGGGTTTCAACGTTGAATGGGTGGTATACTTATGTGTTACCTCCACCTTCAACGGATACGGGTCTCCCCCGTTCATGGTATTTGAACTTTAATACATTTTACGGTTGCATGTGTATTGCTTCGTATTATGTTTTAATAAAGTTTTATATTTAATGAATGGTTTCCATATTTTACGGGTCGAATATGTATTGTCAACCGTATTTGAAGGTTTTGCCTAAATCTAGATTTGTTCACGCATTTGAGTGAGATGGGATTCGTAACTCATTTTTGGAAAACACTTTACACCTTTGGGGAGGACTCCCATGGATTTTGGGTGCGTTGGAAAATTGAGTCATTTATGTCTGTTTTGGAAACTCTTTGGAAATGATAACCTTGTCGCAAACTTTCATTAAAGATTTATTGAATCATGACTAAAACTACTAACTTTCGATTTATGATTTTACATGGTCATGATAAAATGCTTGAACTCACTAGGCGTAAGCCTAACCCTTTTTATTTGTCGGCATGTGCAACAGGCTCAGGTTGGGGTAGCTCTAGCTATATTGTGAAGTGGCGAGTGCTAGTAAAGTGCACGAGAGGTGACTTGTTTAGTGAAGTCTTCCGCAATAGTTTGGACTAGCAATTTTGTGTGGTGTTAAGTAGCACCCGATTAAGTTATTTATTGTAGAATTTATGATGTTTTAATTCCGAGGTATTTTGAGGAATGATTTTACAGAAATGAATTTATCTATTTTGGTTAATTTATTGAATTTTAAAGTTAGTTGTTCGTTCCAAATTTGAGGGTGTTACAAGTTGGTATCAGAGCATAAGTTTGAGAGATTTAGGTGTTGATTTTGGATACCAAGACTCAAACTAGCGTTTGTTTAAGTAAATGAGAGTGAAATTCACCCTTAGGCACTTTAAGATAGAGTATTTTGAGGTCAATGGGTGTTGTTAGAAACGAGAATCACATTTAGAGTAGCAAGGATAATCATGTACGGTGCGTTCATAGTGACACCTGGCCAGTGTCATGGTGAATCTACTAGTACATGTGCATACTTGAATTGCTTTCATGTGATGATCGTTGGGGTAGTAAAGGAAGTTCTAAGCTAGTAGTCGTTGGAATAGATGGACGATTCTAGTATTAGTCACTTGGAGTGACGATAAGTATGATGTTTGCTTTTGGTAGACCGTTTCGGGTCGAGATTGATGGTTGGATTACAACCATAGGCCTAATGAGCCGATTTTGATTTGAGGAAAAACCGTAAAGTTAATTGATGTAATTCCCAACTTGCCTTAAGAGGTTTGAATATCCGGATGACAATAGTGGACCGGAGGATTATGGAGGAGTATGAGTTGAGATGTTGAATGCCGACCATGTCATGCACAAAGTTTATTTTGAAAATAAACTACATCGACTATTTCTTGTTTTTCGAATCCATAAATGGATTGTGTTACAATTTTAGGAAATATTTAGCACACACCAAATTTTAAATTATGGTTTTGGACGTACATGAACCATCTTATGTCGGGGGTTGCAAACTCCGTCAGAATTTGTTTCATTTTGTTATTGTCCAACGTTTCTTTCGGGTATAGTGATGTCTGTGTTTTATGTTGTCTAAAATGGTAGACAAGTAACTACGGCTCGTAACTTTAACATCGGATCTCCTCCACATATGTTAAAATTTGGACGGAAAGTTAGCTACCGTGGTGTCTATATGAAGCTACTTTTGGGAATTTGTTTAATATGAGTTTGTTAAACGATGTTGTTTATGTGGTATTGTCCTAAAGGGGGATTTTTGGGATTTTGGCATTTTAGCCATGATTTTACTTGATACGATTTGACTTTGGGAGCACAGTGTTTAGTGCTATTTTGTTGACTTGGAGTCATTAAGTCCGTTGAATTTCATAGAATTTTGTGTACGACGTTTTGCGTCGTGTGAGTACAATTTTACAATGTACATACTTTATTTGCTTATGTGAAAAGTTTAAAAGTTATGTTGAGCATTTGGTTCCACTCGAGTTTTGTTGAGAAAAGTTAATTTTATGCCATAAGGCGACTAAGAAGAAATGAGTTTGGAACTCTAGTGTCGCGTAGCTTTTCTTTCAAGAGTTTGTATTATTAATTATTTCGTTGCAATAGTTCAATGTATGGATTGATTTAGACGTGGCTTAAGTGATGCATGAAAGAATATTTTGGTGACATTTCTTAATGATTTGCTTGGTGCGCTTTCGGTCAGTTAAACGTTTTATTACCATTTTCATGTAAATGCGTTATAGCAACTTAGGGGTATGCATTGCTTGGTAACCATTGTTTCTCAGCACTTTGTTAAACGAATCGTGAGTGCAATTATTTTATTAACTCATTTTATAAATAATGACCATTTGGTCAAAGGGTGATTTGGTGTTGTGGAAATCACGCCTAGTTCATAATATTTTACATTTTGAAAACACAAAGGTATGAGTCGTTAACATGGGTCAATTTTGAATTGTCGCATACTTTGGGAAATTGGGAACTTTTCAGTGTTGGAGGAAATATGTATTTTGACAAGTACATTTTTAGCAACTATATTTTGACGTTTCATATTCCAAGTACGAAACTTTGAGAAAATACTTTGTGACAAAGATTTTAGACAAATTGTTAGTACAATACTATGGTGCGTGTTATTTTTATGTTTTGAACATTGACGTGCATTGTTGGTGCAATTCAAGATTTGAAGTTCGTCGGAATCCTTTTTGAGTAACTATTTTATTAACACTTATTTCCTCCTATATTTTGGGAAACGCATTGTTGTGTACAACCTTGTCATAAAACATCTTACTCGTGTATCATTATATGATCGGACGAGGAAAATTTTGGGAATCAATTTAAGGAATTTCATCTTTTTGAAATTTTGGGGTGAGTTAACTAGTGTAGGTTATTTCGCTTCAAGGACATTTCTAACGGAAGTGTTACAAGCTTGCATGACTACCCCCAATTTGAGGTTTATGATGTTTTAGTCGATATTTTCAAGTGATGAAAACGTATGGGTTTTGTTTTGAATATGGGATTTGCACAAGTCGTTTTGTGTTGACTAAGGTGTATTTGTAAACCGTTTCATCATTTTGTATAATAAACTGACGCGCGCAAACTTTGGTTGGTGAAATGTGTCCCATGCCATTTTATGGTTAAAAGGGAAATTTTGGAGTCAAATGTCGTAGGACTTCTTTTGAAATTACGTGCACACCTTTTGTTGCACCATGTTTAAAGTCGAGCAGTTACTTTACGTACATGTCATGAGTCAATCCATACTAGGGCAGTGGCAGTTTATTTTAAAAGAAGTTGTTTATTATGCTTTAGCGTTTTGTTGATAATCTGAACTGCGACGGCATAATTCTCAACATGATTTTCATATGTGGGACGAGCGTGTCCGTTTTTGCGTAACTACCAAATTGATAATAGTAGTTTTTATGCGTATGTTTAATTTGATATGAAAATATTTATGTTGAAAGTTTCTATGAAAAGTTTTGTGAATGGCATATTTGTTAAATATTCGCTTGAAAACCTTGAACTCGTTAGGACCTTGGAAAGGGTAAGTAACCCAGTTAAGGGTGAGTGCGTGTAGCACTTCGATGGTGGAAGGTTTGAATATTCCACGCGCGATAGTACTGTAGGCCGAGTGGTATCGGCTGCGGGGATGATGCATTTTGTAACTAAATGATTTTATTTGTAGCATCTTATATTGAGGTTGGTGGTAACCATTAGTGTCGGAAATCTTATTTTGAGATCTTGGTCAATTTTCGTATATGGGACCCTTTAGACATCGTATCAATAACTTTGGTTTTGTAAGGATGCTCGACGAGTGAAACTCGGGTGTTGTGTCTGTTGTGACTCAAATCTTGGTGGAATGACTAGGTATCAACTTTTAGGCTTGAGGCCAACCACCGTGAGTGTAATCGGAGGTTTGTAGCCCGATTTTAAAGGAATGATGGCAATGGTAGTAGTAACCTTAAGATGCTCAATTGTGATGAGCGGCTAAGGTGGAATAGCCTTCGTGTGCGGTTAATGAACTTGTCGGTTTGATGACTAATGTTGAGATGAATTTTTGAGTCTATTAGAACTCGTTGGAAATTAATCGACAGTTAATGGTAGGAATGACCGGAATTGATGATTCTGTTGGGTTCGTTAGTGAACAAACCTTGGAGTAATTTAGAGTTTGAGACTGAAATCGGGGAATATGGAACACATTAAGGTTGGGAGACAACCAAAGTCGTCTAACTAGGAGTTATTCCAGTGGTAGGAGTGTTCTTCCGGACATAAGTACAGTGTACTTGAAGGAGTTTTGCTCATAAGAAACTGTTCGAGGAATTGTCTTTGTAGACTGTGGGGGGAAATTTAGATTTCAGTTAGGAGTTGATGAATTATGGTCGGAGTTGAGTCGGTTAGCCTTTGTTGTAAGGGATCTAGATTTCGAGGACGAAATCATGCTAAGGTTGGGAGGATTGTAACACCCATAAATTTCAGATAAGTACAATTTCGAATCAGTGTGAAACCGACCTTTTAAGAAAAATATGAAAAATAGTATTTTGATCTAAATCTTAGATTTTATGGTCTTTTTGGATGATGAATTCGAATACGAGTCCAACGGTTCTTTCCGGAGCGAAAACGGAGCTATAACGAAGAAGTTACGGCCGAAACAGTATCCGACCCAACAGGGGGCCGCGCGGCCTGTTGTGCGACCTTAGGCCGCGGCCCAAGCCACGTAAGTCGCTGGAGTCCACGCTTTGAGGGAGGCGCGTGACATGTTACGCGACTTACAAACCGCGGGACAAACCGCGGGAATAGTCTGGACCTTTAAGTTGCGAATCTCAAACCCTCAAACTTCAAACCTTCATAACTTTTGCATCCCAACTCCGATTTTGATGATTCAAGTTGCTATGGTTTCTATTTTTAGAGATTTTCAAGGATAAAGTGTTAGTTTTGAAGTTCATTGGAAGATTCAAGGGTGTTTGGTGGTGGTAATTCTCTCAAATCTCTCTCCTTTCTCTCCCAATTTGTTTTCCCTTTCCCCCTCACGAACCCTAACCGGTTTTGGGGCTTTTTCATGGAGATTGATGAGTTCCTTCTCCATTTCATGCTAGTGATTTTATTTATTTATGCATATTTGGGAGCTTGGAGTTTTTGTGGATGAGTAGGAGGCTTTGTTGGGAGATTCAAGTGTCAAAGGTAATGTTTCTCTAACCTAGGGCTAGATTGTTGTAAGTGTTCACTTTCTTTCTCTTTTGGAAGTATTGTGGTAATTTTAACTGGGTTTAATTGAGGTGTTCTTCTCCTTCTTCAATTATGAAGTTAGGGTTTTGGTTTGGTGGGAATTTTGGTACAATATGGTGGGATGATGAATCCTTGTGGTTAGATTTTAGTATTGATGGTTGGAAACTCATAAATCTAGGTTTTTGGAAGTTGAGGCTTGGGGATGCAATCTTCTTCAAAGGAGCTTAAGTTTAGAGAACTCTAGATTTAGCTAAATCTAGATAAGGTGAGTTCAAGTTACTTTGCGAAAACTTTGTACATGCCAAAATGATATTTTACAAATATTTGTGTGTTTTACTTGAAAATGTATATGGTTGAGTTATTTGGATAGTTTAACTCTTTTGAAGTGTTTATATTCATAATTGTGTAAAATACCCATATTTGGGGCTTTTGAATATTTGGATGGTTAGAAACCATCATTTGCCTTTAAAGGATTAATTGTTCAAAATGAGGTTTAATTTATGGTAAATTATGTTAGTGTAATTTATTTCAATAAACCATTTGGAAAATGCACTCTTAAGTGTTATGTGTCATTTTGAGATTTATAAGGGTGTGAGTCATTTGGGAAAACCCCTTTTTGTTTAACCTTGTCGAGTTGTGTGGATAATGATGTTTTGTGGTACTTGCTTACCTAAACAATGTTAAACGTGTTTTATGCGATGATGACCGACATTATAGGTCTAGCAAGCGTGGAGCACTGGCTCGGTTTTGACTTGAGATAGTCTTGGGACATTTGTCCGGTTTAATTGGCTGAATGTGGAGTCTTAATTATGGGATGCTTTTATTGCACTGTTTGCATAATAATACACGTTTAAATATTTACATGCTTGGGTGAGTGAGTCATTCTGGTATAGGCATGTTAATTGTAGACTGTGTTGCATTGGATCCATAGGCATGATTAGTCAGTCGTTGGTCGTGGTCGATTGGGTATCTTGAGGTTGGATCTCGGTACCCATGTTTTATGACCTTAACTTCTAAGTAGGTACTAGGAGGATATAGTCTTGGGCACTTACCTTGGAGGTTTGTGTAGAGATCCACGCCTTCGGGATTTATACCTTGGAGGTAGTCCCGATGTGCCGGGCCTTTAGGCGTTACCTTGGAGGTAGACGTCAAGGTGTATTTTCAATCACAGTGTAACTTGGGTTTCAACGTTGAATGGGTGGTATACTTATGTGTTACCTCCACCTTCAACGGATACGGGTCTCCCCCGTTCATGGTATTTGAACTTTAATACATTTTACGGTTGCATGTGTATTGCTTCGTATTATGTTTTAATAAAGTGTTATATTTAATGAATGGTTTCCATATTTTACGGGTCGAATATGTATTGTCAACCGTATTTGAAGGTTTTGCCTAAATCTAGATTTGTTCACGCATTTGAGTGAGATGGGATTCGTAACTCATATTTGGAAAACACTTTACACCTTTGGGGAGGACTCCCATGGATTTTGGGTGCGTTGGAAAATTGAGTCATTTATGTCTGTTTTGGAAACTCTTTGGAAATGATAACCTTGTCGCAAACTTTCATTAAAGATTTATTGAATCATGACTAAAACTATTAACTTTCGATTTATGATTTTTGTAAAACCCGTGTTCCGGTACGGTTTTATTTTAATTACCTATTTAATTATTAATTTATTTCTTGCTAAGCGAACTGAATATTATTAACGGGATTAAACGAAAAAGATCAAACTCGTTACCGATGGGAAACTTTAATCAAGATTGCAAGTAGTGGGAAGTCAAGGGACCAAAAGTGTCATTTTGGTGAAAGTATGCATGGGAATCGGCCATTTAGACCGACCCCCCCTTCCCCCCCTCGTTTTTCTTGCTGCGTCGACCAAACAACCGCAAAAGCAAAACCCTAATTCCCCACCCCTTTGTTGTGTTCGGCCGTGAAGAGAGAGAGAGAGAGAGAGAGAGAGAGAGAGAAAACGAGGAGTGAGAGAGGAGGAGAGAAACCGAGAGAGATAGAGCGGCGAGAAGAGAGAGAGAGGGAGTTCGCCGGAAAGTGTGGAGGTCGCCGCCGTCGTTGTCGTGTCCGCCGGAGAAGAAGAGAGAGTGAAGGTGTCGGGTTTCGTCGTTGCGTCGTCATCGAGGTAAGGTTTCACTCGACGTTTCTTTTCTTTTCGTTTTCGTCACCGGAGGACCACCGCCGGCCGGCCGCCGCTGCCGCTGCTGCGCCGCCACTTTGGTGGCTGGGTGTCGGGTGGCGGTGGTGGTGTGAGTCGTTGGTGCACGCGGTAGGGTGATCGAGAGGGTAGTGGTCTCGCGGTGGTTTGCGGATTGTTTTATTTTTCCTCGTCGATGAACCGCCGCCGGCGACCACCACCGACGGAGGGCAGAGGGTAGTGCGTGGCCATGTCTTATTAATAATCACCGTAGAATCCGTTAAGCCTTGACTTAATCGTTTAAGCCGTTTCGTTAAAACCGTCGTTTTTATAATCATCTATTCATGTGGAAAATGGTGCAGCCACTGTTTTTACGACGGCTATAACTTTTCCGTCGTAACTCCGTTTGAGCCGAAACTGGCGCCCACGGTTCAAGTTCAGGGTCGGGCACGTTTTCCGTTTTTTAGTGGAAAACTGGTTCGGTCTCTAGCTGGGCGAAAAAGTGGTCGCAAGTTCGGTATTTCGTCATTTCATGTGAAAACTTCTGGAATCTGCCTTGATCTTGCGAAAATCATAACTTTCTGCTCGTAACTCGGTTTGGGGTGAAACCAGTGTCAAAAGTTCCCTTTTTGAGTCTAGAAACTTTTCTGTGTTTTGTGCAAAACCCAGTTCGGGACGTAGCATGGGTCGATTTGTCGTTTTATACTGAAAGGTGCTGAATTTCGCTGTTCCGGAAACTGTTTTTGTAAAATCCGTAGTAAATTGTAGAAAAATCGTTAGGAGGCGTATAATATGTCCTTGGAACCCTAACTCAGAGTACTTTCTGGTCATGAAATAATATTGAGATTTTACTGGGTTTAAAGGGGTCGAAATAGGTCCCGAACAGACCTGTTTGGTGAGACCGTAAAATAGTTTTAGTGACGGTTTAAGCGTGTGTCGTGTCATAGGGTCCGGGTCTCGTATTGACAAGTTTTAACATGCGTTTAGGTGCTGGGAAGTGACCGTAATTGTGAAGCTTGAATTGTGTTATTAAGCTGGGCGCGCTTTCGAGGTGAGTTCTCTCACTGTGTAGTTAGGGGTTGTATGCATGTCATAATAGTTTGTATGTACTATTGTCTTTGTGGTGTGAACTAGTTGTTTGTGGTGTGTAATATTTGATTGGTTTGAATGCTGGGTATAAATGTGTTACATTACAATTCGGTGGGACCGAGGCCTCGATGGTACTGAGGTGTTGGATACATTACAATTCGGTGGGACCGAGGCCTCGATGGTACTGAGGTGTTGGATACATTACAATTCGGTGGGACCGAGGCCTCGATGGTACTGAGGTGTTGGATACATTACAATTCGGTAGGACCGAGGCCTCGATGGTACTGAGGTGTTGGATACATTACAATTCGGTGGGACCGAGGCCTCGATGGTACTGAGGTGTTGGATACATAATTACTTGTAGATGTTTACTCGTTTTATGTAACTGTGATGTTGTTGCTTATGTGCGGATAGGGGTGATGTGTATATAATTCCTATCTGTGCATGTGTTGGAATTCACTAAGCTTCGTGCTTACCCTTTCCCAATAAACTGTGGTTTCAGGTACGGGCGGCTCCAAGGCGTGACGAGTACACACTGGCGCGCGAGAAGAGCTGGTTGCTTTATGATTTTAATAATTAAACGTTTATTCCACTGGTTTTATTTTATAAAGACATTAATTATGTGTTTGCAAACGAAACGTTGGGATCATTTATTGAGTTGTCATCAATGATTTGTTTATTTAAAAATTTAAATTTGCTTGAAATTTTTGGGACGTTACAACTTGGTATCAGAGCACAGCTTGAGTGAATCAAACGCACCTCGGTGCGTTTGGTCTCAAGTTGCGGCTGGGAAATTTTCAAATTCGTTTTTAAATCGTTTTGGAGGTAAAAGAAAAAGTAAAAACCCGTTCGAGGAACGGTGATTAAGGGCGCAGTGTGTACAGTCAGCCGGAGCCGAAGGGAAAGGTACAATGCTTAGTGTTTTATTGCTTTCTAGATCATAGAGTATGCATGCTAGATTGCCTGTTGTGGACACTATGCTGTATGTTGAACTACTTGCTATTAGGAATTTATGCTAATTATGATAGGTTACTAAGTGGATGCCCTCTAGGTTGTATGCAGTAAGAGATTTATAGCCTTAGAATATTCGATTTAGTTCTATTGCGCAGCTCTTGTTTGAGTCCAACCGTTCTAGGATAGAGTCTTGTATTCGACTGTCTATTTATTTCGCACTGCATATAATCGGGTATTCGCGAGGTCACCCGTTATAATTAGTAGGGATTCGGTAGTAGCAAGGGTAGTGGGATAAGAGGAAGTTCCTAGAGAGCTGGGAAGGGTGTTTATGTATGAGTACGTGTGCTAGATTGCTTTCTAGAACATAGGAGTATGTATGCTAAATTGCTTGGTGCTTGTTACACTGTATTGCATGTCTGCTGCTTGCTATTAGGGATTTGGCAGTAGCAAGGGTAGTGGTTTGGATGGAATTCCTAGGGAGCTAGGAAGAGTGTGTACATATGGCGGTGCGGGCATATGTGTATAGTTTCGGCGAGAAACTACTTGGACCCCTTGGGATGGAACTCGGAACGGGCGATGATAGGTGTGGATGGTAGTAGTAGAGCTCCTACTACCGGAAGCACAGGATCAATGCTCGAGTCGGGGAAGTCACGAGGAATCCAAGGAGTTGAGCGTGAGTGTTGTTAGTATGAGCTATTATGTGCTAATAACGCGTTGTATTGTCTACCCAGAATAGCCATCACAAGTAGGAACCACTATAGTAAACCTACTAGTACAGGTGTGTACTCGAAGTGTTTTGAGGTGATGATCATTGGGGGTAGTGATGAAGGTCCTAAACTAGTAGTCGTTGGAATAGAAAGACGATTATAGTATTAGTCACTTGGAGTGACGATAAGGATGATATTTGTTGTAAGCAGATCAGTTCGGGCCAAGATGGAAGATGGTGCTAGAGTCATAGGCTTATAGAGCCGACTTTGATTTGAGGAAAAATCGTAGGGATTATTTGACGTAATTTTCCATCTTGCCCTACGAGGTTTAAATGTCCGGAGGACGATAGTGGATTGGAAAGGTAGAGAGGAGCATGAGTCGAGACGTTGAATGCCGAATGAGTCATGCACGAAGTTATTTTTGAAAATAAGATTGCATTAACAAATTCTTGTGTTTTAAATCTTTGTATGGGCGGTGTTTTGGAATTTTGGGGAACTGCTCAGCACACACACAAGATTTTGAAATATGGTTTAGAAAGTGTATGAAATCGTTTTATCTCGGGAGTGCAAACTTTGTTAGAATTTGTCTCATTTTCGTTATTTTTTTCAACGGTTCTTTCGGGTACGATGTTATCCGTGTTTTGTGGTGGTTAAGATGTTGGGTAAGTGACTACGGTTTGAGACTCTAACATTGGAACTCCTCCACATGTGTTAGAGTTGAGACGAAAAGTTACATTCCACGATGTCTGTATAAAGGCTATTTTGGTGATTTGTTTAAAATGAGTTTGGAATACCGGTGTCGCTTAACTTTTCGTTCGAGAGTTTGTATTACTAAGTGTTTTATTGCAAATAGTTCAGTGTGTGGATTGATTCATGCGTGACATAAGTGATGCATGGAGGAATTTTGGTAACATTTCATAAGGAGTTGTTTAGTGCGCTTTTTAGTCAGCTAAAGGTTTTATTGACATTTCCATAAAAATGCGATTTATCGACTTAGGAGTATGCATACTGGGGTAACCTTTGTTCTCGACATTTTGATGAACGAGTCGTGCATGAAAATGTTTTAGTTCCTTTTTGTCGAAATGAAAGACTATTTGATCCAAGGAGTGTTTTAATGTTGTGAACATCATGCAGACGATTAAAATGTGTTATATTTTGGAAATATAAATGCGTAGATTTTTGACATTCGGTTAATTTAGGATTACCGATCATTTTTTTTTTTGGAAAATAAAAACTTTTGCTTTGGAGAAAACGAGTATTTTGAGCATTTTCGATAAATACATTTTTTTAAACTATAATGTTTTGACGTTATATGTCCCAAGTACGAAACTTGAGGAAGTGTTACAAGCTTGCATGTCTGCCCCCAGTTTGAGATTTTATGAGGTTTTAGTCGATATTTCCAGTTATTAGAAGCGGACTGGTTCTGTCTTCAAGTTTGAAACTTACACAAGACAGTTGTGTTTTAACAAAAATATATTGGTAAACCGTGTCATCGTTTTGTGTGACTAGCTGACGCGCGAAAAATTTGTGGCGAACCCTGTGCCACGTCCTTTTATGATCAAAAAGAAGAATTTTTGAATCAATTGTCGTGAAACTTATTTTGAATTATGTGCACACCTTTGTCGGACCCTGTTTAAGGTCAAGCGGTTACTTTAAGTGCACGTCATGAGTCAATCCATACTGGAATCGAGGCGGTTCATTTTTATTTCTTACGCTTTGCTTTTGTGTGAGTAAACTGAACTGCAATGGGACAATTTTCAACATGATTTTCCTATGTGGGACGAGCGTGTCCAGTTTTGCATAACTATTGATCAGGTAATAGTAGTTTTATTACATACGATCTTTTTGAGATGAAAATCCTGATGTTGAAAATATTTTGTAAATGATTTTGTAAACCATTTGGGGAAATGTGCTTTTAAGTGTCATGTGTCATTTCGAGAATTTTTAGGGTGTGAGTCATTTTGGAAAACTCTTTTGTTTAACCCGTGTTGAGTCTGGGACTAAGGTTGATTTCAGAGTATTGCTTGCTTAAACTTTGTTTAAACGCATTTTCCGACCTATGGGTCTAGCAAGCGTGGAGCATTTTGCTCGGTTTTGACTTGGAGTTAGTCATGGGCCAATTGCCCGGTTTTAATGGCTCGATGTGGAGTCTAGTTGATGAGTTGTTTTTGTCGCACCGTTTGGCATTCTTTGCACGTTGAGTGTTTACATGTTTGGGTGAGTGAGTCAATCAGGAATAGGCATGTTGTTGGTAGGCTATTTTCTTTGGATCCTTAGACACGTTAGTCAGTCGTTGGTAATGGTCGGTTGGGTATCTCGGGGTGGGACCCCGATATTCATGTGTTTTAACCTAGACTTTCCAGTAGGTACTAGGAGGATATAGTTGTGGGCACTTACCTGGGAGGTAGTTCCGGTGTGCTGGGTCTGGAGGCGTTACCTGGGAGGTAGACGTCAAGGTGTATCCTCGATACGGTGTGACTTGGCTTCGTAGAGCAAGTGTGGATGATACGTCGACGGTGGAAGGTAGATATTCCACGCGCGTTAGTACTGTAGGCCGAATAGTATCGGTTAAGGGATTGATGCCCTTGTTATTAAGAGAATAAATGTGCATCAACCATTTTGAGGTAGGTGGTATATTTAGGTGTCGACTTTTGGGCTTGAGTTGTGTAGGTGGCTGGCCATTCTGAGGTTCGAGTCTGGGGGACCTCAAGTCCTCATCATGTATTTTTTGTTTTAAAGTTTTGTATTATTATCAATTTTTTAGGACTAATTAAATATACAAACTTTTAACGATTTTTTAATTATTTTTTATGGATGATTTAAATATATAAATATTTTTATTTCTTTTTCCTAATTTTATTAATTGAATAGTTAAATTATATAATTTTTTCAATAAGTTCTTTTTATAATTTATTTTTCAAGTTCAAATTCTAGAATTGTTAATTATTATTTTTATTCTTTAATTTTATTTTCGTCGATCTTTATTGATTTTTTTATGGAAGTTCTAGTTTAAAGATTTAGACCATCTCTAATTTTTAGTGTAAAAATTGAAGAAGAAAATAGAGAAAGTAAAGGTTTTTAAAACTTAATTTTAGCAGAGATATATTATGTTTTAATTTTTCCACTAGTAAGGTTAAATGTGTTATGATTTTAATAATATAACTAATGCCGAAATTACTAAAATAGAATATGTAACACCCCGATCTTTGGAAGGTATCGACTATTTATGATAAATATGAAAAATAGGATGTTGGATTAAATCCTAGATTTTATAGTCTTCTTGGATGGATAATTCAAATACGAACCCAATGGGCCTTTCCGGAGCAAAAACGAAGAAGTTACGGCCGAAACAACTTTCAGTACAACCTCGGCTAAAATGACCAGAGAAAGTGACACTTGTGTCACTCTCGCATGTCACTCTCGCCTTTTTTGTACCGAGAGCCATGGGACCACAACGAGAGTGCCCAGCGAAAGTGACACTTGAGTCACTCTCGCACGTCACTTTAGCCGTCGGGCACCTGGAGCATAAAAACGCGATTTTCACCATTTCAACCCCATTTTTCATTTCCCACTTCCCCTTACATCCATTTCTCTCCCAAACCGAAACCCTAAGCCCCAAAGTCGATTTTGAGCCATTTAGCCACAAGATTCGAGATTTGCAAGTGGTTTCTTCATCTACCATGGTTTTGGGAAACAACTCTTGAAACCCTTTCACTTCATCTTCTTCACCCAAAGCTTTCTAGGGTTTCATCCAACCTTTTTGCCCATTTTGAAGATTTGGAGCTTGTGGTGTCTTGTTGGTGATCTAGAGGTGTTTTGTTGGTGGATTCTGGTTGTGATTGAGCTAATCATCTCTTTTCTTAATCTAAGAAATTAGGGTTTTGGTATTATTGGGGATTTTGATGTTTTATGTTGGGGGAAACGATTCTAAGTGTTTGGGGATGATTATTTACGGTTGAAAACTTGTGGATCTAGGTTTTGAAATATTTGGCTTGAAGATCCAAGTTTATTCAAAGGAGCTCAATTTTGAGGGAAAAGTCTAGATTTAGCCTAAATCTAGCAAGGTAAATTCAAGTTGATTTGTGAAAACGTTGTACATCCAAAAATGTTCTTTTCCAAGTATTTATGTGTTTTATATAAAATTATCAATTGTTGGGTTATTTGGTGAGTCTTGATCATTTGAAGCATTTAACTTTATTAACATTTTAAAATACTCATATTTGGGATTTTTGGGTAATTTGATAAATGAAACATAAATAAAAATGTTTTGGTTATTTAATTGCATAAATGGAGGTTATTTGGTAAAAATACATTCTTGTTTTTGTTGAAAATATGCATAGTTTGTGTTTATGGGATGTTTTGAAAATACCAACGTATGGGTTATTGGATTTTGGTCATTCTCGACCTTGCGAACATTTGGGAATTGAAAACCTTTTTATTTTGGAGAAAAGAGGTATTTCAAGTATTTAGATGAGTAAACTTTGGGTGTTGATATGCTTAACGATTTATTTTACGAGTGTAAGTCTTTTGGTATAAATGCATCTTGAAGGGTGTTTTGGAAAATGATTTTTATTAACCTAGAGTTGCGTGGAGTTATTTATGTTTATGGAGCATGTTTCGCATAAACGTGGGGTATTGGCGTTTTATTTTATTTATGGCTTTTAACAAGAAATCTTTTGATTTGTTGAGCGTGTGTCTCGGTAATTGATTATGTTGGGTTTTGGGGACAATTGTCCAGTTTTGATAGCTCAACATCGAGCGTTGGACATGATTTATATGTATTTAAGAATTACATGTTTGGAATGCGCTAGTTCATTCGTTTGGAGTCTTGTAATGTTTTAGACCTTATTTGCTATGGATCCATAGGCACTTGAGTTTTTACGTTCAATGATGAGACGCTAGTTTCTCTCATTGTAGCACGAAATAGGCATCGGGTTTCATGGTAAGTAAGATGTGGGCCTATATGGTCGGGCATTGTTCCATGAGCAGTAAGGTGTAATTCCAATGTGCTTGGCACGGGATAGGCATCGGGTTTCAGGTAAGTAAGATGTGGGCCTATATGGTCTGACATTGTCCCATGAGCAGTAAGGTGTAATCCCAATGTACTTGTATGTTTGTGTGGACTTGGACATCTCAAAGTATAGACCTAGAGGGGTTGAATTTGAGTCTCCACGGGCAATAGATCTAGAGGGGTTGAGCTCGATATGTCTTATGAGTATAGTCCACGTGTTTGTTTTATTAGATAGATATTTGACCTACTTTTGTGTTCCGTCACGTGCAATGTAATCGAGTCTCCCCCGTCACCGAAAGGTGTTGCTTTGGGTATTTATTTTTATTCATGTTTTCGGTGACGTATTATATTTATATGGATTATTTTCCACGATATATGAGTTGTGGTTTATGTCTCATCCGTGTTTGGGATGTTTTGAATAATAGCGATTTATTCATGAATTCAATCATTTTGGAAATCAAATACTATTTCACTTTTCAAGTGGGTTTTGGGATGAGTCCATTATGAGAATCGTTTTATATTAGAGCTTTCATCACGGGATTTGTGTGCGTTGGAAAATGGGTGGTTTGCATCTAAATTAAATTCTTTTTGAACTCATGATTTAAATTGCATCTCTCTCGTTTTATGCATTATATAATCATGATAGAACTCTTGAAATCACTAGGCGTTAGCCTAACCTTTTTATTTTGTCGGCATGTGCAATAGGCTCCGGTTGGGGAATAGTTCTAGTGACACTATGAAGAGTGGAGTGCTAGATGTGTATTAGAGAGGTAGGTGGCTTGGTGAAGTCTTTCGCGGTTTCGGGATTAGCAACTTTGTTTTGGTTTGAGTAACACCTGACCTTTGTAGTCTAGGTGTATTGCTTAGGTTATGAATAATGTTGAAATATCACGTTTTAAATTTTTGGGATGATTTCAAGGATGGTTCGTAGTATGAATTTTATCTTCATTTGTGTATTAAATCAAAGTTTTAATTAGTTGCTCTTCCAATTTTGAGGGTGTTACAAGTTGGTATCAAAGCTTAAGTTTGAGAGAATTAGGTATTGATTTTGGATACCTAGACTCAAACTAGCGTTCTATTAAGTGAATGCGAGTGAAATTGCACCATTATACACGCTAAGATAGGATATTTTGAGGTTGATGGGGTCACTAGGAACGAGGAATCACGTCTAGAGTAACAAGGATGATCATGTACGGTACGTTCATAATTGCACCTGGCCAGTGTTATGGTGAACCTACCAGTTACATGTGTATGCTTGGACTACTTGGGTGTGTTGATCGTTGGGGTAGTAAATGAGTCTTTAAGTGAGTGGTTATTCGAAGAGGTTGGCGATTTTAGCATTTGTCGCTTGGAGTGACAATAAGTATGATGATTACATTAAGTGGACCGTGTCGGTCAGAATTATTGGTTGGAATAGAACTTAGACTTATTGAATCGACCTTAATTCGAGGAGAAATTATAAGGTTAATCGGTGTAACTTCAGGTTATTGCCTTAAGATGATTGGGCATTTGGATGACAATAGTGTGACCGGAGAGATTTGGAGGTGTGTGGTTTTGAGACGTTGAGTGTCGACTAAATTCATGCATAAAATTTATTTTTGAAATAAATTGCATCAATTGTTTCTTGTGTTTCAAATTGCCATGTGAATTGTGTTACGAAACCTCGGAAAAACGTTAGCACACATAAGGTTTTAAATTATGATTTTGGACATGCATGAAACTATTTTATTGCAAGTAATTGCAAACTTTGTCGGGAGTTGATTTATTTTGTTGTTGTCCAACGTTATTTTTGGATGCCATGTTATCCATATATTAATGTTGTTTAAAATTCTGGACAAGTAACGGCGACATATGACCTTAACATTGGATCTCCTCCACATATGTTAAGGTTTGAACGGAGTGTTACTTTCCGCTATTTTGGTGTTTGAGTTTTATTGGGAATTTTATCTCATGCGGGTTTTCTGGAAGAGTATTACTTTATATTGTATTGCAACAAGTGGGAAATTTGTGGAGTTATGACATTTTAGTCATAACTTTGTTTTATGCAATTTGATTTTTGGGGACGAAAATTTGGTATCATTTGATTGATTGGAGGTCATTAAGCTTCATCGAGTTTTATGGAGCTTTGTTTTACGATGTTTTGTGTCGCATGGGCACAACTTTGAGAGGTGCACGCTTTAATTATTAAGATTTAGGCGTGTTAATTTAAAGATTTTATTGGACTTTTGTCTCGTGCAAGTTTTGTTGAGAAATGTTAATTTATGCCGTAAGGCAACCAAAAGGAGTAGTTTTTTGGAATTTTGTCGCATAATTTCTCTTTTGAAGATTGGTGTTGGCACATTTCGTTGCAACTTGTTTAGTTTACAAATTGATTTATACGTTGAGTGAGTAATGTATTTAAGAGCGTCATGATAGTTATCTTAATGAATTGCTTTATGCACTTTCGATTAATTGATCCTTTTGTTATCATTTCACGCAAATGCATTATATTGATCTATAGGTATACATAACATTGTAGCCGTTATTTATGGAGCTTTAATATGCATCGTTTGTACGGTCCGAAATTTTGAAGTCGATTTAAATTCTCTTAAGTGTCAACCAAATTACATGCATTTACTGTTTTCCTAAGTTTTGAGAAAATGTTTTAATGTGTGGGTCTTGTCAGAAGGTTTTACTTCTATGTCATTGTCTGACTAAATGAGAAAATTTTGAAATTTGATTTAATGAATTTTCTCATTTGAAAATTTAGTATGGACTATCTGCTACATGTTATCTCATTTCAGGAAACTACTAGGAGAGTGTTACAAGTTTGCATGCATATTCTGATTTGAGATTTCTTCACGATATTTTAGTCGATATTTTCGAATGATGAAAACGTGATTGTTATATGGCTTTAAACTTGGAACCGACACAAATCATTTTAAGTTTTTATCCAAGGTGTATATATGGATTGCTTCATTTCTTTGCGAACAAACTAACACATGTGCATTTTTGTTACTGAATTCATTTCATGTTGTTTTATGGTTAAAAAGAGAAATTTAGAAATTGATGCCGTTTAAAATCTTGTTAAGCCTACTTTTGCATTGCTAGTAAATCGAGTAATGATCGAGTAATTTTCAAATGATTTTCATATGTGGGACGAGTGTGTCCATTTTGCACAACTACTGGATAGGTAGTAATAGATTTTATACGTGCAATTAATTGTTATGAATGCGGTTGTGTCGAAAATTTCTAATAACTGTTGAGTCTATCACTTAAATACTTTGAACTCATTAGGCTTAGGATGGTTAGGCAACCCCGATTAAGAGTGAGGGCGTATAGAATATTTCGGTGAAATATTGGGTTTTCTGACACGTGATAGTACCGTAAACTGAATGGTGTTGTTCGCAAGATCGACGTATCTTCATTTAGTAACTAACGGGTGCTGCTCGCGGTATCTTCTGTTAATGTTGGTGATAACCGTCCTTTTTGGCAACCTTGTTTGTGTTTTGGTCAGTTTTGCATAAAGAATGTGTAGGACCCTTTAGACACCGTTTTGATAACTTTGGTTTGTGGAGACGCTTGACGAATGAATCTCGTGTGTGGAGTTCTGCAGTGGTTCGAATCTTGGTAGTATGGCTAGGTGTTAACTTTCGGATTTTGAGGACATGAACCGTTGGGGTAGTTGGAGTGTTGTAGTCCAATTTTAAGGGATGGTGGTATCGGTTATAGTAATCTTAAGAAGATCAACCTGTGATAAGTAGACTTAGTGGGATGACTTTCCTTGAATAGAAAAAAGAATCGGTCGATTGGTAATTCGACGTATTCTTAGAGTTGTATAATCGATAGGTCAGGGACGACCGTCTGTTTTGGAGTCTAATAGTGCTCATTTGAGGGAAGTGAAACTTCAACGGCGGGAACGGTTAGATTTGGGAGAAATTGTTGGTTTCGGTAATGACCAAACCATGGATTGACTAGAGAAAAAATTTTAGAGCGTGGAGACATGGACTGACTGAAAGTCGGGATCCATCGTTAGGGAAGTATCGATCACTTAAGGTTGGGAGGCAACCGAAGTCTTGCAGACTAAAGCTACTCTAGCAAGTTAAACGTTTGTTCGGATGTTTCTCCTCTAGTTTGGATGTAATGTGGGAAGTTAAAGTCTCTTCGCATCGACGTTCGGGAGAAATCTATGGCCACAGTTAGCCGACACAAGAATGAAACTCGGATTTCAGTTGGAAACTGAGGGAACATGATAAGTGATGAGTTCAGTAACCTTGGAGTGTAGGGGAACCATATTTCGAGGACGAAATCTTTTTTAAGGTTGGGAGGATTGTAACACCCCGATCTTTGAAAGGTATCGACATTTTATGATAAATATGAAAATTAGGATTTTGGATTAAATCCTAGATTTTATAGTCTTGTTGGATGGATAATTCAAATACGAACCCAACGGGCCTTTCCGGAGCAAAAACGAAGAAGTTACGGCTGAAACAACTTTCGGTACAACCTCGGCTAAAGTGACCAGCGAAAGTGACACTTGTGTCACTCTCGCATGTCACTCTCGCCGGTTTTGTACCGAGAGCCATGGGACCACAGCGAGAGTGCCCAGCGAAAGTGACACTTGTGTCACTCTCGCGCGTCACTTTAGTCGTCGGGCACCTGGAGCATAAAAACGCGATTTTCACCATTTCAACCCCATTTTTCATTTCCCACTTCGCCCTTCATCCCTTTCTCTCCCAAACCAAAACCCTAAGCCTCAAAGTCGATTTTGAGCCATTTAGCCACAATATTCGAGATTTGCAAGTGGTTTCTTCATCTACCATGGCTTTGGGAAACAAATCTTGAAACCCTTTCACTTCATCTTCTTCACCCAAAGCTTTCTAGGGTTTCATCCAACCTTTTTGCCCATTTTGAACATTTGGAGCTTGTCGTGTCTTGTTGGTGATCTAGAGGTGTTTTGTTGGTGAACTCTTGTTGTGATTGACATAATCATCTTTTTTCTTCATCTAAGAAATTAGGGTTTTGGTATTATTGGGGATTTTGATGTTTTATGTTGGGGGAAACGATTCTAAGTGTTTGGGGATGATTATTTACGGTTGGAAACTTGTGGGTCTAGGTTTTGGAAGATTTGGCTTGAAGATCCAAGTTTATTCAAAGGAGCTCAATTTTTGGGGAAAAGTCTAGATTTAGCCTAAATCTAGCAAGGTGAGTTCTAGTTGATTTGTGAAAACGTTGTACATGCCAAAAATGTTCTTCTCCAAGTATTTATGTGTTTTATATAAAATTAATAATTGTTGGATTATTTGGTGAGTCTTGATCATTTGAAGCATTTAACTTTATTAACATTTTAAAATACTCATATTTGAGATTTTTGGGTAATTTGATAAATGAAACATAAATGAAAATGTTTTGGTTCTTTAATTGCATAAATGGAGGTTATTTGGTAAAAATGCATTCTTGTATTTGTTGAAAATATGCATAGTTTGTGTTTATGGGATGTTTTGAAAATACCAACGTATGGGTTATTGGATTTTGGTCATTCTCGACCTTGCGAACATTTGGGAATTGAAAACCTTTTTATTTTGGAGAAAAGAGGTATTTCAAGTATTTAGATGAGTAAACCTTGGGTGTTGATATGTTTAACGATTTATTTTACGAGTGTAAGTCTTTTGGTATAAATGCACCTTGATGGGTGTTTTGGAAAATGATTTATATTAACCTAGAGTTGCGTAGAGTTATTTATGTTTATGGAGCATGTTTCGCATAACGTGGGGTATTGGTGTTTTATTTTATTTGTGGCTTTTAACAAGAAATCTTTTGATTTGTTGAGCGTGTGTCTCGGTAATTGATTATATTGGGTTTTGGGGACAACTGTCCAGTTTTGATAGCTCACCATCGAGCGTTGGACATGATTTATATGTATTTAAGAATTACATGTTTGGAATGCGCTAGTTCATTCGTTTGGAGTCATGTAATGTTTTAGACCTTATTTGCTATGGATCCATAGGCACTTGAGTTTTTACGTTCAATGATGAGACGCTAGTTTCTCTCATTGTAGCACGGAATAGGCATCGGGTTTCATGGTAAGTAAGATGTTGGCCTATATGGTCGGGCATTGTCCCATGAGCAGTAAGGTGTAATTCCAATGTGCTTGGCACGGGATATGCATCGGGTTTCAGGTAAGTAAGATGTGGGCCTATATGGTCGGACATTGTCCCATGAGCAGTAAGGTGTAATCCCAATGTGCTTGTATGTTTGTGTGGACTTGGACATCTCAAAGTATAGACCTAGAGGGGTTGAATTTGAATCTCCACGGGCAATAGATCTAGAGGGATAGAGCTCGATGTGTCTTATGAGTATAGTCCACGTGTTTGTTTTATTACATAGATATGTGACCTACTTTTGTGTTCCGCCACGTGCAATGTAATCGGGTATCCCCCGTCACCGAAAGGTGTTTCTTTGGGTATTTAATTTTATCCATGTTTTCGGTGACGTATTATATTTATATGGATTGTTTTCCACGATATATGAGTTGTGGCTTATGTCTCATCCGTATTTGGGATGTTTTTAATAATAGCGATTTATTTATGAATTCAATCATTTTGGAAATCAAATACTATTTCACTTTTCAAGTGGATTTTGAGATGAGTCCATTATGAGAATCGTTTTATATTAGAGCTTTCATCACGGGATTTGTGTGCGTTGGAAAATGGGTGGTTTGCATCTAAAGTAAATTCTTTTTGAACTCGTGATTTAAATTGCATCTCTCTCGTTTTACCAATTATATAATCATGATAAAACTCTTGAACTCAATAGGCGTTAGCCTAACCTTTTTATTTTGTTGGCATGGGCAACAGGTTCCGGTTGGGGAATAGTTCTAGTGACACTATGAAGAGTGGAGTGCTAGATGTGTATTCGAGAGGTAGGTGGTTTGGTGAAGTCTTCCGCAGTTTCGGATTACCAACTTTGTTTTGGGTTGAGTAACACACGACCTTTGTAGTCATGGTGTATTGCTTAGGTTATGAATAATGTTGAAATATCACGTTTTAAATTTTTGGGATGATTTCAAGAATGGTTTGTAGTAAGAATTTTATCTTCATTTGTGTATTAAATCTAAATTTTAATTAGTTGATCTTCCAATTTTGAGGGTGTTACAGAGTAACTGTTTAGATTGAATGTATTTGTTCTTTGAGATTCTGTATTTTTGAAAAATTATAGAATAAATGTTAGAGATGTTTTGAATAACTTTGGTTGTAATGATTTATTTTATACTTTTCTTTGAATATTTAATAGAACTTGTATTTTTTTAACATTTATTGATTTTTTCTATATATGTACATTTGGAATATGTTTAATTTTTAATATAGTGTTTTTAATGACAATAGATTAAATGAAAGGTTCTTGTTGATTTCTGACTTCGTAATTACCATAATGATTGATCAATTTTATATAAAAGAGATTGTTATTCATACATCCTCTTCACTCACATACATGGAGGGTTATGAAATTTTAAAAACACTAACATTTATTGAAAAAGAAACTATAAATTTTGAATCCACACTAACATAGTAACATTAAAAATTTAAATTTAGTGTCGAAAAGAAGAAAAGATGAACAATTTGTTCAAAGTCAAAGATGAATTATTCGTTGATTTATTATCAAATAAACGTTGACATGTAGTAAAAATAATTTAAATTAAAATTTAAATAAAAGGTTAAGGTCTCATCTAATTTTTCGTACATGGCCTCCAAAATATGAGGAATGACCCTGTTTGCGGACGTTGAGAATGAAGATATCAATGATATTTTTCAGAAAATAAAAAATCGTCGAGGTCATTGTTAAATCGGTAAGGATAGTGCACCACTTTTGTAATATATACATTTGTTTTTTGATCGAACGTTGTTATCAATACAATACTATTTTGTGTTTATATTTTTGTATTATTAATGGGGACCACCCCAAACAATATTTTGGCTCTATACAACATTTTTTTCAAAGTTGACTTCGATTCAAATCTGATTTAAAAAGGGGAGGCACCCTTAAATTTACTAAATGCACCCTAATCATTGTATTCATGATTACTTTTTTTTGTTTTTTTTGTTTTTTGTATTTTTGTTGTCTTTTTTTCTATTTTATTTATTTATTTATATTATATATTTTTATTTATTTGTATTATATAGTTTAAAAATGTTTTTTTTCTTTTACTTTTTGATTTTATTTAAAAATAAATAAATATTTATAAATATAAATAAATATTTTTTGAATAATTATATAATTAGAAAAATAAAAAATAAACATTGAGATTTTACATATAAATAAAGCATAACATAATGTTTATTACATTTTTACTTATTCTAAAATAACATTATCTGTAGTACAATTAACACGTAAAAGATGATTGTACTTCTGTATTCGATCTGTATACGGGGTAGCCCATGCAGCAACACACGGATAACTGTAACGGAAGAAATGTGATGTAATGGTAGGAAACGGGTATCCTTCTGCTAAAACTAGTTTCACATAATGGTTACCATTGACATACCCAATTGTATAAACAACATGTTGATACCACGCCAGCGGAGTAGATCTAAGCGGTAAGTACGTCGAACAGCCTGTCATTGACATAACGTGTAATATCACATTATATTTGCAAGCAATCAAGACACCTATTTCAGGCATTGTCATCCAGTGGTCATATGGTGCACCTTGATCTGATCGAAAGAAGTTTAAAGTGTTATAAGTTGTATTCCAATGTTCACTTCCAAACATGTCGAGGTATTCTGCCTTGTATGCGTCTAACTCTTCCATCAATTGAAACCGAATTGTGGACCATGCATCTTCATGAAGACCGAGCCAGACAGCTATTGCTCGGAATCCACAATTTCCATCCCCTATCACATCATGTACATGTGTGATGTAACGGTGAAACATTTCTGGAAATTGATTAACGTATGGATGTACATTATAATTCTTTCCCACAAAAGAACTATGTCTTGCTGGATCCTGATAGCTCATTTTATCCAAGTCAACAAATGTAGATGCATTCGAATAACTACGTCTAAGGGGTCCTTGAGTCGTAAAAGACGGTTCACCATGAGCTGTAAAAGACGGTTCAACATGAGCTGTAAAAGACGGGTCAACATGAGGTTTTCTGGAAAGTTTATCCTTTAACGAGGGACGTCCACGAGTAGTCTTGTTAACAGCAGGTTCTCGAACCCATGTTTTTGATGCATTCATTATCTCTTTTATCTTCCTCAGAAAACTAAACTTACCAGATCTCGATTGTTTTTTAAATTCCTCGGTAAAGTTTTTGACTTCATCTTCACAACCAATATCATCATCTTGTAAGGATTGGCACGATGATAAATCAAGCTTCCTCCAAAATATATCAATCGAATCAATTGGGATAGAATGACGTTTGTTCAAATATGACATTTGTTCATGTGCACACGGTAACCCATAACTTGTACGTAGCAGACAATTACAATATCCAGAGAATAAGCCAATAGATTGAGCATGTTGATATTCTTTGAATATTATGTCTAGTGCATGAAGTGAAACGAAACCACACAACTGTTGGAAGTGTGGTATACGATGAAGATGTTTTGTGACACTTCTGCTCTCCTGAATACTAGCTTTAATTTCTGTATCTTGGGACTGAACGAGTTTATGTATCTTACTCGTAAATGTCGGTAGACTTGATTGTGTAGAATCCAAGTAAGTTTTTAACTTGGAATGTTGACTCTCCACTCTGTTACTTGTTTGATTTCGAAAGTGGAGAAATTTGTCAGTCCAAGCAGACACAAACATTTCCTTGTATGATGTCAACCATGTGTCATTCAGATAACCAAGAACAGCTGAAAAAAAGTTCAAAAAAATTACTTCAATCCTATAAATAGTAATTGTTAAACCTATCAACATTTTTAATTATAATGTATTTGAGTGTACCTGGATAGCTGAGCAATGTTGCTTCTAATTGTGCAAAATTAGATACGTAAGTTTCATCTGATTCCGAAGCAACTAATGTAACCTATGCATTGTAAAAAGAACCTCAATCACGGTTTGATGTTATTGCTGGTCTACAATATCTCATGATACTTTGGTAGATGTGCCATCTACAAAGTAATCTTTTAGCACCATGAAAAACAATATTGCATGCTTTCATCAGTGCCAACTCTCTATCTGTGACGATGACACGTGGATAAAGATATCCCTCCATTAATGACAGTAGACAATTTAATGCCCAAGTATAATTAGATATCTTTTCCTTATGCATTAAGACAAATGCTATGCAAAATGTTGTTTTATTGTTGATAAAATTTCTGGATACTGACATTGATTGTATACAGTAATTGATGTAGACACATTATCTGGATACTGTTGTTTTATTGTTGATAAAATATCTCTAGGCTCCACATTGTTGGCTGACAAATCTTCCACCAATTGGGCTTGAGTTTCAGACAGTCGTCTTGCATATGCATGCCCCTCAAAATGTAATGCAAAGTCATGATTATGTGCTTCACATTTCACAATTAAATTCCAACAGTCATTACCCAAATTCATTCCTACCAAGCCAAATGGACAATTTGTTTTTTTTGTGACGGTATGTTTACTGGAGGTTTTGTTACTTCTGTACATACCACCACAATCACATTGAAATACAACTTCAGATGGGTCCCCATCTGAGTCACGCCTGCTTCTTTTAATAACAATAACGAAAACAAGTGAAGATGCCATGTTGTGTACCCAATTAATTAGCTCTTGACGAGAATTAAACACCTGAAATTGATTGTTTTTCTTTTAGTTACAACTGCTTGTTTTATCATATAATTTCACAAGAACAAATGAAACTTAAAAATACCATATCGGTAGAAAATGCTCCTGGATGAGGGTTTCTATAAGCTTCAGATGAATTGTTTGGATGTACATTGTTATCCTACACAAAACATAAACCCTAAGAAATAATATCATATATATACACACACATACACAAAGAGAATATATATATATATATATATATATATATATATATATATTCGACGAAATACCTCATTGTTCGAATTGTGATACGCTGAAAAATCTTCTCCCCAATTAGCCATTTTATAAATCTTATACCAGTAAATTCGAATGTCGATCTGAATAATAAAACATGAATAGTGACATGAATAGTTTGATCGATAGTTTATCATAACATTATAATCGTTTTTAGAATCGTTTATTAACTAAAATACGTTAAAAAAATACGTTTTATCATATTAACACTTATAATCATTTATTAACTAAAATACGTTTTAATTTTAACAAGTTACATCATTATAATCGTCTCTTCGATACGTTCGAAATGAGCCAAATATTGAATTTTTTTGATTTATATATTTTAATATATATCATATACACTACATAAAAAATATTTTTTATATTTAAAATTCATATTCTTATAGTTAATTATTTAATTTATGGTACTCTTATAGTTAATGCGATAGAAGTGTAAAACAAAATTAAGAATACGTTAAAACTTCAATATATATTAAAATATATAAATCAAAAAAATTAACTATACTTGCACCACATAGTACCAATGCAAACCAAGTGTAGAATACATACCTTAGATCCTTGAAGAAATGGAAGATGAGCTCTTGAAAAATGGCGATGGAGAGAGAGTTTCGAAAAGAGAGAGATAGAGAGAATTTCGTAAGGGGAAAGAGTAGCAGAAGAAATGAGGAATAAAGAAGAAGAATTGAAAGAAGAAGAAATAAAACAAAAACTGACAAGACATAAAGCAAAAAGCACTGCACACTAAACCCTAAATTGAAGTTTTAACCTTAAACCCTTAATTATTTTTTTTGAAGGGTATCCGAGGACATTGCCTCGACTAATCCCGGCAAGGTGAGGCAATTGCCCCAGCTGCTAAAGCGTGCAACCCTGAGTTTATCCCCAGTGGCCACAAGTTGGAAGCGCCTGGATTCGAACTTGGGGTAGATGGGTTACTAGCCACATCCCCCACAAGCCTTAACCAGTACGCCACAAGCCTTGTGGTTAAAAACCCTTAATTATCATGTTGAACATTGGAGGTTTTAAAACTTTTAAACTTGTACACGATGTATTAAGATTTGTACTTCTTAAATATTCAAGAATAAACGTAAATAAAATTATTTTTAAAAGAGTATATTAGATAAATATAGATAAGAACGTAAAATTTACAAAAAAAGAATAACTATATATATTTCTAATATATATATATATATATATATAACAAAAAAATAATATATATATTTAAACAAAAAGAATAACAAAATATATATATACATATAAAACAAATAAATAATATATATATATATATATATATATATATATATCAAATAGTATATATATATATATAATATATATACATATTTAAATCAAAAATGATTGGTGCGGAATTATATGCATTCAACACCCACCTTTTGGGTGCAATTAGCAATTTTTGGGTGCAATTAGCAATGTCCAACAAAAGGGGTTGCTAAGGCTACCCCTACAAGTTTGTATTCCCCCTGCAAGTTTGTATACCCGCCAAAATGTCAGCCACCTTACTCCTCTCACAAACCAAAAAACAATTCAATATTTACATTTTATACCCCTAAAGTTATTTTATTAGTTTACTTTGTACCTTTTACTTTTCTAATTTTCATTTTACACATTTATCATATTAACACATAAAATCGTATATTAGCTCAAAAACGTTAAAACTATGTTTTAATTTTAACAAATTACACCATTATAATCGTCTCTTCGATACGTTCGAAATGAGCCCAAAATTGAATATTTTTTGATTTAATTATTTTATTATATATCATATATACTACATAAAAATATTTTTTATACTTAAAATTCATACTTTTATAGTTAAATATTTAATTTATGCTACATCTCTAACTTTTTCAATTTTCGTTTTACACTCTTATTACATTAAACATAATAATCATATGTTAACTAAAATATCTTAAAAAATATGTTTTAACATATCACATTAAAGGGTATTTGGGATTGCTTATTTAAAACAACTTATGCTTATTTTTAAAAGTGTTTATCAACTTATGTCGTGCTAATAACGAGTTGGGCGTAAAAATGTAATTTGAACAAATAAGCTATAAACAGTTTCAAATAAGTTAGAATAAGCAATCCTAAACACCCCCTAAAACTTATTAATTAATATTTATCTCTAACCACTTTCAAATCCTCAAATCAGGAACTTCTCAAAAAATGTCATTTTTTAAACAAATTTATAAAAAAAAACTTTGACCGTTTTCTCAAAACCACATATTAAAATAAATTAAAACATTAAAATTGAGATATATTGCGTTGCATTACGCGAGTTAGAGGTAAGGATTAATTAATAAGAGTCCACGATTTAAGGATTTGAAAGTTATAGTCGGTCAAAATGTTTTTAAAATTTTTAAACTTATTTTCGGTTTCATCAGTCTCTCGTTTGATTGAATTCATCCTCAAAATCGATTGAATTTATAAATACTCTTCGTATTATAATAATACCCGAATCTGACCAACATTAACCCGAAACTGATCATTCCGACCCGAAAATTAAAGGAGAAGGGATATAAAGTAAATTAAATAACTAATTATAATTGAGAACCAAATGCACGGCTCCGCGATCATGGGTTAGATCGCGGGATCTTGGGGCATTTTTGCAAATCAGGAGAGGGATGAGGTATTTGTGTAAGTGAAAATTGAACTTGTTGCATTTAATTTAATTTTTGCAAAAATGTTGTAGATGCTTTGAGGACATAATGTGAGTGGTATGTATATGTGTACAAAATAAGAAGGTATCGACGAATAACAATATAAAAAAATAACGTAAACGTATGACGCATAATAATATAATTAAATCAAAAAAATTCAATATTAGGCTCATTTCGAAGGTATCGACGAGGCGATTATAATGACGTAATTTGTTTAAATTAAAAAGTCTTTTTTTAACGTATTTTAGTTAATATACGATTATATATGTTAATATAATAAAAGTGTAAAATGAAAAATAAAAAACTAAAAGGTATAAAGTAAATTAATTAAGTAAGTATAGGGGGTAAAATGTAAGTTTTAAATAAAAAAATAAAAAAATGAAGTGTGTGAGTAAGGGGGTATACAAATGGTGGCGGGGGTATACTTTTAAAATTTCCCTTTCAATTAATTTCCCTTAATGTTATGTATATCGTTTTTATTAAATTATTACTATTAGATAATTTGGTAGCCAAGAGCCCCAGCCGTCCGTACGTTCATTATTGTGTTCCTACTTCCTCGTGAGTTCTTCTAGAAGCCTTTTGCCATTTCTTTTCTTTTGGGTTGCTAAGCCTACCCCTGCACTTTGTATACCCCTACTATGATTGTCGGCCATCTTCCTCCTCTCACAAACCACTCACAAACCAAAAGTAATTAAACATTTACATTTTATATCCCTGAAATTATTTAATTAGTTTATTTTAGGGAAATTAATTAAAATACCCCAAGTTTGAATTCCCTTTACCAAAATACCCTAAATCTCTTTCACTTTACCAAAACGCCACAACTGCCTGCGATGGGGCCCGCGATCGCGGGCTAGGGCGTACGTGGCACCCGTGTTTGGCCAAAGTGTCCCGCGGAGCCCCTCAATTATGGTCGTGGTGACACTTTTGGTCCCTCCCCGCGGAGGTTGCCCACGATAGGCCCGCGGTGGGCAAAAAAATTTCATTTTTGGCCCCTGTATTTGAACGAATCTTACATGCTTTTACTGTTTTTTCCACAATTATTGTACTTTGAAGATCAATTTGTGGTTCAAATTCACTGGCTTGTTTGAGATTTCATCCATAAATATGAGTGATATGAAATCCATAATTCACACTCATTTCTTGCTCTTTTGTAAAGCCCGTATCCCGGTGTGTATCTTCTTCTTATTATTTTTTTTAAAGCTTTTATTTTAACGTGGGATCCATTAGCGGGGTTAGTCGAATCGGACCAAAAGGTTAAATGAGTCAACCTTTTTGGGTTTTTGCAAGGAAAGGAAAGTTGAGGGGCTAATTGGGGCATTTCACCAAAGTATGGCAAGGGATAAGCCAAGAGACGCCCCCTTCCCCCTCCCTTCGGTTTCATGCTAGTAACCACCACAACCTTTAGTCATCCCCTCCCCCTTCCCCTTTCATTTTCACTTAAACAACTCCCAAAAACCCTTTTCCCCATCCCCCTTTGTTGTGTGTTCGGCCAAGAAAGAAGCCGATAGAGTGAGAGAGAAACCGAGAGGGTGATAGAGGTTGCTGCCAGCGACGAGGAGAGAGGAGGAAGGAGGCGATCGCCAGCAAGTTTGGTCGGAAAAGAGGAGGAAGAAGGGTTCGTCGAGGTAAGTTCGTCTATTTCTCGTTTGTTGTTATCGTATGTCAAAGAAACGCCGCCAACCACTACCGCCGCCGGAGGCGGCAGGGGGTGGTGCACGGCTGTTGTCCAGCCTAGGGTAACCCATATTCAGTAGTTCATATGCTTTTCGGGTCTGTTGGGATTAAGCCACGACTTAACGGGTTAATAATCAATAGTGTCATTTCATGTGAAAATTTAGTAATCTGTCACTGTTTTGCTTAAACCGTAACTTTTTCCTCGTAACTCGGATTGGGGCGAAATCGGTGCCAAAAGTTCCCATTTTGAGTCTAGTAACGTTTCTATGTTTTGTGCAAAAACCAGTTCGGAACGTAGCTTAGGTCAAATCATCGTTTTGTACTGAAAGGTTCTGTTTTCGCTGTTCTGCGAACCGTTTTTGTAAAATCCGTATTAAACTGTAGAAAAATCGTTAGGAGGAGTATAATATGTCCTTGGAACCCTAACTCAGAGTACTTTCTGGTGATGTAATGTAATTGAGGATTTTCTGTGTTTGGGGAGGTCGGAACAGGTCCCGAACAGACCTGTTTGGCTAGACAGAAAAGTCATTTTAGTGACAGTTTAAGCGTGCGTCGTGTTTTAGGGTCCGGGTCTCGCGTTAATACATTTTAATGATCGTTTAGGTGTTGGGAAGTGATTTTGGATTGTGGAGCTTGGACTATTGTTTGTGAGCTAGGCGCGCATTCGAGGTGAGTTCTCTCACCGCGTAGTTAGGAATTTCATGTGTAACGTTATTTTGTGTTACGTGCTATTACGTGTTATTACGTGTTTACGTGGACTAGTTGGGATGTGATAAATAGTTGTGATTGTTGAATTATTATGTGAATGGTATGTAATTTGTGTACACCTCGGTGGGACTGAGGGGCTCGGTGGGACTGAGCTAGTACAACTATATTATCTTACTCGGTGGGACCGAGGGCTCGGTGGGACTGAGCTTGTATCAACATATTTTTGTGTACTCGGTGGGACCGAGGGCTCGGTGGGACTGAGCTTGTATTTATACGTTAATTATTATGTGGTTTATATTCGTGGTGACAGTGGTGTTACCTACCTGCGAGTAGGAGCGATATACGTGGGGTTGCTACCTGCGTGTGTGGTAGGACTCACTAAGCGTTTAGCTTACCCTTTCCCAATATGTTGTGATTTCAGGTGCGAGCGGCAGTCGGGCTTGACGGTACACACACAAAGCGCGGGCGCCAAGAATTGTTGGAATTTACACTTTTAAACTTTTAGATTTATTTATAATATTTCCGCTGCATAACTTCTTTTGACTGTTTGAGTTGACGGCATTAACTTTAATTGAGTTACAGTTTATTAAATTGTGGTTGTTTTATAATGGAATATATGTTTTAGAAAATTTAAATTTCCTTGTAATTTTTGGGACGTTACAACTTGGTATCAGAGCACAGCTTGAGTGAATCAAACACATCTCGGTGTGTTTGGTCTCAAGTTGCGGCTATGAAGTTTTAAACTCTTTTACTAAAATCTTTGAGAATAAAGGAAAAAGGAAAACCCGTTTGGGAAACGGTGATCGGGGGCGCAGTGTGTACAGTCAGCCGACGCTATGTGGGAAGGTACAGTGCTTAGTGTATTTATTGCTTTCTAGGCATAGGGTATGCATGCTAGATTGCCTATGTTGTTTACACTGTACTGTATGATGATTGCTTGCTAGTAGGAATCAATGCTAGTTATAGTAGGTTGTTAAGTGAAGGCCCTATAGGTTGTATGCAGTCAGAATCATATAGCCTCAGAATATTTGATTTAGTTCTATTGCGCAGCTCTTGTTTGAGTCCAACCGTTCTAGGATAGAATCTTGTATTCGAATGTCTATTTGATTCACGCTGCATGCGACTGGGTATTCGCGAGGAAACTCGTTATGGCTAGCAGGGATTCCGTTGTAGCAAGGGTAGTGGGATGAGATGAAATTCCTAGTGAGCTGGGAATAGCGTTTACATATGAGTACGTCTGCTAACTTGCTTTCTAGAACATAGGAGTATGTATGCTAGATTGCTTGGTGCTTAATACACTGTATTGTATGGTTGTTACTTGCTAATAGGAACTTATGCTAACTTTGATAGGTTGTTAAGCGAATGCACTATAGGTTGTATGCGGTAGGAACCGAATAGCCTTAGAATGTTAGATTTAGTTCTATTGCGCAGCTCTTGTTTGTGTCCAACCGTTGTAGGATAGAATCTTATATTCGAATGTCTATCTGGTTTCCACTGTATACAACTGTGCGTTTACGAGGCGACTCGTCAGGGTTAGGGGGGTTTCGCCCTAGCAAGGGTAGTGGGGTATTATGTTTATTCCTAGGGAGCTAGGAATAGTGTGTATATGCGTCAGTATGGACATACGTGTATGGTTTTTTTTGGGCGAGCAACTACTTGGGTACTCGGGATGGGACTCGGAGCGGACAGTGATAGGTGTAGATGGTAGTAGTAGAGCTCCTACTACCGGAAGCACAGGATCAATGTTCGAGTCGGGGAAAGTCATGAGGAATCCGAGGAGTTGAGTGTGAGCGTTGTTAGTAGGAGTTATTATGTACTAATAGCTCGTGGTATTAACTACCTAAGATGACCATCACAAGGAGGAACAACGATGTTGAACCGAATGCGAGTATTGTACTCACTAGTGAGCAGATACGGGAGTTCATTCCTAGTTAACTCGGTGCCTGCGGTTGTGATGTTTGATAGCGGGGCTACTCACTCTTTTGTGTCTCGCACTTTTAGCGAGGGTTTGGGCCGAGTGGTAGGACGTTTGAGTCATCCTCTTGTTGTTGAGGTGGCTGATGATAGGACCTTGACGGTCACAGACGTGTTTCGCGGGTGCACTTTAGAGATCTCAGGAGTGCGGTCTCCCATCGATCTGATCCCGATCGCTATGCGGGAGCTTTGTGTGATTGTGGGCATGGATTGGATGGATAAGTTCGACGCATAGATTGTTTGTCGTCACAAACAAGTGCGAGTTCGAACCCCAAGCGGGGGAGAACTGTTAGTACAGGGAGATTCGTCTAGACGGACTACGGCCATATGTTCGGCTGCGAGAGCTCGGAGGTACCTTCAGCATAGTGGTCAGGGGTATTTGGCATACGTGATAGACACGAGTGTTGGGGAAGCGAAGGAGTCTGCGGAAGACGTGCCAGTTGTACGGGAGTTCACCGACGTATTTCCCGAGGATTTGCCGGGGATACCTCCCGAACGACAGGTAGAGTTTCGGATCGATCTGATTCCGGGTGCTGCTCCGGTGACCAAGGCACCCTATCGCCTGGCTCCACCAGAAATGAAAGAGCTGTACGCCCAGTTGCAGGAGCTTCTCGAGAAGGAGTTCATTAGACCGAGTTGTTCGCCGTGGGGAGCACCTATCTTATTCGTGAAGAAGAAGGACGGGTCGCAGCGGATGTGCATAGACTACCGGGAGCTGAATAAGCTTACGGTAAAGAATCGTTATCCTTTGCCAAGGATTGACGATATGTTCGACCAGCTTCAGGGGGCCTCGTGGTTCTCCAAGATTGATTTACGGTCGGGGTACCACCAGATGCGGGTCAGGAGTGAGGACACGGAGAAGACGGCTTTCCGTACGCGGTACGGTCATTACGAGTTCGTGGTGATGCCTTTTAGGCTCACCAATGCACCGGCAGCATTCATGGACCTCATGAACCGAGTGTGTAGTCCGATGTTGGACCGATCGGTGATTGTGTTCATCGACAATATTCTGGTGTATTCAAAGTCCAAGGAGGAGCACGAGGTGCATCTTCGAGAAGTGTTGGAAGTATTGAGGCGAGAGAAGTTATACGCTAAGTTTTCCAAGTGTGAGTTCTGGTTGCTAGAGGTCCAGTTCCTAGGACATGTCGTGAATCAGGAGGGTATTATGGTCGACCCAGCTAAGATTTCAGCAGTGATGTGGTGGGAGGTGCCGAAGACTCCTTCTGAGGTGCGAAGCTTTCTAGGATTGGCAGGGTATTACCAAAGGTTTATTCAGGATTTCTCCTAGATCGCGATGCCTATGACGCGATTGACGAAGAAATCTGCGGCGTTCAGTTGGGGTGAGGAACAACAGAAGGCGTTCGAGGAGCTACGCAGGCGCTTGTGCGAGGCTCCTGTGTTAATCTTGCCCGAAGGCATGGAAGATTTGGTAGTATATTGTGATGCCTCACATCAGGGTTTGGGTGCCGTGCTTATGCAGCGCGGCAAGGTCATAGCCTACGCTTCTAGGCAGTTGAAGCCTCACGAAGCAAATTACCCGACTCATGACCTGGAGTTGGGAGCGGTAGTGTTTGCCCTTAAAATTTGGAGGCACTATCTCTATGGTGTCAAGTGTACGATCTACACTGACCATAAGAGCCTCAAGTACTTGATGGATCAGCAGAACCTTAATATGCGTCAGCGAAGGTGGCTCGATGTGGTCAAGGATTATGACTGCGAGATACTTTACCACCCGGGTAAAGCGAACGTGGTTGCGGACGCACTCAGCCGACATCCGGTCGGTGAGCCACTGAGGGGTTTATGTCAGCGATTGACAGTGGTTACACCGATTCTGGAGTCGATAGGAAGCGCTCAGGAGGTGGCTGTTTTGGAGGAAAATGCAAAGCGGGAAAGAGTGTCGGGGGAAATCCCGAATTTTGTTCGTGACAGTCGGGGGTTGTTAACTCGACATGGTAGGGTTTGGGTTCCATTCATCGGTGGGAACCGGCAGGTACTAATGGATGAGGCACATAAGTCAAAGTTCTCGATTCACCCGGGAGCTACAAAGATGTACAGAGACTTGCGTGAAGGTTATTGGTGGCCCGGCATGAAACGGGATGTTGCTAGATGTGTTGAGGTATGTATGACCTGTCGGAAGGTCAAAGCGGAACATCAACGACCACATGGGAAATTGCAGCCGTTGGAGGTCCCGGTTTGGAAATGGGAAAAGATTACTATGGACTTCATAACGAAACTCCCAAGGACTCCCCGTGGGAACGATGCCATTTGGGTGATCGTTGACCGTCTGACCAAGAGTGCTCACTTCTTGGCCATCAGGGAAAGCTCCTCGGCGGAAAAGCTTGCGGAGGTGTTTGTACGTGAGATCGTGGCCAGGCACGGGGTGCCAGTTTCGATTGTCTCTGACAGGGACACTCGTTTTACCTCCCGGTTTTGGGAGAAGTTCCAGTCAGAGATGGGTACACGGTTACACTTTAGCACGGCTTTTCATCCGCAGACGGACGGACAGAGCGAGCGAACCATTCAGACCCTCGAAGATATGCTTCGAGCTTGTGTTATCGATTTTGGAGGTAGCTGGGATCAGCACCTTCCTCTAGCAGAATTTTCCTACAACAACAGCTTTCACTCTGGTATTGGCATGCCGCCGTACGAGTTGTTGTACGGTAGGAAGTGCAGGAGGCCCGTTTGTTGGGGCGAGGTTGGTCATCGGGTGTTAGGGAGTACTGATATTGTGTTGAAGATGACCGAGATGATTCAGATGGTGCGGGACCGTTTGGTTACTGCACAGAGTCGGCAGAAGAGCTACGTCGACAAGAGGCGATCCGACTTAGAATTTCAGGTGGGTGATTATGTGTTGTTGAAGGTTTCACCCTGGAAAGGGGTGATCCGATTTCGTAAGCGGGGAAAACTAGGTCCTCGTTATATTGGGCCTTACCGGATCATCGCCCGTGTGGGGAAAGTGGCTTACCGGTTAGAGTTACCTGAAGAACTGAGCTTGATTCACAACACCTTTCACGTTTCTCAATTACGGAAGTGTGTATTTGACGAGACTACCGTGATTCCTCTGGAGGACGTTCAGATCGATGAGCGGCTTAACTACGTGGAAAATCCGGTTGCCATTCTCGACAGGAGAACGAGAACCTCGTGGAACAAAGTTATTGGACTGGTAAAAGTCCAGTGGCAGCACCGGAAGGGTTCAGAGTGGACGTGGGAGCCCGAAGCGGAGATGCGCGAGAACTATCCCGATTTATTCGTCAGTCGAGACTTCGAGGACGAAGTCTGATCCAAGTGGGGGAGAGTTGTAAAGCCCGTATCCCGGTGTGTATCTTCTTCTTATTATTTTTTTAAAGCTTTTATTTTAACGTGGGATCCATTAGCGGGGTTAGTTGAATCGGACCAAAAAGTTAAATGAGTCAACCTTTTTGGGTTTGTGCAAGGAAAGGAAAGTTGAGGGGCTAATTGGGGCATTTCACCAAAGTATGGCAAGGGATAAGCCAAGAGACGCCCCCTTCCCCCTTCCCCTTCCCTTCGGTTTCATGCTAGTAACCACCACAACCTTTAGTCATCCCCTCCCCCTTCCCCTTTCATTTTCACTTAAACAACTCCCAAAAACCCTTTTCCCCATCCCCCTTTGTTGTGTGTTCGGCCAAGAAAGAAGCCGATAGAGTGAGAGAGAAACCGAGAGGGTGATAGAGGTTTCTGCCGGCGACGAGGAGAGAGGAGGAAGGAGGCGATCGCCGGCAAGTTTGGTCGGAAAAGAGGAGGAAGAAGGGTTCGTCGAGGTAAGTTCGTCTATTTCTCGTTTGTTGTTATCGTATGTCAAAGAAACGCCGCCAACCACTACCGCCGCCGGAGGCGGCAGGGGGTGGTGCACGGCTGTTGTCCAGCCTAGGGTAACCCATATTCAGTAGTTCATATGCTTTTCGGGTCTGTTGGGATTAAGCCACGACTTAACGGGTTAATAATCAATAGTGTCATTTCATGTGAAAATTTAGTAATCTGCCACTGTTTTGCTTAAACCGTAACTTTTTCCTCGTAACTCGGATTGGGGCGAAATCGGTGCCAAAAGTTCCCATTTTGAGTCTAGTAACGTTTCTATGTTTTGTGCAAAAACCAGTTCGGAACGTAGCTTAGGTAAAATTGTCGTTTTGTACTGAAAGGTTCTGTTTTCGCTGTTCTGCGAACCGTTTTTGTAAAATCCGTATTAAACTGTAGAAAAATCGTTAGGAGGAGTATAATATGTCCTTGGAACCCTAACTCAGAGCACTTTCTGGTGATGTAATGTAATTGAGGATTTTCTGTGTTTGGGGAGGTCGGAACAGGTCCCGAACAGACCTGTTTGGCTAGACAGAAAAGTCATTTTAGTGACAGTTTAAGCGTGCGTCGTGTTTTAGGGTCCGGGTCTTGCGTTAATACATTTTAACGTTCGTTTAGGTGTTGGGAAGTGATTTTGGATTGTGGAGCTTGGACTATTGTTTGTGAGCTAGGCGCGCATTCGAGGTGAGTTCTCTCACCGCGTAGTTAGGAATTTCATGTGTAACGTTATTTTGTGTTACGTGCTATTACGTGTTATTACGTGTTTACGTGGACTAGTTGGGATGTGATAAATAGTTGTGATTGTTGAATTATTATGTGAATGGTATGTAATTTGTGTACACCTCGGTGGGACTGAGGGGCTCGGTGGGACCGAGGGCTCGGTGGGACTGAGCTTGTATCAACATATTTTTGTGTACTCGGTGGGACCGAGGGCTCGGTGGGACTGAGCTTGTATCAACATATTTTTGTGTACTCGGTGGGACCGAGGGCTCGGTGGGACTGAGCTTGTATTTATACGTTAATTATTATGTGGTTTATATTCGTGGTGATAGTGGTGTTACCTACTTGCGAGTAGGAGCGATATACGTGGGGTTGCTACCTGCGTGTGTGGTAGGACTCACTAAGCGTTTAGCTTACCCTTTCCCAATATGTTGTGATTTCAGGTGCGAGCGGCAGTCGGGCTTGACGGTACACACACAAAGCGCGGGCGCCGAGAATTGTTGGAATTTACACTTTTAAACTTTTAGATTTATTTATAATATTTCCGCTGCATAACTTCTTTTGACTGTTTGACGGCATTAACTTTAATTGAGTTACGGTTTATTAAATTGTGGTTGTTTTATAATGGAATATATGTTTTAGAAAATTTAAATTTCCTTGTAATTTTTGGGACGTTACATCTTTCTTGATTTCTCTCTTGCTTTCTTTGTTTAAGTTGCTTTCTCTCTTGATTTCTCTCATTTCATCCACAAATGGCATCATCATCAAACCCTAAGTCTACTGCTGAAAAAATGCCACCTAAAATCGAGATCGCCATAGCAAAAAGGGAAAAGGAGATAGAGGAACTAACACAAGAGTGGAAACAAATGATGGACAGGAAGGCAGTCCACTTGAGAAAGATCGAAGAGGAAGATAAGGAGATTAAAAGGATGAAAGGGGATATAAAAGCTAGGGAGGCTCGTATTCGTCGAGAACAAGAAGCAATTCACCATATTCTGCAAGACTTCGCAATTCTTCAAGCGAAAGTAAACGATAAGCAAGCTTGGATTGATGAAACTAAAGCAATTTTTGAGTAGGTGGTGGTTGTTTTAGTTGTTTTGTATTTGTTTTTTGTTGTTTTGAATTTTTTTTACTGTGTTGTTGTTTTGTATTTTTTTTTTGTTTTGTACTTTGTTGCTCATGAATAAAGGTTTTTAATTTGTCTGAAAAGTAGTTTTTAAGTAGTCTGAATTTTGTCTGAAAAGTGGTTCATGTGAAAAATACAACTCATAAATGTTATACAAGATTATTTCATAGCAAACACATACTAGTAAATACAGTACAAATTTATCCAAATTTGAGGCTACGGCTAGACAATGGTTTGGTTTTTGACAACCCGGGTCTACTTCTTACATACTCTGGCGAGACGAGTCTCAAAGTGTTAAGCTCCACTTTCTCGATGTACACTTCAATCGCAGTACGACCGTCAACATACTGGCGTATGTTGGCTACATCTTCGTCGATACTCAATTCTACCAGTCCAGTCAAGAAGTCTGCATTCGGCCTCTTAAAATATAACCTATTATATTTTGGTTCTTCATATTCCAGCTCTTTCGTGATCTGTTCAAGCAGTTGCATAGAAAGATCCTCCACATCTAACATGTCAACATAAATTTCTAGACCACGAAAATAATGTCTTTTAGGTGGTTCCGTAAAGTAACCACCATGGTGGACTTTCATGGTGAACAACTGTGGATATTTATCTGTTGATGAAATTAATTAATATAGTTAGTTCGTAGAAACAAGCAAAAAACTCAATGAAACATGAACACTAACCATATAACTCTTTACCAGTGTCTGAAAGCGATTCAGATAAACGTCTAAAGCACCAAACATGAAGGTTTGGGGATGCCATGTAAGAATACGTTAACGAATAATAGTGTATCGTTTATGTGTTTTACGACTAATCTAGCCTAGGTTATTTATAGGCAAATGTGGATGCTTTTACTGCACTTAGGCCCCTGTCTTTGCTCTAACACAACTTAGGTCCCTGTCTTTTCTCTAACACAACTTCGGTCCCTATCAACGCTATCATATGATATAGTTCTATATAACCATTATTATTCTCTCAATTTAGACTACTACCATTATGATCATCATCCCATGTTCTGTTTCAAGTACCTTTCAAAAGATAACTGGTCCCAATCAATGTTCAGATCAACACACATAAGTTATGTTTGATAAATTACAACGCACTAAACATACAATATTTATCGTCTCAATCAATGTTCAGATCAACAGTATCATATGATATAGTTCCATGTGGTTCATGTGAAAAATATAACTCATAAATGTTATACAAGATTATTTCATAGCAAACACATACTAGTAAATACAGTACAAATTTATCCAAACAGCCGAGTACACAAGAATTCCGAATCTCTGTGCACTTGACATCCCGTATAGGTTGGCTGATTGGAGTTTTAAGCCGCTGAACCACGGTTAGGTTGGATACATCATGCAAGGACAAGTCAGAGGTTACCTCATTCGGATAAACAAACATGAGGTTTTGCTTGTTAATGATGCTAGATTTTGGTAGCCGTACTCTATCCACGTGGGCCCACAACGAGCCTGTTTTTGAATTCTTATGGCACGTTTAGATCAACAGTATCATATGATATAGTTCCATGTGGTTCAAGCTTTGACGGACCCGCGATGTTACTTAGTTGAGTGCTTGTGCGTCTACTCCTTGGCACGGTTGAAGGGGCGGGATTTGGACACTCTCCACGAGTATGTCCTATGCATTGGCACCGAGTACATCTTCGCTGTATCGAACCTTCACCACGTGATGGACGTCGGTCGTTATTTCTCGGTCTCCCGGCTCTGTTCTTATTGATTAAAGGTGGATAACATGGCGGAAGCGGGTCGGGTGGAGACACCCATGCTTCAGGGGGTCCAGCTGGGTTTATTACCTCTACGTATGTTCTCCGGTAATATTCGGACCTGAAGAAAGGAACAGCCAAGTCGCTGCAATCTCTACGACCCATATATCTTGCCGCAACGATGGCATGGCCGCACGGTAACCCAGATGTTTCCCATTCATGACACGAACAAGTGTGGTCGGTCATATGCACAATCGCGTGAACATGGCCATCCTGAACCTCGTACCTCCCATACCCGATTTCTCTTACCGCCCATGTCGCCGCGCGACGCGCCCTGTTCTGAACTATCTCCTCCGCCGTTGGTGTGAGTGCATTTTGCATCTTAGCTCCTTTTCGGTGTCGAAGTTGGTACCACTCTTGTTGAAAGGCCCGAAAGTAGTCCATAAGATTAACAATCGGACATCTACGCGCAAAACGAGAGAGTGCATTCACCGACTCTGCACTATTGGAGGTTAGAATGTCATACCGTTGTCTAGGAAAATGGGCCGCGGACCACCTCTCCGGTCCAGCTTCGTCCATGACTTTGGTTGCTTCCTTGGCACTAAATCGTAGCAGATTCATGTACCGGTTAAACTCTCGATCCGTATATGCTCTGCATGCCGCCCAGTAGATATCCTTATGGGTGGTAATACGTCTGTCCTTGGTTTTGGCGTTCATCTCCAAATATCGACAGCATATGGCGTGAGGGGCGTTTGGGTACATGGCAGAGATTGCGGCGCTTATGGAAGGAGCCCTGTCGGTCATAAACACCAACCCTTGCGAGTCTCCGATAGCTTGTCTCAACATGGACAGAAACCAAGTCCACTCATCCCCGGTTTCGGACTTGCCTACGCCGAAAGCTACTGGAACGATGGAGTTATCCCCGTCCATGGAAACCGTCTGGAACATCATACCCAAGTAACGACCCTTTAAATGGGCTGCGTCTATTACTAGGACACGACGTAGATTTGCCACAAATGTGCAGATCTGCAAAAACATAGGTGGTTTTCCTTTGTAAATGTTATAGTTTATAATGTGTAAACATATGACGTGTTAAAATACGTACCGCGGGTCCAAGGGCCACGAAGCACATCTCAAACCGTCCACGTGAATCGGTCCGTAGCTGCGTGACAGTACCAGGGTTCTGCAGCTGCAAATTATATAAATATGTTGGGAGTCGTTCATACGACTCCTCGAACGTGCCTCTCACCATAAGCAGTGCCTGGCATCGCGCACGCCACGCTTGGTGGTAACCAATCGTGACGCCGAACTGCTGGTGAACATCGTGGACGATGTCCTTTGGACGCAATGACCTGCTAACATCAAGAAATTTGTTTTTCAGTATCGCACCCAAAGTCTTTTTGCCGGCTTGTTTGTGGTGGGGATTCAGCTGCGTCCTCGTACAAGTGTGTACGTCGTGCAACTTTCTAATCATTAACGCCCCTCCTTTGGGACCCGTGTGAATCGTGTACATCCTCCACTCACAGTTTTCTCTAGCACATTCAACTATGTATCTACTTTTGTCAGATTTCGGCGTGTGACTTTGGAAACCCTCTTCCAAGAACTTAAGTCCGACCTGACTTGCCAAGATATCCTTCGAATCGAATATCTGACCTACTCTTAACCTTTCACTGCGAATATAAGGTGTAGGTTCGTAGGTTTGTGACTGGGTATTCTGGTCTGAAAGAATAGGGGGCATATCAAAAAAGTCATTTATCTGACTACATGATTTTCTACTAAGGGTATATTCTTCGTGATCATCACTATCGGTATCTGATCTGTCTATATCAGCATTACCCGTTTTGAAAACGTAGGTTTCGTCATCAGCAACTCCAGCACAACGTCCTTCTTGTGGTTGTGGTTGTTGTTGTTGCGTCTCCGGAACATAATCAGGAATACAGTCGTTAAGACCATATGCATGATCGAAATGAACTGTTGGGTCGTGGGACGCCTGAGAATCAGTCTGCTCTATTTGGAGGTCTTCGTCATCACCGCCGTCGTCACCTTCGTCATCGTCTTCGTCGGATTCGGCGGCATACACAAAAAATAATGGCGGCCTTTCTGAATCTGCTGCAAAGTGCAGAAAAGCAGAGATATCCCCATCGTTGGATAAATCCACAAATGACCCATCAGCATTTTTAAACACTAACTTGCAAACAGCAGAAGGGTTGATTCCACATTTTTGCATGGCATATGCAACAAACTTCTGATAAGTATAGTTTACTGACAATTTTACACCATGCTTAGATTTATAAGCAAAATTCCACTCATTGTTATCTTGCACCCATTCACCATCAAAACAGAAATATAGCTTAGCCTTTGCAACAGATAACTCATTTTTTCAGTAGTATCTCAAAAACAAAATATTGAAGAAAGAAAGCAAGAAAGAAGTATGGAATCGGTGTGTGGATTATGGATTGCATTTTGCATCTATTTATGGATGAAACAACCAACATTGATGACAACCAATCTCTCATTTCATCCACAAATTGGTATTCCAAAAACACTGATTCAACATTGATGAAACAAGCCAGTGAATTTGAACCACAAATTGGTCTTCAAAGTACAATAATTGTGGAAAAAAACAGAAACAAACAGTAAAAGCATGTAAGATTCGTTCAAATACAGGGGCCAAAAATGAAAAAAATTTGCCCACCGCGGCCATAGTTGAGGGGCTCCACGGGACACTTTGGCCAAACACGGGTGCCACGTACGCCCTAGCCCGCAATCGCGGGCAGTTGTGGCATTTTGGTAAAGTGAAAGAGATTTAGGGTATTTTGGTAAAGGGAATTCAAACTTGGGGTATTTTAATTAATTTCCCTTTATTTTATACCTTTTACTTTTTTAATTTTCATTTTACACCTTCATCATATTAACACATAAAATCGTATATTAGCTAAAATCCGTTAAAATATACGTTTTAATTTTAACAAATTACACCATTATAATCGTCTATTCGATACGTTCGAAATGAGCCCAATATTGAATATTTTTTGATTTAATTATTTTATTATATATCATATATACTACATAAATATTTAGAACGAAATCTTAATATTTTTTAGCATGAAAATAAAATTGTTATATTGTTTTATAAGTAAAATATTTATCTTGTGAAGTATTTTCTCTCTAAAAATGTTAAAATTTACCATTTTGCATTTTAAATGGTATTTTTGGGATTGCTTATTAAAACAACTTATGCTTATTTGTATATATAATAATTGTATATATAATAATTGTACACAATATTCAAAACACTTAAATTTTTTAAACTTAAGAACTTTTAAGAAAATAAACATAAAAAAACTTATAATATAGCTAGAAGTCTACTCGCGCAATGCAACGCGATATATCTCAATTTTAATGTTTTGAATATTGTGTACAATTGTTATGTATACAAAAAAAATCAGTTTTTAAAAAAACTCGTTATATATATATATATATATATCGAACCGTTGTTTGATGAACCCTCGGCTCATAGAACCACTCGTGGACGTCCTTCTCAAAAGAATCAAGCTCTAAAGAAAAAGATTCCTGAAGACCCTCGTAGACGCAGTTGTTCTAACGCGCCAACATTTATCAACTCTGAAGGTTTTGCTCATCAAGAATCAGCGAGGCATAGCCAGGGGCGGAACACAAGCTTTAAAACCGCAGGGGCCGGACCTTGTAAGACCAATTTGTCATTCAAACGCACCTTGTAAGACCAATTTGTCATTCAAGTAGCTTTTAGCCGCATCCCCCCTTTGGGGGACTTTTTAAGTTTTTGATTGATTTCAAGAGATTTTTTTCCAGTTTTTTGGTTGATTTCGAGGGATATTTTAAGTTTTTGTGTTGATTCGATGGGTTTTTTTTGGTATCTTTGTGTTGATTCGAGAGACTTTTGGGTTTTTTACTGATTTCAAGAGATTTTTTCGATTTTTTGGTTGATTTCGAGTGTAAATTTTGGGTTTTTTTGGTAAAGACTAGTATAAGAACTCAAAACAGATAGATAAATTATGTAAACAAATCAATGAAATCGAGTTATGACTAATATCAAATTTAGGGCAAAACTAAAATCAAATTTAGGGCAATCAACTAATAAACTAAAATCAAGTTTAGGGCAAAAACTAATATCAAATTTACGGCAATCAACTAATAAACTTTCTTCTATTCTTCAGATAAAGTTTTCCAAATAATCACATATTCATTAATGATTTCAACAACCAAATTACAAAAATTACAAAATTTTTAGATTTTTAGAATTTCAACAACTGAGCAAGAGCAACAACAGTAGCAAAATTACAAAATTTTCAGATTTCAATCAGATCAACAAGACAACAACAAAATTACAAAATACAAAATAATCAGCATTCAGCATTTCAGCAATTGAGCAAGAGCAACAACAAAATAATCAGCATTCAGATTTTCAGAATTTTTTCAGCAATAAATAATCAAAAAAACAATCAATTTTCAGATTTTAAGTACCTGGAACTGGGTCTGGAAGGCTGGAACACAACAGCAACACAACAGCAACTCAGCAAGGTCTGAGGGCGAGCCGGTCAGCCGGCAGCGGCGGCCGGCGAGGGCGACGGACGGTGGAGGGCGGCGTGAGGGCGAGTCGACTGTGAGAGACAGAGAGTGAGAGAAGACTTGAGCCCTTGAGAGCAGCTGAGCAAGTGATCAGGGTGTTTTTTTGATCGATATGCAAAGTTGCAAACCACAGTAAGAGAGCAGAGAGACCGTGAGAGTGTGAGACTTCGTCTAGTGGACTGGGCCTAGTGGAGAGTCAAAGACTCAAGAGTGAAGAGTGGACTGAAAAGTGGAGGGGCCCATTTATTTTTCTAGTTTAAATTTAGCCTACCAAAATTAGAAGTATTAGTAAAAAAAATTAAAACACCCAGGCCATGGCCTGGAGTAGCCAACACAGCCATCCGCCACTGGGCATAGCTCCTACTTCCCACGACAGCCCACCCCCCCCAAATCCATATCTTGATCAAATCCCGAGTTTATTTCATCCATACATCACACAAATACAAAATGTATTGGGCGATGGAAATTGTGGATTTCGAGCCATAGCTACTTGTCTGGGTGGTCATGAAGACGAATGGGACAATATCCGCAGAGAGTTAATTGTTGAACTAACTATGTATCAACAGTATTACTCTTATGTGATTGGCAGCGACGAGTGTAAAAGAATTTACGAAGCGTTGGATTTTTTCCATAAGGGCATCTTTGCACCACCTATGCATTGGATCGCTATGCCTGAAATGGGAATTTTAGCTGCTTCAAGGTTCAATGTCATACTACATGTTCTCAGTATGGCAGGTAGTGTGACATACTTACCATTCAGGACACAACCGCCGTCATCATCCCAACACGTGTCAATTGCAATAGTGCATGTTAATGGTAATCATTACATAAAAGTGGTATTAAACGAAGAATACACAATGCCCACACTCACACACCATTGGACACGTTGTCGACTTCAAGATGCAAGTACATGGATCATCCCATACAAACGTAGATTAGATATGTATGAAGAATATATAGAGCGTACTCGTACTCGTGAATATATTGATTTAAATGAATAATCAAAGTTGGAATTTGTTGGAATAAAAAGTATTTTTTTTAACGTATTTTAGTTAATATTTGGCTCATTTCGAAATAATATAATTAAATAAAAAAATAAGAAGATATCGACGAATAATAATATAAAAAAATAACATAAACATATGACATATAATAATATAATTAAATCAAAAAATATTCAATAGTTGGCTCATTTCGAAGGTATCGACGAGACGATTATAATTGTATAACTTGTTAAAATTAAAAAATCTTTTTTAACGTATTTTAGTTAATATACGATTATATGTGTTAATATAATAAAGATGTAAAATGAAAAATAGAAAACTAAAAGGTATAAAGTAAATTTATTAAATAAGTATAGAGGTGTAAAATGTAACTTTAAAAAATAAAAAAAAAGTGAAGTGTGTGTGAGGGAAGGGGTATACAAATTGGCAGGGGGTATACTTAGAGCATCTCCAATGGTCATTTGAAAATGACTTGGAGAATGACTTGAGGATGGGTTGACCATTGGAGTAAGAACTTAAGGATGAGTTTAGTCAGTTTACTGATCAAAGACTTGGTTACTCTCAAGTCTTTGAAAATTTGTTTGTGAGAGACAAGAGAAAAAAAGAGTACATTATGGTGGGACCTATATAACTTTTATATTTTTTTATTACTCTCAAGTCATTAATCTTATTTTACCATTCTGGATGCTATTAGAAGTTTTGTATTTTTTAAAGATTTATGTAAACAGAGAAAATGATTTTTTAGTTCTTTTTTACGTATAAGATTAAATATATTAATATTTATATGTAAAAAGTTTTTTTTTAAGTATTTGAGATAATAAATTTATAATATATTTTAGTCATATAATTAATTTTTAAATTTCTAAAACAGAAAATTTCTTAGAACTGAAATTATAATTTCTTTTAAATATTCTAACTTGTATTCTTTGTTTTAGAATTTTTTTTATAGAAAAAATATTAGAAATTCTATAATAAAATGAATAAATATATTTTTATAACAAAAATTTCCATACGTTATTCTAGAGATAACTTATTGCTGATATTTTTATTTAAGAGGAATTAACTGTTTTAAAAAAATGCCTTGTGTGTACTTTTTTGAAGTCTAAACTTTATTTAGGGATGCTAATTGCACTTCTAGGCACTATTAAATGTATCTCTACTTCTTTATATATTACAAAACAAATGATTATCACCGGTGAATATTACCTACGGTCAAAATTCGTTAGTAATTTTTGACGGATTATCGACGGATCCGTTGGTGATTTCATTGGTCACGAGTTTATTCCGACAAAGAAATTGTAACTCCCTCAAATGTGGAGAAAGCAACTAATTTACAATTTTTAATAATATATCGAGTAAAGATAAAATCTCTTTCTACAAATCAATACTTGAAAATACTCAAATTTGATTCTAAATTTAACCTCAATAATTATTAACCAAAGTATACAAAGACTAAATAAATGTCGGGTGTTACTAAACACATATAAAGACTAATATGCATATGGATCCATTTCATTACAGTCTAAAACATTACATGATTCAAATGAATGATCAACGCACTCAAACATGTGATTTCCATCAAAACGCAATTAAATGCATGATACATCCAAAGCTCCTCATTGAGCTAATAAAATTGGGCAAATATCCTGTAATAACCAAGGTCCTAATTGAAAACATTAAGTCTTTGTGGGAATTTTGGTAAAGTTGTAAGTTCAGGGGCTGAATTGTAATAAGTTAAGAAGGTATAAAAACTCTCAAAATTTGGGCTCAAACCCTAGGACCTAATCATTTTGTGTGTGTGGCGGCTTAGAGAGAAAGAGCAGAGAAAGAGAGAAATTTGGTTTCCATTGCAAATTGGAGAAGGAAAACACCATCAATCATCAAATTGGAAGAGGAAGTGGAATTTGAGTCTAATCCTACATCGATTCTAGCAGGTAATCCCTAATTCCAATCTTTATTTTAGATGTTCAGTTGGATTGTTGTTTTGTTCTTGGGGTTTTTGGTTAAAAGTTGGAAATGATGTTCTAAGAGGAGGATTAAGCATCATTTTGGTGTTAAGTAGCAAAGGGTGTAAAGAAAGAATTGAAGTATGCTTATGATGTTGCTTTATCGTGAAATCGTGTTGTTTAAGGGTATGTTAGCAAGCTTTCATTTCCATTATTGTCACAAACCTCGTCATCCGGAATAGTTCCGGTATGGGAAATCCGGAGTGCTTCCGGTATGGTGCTTCCGGAATGGGTAGAATTCCGGCATTGTGGATCCGGAATCCACTTAGGATCCGGAATGGGAGTTGGCCGATATGGGATACGGAATCCACTTAGGATCCGGAATGGAAATTGGGCCGACATGGGATCCGGAATCCACATTGGATCCGGAATGAGTTTGGGTCAGCGGTATTGGATCCGGAATCCCCTAGGATCCGGAATGTGGGCTGGGCCCGGATTATTGGGATCCAGTGTGTGCGTGTGTGGGATCCGGGATTGAACTCCGGAAGTCGGGGGATCCGGAACTTTTAGTCGCAATACGGATAGTTCCGGAAGAGTGGAATTGGTTAAGTTCGGTTGTCAGGAAAGGTAGTTAGATAATAGGGAAGTTCTGTATAATAACTTACCGATTGCGTAATTTTCTCTTACATAGGTTTCGGCAAAGTTTTGAAGTGAAAGTGGGAAGTATTGAGCAAAGGCAACAGGTGAGTTTTTCTAAACCAAAATACGTGTTTTACAACGTGTTTTACCGAAGTAAGTAAACGAGTAGAAATACATGCTTTATTACATGCTTTTACTTGTTATGAAAGATTATTTGAGATGTATGCATACATTGTGTTTAGACGTAAATTGGCTAAGTTGGGGGGTGTGGCCCGCCAGTGCTCATACCGGGAGGAGTGACCCGTTTATGCCATGGGAGGAGTGACCCAGTAAGGCAGTGTGAGACTGACACGTTGTCGCTTCCGAATGACTTCAGTGTGCCATTTACGAGTGTGAGATTTCTTGAAAGTTTTATTTAAAGTTGCTTTGAAAGTTATGAACTGTTTTAACTATGTTTTGAGAACTGTTATATTGAAGGAGCTCACTAGACCTCATGGTCTAACCCTCGCATTTTCCAAACTAAACATTTTCAGGTAAGTAGGTAGTAGGAAGCTCCGTTAAAGGAAGAGAGCAGGTTAGAGAGCGGACGCTTCTAGAGTTAGAGTTTTGCTTTACTTATAGACTTTATGTTAGTCTCAGTTGTGAATAGGTTGTTTCCGGCAACCTAAGTATCGAAGACAGATGTAATGATATTTTGAGACCGGATTTTGGGATTTTTCATGATTATTATGAATGTTATGCCTTATTTTGGTTTGGGTCGTTACAATTGGTATCAGAGCCATAGTTTAAGGGATTTAGGTGACCGGGTGGGCCTAAACTTAAACTGTGGGGTAGAGGGGAAACACAACTGAGATATAGGATGCTCTTAGGAAATATCACTTTAAGTGCGCTAGTGATAGAGTAGCGAGGACTGTCATGTAAGGTAAATTGTAATTACATCTGGCCAATATAATCACGAATTTACAAGTACATGAGCGTGCTCAATTGCTCTCATTGGGAAGATCGATGAGTGTAGTAGCATGTAGTGGGTTTTGACCTTACATTGATAGCAATGAGTTGAGGTATCGTGAGAGATCGTTTATGATATGATGTATATATATCTTGTAGAAGAAGTGTTGTTAGGAATGTTACGAGCCGTCTAGAGGTAGATCTTCGTGGGTTCGAAAAGGATGGATGTTTGATTTTGGGTAAAACTCCTGATTTTTGGTGAGTCCCAGTTCTTGAAATCGTGGTGTAGATTAGTTGGGATGGTAAGGAAGGACAGTGTCGGAATCTTAAAAGCGTCAAATTCAAGAGCGAGTGGAGGATTGGAGCCCTGACTCTTTAGTCGAGCTTTTCAGTGGCAGGATCAATGAAGGGAAGATATCATTAGTGGATTGAAAACGCGTAGAAGTAGAATGTGAGGTAATTGGTCAATACGAAAATTGTATGGGATGGTTGAGTAGGTGGGTTGTGGAACGCATGTACAACAAGTTGTTGCAAGGACGAGAGGGCGACCGTTGAAGGTAGAGTGCCAATGATAAGTTGCGGGAGTACAACGGTTGACCATGTTTGAGTGAGTAGCCTTCAATTGCAAGAAGAGTTTATTGCATTGCGTCCTTATATGTGTTACATGAGCTTTTTCATGACTAAAAGTAAATGGGTAAATAGCAAACTTTGGTCGGAAATGATTCGGCGTGTGCAAGCGTGTGTTTAAAGAAAAAGGCAATTCCATTTACCACACAATAAAAATTTTGAACTTAGCGATTTGCAAAATATTCTGCTCTTTTCATGATAAGATAAGTTTGTTGCAAAAGTCAAGAAAACGTTTGGCTGCGAAGCTTTATAACCAAAATGAGTATTGACATGTTGATGTCATATAAATGAGTGTGGGATCCGACTGGTTTACTTCGTGTCGGTAATTTCTTTCAGAATTTTTGCTCTATAGAAAGATTTTCATTCAATATGTTTCTGTCGTAACAACGTCGTTTTGGTTGAGTAAGATTGAGTTTTCCTGAAAAGTTGCATGCGAACGATTCTCGAGATCGCTGTGCAGGGCATTGGAGTTATGAGAGTGTTGGGGTCATGTGTACCCAAATTGTTTCCAAGTGTTGTTTCTTTTAAATAATAAAATGTGCGAAATGATTTATTTATCGCGTTGTCATGCATGAAGGCTATGAACTTACTAGGTCGTAGAGTTTTTACATTTCAAGATAAGGGAGGATTCCGGGAGTGGAGAGATGTTGGACGAACCAGGGGTGAATGTTTGTAATTTTGGTATTCGTGTTCAAGAAGAGAGGTGAGCAGTGGAAGAGTCAGAAATGGACTTTGGTGTCGGTTGTATGGTAGTCTGTACCCTTGTTCGGTAACTGGAGATACAGTTGTCGAGGGACGGTTGTGTCCGGAGGAAGAACTTGAAGTCATCAAGGTGTCGGTATTAGCAACTCATTGTGAGTAGTGTTGAGAGGCAGAAATGAAAGGTCTTCGGCGTCGAACACGAGTTTTGAGGTGGTCTTGTAATATTGACATTACACAAGAAAGTCTTGAAATTTTCCCCTTCAAGTGAGGACGACGGGATGTGAAGATGATTATGATATGTTAGAAGGATTAAGTTCTGTTAGGAACCTTGTTGACAGAAAAGTTAGAGAAGCATCATCAGGTCGACTATTAAGGTTAAAGTCAACAACTATTTAAAATGTCTGGAGCTGAAGGCGTTGTCAAGAGGTTGGAAGTGGAGAGAATTACCAAGGTGTGGGTAAATGTAGGAGGTCGTTCAGGAAAGATGTATACTCGACGATGGAACACCTCGTGTGGGCGTTAGGAATGTGGAAAATTGCTAATTGGATGAGTGTTTTACTTACGAGGCTTGGACGGTTCGTAAAAGGATGAGGTATTTAGCACAAACGAAGTGGGTGCATAGATTATATCGATCTGTAAGAGAATGTGCCCTGTCTATGTAATGGTTTTGGGATCACAAAGAACCAACAAGAAACGAATATGTTTGAGCAAAATGGGAAATCGTGAGTTGTGGTTCATCTAGATTTGGGGAAAAGACAAAGTAGTGAGATAGACTTGGTTATATATGCAGGTGAATTTGAAGGCAAGTTTGATTTGTGTACAAATGACCGTGAGAAGTTGGGCTGCGGCGTGATGTTGTGGGTGGAGGATGTATGGATGAGTTAGTGGCATCATTTGCCAAGATAAATGTGCAAGCCAGTGATATGGTAATGTGTTGTTAAAAGAGGTGAAGCATCAGATGGGAGCCTTTTTGGGGATTTCGGATGAGTTATACAATTTGTTAAGCAAGTCGTTGGGATACGTGGTGTGTAAGTTGGCGTAGGATATGGCCATTCTCGGAATAAAATGGCGGAGCGGTAGTGGGTGGTTACCCAAATGTGAAACCAAGTGTTTTTGGTTGTGTGAGTCGCTAAGTAGGTATATTTTTGGGATCCTTGAAAGTTTAAAGAAGATATTGGATGGGTTAGTCTAAGATGTGGTGTAGTAGATGCGAAATCTTTAAGGAATGTGAATTGTTTCTTATGTGCGAAGGAATTATCCGATAAGGTAACAGTTGGGAAATCAAGGAGCGTGTAGTGGTTTCGAACACCGGTGTCATTTCGAGATGACTTGGTTGGATACCTCAAGTTAGAATTTTGGTGCAACCGTTTGGTTATGTATAGTAATGAGAAAGTGTTATCGGCACATGTGGAAAGGTCGGAAGAGAGGGGAAAGTGATGTTTGGTGGGCGGTGCTCCACGCTAACGTGGGGAGGTGAAGATAGTATGTCGGAATAAGTGAGTAGGTTGGAAGCAGGAAGTTTGGCAGTAACACCAAAAAGGTGGAGTAGTGTGTGTAGATTGTCATCGGTAAATGTGCGAACTCCTGGAAAGAGTATGGAGGAAGGGGATTTGTGTATGTTTTAAGTTCGGGAAAGAAGTGGAAAAAGGTAGTTGAATGTGGCGCTCGGAATGAAGGACCATTGGATTTGAGTTGGTGATGTTGTGAGAAATGTTCAAACGAACTGGTCGTTCAGTAATAAGCTATTGGGAATAGTTTTGTGTGATCATGGTTACTCTTCCACGTGGAGTGAGGGTAACCGAAGTATGGCATATATGATTGGACGCTTGTGGAATGCAGTGAGAAATTGTTGTGTCTTCAGGATAAATTCAATTCGGATAGGTGAACACTTCAATGAAGGATTATGGAGGTTTCCTGCTATTAGCTACGTATAAGTGTGGGGTGATGAAGTGGTAGGAATGTATGATTTGGTTGATGAGCCGTAACCGATGTGTTTCGGGAAAAGGGGTATTATCTGCATAGACGTGTGTCGGTTGGAGAGAAGTAACCTAGAATTGCATGTAATCCGATGAGGGGACTCTTGGGTGTGAGTTTGTTGGGATGTCCAAGGTTGGCCTTGTGCCAAGTTGACAAGAGAGTGGTTGTTTCCTGGTAATAGACTCACGTTATTGTGGCAGGGATTTCCGAAAAGTTCCTTCTTTTAAGAAAGTGAGGTTGTATGCGAAAACTTTGATTAGACACGTTTTAAATTCGTGAGACCAGGTGTGGACAAAGCGGACAGTATCCAGTACGGTTGTCCCGGAATGTTACAGATGGGATTTAAGCAAGTATAGTTGATCGGAGAGGTTGCAAGTATATGGTACAAGATGGCACGACATAGCAAAGTTGTGACTCACCAAGGGCGGTTCCGAAGTATGGAGTACGGTTATGTTTTCCATCAGAACGGTTTGGGGCAACCGAGTGGAACTAAGTTGGTTGGATTGAAAAGCATAGGACTTCTGAACCACGAGTTTAGGAAAGGGTCGGTTTGATGCGGAAGACGCCCCCATAGTTTGGAGTGGTGCATTCAGGAGAAACGTAAAGTGGACTACGTTTTTTTTTTATCCGTCGAAATTATGAAAGTTGGATAGATAGTGTACGATCTTGTGGTGCTCGATGAGATTTTGGAAAAATTCATAGTGTGATGCACGTCTCTATTATGGAGAGCAAATGTTGGAAGTTGAGATGATGGTGACTTTGCAAGGAATACAGGCGATAAGGAGTTGACATTCGTCAGTATAAAACGAGTAAGGGCAGTAGCTTACAAGTTGGAGTTACCAGAAGAATTAAAAGGAGTGCACCTAGCGTTCCATGTTTCGAATTTAAAAAGGCGTTTGGCTGAGACAGAGGTGGCAGTACCATGGGAGGATATCAGAATTGGTGAGAGGTTGACCTGCGTAAAGGAACCCGTTGGGATTGCGGACAACAAGATTTGTAAGTTAAGGAACAAGGAGATCAGACTAGTAAAGGTTCAGTGGCGGTATCATGAAGGCCGAGAGGCAACTTGGGAAGTAGAGGCGGACATGAGGTCCAAATACCCTCATCTCTTCGACAATGGAATTCCGGGGACAGAATTCTTTTGAGGGGGGAGTGTTGTAATAACCAAGGTCCTAATTGAAAACATTAAGTCTTTGTGGGAATTTTGGTAAAGTTGAAAGTTCAGGGGCTGAATTGTAATATGTTAAGAAGGTATAAAAACTCTCAAAATTTGGGCTCAAACCCTAGGAGCTAATCATTTTGTGTGTATGGCGGCTTAGAGAGAAAGAGCAGAGAAAGTGAGAAATTTGGTTTCCATTGCAAATTGGAGAAGGAAAACACCATCAATCATCAAATTGGAAGAGGAAGTGGAATTTGAGTCTAATCCTACATCGATTCTAGCAGGTAATCCCTAATTCCAATCTTTATTTTAGATGTTCTGCTGGATTGTTGTTTTGTTCTTGGGGTTTTTGGTTAAAAGTTGGAAATGATGTTCTAAGAGGAGGATTAAGCATCATTTTGGTGTTAAGTAGCAAAGGGTGTAAAGAAAGAATTGAAGTATGCTTATGATGTTGTTTTATCGCGAAAGCGTGTTGTTTAAGGGTATGTTAGCAAGCTTTCATTTCCATTATTGTCACAGACCTCGTCATCCGGAATAGTTCCGGTATGGGAAATCCGAAGTGCTTCCGGTATGGTGCTTCCGGAATGGGTAGAATTCCGGTATTGTGGATCCGGAATCCACTTAGGATCCGGAATGGGAGTTGGCCGATATGGGATTCGGAATCCACTTAGGATCCGGAATGGAAATTGGGCCGGCATGGGATCCGGAATCCACATAGGATCCGGAATGAGTTTGGGTCGGCGGTATTGGATCCGGAATCCCCTAGGATCCGGAATGTGGGTTGGGCCCGGTGTAACACCTCGATTTTTTTATATAAAGTATTACGATTAGTTTATTGAAGAAATGGAGTATAATTATTTGATAGATTAATTTTAGAGTTTATCCCCGAGTAAGCTTCGTTATTTATTTTAATGAAATTATAAGTTAAGGGGTAAGCTTTAATTTTAATTTATAAGTTGCAGGGTTAAAGTTGCCAATAGATGGATGTGTCGGGTTAGCTTGATTAAACTGATGAAATTAAATCCATCCACCGATATAGAAAGTAAGATGAGATATTTGTTTCACTTTTTGGCCCATGTGTGTACTTCTTTCGGCAAAAACAAAGAGAGAAAGAGATAGAGAACAAAACCAAGAAAAAAGAAGAGGAAGAGAAGAGACGGGAGGGAGAAAAGAGAAGAAGAGTTGGAGCATATTGGGAGCCAAGAACAACCATCCGACCAGTGGGTTTAAGAGGGAAAAATCACGATTTAAGGTATACATTATTTCTCATTATAATGTATTTTGTTGGAGTTAGAGTCTTGAATAATTGACGGAACTAGTCATTCTGGTTATACAATTATAGTCAAATTCAAGGGGTAATGGTATTTGAGATATATAGATACATGTATATATATATATATGTATATGTATATGTATATATATAAATGCTAAAGAAATCACGTAAATGGTGTCTTTATGCGGGTATCATATGGGTTTTACCAAGTAAGAATTTAAAACCTTAAACCTTGCTTAAGATGTTAGAGCAGATGAATCTCATGTTGTATTTTAGTTTCTGGTTGTGGAGATCGAAAGGAACGAAAATATGGCTCGACAGAGATAACCCTTGAATCTGGGTTTTCATGTGTGGCGGTTGTTCAAAAAAAAAAGAAATGAAAAGTAGAAAACCATGATGAGGACTAAGCTAGCTATGCATGCAAGGCTATTTGCATGAGGTGTAGGCAAAGCCAAGGAAGGCCACGTTGAATTGTGGACCATTAATATATTATTAATGTGATCATTATTATTTAAATTCCTATTAATGGTTTAGAACATTTAATTATTTAATTAAATGACTTTAATTGTGTAGTTAAGTAAATAGTCCAAGTATGGTGATTTAGGTTTAGTACATAAAAGTTTTAGTAGATCCATTCACATCAAATTTAGTTTATAAATGTTTAACGTATATTAACGTTGGAAACCTAAATTATGTGTTTAGGTGTTCGGCTCTCGTAGGAAATCTACGTAACCCTATCGTTGCTCAACTATTCAACAATTCAGGTGAGTTTATTCTTACCTTACCCTTTTACAATGTATTTAAATTATGGTAAGGTACATTTTATAAAGAGATATTTCCTAAATGGATTTTGATGGACGATTATACGAGGTAAGACTGTTTGTCTTTAAATTAATGATTTTGCTTAATTTCATTAAACGTTATTTGAAAATGATTTATATTAAGCAATAACCTGTATAAGTACAAATAAAGTGTAATGGATCCATCGACACTAGTTTTATATGAACACGTGGAATAGGCGTGGACTAATCGTAATTCTCGTGTGTTTGATAAACGTGGAATAGGCGTGGACTAATCGTAATTCCCGTTTAGGTGAAATGAGGAATAGGCATGTACTAATCGTAATTCTCATTTCACATTGATGAGAAATCGTGGGATATGCGTGGACTAATCGTAATTCCCGATTTCTATAGGAAGGAAAGAGATAGGCATGGCTTAATTGTAATCTCTACTTCCTCTCCAAGAAATAGGCATGGACTAATTGTAAATTCTTGGATATGAGCATTAATCTAGAATCCGTGGAGATTCGTAGTGGGCTCTTGAACGTGATATCATGATTGACTTAGTGTTAGTCATATTCATATTCCCGTTGATTTGATAAATGTGGAATAGACCGGGTGATAACGATAATTCCCATTTAGTGTTTCGATGTGACGAACATGGAATAAACCAGGCCCGTAATGGTAATTCCTGTTGATCAATAACGTTGAATGATTGAATAGGCAAAGTAGAATTGCTATTCATATAGAAATGATTGAATTGGCAAAGTAGAATTGCTATTCATATAGAAATGATTGAATAGGCAAAGTAGAATTGCTATTCCTGTTGAAATGATTGAATATGCAAAGTAGAATTGCTATTCAGATTGAAATGGTTGAATAGGCAAAGTAGAATTGCTATTCATGTTGAAATAATGGAATAGGCAAAGTATAATTGCTATTCTTGTTGAGAAGTGGAATAGGCAAAGTATAATTGTTATTCGTATTGACTGTAGTGAATAGGCAAAGTATAATTGCTAATTCATAATTGAGACGTAAAAACGTGAGATAGACAAAGTATAATTGTTGTTTCCGTTTGCTTTCGGCGGATTAGAAATAGGAAATATATAAGTGTTATTTATGCTCCCATTCCAAGAAGAAGGTATGGTGATTGAATGTAAGTCCTTAAGCTTGATTGATAAACTAGAATCCGTGATGATTCATAGTAGGTTCTCGAATATGATGTTATGACTTTCTGAATGATAGTCATACTCATGGGATCGGATATGCGTCCGTTATTATGAGACGAGTACGAGTATGGTAAGAATAAGGGTAAACCAAGTTTGTTATGCCTTGTCTGCATTAATTTAAAAGTATTATTTTGAAACTGAATGTTCTCACTAGGCGTTAGCCTAATCGTTTCAAATTATATTTTCTTACTAGGTACGAGCTCAGAGAAGTAATGGGATGAGTGGAGAATATGCAGTGGTGACAAGTTTGATGTAAATTTACTTTTGTCACTATTTTACTCGTTAAGAATGTTTATTTTATGGACATTAGTTATGTAAACCCTTTTATTTCAGGTTTAAATTTGCCCTGATTTTTAGGGTGTTACAACCGGATTATTGGGATCCGGTGTGTGCGTGTGTGGGATCCGAAATTGAACTCCGGAAGTCGGGGGATCCGGAAATTTTAGTCGCAATACGGATAGTTCCGGAAGAGTGGAATTGGTTAAGTTCGGTTGTCAAGAAAGGTAGTTAGATAATAGGGAAGTTCAGTATAATAACTTGCCGATTGCGTAATTTTCTCTTACATAGGTTTCGGAAAAGTTTTCAAGTGAAAGTGGGAAGTATTGAGCAAAGGCAACATGTGAGTTTTTCTAAACCAAAATACGTGTTTTACAACGTGTTTTACCCAAGTAAGTAAACGAGTAGAAATACATGCTTTTACTTGTTATGAAAGATTATTTGAGATGTATGCATACATTGTGTTTAGACGTAAATTGGCTAAGTCGGGGGGTGTGGCCCGCCAGTGCTCATACCGGGAGGAGTGGTCCGTTTATGCCATGGGATGAGTGACCCAGTAAGGCAGTGTGAGACTGACACGTTGTCGCTTCCGAGTGACTTCAGTGTGCCATTTACGAGTGTGAGATTTCATGAAAGTTTTATTTAAAGTTGCTTTGAAAGTTATGAACTGTTTTAACTATGTTTTGAGAACTGTTATATTGAGGGAGCTCACTAGACCTCATGGTCTAACACTCGTATTTTCCAAACTAAACCTTTTCAGGTAAGCAGGTAGTAGGAAGCTCCGTTAAAGGAAGAGAGCAGGTTAGAGTGCGGACGCTTCTAGAGTTAGAGCTTTGCTTTACTTATAGACTTTATGTTAGTCTCAGTTGTGAATAGGTTGTTTCCGCCAACCTAAGTATCGAAGACAGATGTAATGATATTTTGAGACCGGATTTTGGGATGTTTTCATGATTATTATGAATGATATGCTTATTTTGGTTTGGGTCGTTACATACCCGCAAGACTAATTTGAGTAACAATCGAGCCAAAAGCTCCAGAAATCAGTTGACCATTTGTTAAAAGTCATAAAATGTAATAAAACGTAATTAACTCATGTTTATACAAATACATGCTCCAAATACATGAATAATTCAAAGCACAATTTTAAATTGGAACAAACCATTTTTTCCAAAGGAACTAACACCATCTACGCTATCAAAACGCCTCATAATACAATTTATGCATTTTCTTCAAAACATACGCTAAAAGTGCATTTTACCAAACGGCTTTCATTTATAAGGTAAATAATCAAAACACACTTACTTTTATGATTTATTTATCAAAGTACCCAAAACCCCAAATATGGGTGTTTCACAAGATTTATAAAATCAAACACCTAAAATAAGCAAAACTCATCAAATATTCCAACATATGATAATTATCAACTAAACACATAAACACTTCAAAATGAACATTTTTGACATGTACAAAATTTTCACAAAACAACTTGAACTCAACTTGCTAAATTTAAGCTAAATCTAGATTTTACTCCAATTTTGATTTCTTAACCAAATTTGAACTCATTTCCACAAATAGCCATTTCCTCAAAATGTTTTCACCTTTTAACAAAACTAACTTATTTCCACATTTAGCCAAAATTTGAAAGTTTATGCAAAAAATTTGGGAAATTAATTAAAATACCCAAAGTTTGACTTTGACTTACCAAAATACCAATTTTTTTTAACTTTTGCCAAAATACCCATTTTTCCCGCGATATGTCCCGCGATCGCGGGATAGGGGGTTTTCTGAAAATGTTGATCCCGCCATTCGCGGGATGAGTCCCGCGGCACACACACAATTGTGATTTATAATTGAATTTTACACTTTCAACCCCTATACTTATTTACTTACTTTACTTTATACCTTTTACTTTCTTAATTTTAATTTTACACATTTATCATATTAACACATATAATCGTATTATTAACTAAAATACGTTAAAAATTCGTTTTAATTTTAACAAGTTACACCATAGTACTCGTCTCTTCGATACCTTCGAAATGAGCCCAATATTGAATATTTTTGGATTTATTTATTTTATTATATATCATATATATTACATAAAAATATTTTTAATAATTACAATTCATACCCTTATAATTAATTATTTAATTTATGGTACATCTCTTATTTTTTCAATTTTGTTTTACACTCCTATCGCATTAACATAATAATTATATATTAACTAATTCATTAAATCGTCAAATTATTTGGATTATATGTATATATATATATCGAACTCCTTAACATATTTTAACGTAATTATGTATGTTAATGTGACATGTTAAAACGAATAATTTAAAACGATTTAATCAATTAGTTAATATATGATTATTATGTTAATGCGATAAGAGTGTAAAACGAAAATTGAAAAAGTAAGAAATGTACCATAAATTAAATAATTACCTATAAGGGTATGAATTGTAAATATTAAAAATATTTTTATGTAGTATATATGATATATAATAAAATAAATAAATCCAAAAATATTCAATATTGGGCTCATTTCGAAGGTATCGAAAAGACGAGTACAATGATGTAACTTGTTAAAATTAAAACGTATTTTTTTAACGTATTTTAGTTAATAAACGATTATATGTGTTAATATGATGAAAGTGTAAAATTAAAATTAAGAAACTAAAAGGTATAAAGTAAAATAAGTAAATAAGTATAGGGGTTGAAAGTGTAAAATTCAATTATAAATCACAATTATGTGCGTGCCGCGGTACTCATCCCGCGAATGGCGGGATCAAAATTTTCAGAAAACCCCCTATCCCGCGATCGCGGGACATATTGCGGGAAAAATGGGTAATTTGGCAAAAGTTGAAAAAAATAGGTATTTTGTTAAGTTAAAGTCAAACTTTGGGTATTTTAATTAAATTTCAGAAAATTTTCATATAAACTTTTTTGCGTAATTTTTTTTCAAAAATTATAATTAATTTTTAAAATTTCTGAAATATTATAAAAATTTAAAGAAAAAAGTCCGCAAAAAAAAATCTGCATAAAGTTCTTTTTAACTAATAAATGTTGAAATTTTAAATTTTAAATAAATTCTATATGTAATTTAAAACAATTTATATATGCAAAGTTTATATTGTTTTAAATTTTAAGTGTAAAAATTAATTTTTAAATTTAAAGTATTTATAAATTTAAAAAATATTTTTAAAGTAAAATTAAAATTTATCTGTCGTCAACAAAGTTTACGGTTGTTTTTAAAAATAAAAGTTAATTTTCAAATTTAAAATACATTTAAAAAATAATCGTATACTTAAAATTTTATTTTCTACAAATGGTGAATTGCACTGGTGGTTCATGTGGTTTGCTCAACTTTTGGATTTTATACTTAAAACAACTATTTTTATTGATGGACATTAAGGTCCCATAAATTAATACCATCAGTTAACAACCATTAAAATAGACAAAAAAATTAGTTATCAGATGTGAATAATTTTTTCAAATAAATAAGTGAACAATTTTTATAAATAAATATATGAATTAAAATATTTTTTAAATAAATAAGTCATGTAATAACCTAAATCCTTAATTTTAATGTTTTGGGAGTTTAGGGACAAATTTTGTGAAACTCTCATTCTGCAGGGACTAGAGTGCAATTAAGGGCTAATGAGGGTAAAACCCTCGTTACCCTTCCCATTTGTTCAAAACACGTATTGGAGGCTAGAGAGGGTTTTGGAGAGAATTAGTGTGTGTTTGTGTGTGTTCTTGAGAGAATTGATGAAGGAAGCTGAGTGGGTGGAATTTCTCTTATTCATCTTAAAGGTAATCATCTCGATCCTTTGCCTTCTATACTCCAAGTGTGGGATTATGGTTGTAGATGTTAAGGGTTTTCATTCTCTGGTTATTATTGGATTAAAATTCTTTGGAGCAAGTGTTTTATTGGTGTGTTGATTAGTTTCATTGAGTTTTGGGCAAAAAATACCATTGATGGTGTTTACCTTCAATGTTCTCCACTTTAGCAATGTGTGTGTGTGTGTGTGCGTGTGCGTGTGTGCGTGAGAGAGAGAGAGTTGAAAGGTGTGATTTATTTCAAAATATTTTATAACTCATGTGAATGTTAAACTATTGATGTGATGTTGTTTATTGAGGGTGCGTTTGGTAGGCAGAACAGAACAGAACAGACAGGAACAATGGCTCTTGTCCCATGTTTGGCATGACTTAAGGTGGAACAGACAAGAACTAAATTGAACAAATGTGGAACACGCGTGTTCCACCATAACCCCCTAGAACAAGATGGAACTGAATAATTTTTGACCAAAATACCCTTTTCTAAAACCTAATTTCATCTGATACTCTCTCATTCGCTTCTACCCACGCCTCCTTCTACCCATGCCTCTACCAAACGATCGATTTCCAGATCGATTCTTCCAGCCATAACGACTCTTCTGGCCATAACGACTCTTCCAGGTAACGATTCTTCTAGATCGATTTCTCTTTCAAAAATCAATTTCTTTTCGGGTAGTCGACATCTTTGAGAAATCGACCTCACAAAGTCGATTTCTTTCTTTCTAGAAGTCGACATTACTTTCTTTGGTTGCTTATGCTTTTCTTTCTCTGAAAATCGATTTGTTTCTTTGAAATCAACATCACAAATCGATCGATTTTGTGCATTTTAATATGAGAAATCGACGATTTGATGCTTATTTGTTGCTGTGTGTTGCTTATTTGATGCTGAAATATCGATTTGTTGCTGTTTGATGCTTTTTTGATGCTGAAAATATCATTTTGTTGATGTTTGATGCTGAAAATAACATTTTGTTGCTGTTTTATGTTGTTTTGATGCTGAAAATATCATTTTGTTGCTGTTTTGATGCTGAAAATATGCCTATGGGGGAAGAGATGTTTGAATCCATTGACGTTGTTGAATCAAGTAATGAGTGGACTCAATGGAGAGATGAAATAGCCCAAGAAATGTTTCAATCATGGATGTCAACTAGATAGTTATTTATTATGTACTTCTTTGTATTATTTGTAATGTATGCTTTTTTATTATTGTTGACTTTTAAACGTTATCGGAATGTATGTTTTTTTTATAATCGTTGACTTTTAAAACGCTATCGGAATGTATGGTTGTTTATTATTGTTGCATTTTCTATTGTTTGGATTTTTATTTCAGAATTGAAAAGATGGCGGACAGACGAAATTGGAGTATCGCAGAAGAAGATTTGTTGATTAGCATCCTACAAGAGATCGTAGCTTCGGGTGGTAGGGGTGATAATGGGAGTTTTTGGACCGGCATACATGAGCAAATTGTGGTAAAAATGCGTGAAAAAATACTGGACCTCACTATAACATCCAAACATGTTCAAAACAAGATGAAGCGGCTCAAAGACAAATATTCAGCCACTTATGACATGTTAAATACAAGCGGCTTCGGTTGGGATGATGCGCGTCAATGCGTAACGGTGGATGCGCAAGTGTTAGAGGAATACTTAAAGGTAATGTTTATATTTTGTATATAATTAGTTGGTACTTACTTTCATATGTATATGCTTATATATATATAAATATATATTTATTTATGCATATTTTTTTGTTTTCATAGATACATCCAAGCAAGAACTATATCGCCAACAAACCGTTTCCCCAATATGAGCGACTGAAAACGGTATTTGGAAGAGATTGAGCAACGGGATCATTGGCGGAATCTGCCGCCGATGCAATAGAACACATCAATCTAGAGAGCGAAGTCGGGGCCGAGACTGAAGAATTTACCGTGCCTTTGTCCAATCCTTCTAATGCCGCTTCCACGTCACCCATTCCACATGAAGGAGAAGCATCATCAAGAAAAAGAAAAAGAAAGTCCAATGTCGCTGAAGATGTAATTAAGATGATTGAAAAAGGGTTGAACATGGTATCGGAGGAAATGAGTAAATTGGTATCGGTTGTAGGTACTCCGGGTTTGGGAACTATGCCCGCGGAGTTAAAGAAGATAGGTTTTGATGCTAGCCAATGTGTGGCTATTGGTATGTATTTTGCAGACAACCCGATTCAACTACGCCTTTGGAATGACATGGATGATGAGTTCAAGCCAACATTCGTGACAACCGTTCTTCAAAAATTAGGCATGTGATTGGTGTGAGTTGGTAAAATTTGAACTTTTGTGTTTAGGTCTTTTGCTAGACAATGGTAAACATTGAACTTTTGTGTTTTAGTCTTTCGGTACGCAATGGTAAACATTGAACATTTGTTATTAGGTCTTTTGCTATATAATTGAAAACATTGTTTACTTTGCTATATAATTGTAAACATTGTTATTAGGTCTTTTGCTATATAATTGTTTGATGGTAAAAAGTTGTTTATGTTGTTTGATTTATAAATTTGAGTTTTTGAATGTTTAAATATTGTTTGTCAATTTTCATTTATATTGATTATTTCGTAAAAAAAACACTAAACAGCTCACTGGAGGTAAATTGGTCATTTTGTCAGTCCTGTTCTGTTCTGTCCAGTTTAGTTATGTTCTACCAAACGCTCTGGACAGTTGTTCTGTTCTGTCTTGTCCTGTCCTGCAACCAAACGCACCCTGAGGGAACTCACTAGACCTTTGGTCTAACGATCGTTTTTATAAAACTAAAAATCATTTTTAGGCAAACAGATTAGTGAAGGGAAAGGGGTAGATGTGAGATCGAAGTCATGAGGATAGATAGTAGTATAGTAGTCTTTGTTTAGACTTTCCTCTTTTTTCATCTTTAAAATTCTCACTGGTATGATTTGTTGATATTTGGGGTCGTTTTACATTTATTTATGTTATACTTGGTTTATGAGTTTGGATTGTTACATGTAAATAAATATTTTTTTCATAAAAAATGTGTTCTAACAAAAATATTTTAAGTGTGGTTATAAAAATAACTATATGTGAATATTTTTTTCAAATAAATATATTAACAATTTTGGTAAAGAATATGTGAATACAAATATTTTGAAATAAATCTGTTGATAAATAAATTTTTTAAATATTATTTTAATGATAATGTTTTAGTGCATTACACTTTTGGTCCCAATAGTTTGCCCAAATATGATTTGCTCTTTTTAACGGTTACTAACAGATAGTATTAACTTGAGGGATCTTGATTGTTATGAAACTGAAAAATGATGAACCATTAATACAGATGATTTGTTTTAGAGACCAACTCCAAAATTTAAGCGAACCATAAGGATTAAGGACCACCAATATAATTCACTCTTTTTAAAATAAAATTAAAAGTTATCGACAAAATTAATTTTAAAAAGTTTAAAACATACATTTAAAAAATAAATATAGTTTATATTTTCTGGAAATAATTAGAAAAACGTTATAAAGTTTACACTGCATATAGTTTTTTTTTAATAATTAATTTTAATTGTTTTAAGTAAAAACAAAAACAAAATTTAGCAGCAAATATGTATGTGTAAACTTTCTACGTGAATTTTGGCTATAAAATGAATACATTTTCAAGAAGAGATTTTTAGTCTTGATTAATGAAGAAAAGTAGGCAAAAACATGTTCATAGACACATGAAGTCAAATCGAAGCTACATTACTACTAATATTGTTACTGATTTTATAATATTAATTCTTATTCACTGTAATTTTGTTGATCTAATCGATATTTATAAATACTAGAAGTCTACTCGCGCAATGCAGCGCGATATATCTCGATTTTAATGTTCTAATTTATTTTAATGTGTGGTTTTGAGAAAACGGTCATGTTTTTTTATAAATTTGTTTAAAGAATGACGCTATTTAAGGAGTTCATGATTTGAGAATTTGAAAATGGTTAGAGGTAAAGATTAATTAATAAGAGTCCACGATTTAAGAATTTGAAGGTTGTTAGAGATAAGTATTAATCAAGTAATTAGCATTAAAAGTGGTACATAAAGCTTCATTAGTTGTTTTTAAGAGATCTTAAGTAATTAGCATTAAATAGCGGTACATGAATTTTTAGGATTGTTTTTAAGAGTTTTTCATAAATACTTTATAATATAGTATAGATATAGATAGGGTCATCTGATAAATCTTACATAGAAGATTATAATATAAACAAGTTCACAATTATTGCATTTCAATATTGTGATCAAATCTCTATTTTGAAAGACATGCATAAGAATGTCATAAACTCTAAATCATACTTACATTACATTTTTGGGTTTAAGTCAACATTTTTTTTAAAGGTCTTAACAATTTTATTAAAGTATAAAAGAACAAGAGAGATAATAACAATATTGAAATGCAATAAAGAAAAGTAAGAAGACAGTAGCAAGCCAAATCTCGGCTTCAAATGAGTTGGGAAGTAGAGATACGTCGACGGGGTTGGAGGAGTTTGGGGGAATGCTGGGAATGGAATGGCCAGGGGCAGAATCGAAAGGTGGGAAGGGTGATGAAGCGGAACAACCGAGTCTAGACATCAGCGGTAAGAATCGATGCACCAATAACTCATGTCAATAATTTCGATGAATATCAGAGGTTTGGGGTCGGGAAAAAAAAGGGCGTGGGTAAGACAAACTTGCAGACAGGAGAATCCAAGGGCTATAGGCATCCAAGAAACAAAAATGGGAAAACTCTCTTTATCACAGATTGTGAATTTGTGGGGAGCGGATGGAGTAGATTTCGCACAGGTTGAGGCATTGGGGAATTCGGGGGGTCTGGTAACGATGTGGGACAAAAATAGCTTTGCCGGAGAATATGTGATAGAAGATAAGGCGTTTCTTGCGGTAGTCGGGAAATGGGTAGGGATAGACGGTTTAGTGGGTTTGGTAAACGTTTACGGCCCAAGGGAAGTAAAGGAACGTCGGGAAGCTTGGTCAAACTTGGAACAATTGGTAAGGAAGGAAGAAGTAAAATGGTGTTTGTTCGGGGATTTCAATGAAGTCCGGGGGGAAGAAGAGAGAGCTAACACGGTAATAAATGCTAGGGGGTCCAAGGATTTCAATGATTTTATCGATAGGTCCAATCTTATGGAGATTCCCATGTCAGGGAAAAAATACACTAGGATAAGCGATGATGGCCTAAAACTAAGCAAGCTTGATCGGTTTCTGGTCACTAACGAGTTTGGGACAGCTTGGAAAAATCTGGGGGTGAAAGCATTAGATCGAAAGTGGTCTGATCATAGTCCGATAATGTTGTTCGAAGATAAAGCGGACTATGGACCGAAGCCTTTTAAATATTTCGAAATATGGGAGAAGGAAGAGGGATTCGAGGAGGTGGTGAAGGCATCGTGGAACATGGAGATACAGTCCTCTCGTCCGGACTGTATCCTAAGGGATAGACTGAAAAGCGTAAAAGGAGCACTAAAGGAGTGGGCTAAGACTAAGTTCGGAAACATGCACAGCGATCGGGGACAAGCTAAGGAGGAGATGTCCAAGATGGAAAGAGAGGCCGAATTACATGGGTGGGGAGAGGCAGAAAGATCGTGCTGGGTGAAGGCCAGGCAAAAGTGGTTAGACTTAGAAGAAAAGAAGATGGGAATGGAGAAACAAAAGGCAAAGTCAAGATGGCTGAAGGAGGGGGACGACAATTCAAAATTGTTTCACGTCACAATTAAATACAGGGAGAGGAAAAACGTGATCAGAGGGATGGAAATAAAGGGAGTATGGACGGATGATCCGGATAAGGTCAAGGATCATGTGTTTGAATATTTTCAAAATAAATTCTCCTTTGAAATTCAAAAGCGGCCTCGACTTCGAAAACAGATGTATTCGACCCTATCCGAGGAGGAAGCAAAATGGATGGAACGGCCATTCAGTGAAGACGAGATCTTGAACGCGGTGAAAGGATGCGGATCTGTAAAATCCCCAGGACCGGATGGTTTCTCATTCGGGTTTTTGAAGAAATTCTGGGAATTGGTTAAGGGAGACATGATAACAGCAATTAGATGGTTCTGGGCGACAGGTAATATTACCCGGGGCTGTAATTCATCGTTTCTAGCATTAATTCCCAAAATCGACTCTCCGGTAAGCCTTGGAGACTTTCGGCCTATTAGTTTGCTAGGGGTATTTTATAAAACGATAGCAAAACTATTGGCAGAAAGAATGAAATGTGTGGTAGGTAAACTGGTTAGCAATACCCAAAGTGCATTTATAAAGGGTAGGCACATCTTGGATGGGATTATGATCGCGAACGAGGTAACGGATTACATTAGGAAACGGAAGAAAGCGGGTTTAATATTTAAGGTCGATTTTGAGAAAGCATATGATAGCATTGAATGGGACTTTCTGATAGACAGTTTAGAAAACATGGGTTTTGGAAATAAATGGAATAACTGGATCAGGGCGTGCCTTCATTCCGTTACGCTGTCAGTACTGGTTAATGGTTCCCCGACCAAAGAATTCCCGATGGGGAGAGGTTTGAGACAGGGGGATCCCCTAGCCCCGTTCCTCTTTATAATAGTAGCGGAAAGCCTACATCTTTTAATGCAGGAAGCAGTTGATAAAGGGCTGTTTGAAGGTATGATAACGCCACTTTATGGCGTTATTTTCGGTCCTCAATCCAATGAGATTGGCTTGTGTACTAGCAAAAATGCGAGATTTTACGCTTTATTTAGTGAAATGTGCAGGTTATTTAAAAGGCAGTAATCATCGAGAAAAGAAGCTAAAAAGAGCCCAAAAAGAGCCAAAACGAAGCCCAACGGAAGTCCGAGATCCAAGCCCAAGACCGGCGCCCGAATCTGCGAACCAGAAGCTGACCCACCAGCTCAGAAAAGCGCGCGACTTGCCACGCGACTTGCAAGTTGCGCAGCAAGTCGCCTAACCCTCTGTTCCAGCCAATAAGTTTGGCGTTTTTCCAATTTTTAGGGCATTCTTCGCGCAGCACACACACGACGACCGGGAGCGACTTGGGGCGATTTTCAGAGGTTTTTCGGAGCTTTTGGAGCCACGATAGAGGATCGATTGGAGCCACGTTCATCACATAAAGTAGATACGAGCACACGAGAAGGGAGTCACCATTACATTCATTGTTTCCACATTCATCATGTTTACATGCACACGTTTTTCCATCCTTTTTCTTTGTGTTTGAATCCACCACCAACATGAACTAAATTCTAGATGTTGGGGGTTGGAATGAATGTGGTTTATAGCATATGAACAGATGATTTGAACTTTTACCAGTTTTCCTTAATTAATGAAGCATGTGATTTCGTTTTTAATGCTTTTGTGAGTTTAGCTAGCTTCCAATTGTTGTGTTGTTTTCAATTAAGTTCGAGAGAATTAATTGTTAACTAGAACTAGAAATTGCATGCCTAAGGTGAGAAAGGTGATAGAGATATACCGAGTAAGCCTTAGTCCCATTACAATCTTGCGCTTAATGTGTTTTGAATTACATAGGTTGAGATCGAGAGATATAACTTGTGTTTTCAAGATAAAACTCGTGGTTGCTTGAGAAAGAACCATGCCTTTACAATAAAACCAGTTGTCGCTTGAGAAAGAACAACGGTGATCTAAATATTGGGTATTCATTAAAGGGAATAACTGGTAATTGTTTAGAGTAAGATGTTTATATGTGAGAACCATAGGATTTCCAACCCTCAACTGTTTTCTCTGTCAAAGTTTCTTAAGTTGTTTACTGATCCGTGTTTGATTTAGTTTATTTGCATTTACTTAGTTTATAAACCAACCACTCCAATTTCGATAGTTTAGTTAATAGAGTTTATAGTAATTGTGATACTCAGTTCCTAGTTCCTGTGGATTCGATACTCGTACTTCCGTACGTATTACTTGATTTTGACACCGTACACTTGCGGTTAGATTTAGGGGGGTGATACCCGCCTATCAAGTTTTTGGCGCCGTTGCCGGGGAACTAGTTGCAACTGATAGCACTACCATCTATAAGCGCTATTACATTGAACATTTTTCTTTTATTATTTTATTTCATCACTTTCAAATTCTGGATTGCTAATTTTGCTGATTCTTCTTTTCAGGTACTAATTGGTTTATGCCAAGGAAAACCCGAGGTAAGAACATCGAACCACTCGATCCGGAGATTGAAAGAACCGCCCATCGAATACGCAAAGAGACCAAAGCTAAAAGACAACTGAAGATGGGTGACGAAGCACATCCCGAGAGACGTCCTATGCGGTCGTTTGCCGACCCAAACGTGGCAGCTGCACGAATAGGAGTCCAAGCACCCACCACTGCGGCGAATCACTTCGAGATCAAGCCGAGTACCATCGTGATGGTACAACAGAATCAGTTCGGGGGAGCACCAACTGAAGATCCCCATGCACATCTTCGTGCATTTGAACGGATCTGCAACACGTTCAAGATTAATGGGATGGAGGAGAACGCGATCAAGCTAAGACTCTTCAGTTTCTCCCTAAAGGGTAGAGCTGAAATTTGGATAGAGGGCCTACCGTCAGATCTTATCACTACATGGGCAGACCTAAAAGCTGCATTCCTCCAGAAATTCTTCCTACCGGGAAGAACCGCTCAACTGATGGCCGACATTACCCACTTCGCGCAATGGGACCAAGAGACTCTATATGAGGTGTGGGAAAGGTATAAAGACATGTTGAAGAAGTGCCCTCATCATGGGTTGCAAGGTTGGGTCATCATCCAGACATTCTTTAGTGGACTCCACCCGCAGTTCAAAAACGATATCACTGCTGCATCGGGTGGAGCACTAATGGATAAATCTTATGAAGAAGCATGCGAGCTGATCGATAATCTGGCTGAGCACGGTTTTTCTACTCCAAGATCAGCCGTAAGAAGAGTCGCGAGTGTTCAAGAAAATGATGAGCTGAAAGAACTAAAAGCTCAACTAGCTTTTATCACGAACCATCTGAAAGGAGGCAGTCCTCAAGAACCTGAACAAGTGCAGTTTGTGCAAAACCGGAACAACCAGCTTAGGAATGATCCTTTTTCGAATACCTATAATGAGGGGTGGAAGAAGCACCCGAACTTCTCTTGGAGTCAACCCGGTCAACAACCACAAGGTAATTCTTCTCACTTTTCTAATTCTTCTAATGCTTACAATGTTTACCGTCCTCCAGGTTTCAACCAAAGGAATTTCAATGAGGGACCATCTATGGAGAAGAAACCAGGGCGGGAAGATATGATGATGAAGTTTATGACCAAGATGGACAGCACGATTGGGGAGTTAGCAAGCACGGTCAACACGGTCAAGGCGGCAACTGATCAGAACACCGCATCCATCAAGATTCTCGAGAGACAAGTGGGGCAAATTTCGAAAGCCCTACAAAACCGAGCACCCGGGAAATTTCCAAGTCAAACCGAAAAGACAAACCGGGAAGAATGTAATGCCATCTATCTGAGAAGTGGCAAGGAGCTGAGTGGAGACACAACACGAGAGCCTGCATCAAAGTAAACCAATCCTAAAGAGCAAGAGGTTGAGGTTGTAGATACGGATGAGTTGGAAGCTGAAGAAGAGGTGGTACTTGAAAAGAACTCAAAGAGTGAGAAGAAGCAAGAGCAACCACCGGTCAAACCGGAAATTCCAAGAGTGCCTTATCCGAACAGACTTAGAAAAAATAAGGATGATGTTAATTTTTCGAAATTTCTTGATGTATTTAAAAAGTTACATATTAACATCCCTTTTGCAGATGCGTTGGCACAAATGCCGACATACCTCAAGTTCATGAAAGAGATCCAATCCAAGAAAAGGGCAATCGAGCACCAGTCCACCATTACACTTACTGAAGTGTGTAGTGCCATCATTCAGAATAAGCTTCCCCCGAAGCTTAAAGATCCAGGGAGTTTTTCGATCCCTATTCAAATTGGGAATCTTTCTTTTGATAAAGTTTTGTGTGATTTAGGAGCTAGTATTAATCTAATGCCCTTATCTGTTTTCAGGAAACTCGGCTTGGGAGAAGTGAAGCCGACATACATGACACTCAAGCTCGCAGATCGATCAATAAGGTACCAGTATGGAGTGGTAGAGGACGTGCTCATCAAAGTTAGAAATTTCTATTTTCCGGTGGACTTCGTGGTGATCGACATAGATGAAGATGAAGAAGTTTCGCTGATACTGGGAAGATCCTTTCTGGCCACAAGCAGAGCACTGATCGACATGGAGGAAGGAGAGATGACCCTGAGAGTCGGTGGTGAGAAAGCGGTATTCAAGATGTTCGAGAGTGGAAAGCATAGAGACGGAGCGGGTCAAGGAGAGCCATATGTGAAAGAATCCGCGAAGAACCGCAAGTGTGGGCGATTCGAGTCCGCGGATACCGAGCCAAGTTGAGATCCACATAGTCGTGCCACGACTTTAACTACGGCGCTGGGTGGGAGGTAACCCACCAAGGTTTGCATTTCTTTTAATTTGTTTTTTTTGAGTGTTTTTATTTACAAAAAAAATCGAAAAATAAATTTTGAACAGAGACATACGCGGTTTTGCCCGCGGTTTACAAGCCGCGTGGCAAACCGCGCAGCTCTCTGTGGGTTTTCCCCTTTTTGCTTCGTGTGTTCGTTTCTTTGTTTTCTTTCGCCGTTTGCTTTGTTTTCTTTTGCTCCCAGTTTCTCTCTACTATCCCGCTCAAATCTTTCAAGAGAATCTCCTTCGTCCGGGCAAACAGGTATGTTCTAAATCTTTATGTTAACGAGTGATGTATGATGTTGTGGTCGTTATTAGTTATACGAGATGCAACAAACCTAAGTTTCACTTAGGTTTGGGGTGCCTCATCTTTTAACATCTACACACTCATTCTTTTAATCATGTGCAAACCTCGGTTTCACCGAGGTTTGGGGTTGGCTTTTGTTTTGACAAACCTAGGCCACGGCCTAGGTTTGGGGTGGCCATGTTTTTGAAAATGCTAGAATAGCTCTTTGTTGCTTCATGTTATACTATGCCTTGCCTGTCTAGTACCTGTAATAACCAAACAACGATACTTGTTTTAAGTATCGCCTACGCCGACACTTGCACATTGGGGACAATGTGTGGGTAAGGTTTGGGGTTGCCCAATCGGGCCCACGTTCATGCACGTAGATTTCCCGCACCTCTGCATGCTTAGATCGCATTAGCTAAATTTTTTGTTTTGAATGATTGAGACCAACTATTGTGGGAAGAATCTTGTGATAGTGACGTGACCATTAGGGAAGGACTGGGAAAGGACATAACTAGGGACATTAGTGGAGACCACCCATTAGTGAGATTTGAGCCTAAAAGACGTTTTTTTTTCATTTCGAGGGATTCATACACGAAAATCGTATACACTTTTTCGAGTTCCTTGTCGTGAATATAGAATGATCTCGCTATATTATTGCATTGAGTAGCAAAGACAACCATCGGGATATGGGGAAAGGGTATAGTAGACCAAATCGTGTGGACCTTAAGATGTAATTCCAGGCAATGTGTGTTTTGTTTTAACCTGTGTTTAGCTATCGTACCTTTTTACCCATTTGTGTGTATCCATAACCCTTTTTGTAGCCAAACACTCACCTTGTTCATTTCTAAACCCACCTTTAAACCCGAACCGAAAGCCTTAGCCAACCTTATCCGAAAGTGTGTCAATCGAAGCAGTACAGGCCAGTTATGAAAATAGATAGAAAAGAGGGTCAATGCAGCCCCAATTTGAATAAAGAGGACCAATGAAGTTCCAACTAAAAAAAATAAAAAAAATAAAAATAAAAAAAACTAAAAATAAAAATAGTTAAATAGTTTCTGCAGCAGCTAAAAAAGAGAGTCAAAGGGACTCCAATAGTAGAAAAGAGGGCCAAGTGAAAAAATCGAAACCAGAAAAGTTCAGAACTGTTAATGATTGACACGCCGAGGATTTTTGTTCCTTTTTACCCTTCGTTTCTTAGCTATAACTCTAACCCCATTACAACCCTTGTGAATACCTGGATGATCTTTTGGAAAATGTGATTACGATATACGACCACCTTTACTGATATTCCATGTCTTGCTACTTGATTCCCTTCTAAGATCGACTTATTGAACATTTGTGCGTCTTTCTTTAAAGTTGTCATGTGATTTTTGAGTATTCTTGTACATAAATTCCTTAGACATGACAACATGTGCGACAACCTAGGTTCGAGCGAAATGAGAGTATCCCGTGAGGTAGGGTTGAGGCGAAATGTTTTCCCTAGTATGTTTGGACCTAGTACAACCTTAATGTAATCGGAACAGTCACGAGTTCAGCTCACAATGGAAGGCCATAGATTAATCAGAATAAGGATGAGGCGAGAGTGAGATAAGCATTCACGGGTATAGGAAATCACCAGTGCATCACGTGGTACCAATTGGGAGTTGTGCAGTTATTATTATTACACTGATATATGCTTTTATTCTATTTTATCGCTAATTTGCTTGGGGACAAGCAACGCTCGGTTTGGGGTTGTTGATAACGCCACTTTATGGTGTTATTTTCGGTCCTCAATCCAATGAGATTGGCTTGTGTTCTAGCAAAAAGGCGAGATTTTACGCTTTATTTAGTGAAATGTGCAGGTTATTTAAAAGGCAGTAATCATCGAGAAAAGAAGCTAAAAAGAGCCCAAAAAGAGCCAAAACGAAGCCCAACGGAAGCCCGAGATCCAAGCCCAAGACCCGCGCCCGAATCCGCGAACCAGAAGCTGACCCACCAGCTCAGAAAAACGCGCGACTTGCCACGCGACTTGCAAGGCGCGCAACAAGTCTCCTAACCCTCTGTTCCAGCCAATAAGTTTGGCGTTTTTCCAATTTTTAGGGCATTCTTCGCGCAGCACACACACGACGACCGGGAGCGACTTGGGGGCGATTTTCAGAGGTTTTTCGGAGCTTTTGGAGCCACGATAGAGGATTGATTGGAGCCATGTTCATCACATAAAGTAGATACGAGCACACGAGAAGGGAGTCACCATTACATTCATCGTTTCCACATTCATCATGTTTACATGCACGCGTTTTTCCATCCTTTTTCTTTGTGTTTGAATCCACCACCAACATGAACTAAATTCTAGATGTTGGGGGTTGGAATGAATGTGGTTTATAGCATATGAACAGATGATTTGAACTTTTATCAGTTTTCCTTAATTAATGAAGCATGTGATTTCGTTTTTAATGCTTTTGTGAGTTTAGCTAGCTTCCAATTGTTGTGTTGTTTTCAATTAAGTTCGAGAGAATTAATTGTTAACTAGAACTAGAAATTGCATGCCTAAGGTGAGAAAGGTGATAGAGATATACCGAGTAAGCCTTAGTCCCATTACAATCTTGCGCTTAATGTGTTTTGAATTACATAGGTTGAGATCGAGAGATATAACTTGTGTTTTCAAGATAAAACTCGTAGTTGCTTGAGAAAGAACCATGCTTTTACAATAAAACCCGTTGTCGCTTGAGAAAGAACAACGGTGATCTAAAGATTGGGTATTCATTAAAGGGAATAACTGGTAATTGTTTAGAGTAAGATGTTTATATGTGAGAACCATAGGATTTCCAACCCTCAACTGTTTTCTCTATCAAAGTTTCTTAAGTTGTTTACTGATCCGTGTTTGATTTAGTTTATTTGCATTTACTTAGTTTATAAACCAACCACTCAAAATATTGATAGTTCAGTTAATAGCAATTGTAGTCATTGTGATACTTAGTTCCTAGTTCATGTGGATTCGATACTCGTACTTTCGTACGTATTACTTGATTTCGACACCGTACACTTGCGGTTAGATTTAGGGGGGTGTGATACCCGCCTATCAAGGTATCAAGATAGGCTCGAATGGATTCTCGATCTCGCACCTTCAATACGCAGACGACGCGGTATTCTTTGGGAAATGGGGGTTGTCGAACCTTAAAAACCTCCTTAAAATATTAAATTGCTTCCAACAACTATCGGGATTAAAGATTAACGCCAGGAAGAGCAAAATATACGGAGTAGGAGTATTGGAGGAGGAGGTTCGAATCTGGGCGCGTAGCTTGGGATGCGGTTTCGGAAAAATCCCGTTCGTATATCTTGGGTTACCTGTGGGGTCCTCGATGAAGAGAATCGACCATTGGAAAGAGATACAAGGAAAGATAAAAAACGGTTAAACTCGTGGAAGACAAGACTGGTGTCTTTTGGTGGTCGGCTCACCTTGGCGAAGACGGTACTGGGAAGTTTACCATTATATTACTTATCTTTGTTTCGAGGACCGAGCGGAGTGATAAAAAATCTAGAGAGAGAGCGTAGTAAATTTTTTTTGGGGGGTGGGAGGGGGGGACAAGAGAGTGAGGAGAGAGGAAAGGCTTGGATAAGTTGGTCAAAAACGGTTAAACCTTTTGAACTCGAAGGTTTGGACATCGGGAGCCTTTGATCGATAAACTGGAGTCTATTAGGAAAGTGGTGGTGGCGGTTTTGGGTGGATGACAAAGCACTTTGGAATCAAACCATTCGGCACTTATATGGTGAAAATGGTGGATTAATTGGAAACTCACATAACTCTTATTATGCAGGAAATGTATGGTCGAATATAATACAAATAGGGACGGTAATGGACAGCTCGGGCATCAACTTTACGGGATCGTTTGGAAAGAAACTCGGAAATGGAGAAAGCATAAAACTGTGGAAAGATAGGTGGATAGGAACTCGCACGCTACAAGAGGAGTTCCCGAGACTTTTCAGCCTTGAAACCGACTGTAACGCAACAGTGGCAGCGCAAGGTGAATGGGTGGCAGGAAGGTGGCAATGGAAATGGGCTTGGCGAAGAGCCCCGTGGGGTAGAGAAAATGGTGAACTTGATCTACTATTAAACCAATTAGAGGGGGTGCAAGTGGATGTCGATAAAAGAGACAAGGTGGAATGGAACCTAGACGATACAAAGGAATACACGGTGAAAAGGATGCGATCGATCATCGAATACGCTGAAGGTGGAGAAACCGGGAATGCAGCGAAAACATTGTGGTCAAAGGTAATCCCCAAGAAGATAAGCTTGTTCATTTGGAGGTTACGTCAAGGCCGATTACCGTCGCGGGAGGTGCTGGACAACATGGGAGTGGACTTGGATACCTCACTTTGTCCGAGGTGTGAAGAATCGATTGAGTCTTTGGATCATGCATTGGTGAGGTGTCCGAAAGTTAAGGAGATTTGGAAGGCAGCGGGAAGATGGTGGCAAAAGGATATCGACTCGATAGAAACGATAAACGAACTTCTCCAAGAGGAAAGCCAAAATGCAGACGCGACCTACGTATCGAACACGTGGATTGCGGTAAAATGGATTTTCCTATATCTCATTTGGGCGAATAGGAATAATATAGTGTTCAAAGCAACAAAAGAATGCATCTCAGAACTCTTTTTCGTATCTCAAAGGAAATCGTTCGAATGGATCAGCAGCAGAAACACTAAGAAGAAGTGGGATTGGGCGGGATGGCTTATGAATCCGTCGATCCTGTAGAGGCGTGGTAGAACATAGAGTCGGCCCAAGGGTGTAAAGTGGTTGGTTGCGGGAGAGAGGTTTGTATCTCACAAACAACCGGGACCTTCACACGTCAGCTCGTTCCATAGTACCGGTGTCGTAATGTTCTTTGTTTTGGTCTTTCTTGTTGTACGAATATGGTTTTTGTGGAATAAAAGTCTTGCTTGCCGTTCAAAAAAAAATAACAGAACATTTCTACAAGGTGCAAAAACATAATAGAAATGGAACAACGCCTAAACACAATCTAACGAGCTGAAAAAGAGGTAACAAAAAAACTAAACAAAAGACTAAGCCATAACGAGAGACCAACTAATTTTCAAAGCAACCGAGAGGCCTACAACACCAATCTATCTAGGAAATACTAAAGTTAATAATACAATTACTAAAGTTCAAGACAAAAGTTTTTATTTAGCAAATGTTGCAAGTTTGCAGTATTACAGAAATACGTTTGATGTCAATGATGGAATGAAGCAGGTGAAGGAACAACCCCTTTCGGTTCTTTTAGTTAATACCAGTGTTTAGAAGTTAAAATGTACAAAGTTTTCAATCCTTTTATTTTCTATGTCATCGTAACGTAATATTTAACCGGTTGTTGATCAAAATAAATATAAACTAAAATAATTTAAAAGTTTATTTCTTAAGTTAAGAGAAAAACGTTCCCTCCATCCGATCCAAAATAATGTCCACAAAGAAAAATGTATAGAGTTTTGGAAATGTATAATTATTACGTTTTTTAATTAACAAAAAACAATTTTACCCCTAATCATATACAACAGGTTCTTTAAAAGTTCTCTAAAATGAAGAATGAAAAATAAAAATCTTTATAAAAATTACATTTATCTTCAAAGGATTCTTCATTTTATAGATTACACATTAATTATATTATTAAAATATTTTATATATTCAATAAAATATTATTTCTCTTCTAAACATTTAAATTCTAGGTTTTTCATTGGTGAGATACAATGAAAAATGACCTCTCTCTCTCTCTCTCTCTTGATAATAATTTTTAAAGATATCTCCAAATTTAGATAAATTACATTATCTACTAGATTATAAGCTAGCTTTTTTAGGTACATTTTTTGATGGCCATAAGTTAGCTTTTTGAAACGCTACTTGAAGTAGCTTTTGAGTAGTTTTTTATTAATATTTCAATATTACTCTCATTAATATTAATTATTATAAATAAATATTAATTTAATTAAATTATTATTAATTAATTAATATTAACTGAAATTTATTAAATTAAATTATAATTATACATTGATGTTAATTTTAATTATTTAGAATTATTATTAGGGAAATTAATTAAAATACCCAAAGTTTGACCAACTGTTACCAAAATACCCAAAAAAAAATTCATTTTGCAAAAATACCCAAAATACCCGCGATGGATCCCGCGATCGCAGGCTAGGGCTGACGTGGCACGTATTTTGGCCCCAAATGCCCCGCGAAGCCCCTCAACTTTGGCCGCGGTGCACTTTTGGTCCCAGCCCGCGATGGGCCAAAATTTACAGTTTTGGTCCCTGAAAATTTACACTTCTGGTCCCTGAAAATTTACACTTTCAGCCCCTGTACTTAGACGAATCTTGCATGCTTTTACTGTTTTTTTCCACAATTATTGTACTTTGAAGACGGATTTGTGGTTGAAATTCATTTGCATGTTTGAGATTTCATCCATAAATATCAGTAGTATGCAATTCACAATTCACACTTCCTCTTGCTTTCTTTCTTGATTTCTCTCTTGCTTTCTTTCTTTGAATTGATTTCTCTCTTCTCTCATTTCATCCACAAATGGCATCGTCATCAAACCCTAAGTCTACTCCTGAAAAAATGCCACCTCAAATCGAGGTCGCCATAGCAAAAAAGAAAAGGAGATAGATGAACTAACAGAAGAGTGGAAAAAAATGATGGACAGGAAGGCAGTCCATTTGAGAAAGATCGAAGAGGAAGACAGGGAGATCAAAAGGATGAAAGGGGATATAAAAGCTCGGGAGGCTCGTGTTCGTCGAGAACAAGAAGCAATTCACCATATTCTGCAAGACTTCGCAATTATTCAAGCGAAGGTAAACGAGAAGCAAGCTTGGATTGATGAAACTAAATCAATTTTTAAGTAGGTGGTGGTTATATTTTTTTTTGTTTTGTATTTTTTTACTGTGTTGTTATTTGTATTTTTTTACTGTGTTGTTGTTTTGTATTTTTTGTTGTTGTTAATTTCTCTGAAAAGTAGTTTTTAAGCCGCTGAACCACGGTTAGGTTGGATACATCATGCAAGGTCAAGTCAGAGGTTACCTCATTCGTGGGCCTACTCCTCTTGTAGAATATATGACAACCCTCAACTCATTTGCTAAAGTGTGTGCGGGTTGTGGTACACAATGGCCATACGTGGTTGCAAAAGCAGAAGCCGTTGAAGAAGGGTCGGAAAGATTGAAGATGAAGAGCTTGTTGGATGGAATACAAACTAGCTGTGTTATCAATGTTCATTTAGAAGCATATGTATGTGTGTGTATATATATAATATGAAATGGGGTTTTGACAAGTTGGTATCACTGGACTCATTTAAGAATTGTGAAAATGGGTATTTGACGAATGATGATTCATGTGTGTTTGGAGCTGAAGTGTTTTAAACACACATGAATCATCATTCGCCAAATACCCATTTTCACAATTCTTAAATGAGTCCAGTGATACCAACTTGTCAAAACCCCATTTATAAACAATTCTACCTTCTCCTATTGCCATTCACGATATCTATAAACACATTCAAATAATAATAATTTAAAACGATTTAATGAATTAGTTAATATATGATTATTATGTTATGCGATAGGAGTGTAAAACAAAATTGAAAAAAAATATGAGATGTACCATAAATTAAATAATTAACTATAATGGTGTAATTTGTTAAAATTAAAACGTATCTAATCTGAATATATAAACAGACATGTGTACTCAGAGTTAACATTCACTGCCATGGATGCAAGAACAAGGTCAAGAAAATACTAAGAAAAATTGAAGGTCTCCTATTTTCTTTATGTGTGTAAATATATAATACGAATATATATATATCATTTACAAACTAGCTGTGTTATCAATGTTCATTTAGAATCATATGTATGTGTGTATATATATCATTTACAAATCAGTGTTTAGATCAACAGTATCATAAGGGTTTGTTCCATATGGTTCAAGCTGTGACGGGCCCGGGGTGTGACTGACAGAATGTCTCCTTGGCACGGTTGAAGGGGCGGGATTTGGACACTCTCCACGAGTGTGTCCTACGCATTGGCACCGAGTACATCTTCGTTGTATCGAACTTTCACCACGTGATGGACGTCGGTCGTTCTTTCTCGGTCTCCCGGCCCTGTTCTTATCCATTAAAGGTGGATAGCATGGTGGAAGCGGGTCGGGTGGATACACCCATGCTGCAGGGGGTCCAGCTGGGTTTATTACCTCCACGTATGTTTTCCGGTAATATTCGGACGTGAAGAAAGGTACAGCCAAGTCGCTGCAATCTGTACGACCCATATATGTTGCTGCAGCGATGGCATGGCCGCACGGTAACCCAGATTTATCCCATTCGCGACACGAACAAAGGTGGTCTTCCATATTCACAATCGCGTGAATATAGTCATCATGCACCTCGTACTTCCCATACCCGATTGCTCTTACCGGCCATGTCGCCGCACGACGCGCCCTGTACTGAACGATATTCTCCGCCGTTGGTGCGAGTGCATTTTGTATCTTAGCTCCTTTTAGGCGTCGAATTTGGTACCACTCTTGTTGAAAGGCCCGAAAGTAGTCCATAAGATTAACAATCAGACATCTACGCGCAAAACGGGAGAGTGCATTCACAGACTCTGCACTATTCGAGGTCAGAATGTCATACCGTTGTCCAGGAAAATGGGCCGCGGACCACCTCTCCGGTCCAGCATCGTCAAAGACTTTGGCTGCTTCCTTGACACTGTATCGTAGCATATTCATGTACTTGTTAAACTCCCGATCCGTATATGCTCTACATGCCGCCCAATAGACATCCTTGTAGGTGGTAATACGTTTGTCCTTGGATTTGGCGTTCATCTCCAAATGTCGACAGCATATGGCGTGAGGGGCGTTTGGGTACATGGTAGAGATTGCGGCGCTTATGGAAGGAGCACTGTCAGACATAAACACCAACCCTTGCGGGTCTCCGATAGCTTGTCTCAACATGGACAGAAACCAAGTCCAGTCGTCCCCGGTTTCCGACTTGCCTACGCCGAAAGCTACTGGAACGATAGAGTTATCCCCGTCCATGGCAACCGCCAGGAACATCATACCCAAGTAACGGCCCTTTAAATGGGTTGCGTCTATTATCAGGACACGACGTAGATTTTCCAGAAATGTGCGGATCTGCAAAAACATAGGTTAAAATGTTATAGTTTATAATGTGTAAACATATGACGTGTTAAAATACGTACCGCGGGTCCAAGGGCCACGAAGCACATCTCAAACCGTCCACGTGAATCGGTCCGTAGCTGCGTGACAGTACCAGGGTTCTGCATCTGCAAATTATATAAATATGTCGGGAGTCGTTCATACGACTCCTCGAACGTGCCTCTCACCATAAACAGTGCATGGCAGCGCGCACGCCACGCTTGGTGGTAATCAATCGTGACGCCGAACTGCCGGTGAACGTCATGGACGATGTCCTTTGGACGCAATGACCTGCTAACATCAAGAAATTTGTTTTTCAGGATCGCACCCAAAGTCTTTTTGCCGGCTTGTTTGTGGTGGGGATTAAGTTGCGTCCTCGTACAATTGTGTACGTCGTGCAACTTTCTAATCATTATCGCCCCTCCTTTGGGACCCGTGTGAATCGCGTACAACCTCCACTCACACTTTTCTCTAGCACATTCAACTACGTATTTGATTTTGTCAGATGCCCGCACGCGACTTTGGAAACCCTCTTCCAAGAACTTGAGTCTGATCTGACTTGCTAAGAGATCCTTCGAATCGAATATCTGACCTGCTGTTAAACTTTCGCTACGAATATAAGGTGTAGGTTCGTAGCTTTGTGTCTGGGTATGGGAGTCTGGAAGAATAGGGGGCATATCAAAAAAGTCATTTATCTGACTACATGATTTTCTACTAGGGGTATATTCTTCGTGATCATCATTATCGGTGTCTGATCTGTCTATTTCAGAATTACCCGTTCTGAAAACGTGGGTTTCGTCATCAGCAACTCCAGCAGTACGCCATTCGTGTGGTTGTGGTGATGGTGGTGGTGGTGGTGGTTGTTGTTGTTGAGAATCAGGCTGCTCTATTTGGAGGTCTTCGTCGTCGTCACCCTCCTCGTCACCGTCGTCGTCACCGTCAGATACGCCGGGATACACAAAGAGTAATGGGGTCTTTCTGAATCGACTGCAAGGTGCAGAAAAGTAGAGATATTCCCATCGTTGGATAAATCCACAAATGACCCATCGCCATTTTTAAACACTAACTTGCAAATATCAGAAGAGTTGATTCCACATTTTTGCATGGCGTATGCAACAAACTTCTGATAAGTATAGTTTACTGACACTTTTACACCATGCTTAGATTTATAAGCAAGATTCCACTCATTGTTATCTTGCACACATTCACCATCAAAACAGAAATATAGCTTAGCTTTTGCAACAGATGAACTCATTTTTTCAGTAGTATCTCAAATACAAAATATTGCAGAAAGAAATATTGCAACAATGAAATCGTTGTGTGAGAATTATGGCTTGAATTTTACGTCTATTTATGAATGAAACAACCAACATATCAGAAAACCAATCTCTCATTTCATCCACAAACTGATATTCCAAAAACATTGATTTAACATTGATTGAAACATGCAATTGAATTTCAACCACAAATCGGTCTTTAAATTGCAATAATTGTGGAAAAAAACAGTAAAAGCATCAAGATTCGTCTAAGTATAGGGGCTGAAAGTGTAAATTTTCAGGGACCAAAAGTTGAAAATTTCAGGGACCAAAACTGTAAATTTTGGCCCATCGCAGGCCATCGCGGGCAGGGACCAAAAGTGCACCGCGGCCAAAGTTTAGGGGCTTCGCGTGGTATTTGTGCCCAAAATACGTGCCACGTCAGCGTATCCCGCGATCGCGGGACCCCATCGCGGGTATTTTGGGTATTTTTACAAAATTGAAAAAATTTAGGGTATTTTGGTAACAGTTGGTTTGACTTTGGGTATTTTAATTAATTTCCCTTATTATTAATCATATAAATTATTTTTATATATCTTTTAACATCAATAAATATATTTTAATTATCAATTACTATTTGCTTTTTAATTATTATTTGATTATTTTTTTCATATTATATGCAACGATTATTTAAAATAATAAGTCAATATATATTTTTTCTAAAACTTGTTTTAACAAATTCAAAATTTATAGTATATATGTAATAATAAATTTTAAATTCTTTTAATTAACATGTTATATTATTCAATTTTTCTTTACATTATTGGTTGTATTAATTAACATATTATATTTTTATAAATTTGTTTTAATTATATAATTAAATATTGTAATTGATATTTTTTAGGATGTCCTAATTGATCATTTTACATGTTTATAAGCTAGTTTTGTCAAACGTGACTTATTCATCGCTAGCTTATCAGCTACCAGCTAGCTTATCAGCTACCAGCTAGCTTATCAGCTAGTTTGCCAAACTTAGCCTATAATGTAAAAATTGCTTAAAATCTTATTTTCTCGATCTTAAAGAAGCTATTGAAGATTCTTTGAAAAAAATGTTCTTCACTCTATAATTAATGATAGAATAAAAAAAGTAAAGTTTTATTTTTAAGATAAATATTTACGTTTTTTGATAATATTAATATTTGTTAGAAAAAAACAATTATTAAAGTAAAATTTCAATGATGTAAATTGTAAAAGGAGAAATGTGTGGTGGTGGCTTTTGGAGGTTGTCCATGTGCATCCATGTGTGATTAATTGTTCATTGGTAAGGTTTTTCAGCAAAACCTACCTAACCATCATTATTATTATTATTATTATTATTATTATTATTATTATTATTAGTTAATTTAGATTCACTGGCTTTCATAATTACTCATTTACATTATCAGCTGCGGCGGCCATCGGCTGTCTACGTCGTACCGAATTGGCTCTCTGATTTAAGACGAGGCATCTTTAAATTAATTATTAAAAAAATAACACTAAAAAGTTATAGATTCATTCATTCCACATTAAAAATAGAGAATTTAAATAAAATACCCAAAATTTGACTTTAACTTACCAAAATATTTTTTTTCTAAACAATTTGTGCAAAAATACCCAAAAATCCCGCGATATGTCCCACGATTGCGGGATAGGGGGTTTTCTGAAAATTGTTGATCCCGCCATCGCAGGATGAGACACACAATTGTCATTTCTAATTCAATGTTACACTTTCAACCCCTATACTTATTTACTTGCTTTACTTTATACATTTTACTTTCCTAATTTTAATTTTACACCTTCATCATATTAACACATATAATCGTATTATTAAAAAATACGTTAAAAAATACGTTTTAATTTTAACAAGTTACACTATTGTACTCGTCTCTTCGATACCTTCGAAATGAGCCCAATATTAAATATTTTTGGATTTATTTATTTTATTATATATCATATATACTATATAAAAATATTTTTAATATTTACAATTCATACACGTATAGTTAATTATTTAATTTATGATACATCTCTTATGTTTTCAATTTTGTTTTACACTCCTATCGCATTAACATAATAATCATATATTAACTAATTCATTAAATTGTCGATGGTCCAAGTGTAAGTATTAAAAATTGGCGGAGGCTTTGTGATGGACAGACATCGATCCTTTTGTGCATACTCTGTAACTGCAAATACTTCAGCTCCAAACACACATGAATCATCATTCGCCAAATACCCATTTTCACAATTCTTAAATGAGTCCAGTGATACCAACTTGTCAAAACCACATTTCATCTTCATCTCGTGAAACATTGTCCTATTGCCATTCACGATATCTATAAACACATACAAATAATAATAATTTAAAACGATTTAATCAATTAGTTAATATATGATTATTATGTTAATGCGATAAGAGTGTAAAACGAAAATTGAAAAAGTAAGCAATGTACCATAAATTAAATAATTAACTATAATGTTATGAATTGTAAATATTAAAAATATTTTTATATAGTATATATGATATATAATAAAATAATTAAATCAAAAAATATTCAATATTAGGCTCATTTCGAAGGTATCGAAGAGACGATTACAATGGTGTAACTTGTTAAAATTAAAACGTATTTTTTAACGTATTTTAGTTAATAAACGGTTATATGTGTTAATATGATGAATATGTAAAATTAAAATTAGGAAAATAAAAGGTATAAAATAAAGTAAGTAAATAGTTATAGAGGTTGAAAGTGTAAATTTCAAATCAAAAGTCACCAAATTGAATGCATCGCTGGACACTCTCCGCGATCGCGGATGATTAAATTTTCAAAATTGACCCTATCCCGCGATCGCGGACACTATCGCGGAAAAAATGGGTATTTTGGTAAAATTGTTTAGAAAATGGGTATTTTGGTAAAATTGTTTAGAAAATGGGTATTTTGGTAAGTTAAAGTCAAACTTTAGGTATTTTAATTAAATTCCCTTAAAAATATATCAACTTCAATCATCTATTAACAAAAAACAGTAAAGTTATGTTTGGCAAACTAAATAAGCAAGTTGATAATTGATAAACTAGTTAATAGCTGATAATCTAGTTGATGAAAAGTTATGTAAAATAACTAAAAATACATCTTGAAAAAATAATCAATTACAATATTTAATAATATAATTAAACAGATTTATATTAATATAATATGTTAATTACTACAAACAGGTAGTAAATAATATAACATGTTAATTAAAAAAATTAAATTTATTATAATATATATTATAATTTTTGAATTTGTTAAAACAAATTTTATAAAAAATCTACATTAACTTATAATTTTAAATAACCGTTACATATAATATAAAAAAAAATCAAATAATTATTAAAGAAATAATAATAATAGATAACTAAAATATATTAATTAATATTAAAAAATTGATATGATTATCAATAATTCTAAATAACTAAACATTATTATGAATGAATAATTAAAATTTAATTTATATTTTCAGTTAATATTAATTAATTATTAATAATTAGATTTTAATAATTAGATTTTAATAATTAATATTTACTTATAGTTAATGGTTAACAAATAATAATCAATATTAATGAGGACATAATTGAAATAATTACAAAAATCTCCTTATAAGCAACACTTGTTCCCCATTAGCCACGTCTACTATCATTGCATCAGCAAAGATACTAATTAGGGTAATGAATTGCTTACAAAATGAACTCGACACAAAAGAGCGATTTGCACCTGAATCAAATAATACACGAGCAGGCAAGGAGTTTACTATAAACGTACCCGATACCATATTGACGGTCTCCCTTGCCTCCTCGGCGGTCATCTGGAATGCTTGACTCGGCGCTTTCGGTGGGTTCTCTTTCTTCGCCGTCGTTCCAAAAGAATTTCCGCGGCCACCGCCCACAAGCTTCGGGCATTCCCCTCTTCAGATGACCTGGTTCTTGGCATTCAAAACAAATCGGCCTCCGAATGGGGCAATCTCGGACTGCATGGTTCTTCTTCTCACACTTGACACACTTGGTGGGACCCGAGTGAGGTTTTGGGTTGCATGGACCATAGTGCTTGCTTTTGCACTTGCAGCACAATCTTGATTCACGACGGGAGTCTCTAAACCTTCCTCCCATACGACCTAGATGACGAACCGGCCCCGATGGCCCTTCCCATTTCCTCTTCTCAACAATTTGCCCCATTTGCTCCTTACCTTAGGCAATGTCATCCTCCATGAATAATGTCGTCACCTTGGCGTTCCTTACCGCCGTCTTCATCTCGGTCGGTAATCCCACGTGGTATGCTTTGATCTACATCTTCTCATCGAGATCCAGATGCTCCACCAAACTCAACTTCTCCAAAAACTGTTTTGAGTAATAGGAGACAGGCATGTTTCCTTTCTTCAGATTCCTGAACTCCACTTCAATCTTTTCCAGGGCTCCCACACTGCAGTACTTGTCCAAAATCTTTTTCTTGAAAGTTGGCCACGAGAGTTTGGCCAATACCTCCAGAGTAAGGGCGAACCGAGTGAGATTCCACCAAGTCAGAGCCTTACTCTAAGTAAGTGAGATGCAAATTTGACCCTTTGAGAGTCATCGCACTCGCTACTTCGAATGCCGTCTCCATTTCCCTGATCCAATACATACAATTGACAGGGACGGAGTCCCTGCAAATTTCGGCGGTTTGCATCCTTGAAAAGTTTTGTAAGAGCATCATCTCTCTCCTCTTGTCCTTGACCACCACATGTTCTTCGGTACCGACAACATTCACTATACTCCCGACCCATTCATGGCATTTTACGCCACCGTCTCGGGTCGACGGTTGCTAGCATCCCGATCCTCCAATAGTTTCTGGAAGAACTCTTGTTGCTGAGCCATGGTCGAGTTCATGGCCTGCATCATACTATCCTTTATCCGCGTTTCAAGAGTTACTTCCTCCATGATTGGGTTGGAGGAGGCAATGTTTCTTTAAGGGACGTGTTCAACTCCCCCGCCTAAGATAGTGGGTATCGGAGGATCCATAACTGTTTCGGCCACATTAGGTTGGTAGACAATAGACTCGTCTTCCACATTACCATATCATGGATTTGGTATTCTGCTTCGGGTATTAACCATATTAGTCACACACACGAGAAAGAGATTGGGGAACAGACTAAATGAGCTAAACTCAAAGGTACGTACTACTATGTTTATACTTTATCATAACAATAGCAATTCAAGCACGCTTACATACCAACACATTCATAATAGCATTAACTAAGTGAAATTATGAACATGTTATACACAAGAATTCTCGTTACCGTCATTACAATTTTCAATCAACGCAACTCCGTAAGTCCTAACACTTTCCCCACCTATGACTTTTACCTGATGTTGTGTAACACCCTCAAAATTGGAATGAGCAACTAAGCAAAGAATTCGATAAAATAATCAAAAAAGAATAAAATTCCTTATACAAACCATTCTTGGAAATACCTCATTATACAAAACATAACAACTACAATAATTCAATATCCTAAGTCCTACACCAAGACTACAAAAGTCGGGTGTTACTTAACTCAAGCCAAAGTTGCTAATCCCAAAATGCGGAAGACTTCACCAAGTCACTTACTTTTAGAGCACACAACTAGCTCTCCACTCTTCACAGTGTCGCTAGAACTATTCCCAACCGGAACCTGTTGCACATGCCGACAAATAAAAAGGGTTAGGCTAACGCCTAGTGAGTGAGATTGCGAGTGCGGACGGACAAAAATTAGAGTTTTTAAACCCCACTTGCGATTATTTTAAAACCCTAGTTAAAAAAATCGGCCCCCCTCCTCCCCACACGCCGCCCCTTTCGTTTTGTGTCCACGTGAAGTCAAAGCGAGTGAGAGACACGATCGTTTATCGCAATGGCCGACGAGGTAGGTTTTTTTCTAACCAAAATCACCGTTTTTGCTCCTTTCATAGCCTAAAAAAACATTTTAGAAGCAGGTCCGCACCCACTCAGGCCCTATTGCGAGTGCGAATGCGCAACCGCTAGGGTTTTTGTGAATTTCTTGTTTTTGGTGCGGTTTTGTTTCATTTTTGTTAATGTAATTTTGTTTTGAAGTTTGTAATTTATTAATGTATGTATAAGTATTGTGTTGTTGTACTATGTATTGTGTTCTTGAAATACAATGTTTTGGTTCCCATTAGTTTTTTGTACTATGTATTATGTTCTTGAAATTTAATTTTTTTTTATGATTATGTTATTTAGTAATTATTGTACTATGTATTTTTTTGTAAAAATAGCAATGGTTTACATGTGTTATAAATTTACAGATTTGGTCCCTAGAGTTTGAAAATGACGGTTTAGGTCCCTAAACTTTGAAAATTGACACTTTAGGTCCCAATAATTGTATTTTCTGCCAACTTTGTAAGCAACTAGCACATTGAGGTGGCGTTTGTTTTTTAAGAGGTGCTGAAGTCTGAAATCTGATTTCACTTCTGATTTTTAAGTGGTGGTGCTGAAGTCTGAAATTTGAATCAACAAGACTGTTTGTTTTTTGTAAACTGACAAACGTTTGAATATGTATAATTGTCTATTTTGTCCCTCAAAATGTTATCGTTTCAAACTTTGAAGGTATATTATCATTCCAAAATCTCAAATCTAATACTCTTGAAAGCAAAACAAAAACATTCCTAAAATAAGTGGTTAGGCTACCACTTTTTCCTAAAGATGATATTAAGTGATTAGTGGGTCTGAAAATTTTGAAAAAACTAACAATCTGAATTGAGAAAATGTCTGACCGAATAAGTGATAAGTGGTAATTAAGAGCTGATATTCCAAAAACAAACAAGGCCTGAGTTTGTTTGCTTCTGTTTCGTTAGAAATTGATAGGCGGGTTTACGCCCCCTACTCTAACCGCAAGTGTACAGGTCGAATCAAGTAATATGTACTTGGAAGTACGGGTATCGAACCAAGGGAACTAGGAACTGAGTATCACAATGACTATAATCACTATTAACTGAACGATCCGATTTGATGAATTGTTGATAAACGATTAATAACTAAAGTAAATAAATAAGCTTAAGAGTAAAAGCAACGAACAAATTTGGATTTTTCGGGATAAAAGTAGTTGAGGATTGGAATCCCAATGGTTTCACAAAGAACACTCTACTTATGATAATTATCAGACTAAACCAATCAATGATTACATAATCACGTAATTAACTGTTATTCTCTCTCGAGCAACAACACAGTTATTTCTAGAAAATGCAGGTTTTATCTCTCGATCTCAACCTAGGAATTCAGAAATTCTTTAAGAACAAGATTGTAAAAGCAAGTACTAAGGTTTACTTGGTATATCTCTATCCAATTTCTCACCTTAGGCATACAAATTCAAGCCAAGTTATGGAATCGTTCTTTCGAATCGGATTCCTAACAATTAAATCAATTTGCAAGGTGATCAAACTCACAAAAGCATTAAAACCAAATTCATATGCTTCATTGATTAGAAAAACTGATAAAAATCACAAGGTTTCGTGTTCATATGCTTACAAACCAAAGTTCATCCAACCCCCAACAATCTAAAGATTTGTTCATGTTGGGGGTGTTAAAACACAAATCTAAAAGGAAGAAAAGTAGAGTAGACATGGTCTCTTGAACAAGAAATCGATGTATGAACAAACTTCCTTTTTGTTGAATCACAATACCCACGAACAAGGAATTGATCTTCGTTAATCTGACGTTCCCCGATGATTTGGTAGCGTTAATCGGCGTTAAAATCTATGGAAAATTGCCCTAAGTTGCCCCAAAATCGTCCCTTGCCTCTCTCTAGTCGATATGGTAAAGTATGTTCCAAACCCTAGGTCAAAAAGGCTTAAAAACGTATCAGCACGTCGTCGGTACTTACACCGAGAGTTAAGTACCGACAGAAGTCTCGGTAAGCACTGTTTTGTAAAACTCAGGATGTCGATAGTTGCACCGAGACTTAAGTACCGACACAAGTACCGGTAGTCACTGTTTTGCAACAATTAAGATTTCCCATTTTCGTGCCGGCCCAACTTGACAAGTCTCGGTGGCACCTTTTTGAGTTTCTTTAACGCATCTCTTCGGGCTTTGACCCACGAATTGACTCGTACCTCCTCCACTTGCCATTAACTCGTCGGGTACTTCATTCTCATCTATAATAACTTTCTTTCGCACCGAATTCTTCGTTTATTCTCGAAACATGGATTCCTGAAAAACTCATGAATAAACCGTGAAATACGCTTCGTTTGTTTGGAATTCAAGCAATTTAATCTGTTAGGTCTCATGTTAGTGGAATAGAAGTAGAGGGACTTATATTGCCATTTCTTGTAAATATCCTTTCTAGGATATAAATAGATAGCTTAAACCTAGATTATGTTTTAATGACCTAATTACTATTCGATTACCTTTTGTACGTACGGCTACAGTTTTACATCTTTTTGATAATCAATCGAAGTGAGATTTATGACGTTACTACTGATTTGTGTTGATTCTTATTATTGCACTTGTTAATCTGGGATCCACAATTGGTATCAGAGCAGAAATACGACTGATTCAAAGGTAAATTTTCAATTTCTGGTCATTCATACTCTAGTCGACTGTTCATTGATAAAGGTATTTTTTTTGCTTTGATTCAAGTGTTAAAACTTGAAATTAAGGCTTGGAAATTTATCTTTATTGTGTTTCAATAGTCATATCCAAGTTTCGTTGAGTTTAATCGAGTTAAAGTTAATCAATTTTGAGATTTTTGGTTTCTGGGTTTTATACACGATGTTCTTTACAAAATCTCAATTTTTGCTTCAAAAGTGGTTGATTAATCAATTTGGTCACTTGTTTTTGCTTTCCCTACTTGCTTGTTTTGTTTCTAAAGTGTTTGCAGAAAGTTTCCAAGCCAAAAAGGTGCTAAGTCAATCTCCAGGTACGTTTTCTTCTTGAGTTTCGGTTCTTGTTTAATACCGGATCATATTCAATCCGGATCTAAATCCGGTCCCGGACTCCTAACACCGGTTCCTTGTACCGGATCTTGCATATACCGGATCACAAGTCCGGTTCCGGTCTCATAACCCGGTTTCGGTTCCTACATTGAGTTCCGGTATCACATCCGGTTCCGGAATCCATCTCGGATCCGGTTCCCTTTTTGGTTCCGACTTCTGTCCATTCCGGTTCCCACACCCGGTCCCGGAATCTTGCACTCCGGATCTACTATTCCGGATCCACTCTGCACTTATTTTTTTTAATCAGCTTCTGTTTGGTTCTATATTTTTGTGTTCCTTTCTATTTATTCCTGATCATTTATTGCGTTAGGTTACCACTCCCTTAGGATTTCGCGTTAGTTTTGCGTTAGATTGTGCGTTAGATCACTCTTTTACCTTTGAATCATCCTATTCGTCTTACGATCACACACAAGTGCTCACAATGAATGCTCAAGACGCGTTAGCTATTGGATCTGAACTCAAACCTCCGATCCTGTACCGAGGGGAGTACAATGTCTGGAAAGATCGCTTCATGTGCTTCATCGAGACCAAGCCTCTCTATGAAGAGATTCTACGATCGTTGACCGAAGGACCGATCGCTCCACCCATGATGGAGATTCAGGCGCAAGAAGGCAGACCTCCAGCTCAAAGGGTGGCCAAACCATACGACAAGCTGACTGTCGAGGAAAAGAGGAAAGTCGATGGGGACAAGCTGGCGAAGACTTATCTTGTATACAGTCTTCCTAACAACATCTACTGTAGCATCGACAGTCATAAGGATACAACGAAAGGTATGTGGGATCAGCTCGCAAAGATCATGCAAGGCAATCGTGAGGGTAATCAGCTGAAGATAACCAACCGCCTCACTCAATATGAAGCCTTTAAAGCCAAACGAGGGGAATCACTCACTGAAACCTACGAACGTTTCTACACACTCCTCAACGACCTGCACAAGAACAACATCTTCAAGACGAACCTCGAGTGCAACATCAAGTTCCTCAACAACCTTCAATCTGAATGGAAGAGATTCGTACTCCACATTCATCACAACCGTTCTTTAGAAAGTGTTCCGCTGCACGAGCTCTACGAGATGTTGCTTCAAGACAAAGATGATGTACGTGAACTAATGGGAGATCGGAAGTAGAACGAAAATACAAAGGAAGACCCCTTAGCTCTCATGTCTCACAAGAAGGACAAGCAAGTCCAACGCAGTTCGTATAGAGATGAAGCTCAGAGTGAGTCTGAGCATGCGGACACAGAACCGGATAGTGATTTCGATCCAGAGCTAGACAGTATAAAGAAAGCCGTTGCCTTACTATCCCGGGAGTACGTTAGAAAGAAGTTCTTCAAGAAACCATCCAACAACAACCAACGTTACTCCACCAATACAAAGCGTCGGGATTATAGAGACAAGTACGAAGGCAAGCACAAGTCTGATGAAGGAAGAAAGAAGAACGATGAAGGAAGGAAATCTGAACGAAAGTCTGACTACCGAGCTGATGATGAACCGGTGAAATGCTACAACTGCGGAAAGCGAGGTCATTTCGCCAAAGACTGCCGGAAACCTGTAGTACGCAATGTTGAGTACTATAAGAACAAAATGCTGTTGTCAAGGCAGAAAGAAGCTGGTAAAACACTGCTGGTGGAAGATGATCATTGGCTCGCACTGACTGAAGACGACGACGACGACGACGAGGAAGCTCACATGTGCTATACTGGCTCAACCCGGAAGAATCCGAATCTGAAGATGACTCTTCCGAAAAGAAGAAGGACAGAAGCGAATGCCAGGTATGTAGTTCTTCTAATGCTGACTTAATTAATCAGATGCAAGTCGTGGTTCGTATCTTAGATACTTTTAAACTTAAGGTCAAAACCAAAGATGCCCAAATCTCTAAGCTAGAAGCCGAAGCTAAAATTAAGTATGATACCATAGGCAAACTAGCTATTGAAAAGGCTAAGGATAAATGTGTGATAGAAAAATATCAAACTGAATGCTCAGTCATTTCAAAACGAGCTGAATCCCTAGAGACTCAAATATCTGAATTCACACAAAAGTTAGAAAAGTCTCAAGAGGAGTATTCTAAGAGCGTTGTTATTCAAGAGAAAGTTCAAAAAGAAAATGAGTTGTTGACCACTAAGCTTAAGGATCTTGAATCCAAACTTTACAAACTTGGTCAATCGGAACAAACCATCCACTTGAACAAACCGAAGGAATTTAAGTATTACAACTAACAATGGGGACTCGAATATGATAATCCGTGTTACCTAAAGAAAATCTTATCTAAGGTTCCCACCCTTGACGAATTTAATTTGATGGGCCTAGATAAGAAATACCCTGAGTACAAGATCAAGTGGACTAAGCCATCTCCGGAGGATGAGGAGAAAGAGGATCTTAAACAAAAAACAGGTATTCCTCTACCAAAAATAGAGGCAAAACCTAAAACTGGTAATTCTAATTCTGAAGATAACACAAAATCGGAAGATGAGCCGCCTAGGAAGAATATAAACATACAAGTTCCTTTCGTGTACGAAACGCTAAATGCGTCTTATTTAAAAAAGTAAAACCCCTTACCTCTCAAACGATTACTTCGACATCTGTTCTCTTGCTAAAACTGTGGAAACTCTGATTCCCGTTACGGCAACACCAGATGTAGATTCTAACGACAAATCAGAGCTCAAACGTTATGTTCCACCTCTGATTTTGGAAAACATCATTTTCAAACTCGAAGAATCGATTTTGAGGGATAAGATCATTTTTGAAACCGAAAGAACTGTACTTTTATCCACTATTGATAAGCTCAAAAAGAACAAAACTTAGTCATTATCTGAAACCGACAGAGCGAGTTATAGAACCGAGATTGCTAAGTTGACTTCTCAACTGTCCGCTTTGGCGGCATAAGCGTTAACGAGTAAAATGGCTAAGGAAAGTCCAGTGGATACTCCGATGAAGCTTGTCACTCCTGAAACCATCTCGGTTGACTCTTCTCCTATTTGTTTGGATAGTTCCTCGTGTAAAGCTTTTCTAGGAGTGTCTAATGACACAAATGATATGAATTTGAGCTTCAAAGATAAAGGTAAGGCGATTCAACCCGATTCTGTTCAAAAGAATCTTTTTCCAGTCTTTGACAATCCCTTTGCGGATAACTCCTCGTCCGACTCTGATGGCGAAACCCCACTTGACTCTGCACGACGGTTTTCCGAGTTTATGAATTCCTCGGCTTGTCATGATGATGATATTTCTAAGATTGATTTTGCTCCGAAGCTTGCTAGTCACACTCAATTTTTAGAAAAAATGCCAACACCGGTTAATTTTGAAAAAGGTGAGTGTTCCAATTCTAAAACCGTTTTTGAGACCATTTATAAATCTAAATCTAAACGTCGGTCCAAGAAACGTGCTAAAACCGGTAAGAGCTCTAACCGACAACCATTTTACTCAAGTTCCTCTGACAATAACTCTAATGTAATTTCAGATAGAAATGGGTCGGGGGAAAGCAGTTTGGAAAGAGTGGGTAGAGAAGAAGGCTAAGATACGACCAGAGAAGACCAAATCATTTAATTATTTTTTCGCATATTAGGAATGTAACGTCCCAAAAATTACAAGGAAATTTAAAATTTTTAAAACTTCCATTTCATTATAAAACAACCATAATCTAGTAACTCATGTCTTAAATGAAATTATCGTCGTTGACTCAAACCGTCAACAAAGTTTATGCAGCGGAAAATTATATAATTACATTCAAAGGGTTCGAAAGTGAAAATTTAACAATCTTTGATACTCTGCGCTTGATGTGTGTACGGTCACGCCCGACTGCCGCCCGCACCTGAAATCACAACATATTGGGAAGGGGTAAGCTATAACGCTTAGTGAATCCAACCACACACGTAGGTAACAACCCCGTGCACATCGCTAACACCATAGATACAAGCCACCAATTAATTATTACATAAATACTGACCTCGGTCCCACCGAGTACACCAATTATATTAATACAAGCTCAGTCCCACCGAGCCCTCGGTCCCACCGATCCCTCGGTCCCACCGAGTAAAGGTAATTGTACTAGCTCAGTCCCACCGAGCCCTCGGTCCCACCGAGCCCCTCAGTCCCACCGAGGTGTACACAGGCATAAATATTCCACATAAGAATTCAACAAATCGTAACCAAGTATCACATCCCAATTAATTCATGTAAGCACATAAATACACGTAATAACACGTAACACCCAAAAACAACATGCATGAAATTCCTAACTACGTGGTGAGAGAACTCACCTCAAGGCTAAGCAATGTGCTCACGAATCGCAACACCAACACGGCAATCTTCTTCACTTTTTCCCACCTAAATACGTATAAAAAGTCAAAGGAAAGTCCCGACCCATAACACGTTTACTAGCTTTCAAAAGACTAAATATTCCAGCTTTTTATTTAAAAATACGGGTCTGTTCGGGACCTGTTTTACCCCCTTAAAACTGATAAATACAGAAATCAAAATCCATAATTACGAAGTTCTGAGTCTTACGATTTCAGGGACGTATTGCACGCGTCCTAACGATTTTTCTATAATTTACTATGGACTTTACAAGAATGATTCGCAGAACAGCGAACAACCGGACCTTTCAGTACAACATGGCAACTTCGCCCAAGCTATGGTCCGAACTGGTCTTTCCACAAAACAGAGGAAACTTAATAGACTCCGAAACGAAACTTTTGGCACCAGTCCCATCCCAAACCGACATTCCAAGCAAAAGTTATGCATAAAACAAAACAGGGACAGAAAGCTGGAAGTTTTTCGGACCAGGCTGTATAAACAGCCCCATACGGCCCAGCTACAGGCTTAAACAGATTTTCGGCAAAACACGAAAAACTTTCCTGACTCGATTAGTGAACTTCGGCCACCGATTTCATTTCAATCCGAGCTACGACGACAAAACAGTGGCAGAAAATCGTCATTCACATAAAATGACAAATCACCAAACTTGCGACCACTTTTTCACCTAGCTAGAGGCTGAACCAGTTTTCCGCTAAAACACGGAAAACGTGACCGACCTCGAACTTGAACCGTGGGCACCGGTTTCGGCTCAATCGGAGTTATGACGGAAAAGTTATGGCCGTCGCAAAAACAGTGACTGAACAACTATTCACATGAAATGATGCTTATAAAGAAAACGACGGTTTTATCGAATTGGCTTAATCGATTAAGTCACGACTTAAAGGGATCTATGGTCATCAACAGGTCACAGCCACGCACCACCCACTGCCACCTCCGGCAGTGGTGGTCGCCGGTGGCGGCCGGCGGCGGTCCTTCGACAAAACAAGAAAAACAAGCCGTAACCCACCGTGAAATCCCTACTCTCTCGATCACCTTACCGCATGCACATAAATGACTCACACCACCACCACCACCCGACACCCAGCCACCACCGTGGCGGCGCGCGGCGGCGGCGCTGCCGCTGCCTTTTCGCCGGAAACAAAAAGCGAAAACAGAAACGTAACGAGAGCCATACCTTACAACGACGACTCGCAAACGTGCCTGCAATCCCTTCTTCTCGACCTCTCCGACGAAGGACGTTGACACCGGTGGTTTTCCAGCGACCGTGGCGGCGCTTCTCCGGTGACTTCTCTCTCTCACGATCTCTCCCTAACTCCCTCACTTTCTATCTCTCTCGGCTTCTCTCACTCACGATCCCCTCTCTTGGCCAAATGAGATAATGAGGAAAAGAAACAAAACAAAGGCTGTTTGTTGGTGCTGTGCGAAACTGACGAGAAGAGGAAGAGGGGGGGGGGGGTCGTCCCCCTTTCCTTGGCCGTTTAAAACCACCAACACCCCACCTTTCCCTTTAACCCCTCCTTGTTCCCGTCCTTGACATTTCCGGTCCCTGGTTTTTCGTCATAATCAAAAAGATAAGCAAGGTTGCCACGTGTAACATTCGAGGCCCCTCCCTTGACGACTTCCGTTAATTAATCACACTTTAAACGATAATAAAATAAATACATTAAGAATTTTAAAAACCATACCGGGACACGGGCTTTACAACTCTCCCCCGCTTGAATTAGACTTCGTCCCCGAAGTCTACACCCGCAAACAGCTCCGGATAATTCTCTCGCATCTCCGCTTCAGGTTCCCAAGTCCACTCGGAACCCTTTCGGTGTCTCCATTGAACCTTCACCAAACCAACAACCTTGTTCCGCGAGGTTCTCGTCCTCCTGTCAAGAATAGCAACTGGCTTTTCCACGTAATTAAGCCGCTCGTCGATCTGAATATCTTCGAGCGGTACTACTGCAGACTCATCCATCACACACTTCCGCAATTGCGAAACGTGGAAGGTGTTGTGAATCAAGTTCAGTTCCTCCGGTAGCTCCAACCGGTAAGCCACTTTCCCCACACGGGCGATGATCCGGTAAGGCCCACTATAACGAGGCCCTAGCTTCCCCCGCTTAAGAAACCGGATCACCCCTTTCCAGGGTGAAACCTTCAACAATACATAATCACCCACCTGAAACTCCAAGTCGGATCGCCTTTTGTCGGCGTAGCTCTTCTGCCGACTCTGTGCAGTAACCAAACGGTCCCGTACCATCTGAATTGTCTCGGTCGTCTTCAACACGATGTCAGTACTCCCTAACACCCGATGCCCAACCTCACCCCAACAAACGGGCGTCCTGCATTTCCTACCGTACAACAACTCGTATGGCGGCATGCCAATACTAGAGTGGTAGCTGTTGTTGTAGGAAAATTCCGCCAAAGGTAGGTACTGATCCCAACTACCTCCAAAATCGATGACACAAGCTCGAAGCATATCCTCGAGGGTCTGAATGTTTCGCTCGCTCTGTCCGTCCGTCTGTGGATGAAAGGCCGTGCTAAAGTGTAATCGTGTACCCATCTCCGACTGGAACTTCTCCCAAAATCGAGAGGTAAAACGAGTATCCCTGTCGGAGACAATCGAAACTGGCACCCCGTGCCTGGCCACGATCTCACGCACAAACACCTCCGCAAGCTTCTCCGCCGAGGAGCTCTCCCTGATGGCCAAGAAGTGTGCACTCTTGGTCAGACGATCAACGATCACCCAAATGGCATCGTTCCCACGGGGAGTCCTTGGGAGTTTCGTTATGAAGTCCATGGTAATCTCTTCCCATTTCCAAACCGGGACCTCCAACGGTTGCAATTTACCATGAGGTCGTTGATGTTCCGCTTTGACCTTCCGACAGGTCATACATACCTCAACACATCTAGCAACATCCCGCTTCATGTCGGGCCACCAGTAACCTTCGCGCAAGTCCCTGTACATCTTTGTAGCCCCCGGGTGAATCGAGAACTTGGACTTATGCGCCTCATCCATTAGTACCTGCCGGTTCCCACCGATGAATGGAACCCAAACCCTACCATGTCGAGTTAACAACCCCCGACTATCACGAACAAGATTCGAGATTTCCCCCGACACTCTTTCCCGCTTTGCATTTTCCTCCAAGACAGCCACCTCTTGAGCGCTTCCTATCGACTCCAGGATAGGTGTAACCACTGTCAATCGCTGACAATAACCCCTCAGTGGCTCACCGACCGGATGTCGGCTGAGTGCGTCCGCGACCACGTTCACCTTACCCGGGTGGTAAAGTATCTCGCAGTCATAATCCTTAACCACATCGAGCCACCTTCGCTGACGCATATTAAGGTTCTGCTGATCCATCAAGTACTTGAGGCTCTTATGGTCAGTGTAGATCGTACACTTGACACCATAGAGATAGTGCCTCCAAATTTTAAGGGCAAACACTACCGCTCCCAACTCCAGGTCATGAGTCGGGTAATTTGCTTCGTGAGGCTTCAGCTGTCTAGAAGCGTAGGCTATGACCTTGCCGCGCTGCATAAGCACGGCACCCAAACCCTGATGTGAGGCGTCACAATATACTACCAAATCCTCCATGCCCTCGGGCAAGGTTAACACAGGAGCCTCACACAACCGCCTGCGTAGCTCCTCGAACGCCTTCTGTTGTTCCTCACCCCAACTGAAAGCTGCAGATTTCTTTGTCAATCGCGTCATGGGTAACGCGATCTTAGAGAAATCCTGAATAAACCTTCGATAATACCCCGCTAATCCCAGAAAGCTTCGCACCTCAGTAGGAGTCTTCGGCACCTCCCACCGCATCACAACTGCAATCTTAGCTGGGTCAACCATAATACCATCCTGATTCACGACATGTCCTAGGAACTGGACCTCTCGTAACCAGAATTCGCACTTGGAAAACTTAGCGTATAACTTCTCTCGCCTTAATACTTCCAACACTTCTCGAAGATGTATCTCGTGCTCCTCCTTGGTCTTTGAATACACCAGAATGTCATCGATGAACACAATCACCGAACGGTCCAACATCGGACTACACACTCGGTTCATGAGGTCCATGAACGCTGCAGGTGCATTGGTGAGTCCAAAAGGCATCACCACAAACTCGTAATGACCGTATCGCGTACGGAAAGCTGTCTTTTCCGTTTCCTCACTCCTGACCCGCATCTGGTGGTACCCCGACCGTAGATCAATCTTGGAGAACCATGAGGCCCCCTGAAGCTGGTCGAACAAATCGTCAATCCTTGGCAAAGGATAACGATTCTTTACCGTAAGCTTATTCAGCTCTCGGTAGTCTATGCACATCCGCTGTGATCCATCCTTCTTCTTCACGAATAAGATAGGTGCTCCCCACGGCGAACAGCTCGGTCTAATGAACTCCTTTTCGAGTAGTTCTTGCAGCTGGGCGTACAGCTCTTTCATTTCCGGTGGAGCCAGGCGGTAGGGTGCCTTGGCCACCGGAGCCGCACCCGGGATCAGATCGATCCGAAACTCTACCTGTCGTTCGGGAGGTATCCCCGACAATTCCTCGGGAAACACGTCGGTGAACTCCCGTACCACAGGTACGTCTTCCGCATACATCTTCGCTTCCCCAACCCTCGTGTCTATCACGTATGCTAAAAATCCTTGCCCACTATGCTAAAGGTACCTCCGAGCTCTCGCAGCCGAACATATGGCCGTAGACCGTCTAGACGAATCTCCCTGCACTAAGAGTTCTCCCCCGCTTGGGGTTCGAACTCGCACTTGCTTGTGACGGCAAACGATCTCCGCGTCGAACTTATCCATCAAATCCATGCCCACAATCACACAAAGCTCCCGCATAGCAATCGGGATCAGGTCAATGGGAAACCTCACCCCTGAGATCTCTAAGGTGCATCTGCGAAACACGTCTGTGACCGTCAAGGTCCTATCATCGGCCACCTCAACAACCAGAGGATAACTCAAGCGTCCTACAACTCGGCCTAAACCCTCGCTAAAAGTGCGAGACACAAAAGAGTGAGTAGCCCCGCTATCAAACATCACAACTGCAGGCACCGAGTTAACTAGGAATGTACCTAACATATAATTCAACCACAACTAAATACATGACATGGAAAGGAAAGACAAAAGGAAAGAAGTAAGGGATATACCTGTCACCACTTTAGGGGTCGCCTGTGCCTCATCCACCGTCAACTGGTGAACTCTACCTCGGGCCGCACCCGCCCCTGGCTGACCAGCTCGACCATCTGTGATACGCAACGGGGCATTCCCAGGCACCCTCTGAGCTCCACCCCCAGCAGCTACCCCTGCTCTAGGACAGTTGGCCCTTACGTGGCCCGTCTGATTACAGTTGAAACAGACCATTAACGGCGTCTTACAATCCCGGCTAAGGTGACGGGGTTGACCACACTTAAAACACCCCTCCACTCTCCTTGCTCCAGTATCACGGGGCTTAAACCCGCCACTCCTAGAACCCGTGCGCGTACCTGTAAACCTCGAACGCTTCGGCACTGCCGAGATGGGCGTCACTGGCTGTGCCGCCTTCCGCTTCTTAGCTTGGGTCTCCAGCTCAAGCTCCCTCCTTCGAGCGGCGTCCATCATGGCGGATAATGAAGTATACTGTGCCGTGCTAACAAATTCTCGGATCTCTGTGCGTAGCATATCTTTATACCTTGACATCTTCATCTCTTCCGAGGCGGCATACTGAGGACAGAATAATGCCATCTCGGTAAATTTCCTGTTCATCTCTTTTACCGTCTCTGTTGTATGTGCGAGCTCTAGGAATTCTTTAGCGATTCGTTCCATCTCTACTGGCGGTACATACTCCGCACGGAAACGAGTGACAAACTCGTCCCAAGTCAAAGTAGTGCGCTCGGCAGGCGTCAATGCCGTGGCGCACCAATCCTCCGCGCCGTCACGAAGTAGGTTTACTGCAAAACGGACCTTTAGGTTGTCCGGGCAGCCACTGGTCAAAAATGCGAACTCCATGTCAGATACCCATCGCATGCTGGTAATCGGATCTGGGTCTCCCTTAAACTCTGGCGGGGAACAGGCGGAGAGATCCCGGTACTGGAACTCTCGGTTACGGAGATGACCCTCCGCAGGCAGTGGAATAGCTGCAATACGCTCCTCCAGTAGGATCACCACCTCCTCTCGAATAGCGGTGATGATCTCGGGGATCGCCTCCTCGATCGCGTGGGAAACCTCAGTAGCAATCAGTTCCCTAATACGCTCCTCCGTAATCCCCGTCTCGGCTCGCGACTCCGCCACGTTGTTCCTTCTAGTATTGACCATTCTAGAAAGAGAAATTTCAGAGATCTATAAACACATATAACTCACCCTACCACGCTCATACTCCACTCCTTGGCTTCCTCGTGACTCTCCCCGACTCAAGCATGGATCTTGTGCTTCAGATAGTAGGAGCTCTACTACTACCCTTCACACCTATCCTTACTCGTTTCGAGTCCTGTCCCGAGACATTCAAGTAATTGATTACCACACATAAACACATATAGCCAATCCAGCCCATACAAACACCTTTCCTAACTCCCTAGAAAGGTCATACCACCCACTATCCCTTGCTAACACGGAAACCCCACTAACCCTGACGAGTCGCCTCGTGAATGCACGGTCGTATACAGTGTAAAACCAGATAGACGTTCGAATAAGAGATTCTATCCTAGAACGGTTGGACTCAAACAAGAGCTGCGCAATAGAACTAAATCTAATATTCTAATGCTATTCAGTTCCTACTGCATACAACCTAGAGTGCATTCGCTTAACAACCTATCAAAGCTCCCATGAGTTCCTATAAGCGATAAAACCAGCATACGGTACCATACAGTTCACATAAGCAATCTAGCATGCATACACTATACCTGAAAAGCGATAGATACACTAAGTTCCTTACCTTCCCAGTTGGCGTCGGCTGACTGTACACACTGCGCCCACGATCATCGTTTCCAAACGGGTTTTCTCTTTTCATTTAAAAACAAAAATTTTGATAAAAGAATTTAAAGATCTCTTAGCCGCAACTTGAGACCAAACACACCGAGATGTGCTTGATTCACTCAAGCCGTGCTCTGATACCAAGTTGTAACGTCCCAAAAATTACAAGGAAATTTAAAAATTTTAAAACATCCATTTCATTATAAAACAACCATAATCTAGTAACTCATGTCTTAAATGAAATTATCGTCGTTGACTCAAACCGTCAACAAAGTTTATGCAGTGGAAAATTATATAATTACATTCAAAGGGTTCGAAAGTGAAAATTTAACAATCTTTGATACTCTGCGCTTGATGTGTGTACGGTCACGCCCGACTGCCGCCCGCACCTGAAATCACAACATATTGGGAAGGGGTAAGCTATAACGCTTAGTGGATCCAACCACACACGTAGGTAACAACCCCGTGCACATCGCTAACACCATAGATACAAGCCACCAATTAATTATTACATAAATACTGACCTCGGTCCCACCGAGTACACCAATTATATTAATACAAGCTCAGTCCCACCGAGCCCTCGGTCCCACCGAGTAAAGGTAATTGTACTAGCTCAGTCCCACCGAGCCCTCGGTCCCACCGAGCCCCTCAGTCCCACCGAGGTGTACACAGGCATAAATATTCCACATAAGAATTCAACAAATCGTAACCAAGTATCACATCCCAATTAATTCATGTAAGCACATAAATACACGTAATAACACGTAACACCCAAAAACAACATGCATGAAATTCCTAACTACGTGGTGAGAGAACTCACCTCAAGGCTAAGCAATGTGCTCACGAATCGCAACACCAATACGGCAATCTTCTTCACTTTTTCCCACCTAAATACGTATAAAAAGTCAAAGGAAAGTCCAGACCCATAACACGTTTACTAGCTTTCAAAAGACTAAATATTCCAGCTTTTTATTTAAAAATACGGGTCTGTTCGGGACCTGTTTTACCCCCTTAAAACTGATAAATACAGAAATCAAAATCCATAATTACGAAGTTCTGAGTCTTACGATTTCAGGGACGTATTGCACGCGTCCTAACGATTTTTCTATAATTTACTATGGACTTTACAAGAATGATTCGCAGAACAGCGAACAACCGGACCTTTCAGTACAACATGGCAACTTCGCCCTAGCTATGGTCCGAACTGGTCTTTCCGCAAAACATATGAAACTTAATAGACTCCGAAACGAAACTTTTGGAACCAGTCCCATCCCAAACCGACATTCCAAGCAAAAGTTATGCATAAAACAAAACAGGGACAGAAAGCTGGAAGTTTTTCGGACCAGGCTGTATAAACAGCCCCATACGGCCCAGCTACAGGCTTAAACAGATTTTCGGCAAAACACGAAAAACTTTCCTGACTCGATTAGTGAACTTCGGCCACCGATTTCATTTCAATCCGAGCTACGACGACAAAACAGTGGCAGAAAATCGTCATTCACATAAAATGACAAATCACCAAACTTGCGACCACTTTTTCACCTAGCTAGAGGCTGAACCAGTTTTCCGCTAAAACACGGAAAACGTGACCGACCCCGAACTTGAACCGTGGGCACCGGTTTCGGCTCAATCGGAGTTATGACGGAAAAGTTATGGCCGTCGCAAAAACAGTGACTGAACAATTATTCACATGAAATGATGCTTATAAAGAAAACGACGGTTTTATCGAATTGGCTTAATCGATTAAGTCACGACTTAAAGGGCTCTATGGTCATCAACAGGTCACAGCCACGCACCACCCACTGCCACCTCCGGCAGTGGTGGTCGCCGGTGGCGGCCGGCGGCGGCCGGCGGCGGTCCTTCGACAAAACAAGAAAAACAAGCCGTAACCCACCGTGAAATCCCTACTCTCTCGATCACCTTACCGCATGCACATAAATGACTCACACCACCACCCGACACCCAGCCACCACAGTGGCGGCGCGCGGCGGCGGCGCTGCCGCTGCCCTTTCGCCGGAAACAAAAAGCGAAAACAGAAACGTAACGAGAGTCATACCTTACAACGACGACTCGCAACCGTGCCTGCAATCCCTTCTTCTCGACCTCTCCGACGAAGGACGTTGACACCGGTGGTTTTCCAGCGACCGTGGCGGCGCTTCTCCGGTGACTTCTCTCTCTCACGATCTCTCCCTAACTCCCTCACTTTCTATCTCTCTCGGCTTCTCACACTCACGATCCCCTCTCTTGGCCAAATGAGATAATGAGGAAAAGAAACAAAACAAAGGCTGTTTGTTGGTGCTGTGCGAAACTGACGAGAAGAGGAAGAGGGGGGGTCGGTCCCCCTTTCCTTGGCCGTTTAAAACCACCAACACCCCACCTTTCCCTTTAACCCCTCCTTGTTCCCGTCCTTGACATTTCCGGTCCCTGGTTTTTCGTCATAATCAAAAAGATAAGCAAGGTTGCCACGTGTAACATTCGAGGCCCCTCCCTTGACGACTTCCGTTAATTAATCACACTTTAAACGATAATAAAATAAATACATTAAGAATTTTAAAAACCATACCGGGACACGGGCTTTACAAGGAAAAATAACAACAATCATGGTTTTGTTTTGAATAACTCTATTGAACATGGCTTTGAATTTCCAGTTAAACTTGACTCTGTTCAGCAATTGATTGAATTTTCGCGTGATTGTGTTTGTTGTTCTTTGTGTGGATTGAATGATTTTGTCGTGTCTAAACATGTAACATCTCGAATTTTGTTATATTATATTTTAATATGAATGGGGCAATTTTGTAATTTAAATTAAGAGTTGAATCACTTTGCAAGTTTATAACTCATGAGGGGTTAAAAACATGAGAAACCAAAGTTGGAGCTAATCTTGATAATATGAAAATAAGAAGGTGTGTTTGGTTATTAATTGAAAAGTGAGGTATAGATAGGGGAGGAAACCTGATTGAGAAAATATCTCAATTAGATTATTTGGAGTCTGTCAAAAAGAGAAAGGAAGAGAGAGAGAAGAGAGAGAGAAGGAGAAAGGAAGAGAGAAAGAAGAAGAAAGTAATCTGAAATCTTGGTAAGAATACAAAGGGTTTTGTAAGTTTGATTCCAGTAGCAAGATAGTATCCATAACATAATCTGATTTCATCTAGGTGTTGTTTTGATTTGGAGTCTGATTGTGTAGAGAAGTGGGTCTAAGAAACAAAGGTGAGTTCATTCACTCTTTTTGTTTAAATTCATGTTTTCTGTCAAATTAAACATTAAGACACTTGTATAAATTGTTTTGGGGCTGAATGATTGTGTTTAAAACAAGCTGAATGGAACAAACATGGGTTTGGATTGTAATTTTAGGATGCAGACCGAAGTTACCGGGTAAAATGATAGTACCCGGTAACCTCTGTATGAAGGTGTCCGGATAGGGCAAAGTACCCGGTAAGTTCTATTCATTCTGTAGTTACCGGATAAGAATTAGTTACCGGATATCATCCGGATTGTTATATATAACCGGTAAGTTTTGTATACCCGGTAAGTTGTAAGTGTCCGGTAAGTTTTGTGTACCCGGTAACTTTTATAGTAGCCGGTAAGCTTAGTGGTATCCGGTAAGTCTTGTAATGACCGGTAACTTTTAATGTCCGGGTATAGTTTCCGGATGTATTATAGGATTAAGTTGTTCTGAAAATTTTCTAGAGGCGCTGCCCCTTGACCCCATCCGCTAACCGGGTAGCGGAACCCCCGTGCTAAGTCGCCGAAGGGGGGGACAATTGAGGATGAGGATACGATAGGTTATCTAGCATTCTTAGAGTTGAGAATATGATATGAGAAGTGGTGATATGTTGTTATACATATCCACTTAAAATTGTAATGGATCCATAAGGCATGTAAGTTAATCGTATTTGTCTTTAATGGGACGGTTGTTCTCATGTTGTAACTAGAAATAGGCATCGGGTCATCAGGGGCAACTTAGTACGGTCTTATGGGAGCCGGATACTAGCCATTGACCACATGGTGTAATTTCTAGTGAATGAGCGTACCTTGAATCATCGGGGGCCCGGTTATGAATCGCGATTTATTGATCCCTTTGGGGCCATTGATTCTAAGGAAATGAGAAACGTGGAATAGACCAGGCTCTTAATGGATAATTCCTGTTAGCCTATAATGTGGATTATTAATCCCATTTCGGGAGGCTATATGAAATGATTGAATAGGCAAAGTAGAATTGCTATTCATAGCCTATAATGTGGATTGTTAATCCCATTTCGGGAGGCTATGTGAAATGATTGAATATGCAAAGTAGAATTGCTATTCATAGCCTATAATGTGGATTGTTAATCCCATTTCGGGAGGCTATATGAAATGATTGAATAGGCAAAGTAGAATTGCTATTCATAGCCTATAATGTGGATTGTTAATCCCATTTCGGGAGGCTACATGAAATGATTAAATAGGCAAAGTAGATTTGCTATTTGTTGATCCAAACCCTCAATGATTTGATAATGACCCTCTCTTAAATACTTAGTGAAAATTGTAAGTAAACAATAAGTATCAGAGTTTCACTATCGCTGATAAGTACTAAGACCTTACAGTACCGCTGATAGGAACTCTCGCTCTTTAGATTAAACATTCAGCGAACACTGTTCACCATAATTCTCTGAGCCTGTTCAGTCCTTATGATGATTGCTGATAAGTTAGTTGTTTACTTATGATCCCTGAAGACAAGTTTCACGTCAACATAGGTTCTACGCTGAAGTCGAAGATCAAGCTCAAGAACCAGCGACAAGTCTCCTAATGAACTGATGCGGATCAGCGAAGACTCAGATTTGTCCACTCAACGTGAAGTATCAAGTACAAGACTTCAGCTATCGCTGAACTTTGTCATTCACTGATATATAGAATGATAAAGCGCTGAATCAACGTAAGCTGATCATGAAGTCCTCCGTACAAAGTACTTTTGTCTTAACCACCCTTGCACGACTCCGTACGATATGTCAGAAAAGAACCTCCTTATTGTCTGAAATCGTACAACCACTCTAATTCTACATTGTTCAAACATGCGGCTACTAAGGTTGTCTACAAAGGTCAATGACATACAACCAATCAGCTGCTGTCACGTGTAAAGTATAAACTGCCATGCATTAAATGCATGCAGTATATAAGAAGGACTCCAGCTTCATTTTTGAAGCACTCGAAAACTCTGGATGAGTCACTTGCTAACTCTGGTCAAGTCATCTTTCTTATCTTGAGATAGGTTATTGTTAGTAATTTCCTTCTCTTTCTTAGTGCAAGAAAACTTAGTGTTCCAACTTGTTTAGATTTAGGTTTATCCTTAATCTTGTTCCGCAACAAGCTGTAAATTGTTAATGATTTATCAATAAACAATTTAGAAAAGTAAAATATGTGTGTTTGTATTCACCCCCCCCCCTCTACAAACTTGTATAGCCCTTCGGGACCAACAAGTGGTATCAGAGCAGATTTGTTTAATCTCATAAACAAGATCTGATCTATACTAAGATTTCTCTTCCTTGCTATTTCTGAAAATGGTTACCAATACAAACACAAACTATATTGACAACGGTTCTCTTGCAAAACCCCCTAGATTCTCTAGAGATAATTTTAATCTATGGAAAAATAGGATGATTCTCTTCTTAGAAGGTGTAGACCCTACTATGCCTTATTATCTTGAAAACGGCCCATATATTCCTGTAAGAATTGATGCTGCAGTTCCAGCCGCTGAGAATAGACCTGCTATTCCAGAAAGGCTGATTCCTAAAGAAATTCATATGTGGACTGATGAAGATAAGAAGAAAGTGGCTATCGACACCAAAGCCAGATCCATACTCTCCATGGCTCTTCCTGACGAAGTCTACCATTCCGTCATGAACCTGAAAACCTCAAAAGCTATGTGGGACACAATCTGTGTTCAGTATGAAGGTACTTCTGAAGTCCAGGACTCTCGAAAGATCAACCTGGTAAGACAGTATGAAAGCTTCATTTATGGTAAGAATGAAACTCTCTCTGAAGTACACCAACGTTTTAACTGTTTAATAATAGATCTGAAAACTGTTGGTAAGGAATATTCTAACTTTGAAGTGCTGACAAAGTTTTTAGAATGTTTACCTGAAAGCTGGGACAGTTATTCTATGTGTCTCAAGCTGTCAAAGGATCTAAAATCAATGACCCTTTCTACCTTATATGGCACGATGCTGAATCATGAGCAATTGAGTCATCTTATGAAGAATCTTGTAAAAGATTCCAAAAGCACCCCTGTTGCTTTAATCTCAGAGGAACCTTCCAGTCAGCGACCCTCGGTCACTATCACTGAGTTGGAGAGTAACTCTGAAAGGTCATCAGATTCTGACTCTTCAGATCTTGATGAATCTTTGGCTCTCCTCACTAAAAAGTTCAGGAGATTCGCCAAAAAGAAAATGTTCAGAAAGAATAAACCTCTTTCCATTACTGACAAGCCAAGATCATCAACTCCTGTTGATAAGGCTACTGCTACTTGTTTTAACTGTGAAAAGATAGGACATTTCGCTAACGAGTGCAGGTCAAAGAAAGTCTCTAGACCCTCAGCTTTTCCCAAGAAAAACTTTATTCTCATGAATAGAGATGACAAATACGCCAAGCTGAAAGAAAGGTATGCGAAGCTGAAAAGCTTTAAGAAGAAAGGCAAAGGCCTGATGGCTGACTATGATTGGGCTGACTCTGATGAGGAAGAAACATCTGACTCTGAAGATGATGAAGCCAATCTCTGTCTTATGGCCAAACTTGAATATGAGGAAGACAATTCTGACATTCCCTCTACTTCAACCTCTGCAACTCAGGTATCACCTTCCTTCTTTACCAATATTGCAAATATTGATGAAGCTGATAGTCTTCGAAAGATCGATCTCTTGACTAGAAGTTTATATGAAGCCTTGAATGGCAAAACTATAGTTGAAAATAAAAACCTTGATCTCGCTGAACAACTTAAAAACTGTCACCTTCAAATAGAAAATCTTTCTAAAATTGAAGAAGATTTTAAAGATCAAGTTCACCTAAATCAGCTAGTCAAAATCTAGCGCGAAGAAGCTATCGATGCATTAAAAGCTGAAAAAGCTATTGTTGATGGATGGTATAATTCCTCAACAAAGATCACTGAGATAATTAAGTCTCAGATTCCCCTGAGTGATAAACGTGGTCTTGGTTACAAAGCTGATACTCTAGAACCAACCACTGATCGTTCCATGCTATTATTTGGAACTTTCGTATCCTCAGTCGCTGATACTTCATCCTCTCAGTGTTCCTCTTCTAAACCGCCCAACCCTGAGGAAATTTCTACCTCTTCAAAAGGTAAAGAGAATATGGTTTATCCAAAACCTACCTCTGTCTTTAAAAATAAAGGTAAAGGAATTGCGTTTTAACCAAAATCCTCAGATGGGTATCTTTATACCTAAGCTGAATGCTTCTACAGGCTACAGCGTTAGTGATTCATCCCTCTGGATCAAGGAATCAGATCTCTGGATTTACTCAGCATGGATCTATTCAGCGATCTACTCCTAGAATCAGAGTGAATGTCTTTGGTAAGAAATCTGAAGAACTAAATGTTCCTCCCATTTCAAAAGCCAATAGCTTACTTGGTGCTGGTACTTCTAATTCAAAATCTAAAGCTCAGCATTCAAATGGTCCTAGAACTATTTTTAGTTATAGGAAATGTTATCACTGTGGACTTACTGATCATATTGCTAGTAAGTGCCCCACAGCCACCCAAGCTGAAAAGATAGCTAAGGTGAAGATCATTGCCCCCAAGGCAAAGAAGACCACTGAGGTTAATAAATTAACCAAAGTGAAGACTGACAAAGCTGAATCATCAAATGCTGCGAAGACTGCTGAACCTTCCATTCCAACTACTTCCACTGACAAGTGTGTACACATGGTTAAGTGGGTACCCAAGAAAAACTAATCTTCCTTTGTAATGCAGGTTAAGAAGGGTATCTGGTATCTCGATAGCGGATGCTCTAGACACATGACTGGAAAGAAAAGCTTGCTCGCTGAATACAAGGAAGAGAAGGGTCCCTCTGTAACTTTCGGTGGAAATGGAAAAGGACATACCCGAGGGTTTGATGTACTATCTAATGGTACAACAACCTTCAGAAGGAGGAGTAAGAAAAAGAATGAGAGTGAAAGTGTGATGGAGCAATCTACTCAGGTTGCTCCCAACCAGCCTCCACCTAGCCAGGTAGCCACACCTACTACCCCGTCGCATTCGTTGCGACAGGGTATTGAACAAGACGTCGTGGGCCTAGCGACGCAATTGCACACCCCTACCAGCCACTCAGTCTCCTCTCAAAAGAAAATTGTTTCAACTTCGCACGGGGATATAACACAATTGCCACCGGTCTCTCACTTGGAGAGTTCCGGTGTTGAAGTAAGAGAACACCAGCCCCGGTTCTCGACTTCTTTGGGTGCACATTCGAGTCTAGATCCATTTGCAGATATCATTTCTTTGGCTAGGACACAACCGGTCACATCTACTGCCACCGTCGAGATTCTTCGTGACTCGACCGGAACACCCAGAGTAAGACTACCGTTTGGTAGCTTATAAGGACAGGGTGGAAGACCTGCCACGGCTACCATCAAGCCAATCGTGAGCGCAGACGGTACTGCGGTGCAATCCACCGTAGTTACTACAACTGGGAGGCTAAGTGCTCCAAGTGTTAGTACCCCGGAGTTCGTCTCCAACGAAACCATGGACGGTGCCTTAATGGTTGTCCAAACGGAGATTTTGCAGAAACTATCAGAGGAGATGGCATTCATCAGAAGGTCAATCACGGGAAAGGCAGTAGCTACAGAAGTTCCCCCTACACAACCACAGATCGAATTGCCTCACCCAACCCAAACACCACCCCCAGTCACTCCAAATGATTCCCAAGCCCAAATCAACACCAAACTTGATACACTTACCATAACTCTAACGAAGTCAAGCAATCCCTCTAAACTCTATCCGAGAGGGTTGCTAGCTTAGAAAACACGTGTAAGGGTCAGGCACAGTGCTCCAAAAGACGACATGATGATCAGGAGGATCCTGACCAACATGAGGGGGAGAAAAGACTTAAACTGACCGAGCTGTCAACCTCAACGACAGAACCTTCAACCGTCACCCCAGCCGAACCTGAACCACAACAACAGCCAGACGACTCAGAAATGGTTCATGATATGGAGCTATCAACACCGGTCAGAGAATCAGTGCCAGAGTCAGCAGACCCAACGGTTGAAAAGCTCGAGGGTCAACCAGAAGAAAACTTATTCCTGACGGTTCCAGAAAGGCCAGTCCTGGATTTAATTGATGAGGACTCTGATGGCAATCCGGAATTAGAAAGAGAATGGAGAGAGAAAGCAGTGCTAACAATCCAATCAGAGACGAATGCTCTTTGGAATTTCTCTGATGAAGACGAGTTCATGAACGACGACGACTACGACCAGTTCCTCCTTTAGGGTGAACATGTATCTATCTCTCAGCATGATTTACACGATACTGCAGGTACATCCGAACTTCCAACTCCAGACCCGGAAACGACTCAACCTCAACCTGCTCAACCAGCTCTTTGGGAAAGAGTCCGGATCTTGGTTCCATACTTGGAGGAATCACAGAAGAAGATATTTGCTCACTGGATTAGGCCTCTTGATCCGGTTATATGCCATGGGGTCTCATTTATGAAAGATCTAGTTCGCACCCAGTATTTGGAAGTTATGAAGAGAAGCAGAATGGTCCACGAAGTCTGAACGCGACACAGAATAACAGAAATCGTGGAGATCGTGTCAGACAAAGTTCTACGGGTATGGTTCCCAATCTTCACAGTAAAAAGGGATGACGGAAAGGAATGGATATTCTCGGAAGCCGACTTCAGACATCTTAACCTGAACGACTTCCCGGTACTACTGAAAGAGCTGAAGCCCGCACCATCTGACCGTTACCATACACCAAAGCCCTCGAGACGATAAAGAGATTCATGAAGTGCACTATCACCCTCGCATACATCAACGACTTCCAGTTGGACTTAGAAAGCAATCAAAAGAAGATCAACATACTGAAGCCCAATCTGAATCTTCCCAAAGACGTACAGGTACATACTATCCTATCCAAAGCAGAAACATGGATCGTGTATCTGAATGACAAAGGGGAGAAACGGTATATGAGGATCAGCGAGCTTCACAAGTTCAGTGAGGGAACTTTGATGAACGTTCAGAACGTGCTGAAAAAGATCATTGAAGAAGAAGAGAGAGAGTCGTCAGAGAACTACGCCAATGTCCGAAAATATCTAGCTGAAGAGCTTCTCAAAGCGATTGAAGAAAGGCTAGAGTTCAGAAACTCCATCAGGCACTTCGAGATTTTGTTCGCTATTCGAAAGCGATATGTCCCTAACTGGAGTGAGATCGAACTTCAATTCCAAGGGGGAGATTGTTAGGTCTCATGTTAGTGGAATAGAAGTAGAGGGACTTATATTTCCATTTCTTGTAAATATCCTTTCTAGGATATAAATAGATAGTTTAAACCTAGATTAGGTTTTAATGACCTAATTACTATTCGATTACCTTTTGTACGTACGACTACAGTTTTACATCTTTCTGATAATCAATCGAAGTGAGATTTGTGACGTTACTACTGATTTGTGTTAATTCTTATTATTGCACTTGTTAATCTGGGATCCACATAATCACGGAAAGTGGTGCTAGAATAACGCCAAAAAATGGCGTTATCAACAACCCCAAACCAAGCGTCGCTTGTCCCCAAGCAAATTAGCGACAAAGAGAGAAAAGAACAGGTCAAAAGCAAGCTGATTCTTCAAAGATGGATCACAGGTATACTTATCATGAGCTGGGTATATTCTTGTGTCAAGAAGTGATGCAACATGAGGAAAAGACAGTTAGACTTTAATCACAACACAGAAACACAAAAAAGCATTGAAAATTGAACTGGAAAACGACGACACCATACTGAATTACAACTATTTGATCACATTTTCGGAGAGGATTTCACCTCGACCCTACCTCACAGGATGCTCTCAATTCACTCGGATCCTAGGTTGTCACACATGTTGTCATGTAGTTAGAAGTTATGTAAAAAAATACCCAAGAATTTACATGACAACAGAATATGAAAGACGCACTAATGTTCAAATGAAATTGATCTCATAAGGGAATCAAGTAATAAGACAAGGAGTATTAGTAAAAGAAGTAGTCTACCTTTATCACTGTAAACTGTGATACTACTGTATTGCTTAACTTGTCTTTACAAAGAAGGGGTGCAAGGGTTTATATAGGCAAGGGACTAAACAAAGGAAACCCTAAGAGATAAAACCCTAAGGGCCCATGGGCTAAGTTGGGCCTATGTTAAAATACAATATTTACAGTCTAACACTCCCCCTCAAGCTGGAGCATAGATGTTAATCATGCCCAGCATGTTACAAATAGAAGAGACTCGGGATCCAGGTAAGGCTTTGGTAAATACATCAGCAAGTTGATTTCATGTTCGAACAAAGGGAGTTGAGATGGTTCCTTCTTCTAGTTTTTCACGAGTAAAGTGACAGTCCACTTCGATATGCTTCGTTCTCTCATGAAACACGGGATTGTTTGCAATGTGGATAGCCGCCTCATTGTCACAATAGAGTTTCATCGGTTTAGATTGAGTAAACCCAAGTTGACCTAGCAGGTTACGCAACCAAATCAGCTCACATGTGGTTTGGGCCATAGCCCTGTATTCAGATTTCGCGCTTGACCGAGAAACAACATGTTGTTTCTTGCTTTTCCACGACACTAGATTCCCTCCAACCAACACACAATAGCCTGTCGTAGATCGCCTGGTCGTGGGGTCTCCATTATAGTCGGCATCTGTAAACCCTTCTATTACATGACGACCATGATTTTGATAAAGAATGCCAAGACCAGGGGCACCTTTTAGGTACTTCAGTATATGCCTAACAGCCTCCCAATGTGGAGTTCTTGGAGATGACATAAACTGACTTACAACGCTTACCGAAAAAGCAATGTCAGGATGAGTGATTATCAGGTAGTTCATCTTTCCCACAATCCTTCTATACTTTTCTGGATCCTTAAGTAGATCTCCACTGTTTGCTTTCAATTTCATGTTTGGAATCATTGGGGCCACACACGGTTTTGCTTCAATCATCCCAGAGTCATTCAGTACATCCAAACAATATTTTCGTTGAGACAAACAGATCCCTTTCCGAGTACGAGATACTTCATTTTCGTTGAGACAACCTAGGTCCTTTGTTTGAAACCGAGACGCAAGGAAATCTTTCAGTTTCTTGATTCCTGCCTTATCACTGCTAGTAATCACAATGTCATCAACGTATACCACTAGTAGAATACATCCAGAAGAGGACGAAGTAAAGAACACTGAGTGATCATGAAAGCTTCTCCGTAAGCCAAACTCAGTTACCACAGCATTAAATCGTCCAAACCAAGCACGAGGGGATTGCTTTAAACCATAAAGTGATTTACGTAGTCTACAGACTTTGCCAGACTCCCCCCTGAGCAACAAACCCAGGTGGTTGCTCCATATAAACTTCCTCATGTAAATCACCATGCAAGAAGGTATTTTTCACATCCAATTGGTGTAATGCCCAGTCGTAAGTAGCAGCTAAAGAAATAAACAGGCGGATGGAAGTAACCTTAGCCACAAGAGAAAATGTTTCATAGTAGTCAACCTCATAAGTCTGAGCATATCCTTTGGCGACCAACTGGGCTTTCAGACGAGCCACAGATCCATCTGGATTGACTTTCACAGTGAATACCCATTTGCAGCCGATTGCCTTTTTACATGCAGGTAACCCTACAAATGGGCCAAAGCTTCACCAACCATTTTAGGAACGGAGACCGAATCAAGTGTAGAAACCGAAGAACGAGAACGTGAAGAGAGTTTATCATAGGAAACAACAGAAGCAATCGGGTAAGTACATGAGCGCTTACCTTTCTGAAGGGCAATGGGAACATCAATATCAGGATCCTGTGTATCAGAAGGTGGTGGATCACTTGAAGCAAGAGGATCATCAGTAGGTGGATCTGCAGACGATGACGAAGATGGTATAGGGTCAGGATCTGACGTAGGGCGTTGGCGCCTACTATACACATGAACAATCGGTGGTTTAGCAGGCTCTTGAGGCTGTGTTGGTTCGGATAGGATAGGAGACTCTGGAACATGTATGGTATATACCAACAAGTCATCACTCTCTCTAGGATTGATAGGTGTGGACATAGGAAAGAAGGGTGTATTCTCATGGAATGTAACGTCTCGAGACACAATGTATCGATTAAGCATGGGAGAAAAACACTTATACCATTTTTGAAGGAGAGAGTAACCAAGAAAGACACACTTCAAGGACTATGGATCCAACTTAGTGATATGTGGTCGGGTATCACGGACAAAACAGGTATTACCAAAGATCTTTGGGTCGACAGGAAACAAGGAATTAGTTAGAAACATAACTAAGAAGGGACTTCGTCCATCCAAAACAACAGATGGCATTCGGTTGATGAGAAAACAAGCAGTAGCGACAGCGTCAACCCAAAAGAGTTTAGGAACATTCATGTGGAACAATAGAGCCTTAGCCACCTCTAAGAGATGACGATTCTTTCGTTCGGCAACTCCATTTTGGGTTGGTGTGTCGACACAAGAAGACTCATGAAGAATACCATTTTGAAGCATATATGACTGAAATGTTTGAGACAGATATTCTTTTGCATTATCACTACGAAGAGTTTGAATGGACACTTTAAATTGTGTCTTAACCTCAGCATAGAGTGAACAAAAATATGTAAAGACTTTAGATCGATTTTTCATAAAATAAAGCCAAGTAGTACGAGAGTAATCATCAACAAATGTAACAAAATACTTAAATCCAAGTTTTGAGGTAACAAGATATGGTCCCCAAACATCAGAATGGACCAACTCAAATGGGGATGAGGCCTGCTTATTACAGACTCTAGGACTTAAATGAACATGTTGATGTTCGGCAAACTGACAAGATTCACACTGCAGAGAAGATAAAGAAGAAAACTCAGGACACAACTTCTTTAGATTCTGCAAAGAGGGATGACCTAATCGACAATAAACTTCAAGCGGAGACGATGGGCTGGAACAAGTCAATGAATAAGACGGTGGACGTTCAAATATGTATAGGCCATCAGATTCCCGTCCTCTACCAATAATCGTCTTCGTCGACAGATCCTGAAAGACACCGAAATCAGGAAAGAATGAGACACAACAATTTAGAGCACGGGTAATTTTGCTGACTGATAACAGATTGAATGAGAAATTAGGTAAGCTTAGTACGGAAGATAACAAAGCAGATGAGGAAAGATCAATGGTGCCAGAACCAAGGACAGGTGTGGTAGACCCATAGGCAATTGTGACGTGTGATGGGGATGCGTGTTTATTGAATTTAGAAAATAGAGAGGGATTACCTGTCATGTGATCTGAAGCACCGGAATCAATGACCCATTTGGAGGCAGAAGATACAAGGCAAGTACTAGAGTTACCTATTTCAGCAAATGCAGCAGTCGGAGTAGTGGAATTCTCAGTCCCCAGAAGTCTAGCATATTCTTCTGCAGGTATAGTAACAGTACTATCTAAGGCAGAAGCAAAGTGTGATGATGAGCTCCTCGGGTGTCTGGCCAAAAGTTTCTTACATGTGCGCTTGGTGTGACCGAATTCATGACAGTAGTAACACTCAACATTATCAGAGGTTGGAACAGTCATGCGTGGATCAGTTGTTCGGTCACTGTGGCCACCTCTAGAGCCCCCTCTGTGACCCCCAAGAAACCCTCCTCGAGAGCCACCACGGAAGCCTCCTCGACTAACCAAGGCACTGTTGTGGTCCACAGTTTGAAAAGATTGAAGATTCTCATTCCAAAGGACACGAGCAAATGTTCCTGAATGGAGGGAATAGCAGACTCGTTCAAGAACTGAGATCTGATAGATTCGAATTCTGGTCGCAGGCCAGTTAAGAAACTAATAACAGCCACTTGTTACCTCTGAGTTTGCATAGCTTTCACATCAGCAGTTAACAAAAGAAGGGAGTTAAGCTCTTCATATACCTTTTTGAACTCCATGACATAAGTCGTGAGTGATCGGTCATGTTGTTCTCCACGATGAAAGGACTTACAAACCCTGTAAATCTGAGAGATGTTACTTTGCCTAGAATATAAGAAATCAAGATAGTCCATAAGTTCTTTCACGTATTCACAATGACTAACCAGAGACGAAACAGAGGGCTCAATAGTATTGATAATCTGTAAGTACAAACGGGCATCACTTTGTAACCATGATTCGGAATCAGAATCGGTACCTTTAGGAGGATCAGACGTGAGATGAGAACCCATTCCCATGCTTCGGAGATAGAGACGAATAGTCTTGCCCCATTAAAAGAAGTTGGAGCCATTAAGCTTGTTATCGGTAACTCTAACATGCACCAGAAGCATCTTGGGTAAACGTGGACCGCTGTTGCTACCAGATGGTTTGTCTTCTGCAGTCATCTTCCACTAAATCACGAATCAGAAAGCCAGAAAGGAACGCCGCACTCACGGGGTGCAGAAACAGCCGAAAAAAAGCGAAAACGAAAATACTGGGAACTCACAGGGTGCAGAAACAGCCGACAACAGGGCTTGAGAAAAACGCTCGCTCTAATACCATGTAAACTGTGATACTATTGTATTGCTTAACTTGTCTTTACAAAGAAGGGGTACAAGGGTTTATATAGGCAAGGGACTAAATAAAGGAAACCCTAGGAGATAAAACCCTAAGGGGCCATGGGCTAAGTTGGGCCTATGTTAAAATACAATATTTACATTCTAACAATCACATTTTCCAGAAGATCATCCAGGTCTTTTATTGGGTTGTAATGGGGCTAGGGGTTATGGATAAAAAACGAAGGGAATAAAAGCCTAGATGTGTCAATCTTTGTGCGGTTCTTAGACGTTTCCGCCTTACTTTCCCAACTTTTCTTCTTTCTTCTTCTTCCACCACTACACCCTTTTGGTGTATCTATCTTTTTGTTCTTTTCTTTTGGCACTACACCCTTTGGTATCATATTGCTCTTTCGACTTTTTCTTTTGCCCGGGTGATTGGCCGACTTTTTTTTGTTTTTTTGTGGGGCAAGCATTGGCCCTCTTTTATTAGCAGCTCAATGATCCGATTGGATCTGCTTTTCTTTTCTCACTCCCTTTTTTATTTCTTCCTTTATTTCATCCCTCACCATGATCACTACCGCTTATGACTGACACATCTTAGGACAAGGGTCGGCTAGTGTTTAGGTTGGGGTTAAATAGTGGGTTTCGAAAAGAAAATTCATTTCAGTGTATGGCTGCAAAGGGGCTTGGGTGCACACAATTAATCAAATGAACGAAAGCTAAAAATAAGAAAAATTAAATTATAGACAATGCCTGGAATCATGTCTTAAGGTCCACACGATGAGGTGACTAAATCTTTACTCAATATCCTGATGGAGGTCTTTGCTACTTAATGCAAATTATAGTGAGATCAAACTATAACCACGACGAAAGAATAACAGATATGTGTATAGATTTTATGTGTCACATCTCTCGGAATCGAATCGGTATTTGTAAGGCTCAATATCTCACGGGTGGTCTCCACTTATGTCTCCTAATAATGCAATCTCCTACTCGTTGGTCCAGACTATATCATCGTTTTCAGATTCGCAAGACAATATAAACTCGTGAAATTGTGTTTTTCATAAAATTTTGTGTCTCTGTCCTACATAGATTTTTAAAACTTGGCCCAAAAACAATACCGTGCCTACATAAGTATGCCCGTGCCAACAACCCCAAACCTTACCAACACATTGTCCCCAATGTGTCAGCTTGGTTTTGAGTGATTACATAAAGACAAATGCAGACAAAGCAAGAGCAATTACATCATGACAAGAGAATGAGTATAACAGTGATATCCGTTAGGTACAATCATCTGTGCATCCGAAAAATAAAGTGTACCATATAGCCAAATAAAATAAGAAGAGGTGATCTCACTGAGATGGGCCAGCGCATCGGCCGATTGTGATAGGGATTTGTCAACTTGCCATCTAGCCGGTTCAGTTGATCACGCATTTGGCTCCTTGGTGGTGCGTGGTTTTGTACGCCCCATTTCCTGAAAAGGAAATGTTAGAATAATTAGTACCGGTAGGATAGGATAATGGACCCCAAACCAAGACTTTTGTCTAGGTTTCGACCTTGTACATGCCAAAAGTGGTTGGCCAATCGGCCACCCCAAACCTAGGCCAAGGCCTAGGTTGGGCCCATGCTAAGGTTTTCAAAGGTCCATCAAAAACGCCCACCCCAAACCTAGGTGTCAACCTAGGTTTGAGTTACCAACAAGTAAGATCTTGAGAATGCATTGATAAGAACTTTGGGTGCACGATGTGATGTTTACCCGTGATGCATAATGGTATAGGTGTGACCATAAATAGCACAAAAACCAACGCGCTCGTCCTAGGGACCTTTTCCAACTCGACTTTTTACAAGAGGGTTTAACGAAATAAATCAAAAGACACAAAAAGGAATACTAACAACAAAAGATTACGAAAATTAAACGAAACAAACCTGGTGGGTTGCCTCCCACCTAGCGCCTTATTTATAGTTGTGGCACGACTGTGTGGCTCTCAATTTGGCTCGGTATCTGTGGAATTAAACCGGCCACACATACAATTTTTAGCAGGTTTTCCCACATCTGGTTTTCCGTGATCACCGGTTTCTTGTTCAGTCCGACCTTTTACACTCTCGAACACCTTGAAAGTCACTTTTTCACCGCCAACTCTTAATGTCATATCGCATCCCTCCATGTCAATAAGCGCCTTATTCGTGGCCAAAAATGGTCTTCCCAATATTAACGGGATCGTGTTGTCTTCATCCATATCTAGAACTACAAAATCAACCGGAAAGTAAAACTTACCGACTCTAATCAGTACATCTTCAACTATGCCATGTGGTTGCTTCACTGATCGATCCGCCAAGTGAAGTGCCATTGATGTCGGGTTCAATTCTCCTATACCCAACTTTCTGAAAATTGATAAGGGCAATAAATTTATACTAGCTCCTAATTCACATAACACCTTATTAAAACAAGAATTTCCAATTTGTATAGGTATAGAAAAACTCCCTGGATCTTGAAGCTTCGGGGGAAGAGCTTATTCTGAATGATTGCACTGCACTCCTCAGTAAGTGCAATTGTGGCATGGTGTTCAATCTTCCTCTTCTTGGATACGATGTCTTTCATGAACTGGAGATATGTCGGCATCTGGGCAAGTGCATTTGCAAAAGGAATGTTGATGTGCAATTTCTTGAAGATGTCAAGAAATTTTCTGAACTGTCCGTCATCCTTGTGTGCCTTCAATCGATTTGGAAAAGGTAGCGGTGGAACATACGAGTTGACTACCGGCTTTGATGGAGATGTCACATATTCCTCCTTTGGTTCTTTCTGATCAACAATATCACTAGAAGTATCGTCTTTCAGCCCAACATCTGCATCTCGGATTTATCTATAACTGGCTCACGAGTCAAATCTTTTATCGATTCCGTACCACTCCTCAGATGAATGGCATTGCAATCCTCTCTTGATTTCCTTTCAGTCTGACTAAGGAATTAACCTTGATTTCGAGATTGTAGGGCTTCGGCTATCTGTCCCACTTGTCTCTCTAAGATCTTGATTGAGGCGGTATTCTGATCGGTTGCCGCCTTTACTGCGCCCACTGTGCTTGCCAACCCGTGAACCGTGCTATCCATCTTCGACATGAATTTAATCATCATGTCTTCCAATCCGGACTTCTTCTCCGGCGCATCCTCAAATTTACTTGCATTGTAACTTGGGGGACGATAAACATTGTTAGATTGAGATTGAGATGAAAAGTTAGAATTGTTACCGTATTGTTGTTGCTGTTGTCCCATGGTTTCATTTGGTTGGCCTTGTTGTTGAGTCTATGAGAAATTAGGGTGTCTCTTCCAATCTTCATTGTAAGTATTTGAGAATGGATCATTCCTTGGACGGTTGTTCTGATTTTGAAGAAACTGAACCAGGTTCTTTAGGAGCAGGAAACAAGTCTGGAATGCCTTCTTCATTCATGATTGTAGGTTGAATGGAGGCCCCCTTCAACTGGTTAGTGATGGTGGTTAACTGAGCCTTGATGGCTTTCAACTCATCGTTCTCTTGTACACTAGCAACTCTTCTAATTGCAGACCTCGGAGTGGCATAACTGTGTTCGGCTAGGTTGTCAATCAGCTCGACCGCTTCTTCGTACGTTTTATCCATGAGTGCTCCACCCGCTGCAGCAGTGATTTCGTTTTTGAATTGTGGGTGGAGGCCGCTAAAGAACGTTTGAATGACGACCCAACCATGTAGCCCATGATGAGGACATTTTTTCAACATGTCCTTATACCTCACCCATGCTTCATACAATGTTTCTTGATCCCATTGAGAAAAATGTGTGATGTCTGCCATAAGTTGGGCGGTTCTACCCGGTGGAAAGAACTTCTGAAGGAAAGCAAGTTGCAAGTCCGCCCAGGTTCTGATCTGATATGTCGGTAGATTTTCTATCCAGGTTTCTGCTCTGCCCTTGAGTGAAAAGCTGAACAAACGCAACTTGATTGCATCCTCGTTTACTCCGTTGATTTTAAAGGTGTTGCATATCCTTTCAAATGCACGGAGGTGTCCGTGAGGGTCTTCTGTCATGCCCCTCCAAACTGGTGTTGTTGCACCATAACAATGGTGCTCGGTTTGATCTCGAAATAGTTCGCTCCAGTCGTGGGAGGTTGGACGCCTATACGTGCGGCTGCCACATTCAGATTGGCAAACGACCGCATAGGACGTCTCTCCGGAGGAGGAGGAGCTTCGTCGCTCATTCTAAGTTGCCTTCTGACTTTGGCTGATCTTCGTAACGGGCGAGCCGTTCTTTCAATTTCTAGATCGATCGGTTATGTGCCTTTCCCTCGAGTTCTTCTTGGCATAAACCAATTAGAAACTGAAAAAGAAAGTATAAGAATTAGTAACTCGGAAACTGAATAAAATGAGTAAAGTAAAAATAAGAGAAAAAAAATGTTCAATATAATAGTGCTTATAGGTGGTAGTGCTATCAGTGCAAACTAGTTCCCCGTCAACGGCGCCAAAAACTTGATAGGCGGGTTTACACCCCCTACTCTAACCGCAAGTGTACGGGTCGAATCAAGTAATATGTACTTGGAAGTACGAGTATCGAACAAGGAAACTAGGAACTAAGTATCACAATGACTATAATCACTATTAACTGAAAGATTCGATTTGATGAATTGTTGATAAACGATTAATAACTAAAGTAAATAAATAAGCTTAAGAGTAAAAGCAACGAACAAATTTGGATTTTTCGGGAGAAAAGTAGTTGAGGATTGGAATCCCAATGGTTTCACAAAGAACACTCTACTTATGATAATTATCAAACTAAACCAATCAATGATTACACAATCACGTAATTAACTGTTATTCTCTCTCGAGCAACAGAGTTATTTCTAGAAAACTTAGGTTTTTATCTCTCGATCTCAACCTAGGAATTCAGAAATTCTTTAAGAACAAGATTGTAAAAGCAAGTACTAAGGTTTACTTGGTATATCTCTATCCAATTTCTCACCCTAGGCATACAAATTCAAGCCAAGTTATGGAATCGTTCTTTCGAATCGGATTCCTAACAACTAAATCAATTTGCAAGGTGATCAAACTAACAAAAGCATTAAAACCAAATTCATATGCTTCATTGATTAGAAAAGCTGATAAGAATCACAAGGTTTCGTGTTCATATGCTTACAAACCAAAGTTCATCCAACCCCCAACAATCTAAAGATTAGTTCATGTTGGGGGTGTTAAAACACAAATCAAAAAGGAAGAAAAGTATAGTAGACATGGTCTCTTGAACAAGAAATCGATGTATGAACAAACTCCCTTTTTGTTGAATCGCAATACCCATGAACAAGGAATTGATCTTTGTTAATCCGACGTTCCCCGATGATTTCGTAGCATTAATCGGTGTTAAAATCTATGGAAAATCGCCCCAAGTTGCCCTAAAATCGTCCCTTGCCTCTCTTTAGTCGATATGGTGAAGTATGTTCCAAACCCTAGGTCAAAAAGGCTTAAAAATGTATCAGCACGTTGTCGGTACTTACACCGAGAGCTAAGTACCGACAGAAGTCTCGGTAAGCACTGTTTTGTAAAATTCAGGCTATCAATAGTTGCACCGAGACTTAAGTACCGACACAAGTACCGGTAGTCACTGTTTTGCAACAATTAAGATTTCCCATTTTCTTGCCGGCCCAACTTGACAAGTCTCGGTGGCACCTTTTTGAGTTTCTTTAACACATCTCTTCGGGCTTTGACCCACGAATTGACTCGTACCTCCTCCATTTGCCATCAACTTGTCAGGTACTTCATTCTCATCTATAATTAGTTTCTTTCGCATCGAATTCTTCGTTTATTCTCGAAACATGGATTCCTGAAAAACTCATGAATAAACCGTGAAATACGCTTCGTTTGTTTGGAATTCAAGCAATTTAATCACGGAAAGTGGTGCTAGAATAACGCCACAAAGTGGCGTTATCAGAAATTTACAGATTTGGTCCCTATAGTTTGAAAAATGACAGTTTAGTTCCCTAAACTTTGAAAATTGACACTTTAGGTTCCTATAATTGTATATTCTGCCAACTTTGTAAGCAACTAGCACATTGAGTTTGTTTGCTGATGTGTTGTTAGAAATTTATAGATTTGGTCCCTATAGTTTGAAAAATGACGGTTTAGGTCCCCTAAACTTTGAAAATTGATACTTTAGGTCCCTATAATTGTATTTTCTGCCAACTTTGTAAGCAACTAGCCCATGAATTTGCTTGGTTCTGTTTTGTTAGAAGTTACACATTTGGTCCCTATAGTTTGAAAAATGACGATTTAGGTCCCTAAACTTGAAATTGACACTTTAGGTCCCTATAATTGTATTTTCTGCCAATTTTGTAAGCAACTAGCCCTATGAATTTTTTTGCATCTGATTTGTTAGAATTTAACAGATTTGGTCCATAGAGTTTGAAAATTGACGTTTTAGGTCCCTAAACTTTCAAAATTGACACTTTAGATCCCGGGTCCGCAATTGCAACCGGAATGCGGATCCAGATTAGAGTTTCACCATGACTCACCACATGTCGGTCAGTGCGGTCCGCACTCTGACCCGACCCGACCCATTGCGGATCTACCATTTTCAAAAAATAATTTTGTCTTTTTGTGACCCAAGTGCGGTCCGCACTCACCGGGTCGGGTCTGAATGCGGACCCATTGGCTATTTGGGCGACCCGAAAGAGAATTTGACCATTTTGTCAATTCGAGTTGGGCCTTTGGCTATTTGAGTCAATTTCCCAATAATTCCACGTTACAATTTTTTAATTACCTGTTGCTTAATTGTTTATAATTGATTTTTTTTCATACAATTAGTGTACGTATGATTATCCTTAAATAATCATGTTCTCTATTTTAGTTGAAATTTATTGGTTTATTGATTAGTAAAGATAAATGTCTGTCTTTTAATAAGCATAAATTAAAAAAACATTTTTGTTAATATGTCTAAACTCTTTTCTCGTAATTAATGACATGATGCATTCAACTAAAAATTTTAATCGAATTAATCTACAATTAATTAATTAATTTAGTAAATGAATTTTGTTAATATATTCATGTGTGACCTTCAAAAATTTATGATCAACTTGTTCATAAAAAATACAAATTGTATTATAAATATGATATCTATAAAGGGAAATTAATTAAAATGCCCCAAGTTCACATTTGACTTACTGAAATGCCTAAACTCTCCCCAACTTAACCAAAATATCCAAATAATCCGTGAACAGGTCCATGATCACGGACTCCTTTTGTGAATTGGATTTTTGTCCGTGAAATTGATTTTTTGTCCGTGAAATGATAAAAAAATCCAATTCAAGGACTTTTATTTATAGAGAGAGAAGAGGAGTCCGTGATTGTTAAAAGGAGGACTTGAACAATAAAAAGGCAATCCAATCAATTTCACGGAGGACTTGAGCAATAATGTTATATTTAAATATAATAAGAGGCATTCCAATATTATAAGAGGAGTCCGTGATTGTTAAAAGGAGGGCATCAAAATGGTGGCATTTCACGGAAAAAACTTCAATCATTCACGGATCAATAATCAATTTCACGACAAAAAAATCCAATTTACAAAAGGAGTCCGTGATCACGCACCCTTTCACGGATTTTTTAGGTATTTTCGTGAAATTAGAGAGATTTTAGGCATTTGAGTAAGTCAAAGTCAAACTTGGGACATTTTAGTTAATTTCCCAAAAAGTTAAATACAGTCTTTTTAAATTACAAAAAGCTTATAAAATTAAACAACCCAACTTTAAGCATCCATAAAGTGTTGTTTGTCAGTTTTAATATTTTGAGTAGTGTTGGTCTTGTTTGGTTATTATTGTAGAAACTTTTGATTCACATTTATTTAACTACCTATATGTTTGTACAAAAGGTTGATATCGACAATCCCAACCGGTCCACAATCGGCTGCCTATCCATAATGTGGGGGGCATACCTGACTCACTCAGTAATTGTGGCTATGGGGGTGTCTTGGGTTCGAACCCAAGACCTTCTGCTTTTTATACAAAGATGTCCCCACCCATTACTAACTGAGTTACACGCCATTGACACTACCTATATTTTATCATAACAAATTATTGGCATTATGAATACTGATGTATATAAAGGAATATCGAGATTTCTCTTTAGTGGCTGTACTAAATAATTATGTAATATAAAAAGAACTATGTATAATAAAATTAAATTATAAAATTGTTCATGGAAAAAATTGTGTTCTCATCATTTTTGGATACAAATATTTACGAGTTCGTTAATTATTATATGGAGTTGTGTTTTCCTTCGGAGAACTATGTAAAGATTGCCCAAAACGAAGACCGAGTGAATAAGAAATCGAATCTCAAAAGTCAAAATGGTGACATTGAAGTAGATTATGTTAAGAATTGATGGGGCTAAAATATAAAATAAATTTGGAACAACAAAAGGTACAACAAAAAGGTGAAAGTGATTATATGCATACATAAAACGGTATTAGGGGCTGTTTGGTTGTTTTTTCATTAAATCCTGTATGGATAAAGTTAGTTTTATGTATAAAGTTGTTGGTCTTTATTAATAAAATTGTTGGTGATGAATAAACTGTCTGAACTCTGAACAATAAAAATGACCATTTTACCCTTATAATTATTTTTTTGTTTTATTAATCTCCAAACATCACAATCTAAACACAAATTCAATTAAAAAAAATCTCAAGAACATCAAATGAAACATTCAAATACAAAATAAATATATTAGAACATCAAATCCTTAAAATATTACAAAGGGTTACCTCACGAAGGGGAGAAGGAAATCACCGGCAATTTTTTGAAAGAACCAAAGAAGACTGTTTAGTTGTGAGAGGATTTAGAGCTGAGTGAGGTTTTTTGTGAGAGGGGTATTGGTGGAAATAACATGTCTGTTTCCATAGAGCTTCCTCCCAAAGCTTAGTGATTAAGTCACTAGTTATTTCATTAAGCCAGTATCAAACATCCTTAAATAGCTTATTCGCTCAAATGAAAGGTTTATTAAGCTCCTTAAGTCAGTACCAAACAGGCCCTAAGTCTTAGCTTTCAGATCATAATGTAATAACTCAAATTCAAGTTTAGTAAATATAATGGAAGTGTAGGGGTAGTTTGCTTTTAGTCATGTCCCTTGGAGGGCATAAGTAGTAAATATTTTTTTAAAAGGTAAAAAGGTGGATTCCATCTCATTCTCCCCATTCTCTTTTAGATGATTTTCACCTTATGCTTGTGAGAGAGGAGCTCTTTTAAGAGAAGAAAACTTGGAGAGTGAGCTATGATGATTTTTTTTTGAAGGAAAAGTGATTCAATGGATTTGTTGTTGAGGTATGATGAGTTATTTCTATTTGATTAATGTAATATATCACTGTTCTTTTAAGATTTTTAATGTTTTTGGAGATTGTTTTATGTTTTTAAGATGGAATCAATGGATTTTCATCAATAGCTTCAAGTGTTTTGGTTTATTCTTCAAGATAAGCTTCATTACCTTATAAATCCTCTATGCTTCCATGGTTAGACTTCTAGTATTTGATTTCGAGATTTCTATCTCCTTTGAGTGTTATTGGATTAAAACTCATTGGGTTAATGTTTAGATTGAGTATTGTTGGTTTTCCAATTGATTACTTGAGAAAAACCACCATTGTTGATGATATCTTCAAGGGTTTTCATTTTTAAAGTTTTTGGTGGATAAAACCTTCATCCATGGATGGATTTTGTTGGATTAAATTGTAACAACCCAAATTTAATTAAATCAAAATTGACAACATTACAACCAAAAACGGTCCCAATGCCAATAATTTACAATAGTTCTACTCTAAACTCGCAACGGAAACACCTTCACAACCGAGATACTACAGGATGCCGACGGTAATCTACAAGTCTTCACTAGTCTCTAGCTCTTCTACCACGACACGACCTTCCATCATCATCACACGAAACTCCATACACGATTAACACCTGAAAATGGTTTTAGTTTTTGAAAAGCGAGGGTTAGACCATGAGGTTTAGTGAATTCCCTCAAAAACAGTTTCACGCAAGCCAAGTATAAAATCATGTCATTCTATAACGTAATAACGTTCCAAGTCATGCATTTAAACAAAGGTATAGCACAGTGGGCTCGACTTTCTTCACCCTACTAAGCCGGGCACGGCAACTTAGTTACAACACCCTACAAAGCCGGGCACGGCAATTTAGTTCCAACACCCTACAAAGCCGGGCACAGCAATTTAGTTACAACACCCTACAAAGCCGGGCATGGCAATTTAGTTACAACACCCTACAAAGTCGGGCACGACAACTTGGTCTCATCACCCTACTGTGCAACCCGACTCCATACGTGGCAATAACCGTCACAAAAACATGCAATCAACATATCGTATAGTTAAGCGTATAAACAACTTGCATGCATTAGTAAGCATTTCTATGTCATGTGAAATAAAACCTTTCAAAACATTTAATCATGCCATCATGCTCATAACCATAATCAGTTTAGAAAACCTTTCGCAAACATTTCATTTACACAAATAAGGTAAGGGAACTCACCTTAGCCTTAGCACATCGACACACGCTCCGGAACACACTTTAGCTCAAACCGAACACCTGAATTAGACGTCATAATAATGGTGTTAACCATTTAATAACATCTGTAACGTCCCAAAAATTTCAAGGAATTTAAATTTTTTAAAACATGCACTTCATTATAAAACAACCATAATTTAATAATTCGCAACTTAATTGGAAATAATGTCGTTAACCCAAATAGCCAATAAAGTTTATACAGCGGAAATTTTATAAACTAAAATCCAAAGGGTCGAAAGTGAAATTTTAAACAACTCTCGGCACTCCGCGCGTAGTGTGTGTGTACCGTCATGCCCGACCGCCACTCGCACCTGAAACCACAACAAATTGGAAAAAGGGTAAGCTAAACGCTTAGTGAATCCTATCACACACGCAGGTAGCAACCCCACGTATAACGCCCCTACCCGCAAGTAGGCAACATCACCACTACCATGAATATGAAGCCACATAATGATTCATGCATACATACAAACCTCGGTCCCACCGAGTACACAAAAATATAACAATACCAGCTCAGTCCCACCGAGCCCCCGGTCCCACCGAGTAAAGGTAAATAGTTGCACTAGCTCAGTCCCACCGAGCCCTCGGTCCCACCGAGTAAAGGTAAATAGTTGTACTAGCTCAGTCCCACCGAGCCCCCCAGTCCCACTGAGGTGTACGCAAGCACAAATAATCCACATATAATTTCGACAATCACAGCTAAATCATCCCATCCAAATTGGTCCACGTAAACACGTAATAACACATAGCACAAAAACAACGATATACATGAAATTCCTAACTACGCGGTGAGAGAACTCACCTCAAAGCAATGCGACGCGCCCACGAGCCGCAACACCGACACGTCAACTTTCCTCACTTCTTCCCACCTAAATACGCACTAAAAACGTCAACGGAAAGTCCCAACTCACGACGCGCTTACTAGTTTAACAAAACTAAATTTCCAGTTTTTACACTAAAAACGCAGGTCTGTTCGAGACCCCTTTTACCCCTGTTAAACTGATCAATCCAGAAATCTAATTCCATATTCAGGAAGTTCCATGCCTTACGGTTCCAGGGACGTATAGAACGCGGTCTAACGATTTTTCTACAATTTATTATGGATTTTACAAAACCAACCTGCTGCACAGCGAAAATCAGTACCTTTCAGTACGAAACAGCAGTTTGACACTAGCTATGGTCCGAACTGGTTTTTCCGCAAAACATAAGAAGTTTACTAGACTCGAAAACAGAACTTTTGGCATCAGTTTCATCCCAATCCGACATTCCTAGCAGAAGTTATGCTTGACACAAAAACAGGGACAGAAACTGCAGTTCACATAAAATCATAACACGGTCCTCCGACTTAAGATTAACGGTTTAGGGTCAGGCCACGGCGGTTTTGGGGTTTCGCCCGGTGGTTTTAGGGTTTAGGCCGTGAGCCCCACCCACTGCCACCTCCAGCAGTGGGGCACGGCGGCGGCGGTGGTGTTTTCCGGCGGTGATCACACACACGCACACAACCCACGCTACCCTCTCGCACACACAACCACAGCCGCACCAGCACCGCCGTGGCCAGCCACCACTCGGCCACCACAGCGGCGGCCCCCACCGCCGGCAGCCATGGCTGCGGCGGTGGGGGTGGCGGTTTACGGCGTTTCCGACGATGAACATCAAACTTAAACAAAACGGGAAACTTACCTCACGCAACCCTTCTTTCTCCTCTTTCCCGATCGAACCCGCCGGCGATCACCTCCTCTCTTCTCGACGCCGGCAGCCCCTGGCGGCAGCCTCCTCTCTCTCTCTTCCTTGCAAACAACCGGCCTTCTCGGTTTCTCTCTTCCTCTCTCACTCTCGATGGCTATCTCTCTCTCTCTCGATTTCTTTTCTTTCCGGCTAAACACCAACACACAAGAATGGGAAGATGGCAAAAGGGTTTTGGGGAATGCTTGCTAAGCAAGAAAAGAACTGAAGAGGAGGGAAGGGGGTCGGTCATTTGGCCGATCCCTTGCCCAAGTTACAACCTTGTACAACTTTGGCCCCTAGACTCCTAAAGTATGACCAAAATTTCCCAAATTAGTTTAGGATTTAACATAACGACCATTGAACCACTAGTTAGTTCGATTTAGCTCCTTGACGCCTAACCCCGATAAATAAAAAAAATATTAGCAACAATTAAATAAAAATGTACCGGGACACGGGCTTTACAACTCTCCCCCGCTTGAATTAGACTTCGACCTCGAAGTCTTGGTCGGCGAATAGTTCGGGATAATTCTCGCGCATCTCCGCTTCGGGCTCCCACGTCCATTCTGAACCCTTCCGGTGCTGCCACTGGACTTTCACCAGTCCAATAACTTTGTTCCGCGAGGTTCTCGTTCTCCTGTCGAGAATGGCAACCGGCTTTTCCACGTAGTTAAGCCGCTCATCGGTCTGCACGTCCTCCAGAGGGATCACGGTAGACTCGTCAAATACACACTTCCGTAATTGAGAAACGTGAAAGGTGTTGTGAATCAAGCTCAGTTCGTCAGGTAACTCTAACCGGTAAGCCACTTTCCCCACACGGGCGATGATCCGGTAAGGCCCAATATAACGAGGCCCTAGCTTCCCCCGCTTACGAAACCGGATCACCCCCTTCCAGGGTGAAACCTTCAACAATACATAATCACCCACCTGAAATTCCAAGTCGGATCGCTTTTTGTCGGCGTAGCTCTTCTGCCGACTCTGTGCAGTAACAAAACGGTCCCACACCATCTGAATCATCTCGGTCGTCTTCAACACAATGTCAGTACTCCCTAACACTCGATGACCAACCTCGCCCCAACAAACGGGCGTCCTGCACTTCCTACCGTACAACAACTCGTACGGCGTCATACCAATACCAGAGTGAAAGCTGTTGTTGTAGGAGAATTCTGCTAGAGGAAGGTGCTGATCCCAGCTACCTCCAAAATCGATAACACAAGCTCAAAGCATATCTTCGAGGGTCTGAATGGTTCGCTCGCTCTGTCCGTCCGTCTGCGGATGAAAAGCCGCGCTAAAGTGTAACCGTGTACCCATCTCTGACTGGAACTTCTCCCAAAACCGGGAGGTAAAACGAGTGTCCCTGTCGGAGACAATCGAAACTGGCACCCCGTGCCTGGCCACGATCTCGCGTACAAATACCTCCGCAAGTTTCTCCGCCGAGGAGCTCTCCCTGATGGCCAAGAAGTGAGCACTCTTGGTCAGACGGTCAACGATCACCCAAATGGCATCGTTCCCACGGGGAGTCCTTGGGAGTTTTGTTATGAAATCCATAGTAATCCTTTCCCATTTCCAAACCGGGACCTCCAACGGATGTAATTTCCATGTGGTCGTTGATGTTCCGCTTTGACCTTCCGACAGGTCATACATACCTCAACACATCTAGCAACATCCCGCTTCATGCCGGGCCACCAGTAACCTTCACGCAAGTCTCTGTACATCTTTGTAGCTCCCGGGTGAATCGAGAACTTGGACTTATGTGCCTCATCCATTAGTACCTGCCGGTTCCCACCGATGAATGGAACCCAAACCCTACCATGTCGAGTTAACAACCCCCGACTGTCACGAACAAAATTCGGGATTTCCCCCGACACTCTTTCCCGCTTTGCATTTTCCTCCAAAATAGCCACCTCCTGAGCGCTTCCTATCGACTACAGAATCGGTGTAACCACTGTCAATCGCTGACATAAACCCCTCAGTGGCTCACCGACCGGATGTCGGCTGAGTGCGTCCGCAACCACGTTCGCTTTACCCGGGTGGTAAAGTATCTCGCAGTCATAATCCTTGACCACATCAAGCCACCTTCGCTGACGCATATTAAGGTTCTGCTGATCCATAAAGTACTTGAGGCTCTTATGGTCAGTGTAGATCGTACACTTGACACCATAGAGATAGTGCCTCCAAATTTTAAGGGCACACACTACCGCTCCCCACTCCAGGTCATGAGTCGGGTAATTTGCTTCGTGAGGCTTCAACTGCCTAGAAGCGTAGGCTGTCACCTTGCCGCACTGCATAAGCACGACACCCAAACCCTGATGTGAGGCGTCACAATATACTACCAAATCCTCCATGCCTTCGGGCAAGGTTAACACAGGAGCCTCGCACAAACGCCTGCGTAACTCCTCGAACGCCTTCTGTTGTTCCTCACCCCAACTGAAAGCCGCAGATTTCTTCGTCAATCGCGTCATAGGCAACGCGATCTTGGAGAAATCCTGAATAAACCTTCGGTAATACCCCGCCAAGCCTAGAAAGCTTCGCACCTCGGTAGGAGTCTTCGGCACCTCCCACCTCATCACCGCTGAAATCTTAGCTGGGTCGACCATAATACCATCCTGGTTCACGACATGTCCTAGGAACTGGACCTCTCGTAACCAGAACTCGCACTTGGAAAACTTAGCGTATAACTTCTCTCGCCTCAAAACTTCCAACACTTCTCGAAGATGCATCTCGTGCTCCTCCTCGGTCTTTGAATACACCAGGATATCATCGATGAACATAATCACCGACCGGTCCAACATCGGACTACACACTCGGTTCATCAGGTCCATGAACGCTGCAGGTGCATTGGTGAGCCCAAAAGGCATCACCACAAACTCGTAATGGCCGTACCGCGTACGGAAGGCCGTCTTCTCCGTGTCCTCACTCCTGACCCGCATCTGGTGGTACCCCGACCGTAAATCAATCTTAGAGAACCACGAGGCTCCCTGAAGCTGGTCGAATAAATCGTCAATCCTTGGTGTAAGCTTATTCAGCTCCCGGTAATCTATGCACATCCGCTGTGACCCGTCCCTCTTCTTCACGAATAAGATAGGTGCTCCCCACGGCGAACAGCTCGGTCTGATGAACTCCTTTTCGAGAAGTTCCTGCAACTGGGCGTACAGCTCTTTCATTTCCGGTGGGGCCAGGCGATAGGGTGCCTTGGCCACCGGAGCAACTCCCAGAATTAAGTCGATGCGGAACTCCACCCGTCGCTCGAGAGGTATCCCCGATAACTCCTCGGAAATACGTCAACAAACTCCCGTACCACGGGCACATCCTCCGCAATCTTCTTCTTATCGTCGACGCGCGTGTCGACCACATACGCCAAAAATCCCTGACTACTGTGCTGCAAGCACCTTCGAGCCCTCGCGGCCGAACGTACCGCTGAGGTCCGCCTGGGCGAGTCTCCCTGAACCAGCAATTCTCCCCCGCTTGGGGTTCTAACTCGCACTTGCTTGCGACGACAACCAATCTCAGCATCAAAAGCATCCTACCACTCCATGCTCACAATCCCGCACCACGATCGGAAACAAAACAATAAGAAAACCTCACACTAGAGATTTCCAGAGTGCATCCCCGATACACGTCAGTGACCGTCAAGGTCCTATCATCAGCAACCTCGACTACGAGAGGACATCCTAACCGTCCTACGACTCGGCCCAACCTCCCGCTAAAAGCGCGAGACACAACGAATGAGTTGTCCCGCTATCAAACATCACTACAGCAGGCATCGAGTTAACTAGGAGCGTACCTGTCACTACTTTAGGCGTAGCTTGTGCCTCCTCCACTCCCAGTTGACGAACTCTACCTCGAGCCGCCTCCCCAATAGTATGCGTCACCTCAGTCGCAACCATCTTACAAATCCGTTCAGCCGTAAATCCAGTGCCATCATCTGAATCAGCAGTGTTATTCCTCCTTGTGATGGCCATTCTCGATAAATATTACAATGATTTATTGGCACCCACTAAACCCCACTAATTACGCTTACACTCAACTCCTCGGATTCTCCGTGACTCTCCCCGACTCGAGCACGGATCCTGTGCTTCAGATAGTAGGAGCTCTACTACTACCCTTCACACCTATCCTTACTCGTTTCAAGTTCTGTCCAAGAGTGTCCAAGTAGTTTCTTACCAACAAATAAACCCATATGCCCGTACCAGCATATGCATACACTCTTCCTAGCTCCCTAGGAAACATCATATCACCCCACTACCCTTGCTAGGACGGAATCCCCACTAACCCTGACGAGTCGCCTCGCGAATGCACAGTCGTATACAGTGTAAAACCAGATAGACGTTCGAATAAGAGATTCTATCCTAGAACGGTTGGACTCAAACAAGAGCTGCGCAATAGAACTAAATCAAGCATTCTAAGGCTATTCGGTTCCTACTACATACAACCTATAGTGCATTCACGTAACAACCTATCAAGGCTAGCATGAATTCCTAATAGCAAGTAACAAGTATACAGTACCATAAAGTCCACATAAGCAATCTAGCATGCATACATTATGCCTAGAAAGCGATAGATACACTAAGTTCCTTACCTTCCCAGTTGGCGTCGGCTGACTGTACACACTGCGCCCGCGATCACCGCGTCCCACACGAGTTTTCTCTTTTCATTTAATTTTAAAAGATTTTAGTAAAAGAATTTAAAGATCTCTTAGCCGAAACTTGAGACCAAACACACCGAGGTGTGCTTGATTTACTCAAGCTGTGCTCTGATACCAAGTTGTAACGTCCCAAAAATTTCAAGGAATTTAAAATTTTTAAAACATGCACTTCATTATAAAACAACCATAATTTAATAATTCGCAACTTAATTGGAAATAATGTCGTTAACCCAAATAGCCAATAAAGTTTATACAACGGAAATTTTATAAACTAAAATCCAAAGGGTCGAAAGTGAAATTTTAAACAACTCTCGGCACTCCGCGCGTAGTGTGTGTGTACCGTCATGCCCGACCGCCACTCGCACCTGAAACCACAACAAATTGGGAAAAGGGTAAGCTAAACGCTTAGTGAATCCTATCACACACGCAGGTAGCAACCCCACGTATAACGCCTCTACCCGCAAGTAGGCAACATCACCACTACCATGAATATGAAGCCACATAATGATTCATGCATACATACAAACCTCGGTCCCACCGAGTACACAAAAATATAACAATACCAGCTCAGTCCCACCGAGCCCCCGGTCCCACCGAGTAAAGGTAAATAGTTGCACTAGCTCAGTCCCACCGAGCCCTCGGTCCCACCGAGTAAAGGTAAATAGTTGTACTAGCTCAGTCCCACCGAGCCCTCGGTCCCACCGAGCCCCCCCAGTCCCACTGAGGTGTACGCAAGCACAAATAATCCACATATAATTTCGACAATCACAGCTAAATCATCCCATCCAAATTGGTCCACGTAAACACGTAATAACACATAGCACAAAAACAACGATATACATGAAATTCCTAACTACGCGGTGAGAGAACTCACCTCAAAGCAATGCGACGTGCCCACGAGCCGCAACACCGACACGTCAACTTTCCTCACTTCTTCCCACCTAAATACGCACTAAAAACGTCAACGGAAAGTCCCAACTCACGACGCGCTTACTAGTTTAACAAAACTAAATTTCCAGTTTTTACACTAAAAACGCAGGTCTGTTCGAGACCCCTTTTACCCCTGTTAAACTGATCAATCCAGAAATCTAATTCCATATTCAGGAAGTTCCATGCCTTACGGTTCCAGGGACGTATAGAACGTGGTCTAACGATTTTTCTACAATTTATTATTGATTTTACAAAACCAACCTGCTGCACAGGGAAAATCAGTACCTTTCAGTACGAAACAGCAGTTTGACACTAGCTATGGTCCGAACTGGTTTTTCCGCAAAACATAAGAAGTTTACTAGACTCGAAAACAGAACTTTTGGCATCAGTTTCATCCCAATCCGACATTCCTAGCAGAAGTTATGCTTGACACAAAAACAGGGACAAAAACTGCAGTTCACATAAAATCATAACACGGTCCTCCGACTTAAGATTAACGGTTTAGGGTCAGGCCACGGCGGTTTTGGGGTTCCGCCCGGTGGTTTTAGGGTTTATGCCGTGAGCCCCACCCACTGCCACCTCCGGCAGTGGGGCACGGTGGCGGCGGTGGTGTTTTCCGGCGGTGATCACACACACGCACACAACCCACGCTACCCTCTCGCACACACAACCACAGCCGCACCAGCACCGCCGTGGCCAGCCACCACAGCGGCGGCGTGCAGCGGCGGCCCCCACCGCCGGCAGCCATGGCTGCGGCGGTGGTGGTGGTGGTTTACGGCGTTTCCGACGATGAACATCAAACTTAAACAAAACGGGAAACTTACCTCACGCAACCGTTCTTTCTCCTCTTTCCCGATCGAACCCGCCGGCGATCACCTCCTCTCTTCTCGACGCCGGCAGCCCCTGGCGGCAGCCTCCTCTCTCTCTCTTCCTTGCAAACAACCGGCCTTCTCGGTTTCTCTCTTCCTCTCTCACTCTCGATGGCTATCTCTCTCTCTCTCGATTTCTTTTCTTTCCGGCTAAACACCAACACACAAGAATGGGAAGATGGCAAAAGGGTTTTGGGGAATGCTTGCTAAGCAAGAAAAGAACTGAAGAGGAGGGAAGGGGGTCGGTCATTTGGCCGATCCCTTGCCCAAGTTACAACCTTGTACAACTTTGGCCCCTAGACTCCTAAAGTATGACCAAAATTTCCCAAATTAGTTTAGGATTTAACATAACGACCATTGACCCACTAGTTAGTTCGTTTTAGCTCCTTGACGCCTAACCCCGATAAATAAATAAAAAATATTAGCAACAATTAAATAAAAATGTACCGGGACACGGGCTTTACAACATCCCCAAAACGTCCCTACTAAGCCCCTAAGACAAACCCCCAAACGATGCCTCGATTCTAGACCCGAAACACGAAGCGAACCGAAGGATGTTCACAAAACAGGGACTTACGCCACTTGTCACGCGGTTTGCAAACCGCGGGACAAACCGCGTAACTCCCTGTTCGTCTTCCCCAAGTCTGCACAACCAAAATCAGTCCAAAATCTCAACTCCAATACCCCCAAAATGCTCCCAAATTGATTGTTAAGCATCCAAATTAAGATAATGGATGTTCTAGACCTTTCCTTACAATTACCAAGCATCAAAACATCATTTAATCTACCCAAAACCATCCAAAACCCAACCATTGATTCATGGTTTAAAACCCCAAAAGCTCAAAACTCAACCCATAGTAAGAATGGAAATTGCTTAGCAAATGTGAAGAGATTTCTCAATAATCTGATCCAAAACTTAAGGGAGTCACTCCCAAAATCAATTGTTTCTTATTCCATGGATTATAAATCACAATCCCAAAGATTACAAAACCCCAAGCTACCAAAACAACACACCCAACTATGAAGAAGAAGGAATAGGGTTCATACCTTGAAGCAGATGAAGTCTTTACTCCCATGGTGCTATCCTTCTTCCTCACTTCCCACCATGGATGAGCTCTTCCTCTCTTCTCCCAATTTCTCAGCCGACACTAAGATGAAAATGAGGGTTTTCCTCTTATTTAGCTTCCTTTGATTCACCCCTTGGACACTAAAGTTCCCTTTTTCACACTTTGGCCACCAAAATCATCATTTACTCTAATCTTGCAAGAAGAATAAAATATGGGGTGTTACATAAATGATGTTAGGTTAATGGTTAAAATGGTTTAGGGCATTGATTCCCTCAATGTTGGAGCATAAAATCAATTTGAGAGAGATTGAGTATGAGTGGCTTTGGGGATTTTTACTGAAAATCCCATGCAGGAAAAATAGTGGGGAAAGAGACCCCATGCGAGTTTGGTCGCATGGAAGTCCCAATTTCGTTGCCTTGCAAATTTTGATTTTTTCTTTGTTTCTTGTTTTGGGGCTAGGTTCGAGGCACCGATTAGGGGATTGTCTTAGGGATTGTTTTATATGTTTTTGGGAGGATTTAGGTGGTTTAGCACCATTCATTTGTCGTCTAATACAGGTATTCGGTTTAGGGATTCTTAGCCTAAATGTGTGTGACTTAGGCTTGGACACCAGGTGAGTTTTTCTTACCATCTTATATTTAAAAATGAACCTTGATTATGCATGTTGGTTTACTAAAATGCTTATTTCATATTTGAACTTTACACCATTTGGAACTTGATCAATATTTTAAAATGTGCATTCCGGGGTGTGTGGGGGGGGGGGGGGGGGCACGTGATGGCTTTATATGAGAGGTGTGACCCAAATAGAATGCATGAATTCGTTTCATGCCATTCATCTAAGGGCAAGTGTGTAGCCCAAAACACGTTCTCTCAGTTGTGCGTGACTATAAGTGTGTGCCATCTACGTGTGTTGGAAGTGTGCATAATTGTTTATAGTGCGAGTGTAACACCTTCAAATATGGAAAGAACGACTGAATTAAAACTTTCAATAATACATCAAATGAAGGGTAAATTTCTTTCTATGACTCAACCCTTATTAACTTCGAATACGAAGATGAATTTAACATCAACAACATGTAACCAAGCCTTACATCATGAATAAGTCAAGGTAGGGTGTTACTAAAACTCCATAATAGTCGCTATCTCAGAATGAGGAGAACATCACCCAATACCCACATCCTTCTCGTGCAATCTAACTAGCACTCAACTCTTCACGGTGTCGCTAGAACTTTTTCCCCAACAAGGACCTGGTGCACATGCAAAAAAAATAAAAAGGTTAGGCTTAACGCCTAGTGAGTTCAAGCAGTTTCATCATAATTAGAAATAGTAAAACTGAAAGACTGCTTATTTAAAACATAACTTATTATGAAACACATTTATTGTAAAAGCAACACCTTTCCAAACCCCATTATTTTTATGATGAATCACACTAAATCAAAAAACCCATTCAATATGAATTCAAAACCCAACACTCGCTCCAAAACTCAATGGAGTTAAATAACCAAATCCTGAAAACGACGATAAAGCTCTATTATCCAAATCATCCAAAAACATGTATGAAACTCGATAACACAAAACCATAAATCATGGATATCAATTTGTTCTCTAGTAGAGTTACAACCTCAAGGTTCCCATTCGACCTTTAGTGCATATTCACTAACATTCAAGATAGGAGTCTCATTCCCTTACTTGATAACCCAAGATGTCTAACTCTCATGCATAAGAGTTAGAGCATCAAAACCACAAAATCCACGGTCTCGGAGTCCAACCCATAACGGTACATCTCCACAACACCAGGACGACAACAATGTCAACTCGGTCATTTCCCAAAGTGATCAAATATCACTGACTCATATGCCTATGGATCCAATGCATTACAGTCTAAAATACATGACTCCAATTGAATGACACCCGCACTCAAAACATGTATTCTCCAATAAAGTACAATAAATGCAAACCATATCCAAAGCTCTACATCGAGCTATTAAAATCGAACAAATGTCACCAAGACTCTTTGGAGTCAAAACCGAGATATCCAAAAATCCAAATATAGTCATTTCATAAGATTTATCAACCCAAATTTACCAAATATGAAAACTTTGTCAAATACTCAACACATTGATAAATACCAAGTAAACACATTATTACTTCAAAATACACATTTTGACATGTACATAGTTTTCGTAAAGCAACTTGAAGTCGCCTTGCTAGATTTAGGCTAAATCTAGGTTTTTACCCTAAACTTTGAGTTTTCTTGGTGAAAACTTGAATCCACAAGCAACACCTCCTAACGTGTAGATCCAACACTTGTAAAGTGTTTCATTCACCTCCAAAGATCCAAAACCTAAATGAAAAATGGAAAGAAGATAAGAGAAAATGAAGAACACATCAAACCCTAGCTTAAAATCGAGAGATATGAGAATTGAATGAAAGTATTTTTCTTTCAAACACAGTTTGCTTTTTTGAAAAACCATAAAAAGAATATGTTAAAACTTTCTGATTTGTCAAATTTTATAACGAAATTATTAATGTAGGATACTAACTAAACTAGTTTTTTGGATGGTTCTCATTCACTTTTTAGTCAACTTTTTTAATTGGTCGAAAATAGTCAAGATTTCATAAGTATCTATTTTTCGAAGGGGTTGTTTGGCAGTTACTGGATGGTTTAGTGCAGTATGATTAAGTGGTTAGAATGGTTAAGAGACTCTGTAGGATTTAGTGTCAGATTAAAAATGATTGTTTGGAAACTACTCTGGATGAACAATCTTAATGGCATAAAATTACCATTTTACCCCCAGTTTTGTGTTTAATGAAAAATAACGTTTAACAAAAGTCCTGACTATAATTTCTAAATCAAAAGTAGAAAATATATAATGGTCTAAGCCAATACATGATTCTTATCAATCTAAACAAACACAACAATGCATGTTCAAGTTTTGGCATAACAAAAAATTACATGAAATGCAAGTTCAAACACAAATTTTTGCGTACAACATCTAATGTGAAGCATTCACCAATTGATTTGCAATCTCATTTCGCAAATTAGCCATGTACTCATTGTCTTGGAACCCCAAGGCGTTGCATCCACCTCTTCTTCCTCGCCTCCCTCAATTTGTTCTTGTGCTTCATTAATGAACATGGGGTTATTGCCGTAATCCATGAATAATTGATCTTGCATATTGCACATTCTTATAAAGTTATGGATCGCAAAACAAGCAATTGCAGTGTTTCATTGTATTCAAAAAGGATAAGGGGCCATTTGCTTCAAAATCGGGAATCTTTCTTTCAATACACCAAAAGCACGCTCGATAACATTTCTGAGTTGTGCGTGGGCATAATTGAATCTTTCTTCTTTGGTCAAGGCACGTCGACGTCGAAAATCAGCTAGCTAATATCTTGTATTGCGATATGGAGTCAGAAATCCACGAGTGTTGGCATATGCAACATCACAAAGATAATTGAAACACCCTGAAATTCACAGTAAATTTAAACCTTAAAATTTATCAGAGTTTTCCACTATAACTTCCAAATTTTCATTTACAACCAAGATATAGTGACAAGTTTTCATACTTACAAATGATACACTATAAACAACCATCTAATCTGATCTATGAACATAAAATCAGTTCATAAGGTTATTTACAATATCTCCAGAACCATAGCCCTGGTATTCCTCGACACTCATCCCTGCTTATTCCTTCCCGAGCTAGTACCTGATAAGAAAATTTAATTTGAAACAATTAGGCTTACGCCTAGTGAGAACATCCAGTTTTTCCAAATCAACACTTTATAAGCTTTGAAACCAAAGTAAGCAAAGCATATAAACAAACATGATTTGCCATCGTTCTTACCGTACACATACTTATCTTGCGATGACGAGAATATGCCTGATTCCATGAATATGACTAACACTCAGTAGTCATATCATCACGTTCGAGAGCCTACTACGAATCATCACAGATTCTAGATCATTGCTCAAGTCCAAGAAAATACAATTTACTTTATGTCTATTTCTTGGAGTGGAAGTAGGAATTACCATTAAGTGCCCGACCTATCCCTTACCTTCCAACAGAAATCGGGAATTACGATTAGCGCCCCGCCTATTCCACGATTTCACCTCATAATACGAAATGAGAATTACCATTAAGTGCCCGTCCTATTCCTCATTTCAATCAACGGGAATTACCATTAAGAGCCCGGTCTATTCCACGTTCATCACATCCTAACACTAAATGGGAATTACCATTAGAGCCCGGCCTATTCCGCATTTATCAGATCAACGGGAATTACGATTAGCGCCACGCCTATTCCACATGATCACATAATACTAGTGCCTATGGATCCATTACACTTACTAGCATACGTGCATAGTTACTCGAACGCACAAAATATTTCATACCATTTTCTCATAGCTAAGAAATCCAAATAATCTATCGTACCCTTATTCTTAAATGTCCCTCTTCGGCGACTTAGCCCCAGGGTTCCGCTACCCGGTTAGCGGATGGGGTCAAGGGGCAGCGCCCCCATAAATTTTTTAGAAAATCCTAATCAGATAACACATCCGGAAATTATATCCGGAAAATCCTTTATCCGAAATTACCGAAAATTTATCCGGAAAGGTATTCCGGGCTCAAAGTCCGGCACCATCCGAAATCCGGTACCAAGTCCGGAACCGGGACTCAAATTGAGACCGGAACTCAGATCGAAACCGGATCCCCAAACCGGATCCTAAACAATACCGGATCCCCAAACCGGATCTTAAACGAAACCGGATCCCCAAACCGGATCCTAAACAATATCGAATCCCCAAACCGGATCCTAATAATACCGGATCCCAAACCGGATCCTAACAATGCTGGATTAGACACCGGGACTTTGAAGCCGGGATTCAATACCAGGACTTCGATCTGCACATCAATTTTACTCTAAAAACTTATCTAAGCTCAATTTCTTGGTCGATTTCATTTCAATACAAATTTACCAAGTCATTCAGCTAGTTTATTACCAAATATCTTGTTCAATTTTAAATGAAATCATTTAGAAGAAGATTAACTCACCTGATGAGAATTTGAACGCAACCGCAGATTTATTCCTCCCAGTACTCCAATTTAAATATGCTTTAAAACTGATTGAAAACCAATCTTACTCATAGAAATCAATCTAAATCCAATAGAATTGGAAGAAATCATCAAGATTCTTACCGATTGATTTAGTTTTCTTCCTGCTTCAAACACCGACTCCAAACCAAACTTTTGAGATAAATCTCAATAACTCAGCCGACTCAACTATTAACTAATGGCTAAATCAACCCTAAAGTTTCATAATTCCACAAATGGTTCAAACTTAAGTCAATTACACTTTGAATCCTTCCACATCAAAATACAATATAACGTTGATCATGGAAATTCGGGGTGTTACAATAATATTTTTCTACATTTAACATGTAAGAAAAGTTATTGTCAAGTAAAATGTATAAGAAATAAATTATATTTAATATTTAGTAAAAATTATAAATACCTAGCGGAGGAAATGGAAATCCAGAAGTTGTGTTAAATGCAACTTCTCTTAAAACTCTAGCATCATGTGCTATGCCTTCCCATCCAGCCCAAACATAAGTGAATACCATATTAAAATCACAAATCGCTAAAACTTTTTGATATCACCTCTTCCTCTGCCCATATAACGAGCTTGTTGATCAACCGGCACAACTGCATGTACGAGAGTCCCATCTAACGCACCTATTGCCCCCTTTATTAAAAAATTTATAAACTATAAGAATCTTTTTAACTACCTTTTGATTTTGCAAATTATATAAACGAAAACATACCGGAAATATTTCTTTAAGATTTCTTTGTCGTTCTGACATGTTGGAGGTTTCTTCATTGGACATTGGTCGTACAACTTCTCTAGCAAATTCCATCATTGCTCGTAGTATTTGACGAAAATATCTATGGATAGTCTCCGTTGAATGTTGAAATCTCCATTTAATCATTCTATAGCGTTCATTGTGACCTATTATTGTTAAAAAAATTGCCATCTTCTCCTCAACACATGCATTCCTACTATTTTGCAACCAATTCTTTTGTTTAAAATGGTTGCATAGTAGTATATAGGCATCACGGGAAAGACGCATCAATTCAAGACATTGCGTATTTGATCCATTTAATAGTTCTAGAATATACACATGTCCGATCAACGATGACGTATTATCTCTTATCCTTTCGATTCTTGAAACTACACTATTGGTGGCCGGCTATGAAACTAGATGTGGCACAATGTGTAGAGAAATGTGTAACATGTTCGTTGGTAAAGGCCGAACATCAACAACCTTATGGGAGCCTACAATCCTTGGAAATTCCTGAATGGAAGCGGGATAAGATTACCATGGATTTTGTGACTAAGTTACCAAAGACGTTAAAAGGGAACGATACCATTTGGGTAATCGTGGATCGCTTAACTAAAAGTGCTCACTTCTTACCAATGAAAGAAGCTTCACCAATAGATAAGCTAGCCAAGTTATACATAGATGAAGTGGTATCAAGACATGGCATACCTATGTCTATAGTATCAGATCGTGTAGTCGATTTACTTCAAGATTTATTGGATATTTGGAGGATTTGGAAAAAATATTGTTTTAACTACTAATAAGTGTAATTTGGGTTGAAAATGGTTTCAATAAAATTGTTGCACGAGTTGAAGCATTTATTGACCGCATGTAGGGTCAAGGATTGTTATGGGATTTTATCCAACTTATGAGTTTGGATGTTGGTACTTTAACTGCTTTTTGGTCTTAAAAGTATAAACTCTTGAAGATGGTCATTCTTTCACCTTGTGAATATTTTGGAAATATGAACCATACAGTTTTGGGCCTTTGGCCATTATACTTTGGCAAAGTATCGTTTATGCACCTATTCATGTTATAGGTACCAATTGAATTTGTTAGATATTGAAAAGTATGTTCTTTCGGATTATGTAGTTATTTTGGCTTTGTTATCATAATCAAATGTTTTACGAGGCCTTTTGGCTTGATTTGAACTCAAATGAGTTTTGGGACTTTGTCTGATTTCAATGGATCAATATGGAGCTTAATAGCTGTAACACCTCGAAATTTCCATAACTATTGTACGTTTATTTTGGAGGAACGTTTAAAATATTGGAGGGTGTTATTTTAACGATATGTTATAATTTAATGTCGAAGGGTCGAAAGTGTAATTGGCCATAGTTTTTGGGCTAAATTGTGAAATGGTGAAATTTGATGTATAAGATTTGAAAGTCGGTTGAAATTGAGAAATGTCTCAATTTCATTTCTAGTGAAGTCGGTTTCAAGCTAAAGTCGGTAGGAGATCGAGATCTTGGAGCGTTTGGTAAGGGTTCTTCTTCTCTGAGATCAATTCCTTTTAGGATTGACATTCACAAATTCGTTCCTCTTCTCAATTTTTATTCTGGGATTAATTAGGTACAAAGAATTTGAGAACCGGTTGATTTTGGTTATCGTTCTGTACTTTAAATCCAGGTGAGTTCATCTACTTTGTTTCTGCTTCAATAAAATTGATCAGTGAATTGAAATGGTTTTATAATCTTACTGATATCTCTATGAAATGGATACTAAAGGGTTATATGAATTTTGAGCAGAAATCGTATGAATCAGGTTAGTTATCGATAGAATCCGGAAGTTGAACTTTCCGGATTAGTCCGGACTTAATTTCCGGATAGTCCCAGATTCGATTTCTGGATCGCTTCCGGACTTGTTCCGGATTAGTTTACCGGATAATTTTCCCGGATGGTTCCGGACTCGAACTCCGGATACTTTTTCCGGATGATTCCCGGACTAGATTTCCGGATGTTACCGGATTTCCCTTGATTCCGGATGTTACCGGACATGCTTTCCGGATTTGATTTCCCGGATATATTTCCTGATCTAGTGTTTTCCGAATATGAAACATATTTCTATTATTTTAGCAGTACGGACATAATTATAACTCAAATTCGAGTATGATACAATTTGATACGTTTTGATTTGGTACGCATGTATTCTAGTAAGTGTAATGGGTCCATAGGCACTATCATTATTTGATAAACGTGGAATAGGAAAGGTATAATTGCTATTTCCGTAATCTATTTGGAAACGTGGAATAGGCAAGGTATAATTGCTATTCCCTTTTGTATTGTGACGTGGAAACGTGAAATAGACAAGGTTTAATTGCTATTTCCATTTTCTATTGGGAAAATGAGGAATAGGCAAGGTATAATTGCTATTTCTACTTCCACTCCAAGAAACAGGCATGTTTTAATTGTAATTTCTTGGATATGAGCTGGAATCTAGAATCATTAGTGATTTGTAGTGTTGCTCTTAAACATGATGCGATGACTTACTTGGTGTTCGTCATATTCATGGAATCGGGTATAATTCTCGTCATCGAAAGATGTTATGTGTACGTTATGAAAGTTTGCGAAAAAGTTATTTTATATTCTTTGTTTACAAATTTGGTTTTCGAAGCTTATAAATGTTCTAATTTTAAACTGGATGTTCTCACTAGGAGCAAGCCTAATGTTTCCAAATTAATTTTCTTTACCAGGTACTAGTACGGTAAGGGATACGAAGGGATGAGTGAAGAGGGGTACCAGAATCATACTTTTGGGAGATGTAATGGAAAATTTAGTGGAATTGAAGATATTTTGGAGATATTATAGACAACCCTTATAATCTGATCATGTAAGATATGGATTAGATTAGTAGGTTGTTTATGATAGTTCACTTGTAATTATGAACCTTGCCACTAATTCTCCAGTTGTAAATGAAAGTTTTGGAAGATGTTGTAGTAAACTCTCATAAACTTAAGGTTTAATTTTATTCGAAATTTTAGGGTGTTTCAATAGCAAAATGCATTTATTGCATAAGTGTTGGATATTACATGTTAATCATTCAGTTGGTGTCTTGTAATTTTAGACTGTAATGCATTGGATCCATAGGTATAAGAGTCCGTTTATTTGTTAAGCGTGGGGTTTTGAGGTCCACACTTAAGTCTAGTGAGTGGTCCTCAAGTCATGGGTAGAGAGCCTGTGGTGGTACTCGGTTGAGTCGTATACGAAGCTAAGTCTTGCGGTGGTACTCATTGGAGATGGATACAAAGACTGGTGACTTTTGTGGTGAGACTCATCTAGAGGTCGAGTAGACACTAGGGTCATTTGGGAATCTTGTGGTGATGCTCAACAGAGCCGTATATAGGGATCCATGACCCAAGGTGAATCTCGAGAACGTTGATAAGTGGCTTAACTTTGTGTTTCCGCCATAATCGACGAAATCGGGTCTCCCCCATCACCGAAAGGTGTTATTTTAGGGTACATAGCTACCCATACTTTCGGTGTTTGGAATATTTAATTTAATCTATATAGTTGGTATTTTGGAGTCGCGTCTTGCATGAAATGGGTGAGTTTGAAAAATGGTCATTTATTTAAAACGAGTATTTTGGATTGGAAATACGTGCTTTGTAAATATAGTCCTTTTTATTGTTGATCCAAACCCTCAGTGATTTGATAATGATCCTATCTTAAATACTTAGTGAAAATTGTAAGTAAACAATATGTATCAGAGTTTCACTATCGCTGATAAGTACTAAGATCTTACAGTACTGCTGATAGGAACTCTCGCACTTTTAGATTAAACATTCAGCGAACACTGTTCACCATATCGCTGAGTCTGTTCAGTCCTTATGGTGATCGCTGATAAGTTAGTTGTTTACTTATGATCCCTGAAGACAAGATTCACGTCAACAAAGGTTCTACGCTGAAGTCGAAGATCAAGCTCAAGAACCAGCGACAAGTCTCCTAACGAACTGATGTGGATCAGCGAAGACTCAGATTTGTCCACTCAACGTGAAGTATCAAGTACAAGACTTCAGCTATCGCTGAACTTTATCATCTGCTGAATAGTAAATGATAATCGCTGAATCAACGAAAGCTGATCATGAAGTCCTCCGTACAAAGTACTTTTGTCTTAACCTCCCTTGCACGCCACCGTACGAAATGTCAGAAAAGAACCTCCGAAAATCTGAAATCGTACAACCACTCTGATACTACACTGTTCATTCATGCGGCTACTAAGGTTGTCAACAAAGGTCAATGACATGCAACCAATCCGCTGATGACACGTGTAAAGTGTATACAGAATTGCATTAAATGCATGCAGTATATAAAGAGATGAACTCACTTCATTTGAAGTAACTTGCTAACTCTGGACAAGTTCAAATCTCTCAAGATAGGATTTTATTAGTAATCTCCTTATCTTTCTTAGTGCAAGAAAACCTTAGTGTTCCAACTTGTTTAGATTTAGGTTTATCCTTAATCTTGTTTCCGCAACAAGCTGTAAATTGTTAATGATTTATCAATAAACAATTTAGAAAAGTAAAATAGTGTGTTTGTATTCAACCCCCCCCCCCTTCTACAAACTTGTTTAAGCCTTTCGGGACCAACAAGTGGTATCAGAGCAGATTTGTTTAATCTCATAAACAAGATCTAATCTAAGATATTTCTCTTCCTTGCTATTATCTGAAAATGGCCAACTCAAACACAAACACTCACTATATCGACAATGGTTCTCTTGCAAAACCCCCTAGATTTTCCAGAGACAACTTCAACTTATGGAAAAATAGGATGACACTCTTCTTAGAAGGTGTAGACCCTACTATACCTTACTATCTTGAAAACGGTCCACACATCCCTGTAACGATTGATCCTGCCGTTCCAGCCACTGCAACTAGAGCTGCTATTCCAGAAAGGCTGATTCCAAAGGAAATCCATCATTGGACCGATGAAGACAAGAAGAAAGTGGCTATAGATACAAAAGCCAGATCCATACTATCCATGGCCCTTCCTGACGAAGTCTACCATTCCGTCATGAACCTGAAATCCTCAAAAGCCATGTGGGACACAATATGTGTTCAGTATGAAGGAACGTCTGAAGTCCAGGATTCAAGAAAGATCAACCTGGTAAGACAATACGAAAGTTTCATCTCTGGTAAGAATGAAACTCTCTCTGAAGTACATCAACGTTTTAATTGCTTAATTATAGATCTTAAAACGGTTGGTAAGGAATATTCTAACTTTGAAGTTCTGACAAAGTTTTTAGAATGTTTACCTGAAAGCTGGGACAATTATTCCATGTGTCTCAAGCTGTCAAAAGATCTAAGATCAATGACACTTGCTACCTTATATGGCACATTGCTGAATCATGAGCAATCTAGCCATCTTAAGAAGAATCTTGTAAAAGATTCCAAAAGCACCCCTGTTGCTTTAATCTCAGAGGAACCTTCTACTCAGCGACCCGTGGTCACTATCACTGAGTTAGAAAGTAACTCTGAAAGATCATCAGATTCTGATTCTTCAGATGATGAATCCTTGGCTCTCCTAACTAAAAAGTTCAGGAGATTCGCCAAGAAGAAAATGCTTAGAAAGAACAAAACTCTTTCTATAGCTGACAAGCCTAAGTCATCAGCTTTTGTTGATAAGGCTACTGCTACTTGTTTTAACTGCGAAAAGACAGGTCATTTCGCTAACGAGTGCAGGTCAAAGAAAATCATGAGACCTTCAGCCTTTACAAAGAAATCCTTTGTTCCAAGGAATAAAGACGACAAATACTTAAAGCTGAAAGAGAAGTATGCAAAGCTGAAAAGCTTTAAGAAGAAGGGAAAAGGCCTAATGGCTGACTATGATTGGGCTGCTTCTGATGAAGAAGCCTCATCATCTGATTCTGAAGATGATGAAGCAAATCAATGTCTCATGGCCAAGATTGAAGAAGAGGAAGAAAGTTCAAACATTCCCTCCACTTCAACATCTGCCATTCAGGTTAAGAAGGGTATCTGGTATCTCGATAGCGGATGCTCTAGACACATGACTGGAAAGAAAAGCCTGCTCGCTGAATACAAGGAAGAGAAGGGTCCCTCTGTGACTTTCGGTGGAAATGGAAAAGGACACACCCGAGGGTATAGTGTACTTTCAAATGGTACAACATCCTTCAGAAGAGTCGCATATGTTGAAGGGCTGAAGCATAATCTTCTGAGCATCAGTCAGCTTTGCGACATGGATAACAAAGTGATTTTCACCAAGGAATCCTGCTTTGTCTCTGACAAAAAGGAGAAGATAGCTCTCAGCGGTTATCGTTTGGAAAATGTTTACGTTATAAACATGGACTCAACAACCACTGAGAACTCCTGTTTCTTCTCAAAGGCATCTTCTGATGTCAACTAGCTATGGCACAAGAGGCTTTCACATCTCAACTTCAAGACACTGAATACTCTTTCATCCAAAGAGTTAGTCACTGGTCTACCTCAACATTCATACGCCAAAGAATCCTTATGTTCAGCGTGTGAAAAAGGGAAGCAGACCAAGGCAAGTTTTAAGTCCAAGCAAGTTTCCTCAGTGTCATCTCCTCTTCAACTACTCCATATGGATTTGTTTGGCCCCGTTAACAAACAATCCATCGCTGGAAAGAAATATACGCTGGTCATAGTTGATGAATTCTCTCGTTATACATGGGTAATGTTTCTCCGTTCTAAGAGTGACACCCCTGAAGAACTCATCACCTTTGTTCGGAAGATGGAAACTCTGAACAATATGACTGTTCGCTCAATAAGGAGTGATCATGGAACTGAATTCAAAAACAGTTCTCTTGATTCCTTCCTTGAGAGCAAGGGTATTTCTCACAACTTTTCGTCAGTGAGAACACCACAACAAAACGGAGTCGCTGAAAGAAGAAATAGAACAATTATTGAAGCTGCACGTTCAATGCTCAGCGATTCTCACCTGCCTACTCAGTTTTGGGCAGAAGCTGTCAACACGGCTTGTTTTACGCAAAACAGGTCGCTGATAGTCAAAAGATTCAAAAAGACAGCCTATGAACCTTTTTCATGGGAGAAAGCTTTCAATCAGCTTTCTTCACATCTTTGGTTGTCAGTGTTTCATACTGAACAACAGAGATGCCCTTGGAAAGTTTGATCCTAAGGCTGATGATGAAATCTTTCTTGGATACTCCTCAGTTTCCAAAGCCTTCAGAGTCTTCAACCGAAGAAGACAAACTGTAGAAGAAACTATTCACGTCACGTTTGACGAATCCCGTTCAGCGAATTCTACACCGAACGCTGATACAGAAGAACTGAATCAATGGATGTTTTCTCATCTTTGTGATTCAGAAGATGTTCCCACTACTCATACTCATACAACTGAAAATGATGGTCCTACTATCATTCCCAATATGCAGAATAGTGAAGATGAAACATCTTGGGTCTCAGCTGTTCCTATAAATACTATACCCGCAGTTGATCCAAATGTCTCAGAAATTCCATCTATTTCTCAGCAATCAGTGAATGAAGTGACAAATGCAAGCATTCCTCTCTTAGCTGATTATCCAGAAGTAGCTGAAGCCTCATCTTCAGTTTCTCCAGTTCAGACTGAGTCAGCGACGCATGATCCGGCTCAGCGATGGACTGTAAATCACCCAATCGATCAAATTCTTGGTGATCCCAACGCTGGTATTCAGACTCGTAGAAGTGCAGGTAATATTTGTTTATTTGTTAACTTTATTTCTCTAACTGAACCAAAGAAAATAGATGATGCCCTCAGTGATCCAAACTGGGTCAGCGCTATGCAAGAAGAGCTGACTGAATTCGAAAGAAACAAAGTTTGGAAACTTGTTCGGAGACCAACTGACAAAACAGTGATAGGCACTAAGTGGGTCTATCGAAACAAGTTGGACGAACATGGTACTGTAACTCGCAACAAAGCTCGTCTTGTTGCTCAGGGATACAGACAAGAGGAAGGTATAGATTATGACGAAACCTTTGCTCCTGTAGCAAGACTTGAATCTATTCGTCTTTTCTTAGCATATGCTGTACACAAAAACTTCACTGTACATCAAATGGATGTTAAGTCAGCGTTTCTAAATGGAAAGCTGAATGAAGAAGTTTATTTGGAACAACCTCCAGGATTCTCAGATCCTAAGCGTCCAGGTTATGTTTATAAGCTGGATAAGGCACTTTATGGCTTGAAGCAAGCTCCTCGTGCATGGTATGACACTCTTTCTACGTATCTCCACCTTGAAAAATTTGAGAGAGGTAAGATTGACAAAACTTTGTTTTTTAGAAAAATAAAAGGTCATATCATTTTAGTTCAAATATATGTTGATGACATTATATTTGGTTCTACTAACCCTGAGCTTTGTACTCGTTTCGCTGATAGAATGAAAGATGAGTATAAAATGAGTATGATGGGTGAACTAACATATTTCCTTGGTCTTCAGATTAAGCAAACTGAAAAAGGAACTTTTATAAATCAGGGAAAGTATGTTAAAGATATGCTGAAAAAATTCGACTTAACTGAAAGTTCAGCTATGAAAACCCCTATGGCACCACCGCTGATACTTGATAAGGACACAAAGGGTGTTCCTGTCAATGTCACGCTGTACCGTGGGATGATCGGCTCACTACTGTATCTTACAGCTAGCCGACCCGATATTATGTTTGCAACATGTCTGTGCGCACGATATCAAGCTGAACCTAAGATATCTCATATGAAAGCTGTAAAGCGAATCTTTCGATATCTTAAGGGTACAGCGAATCTAGGTCTTTGGTATCCCAAAGATTCAGGATTCGATCTAACCGCCTATTCAGACAGTGATTTTGCAGGTTGCAAAATGGATAGGAAAAGCACCACAGGAGGATGTCAGCTCCTGGGTGGAAAGCTGGTAAGTTGGACAAGTAAGAAGCAAAACTCGGTGTCCACTTCCACAGCTGAAGCTGAGTATGTAGCCGCTGGAAGCTGCTGTTCTCAAGTCTTGTGGATGAGAAATCAACTACTAGACTATGATCTTCAGCTCTCCAAAATTCCAATCTATTGCGACAGCACAAGTGCCATCGCTATAGCAAACAATCCAGTGCTACACTCAAAGATAAAACACATAGAAATCAGATATCATTTTATCAGAGATCATGTGATGAATGGTGATATAGAACTTCATTTTATCCCAACTGATTATCAGTTAGCTGATTTGTTTACCAAACCTCTTGATGAGACAAGATTCAACTTTCTCATCAGCGAGCTTGGAATGCTGAACTTTGAAGGATAAATCTTCAGCGGTTCACATTTAATCAGCGATACGTTTATACATTCTTGTATAGGCTCTGGATAAAATAAACTTGTACAATCCATTTCATCATCTTCTCTCTGAATAAATTGGGTTAAACTGATATCAAGGTATGTTTTCTCTGACAAAACGCATGAAAATGCAAGATTTCAAATTCTTTCATCGCTGAATAATATTTTGAAATTTCTTAAAACCCTCACTGATATTTCTATTCAGCGCTTCATATTTTCCAAAGAGTCCCTGAGTTTTTCTTTCAAAACCTCAGAGACAACGAAAGAATGTGAAAGGACAGTTGTGACGTCATTGCAACGGATAACACCAGGCACGCTCTTTTTCTGACACACGTTTGCACGTTTCGTTGTCTATCCAATCAAATGCAAACACGTGTCCGTGTCATGATGAAAAACTTTCCCGCTCAAGTTTTTCTCTCTCTACTCTCTTCCTATATAAACACTCTCAAAGTTTATATTTGTCTTTTATGCGAGTCAATCTTTCTCCGCAAGAAAAGAACACTGTTGCATTTTGTGCTCTCAATCTTCAAGAACTGTTCATCATCTTCTTCATCAAACTCAAGGTTAATATGTTCTTATCTATTATAAAATGTAAATAACTTGTTTTCGATCTTATCATTGTTTTACACGAGATCAAACAAAAGAACTCAAAAATAAAATCATTTTCTTTCATGGTTTTATAAACACAACCATTTCATGGTTGTTCTTCAAGTTTTAAATCTAAAATCTTAAACTTGTTCTTCTTTCGTATCCATTTTTTTTAAACTGGAATACAAGGCTTATAGGTGTTATATTCGTTTTTTTTTTAAAAAAAAAACAAGAAAAACCCTAATCTTCATTAAGACTTTTTTTGTCTGAATGAAATGGACAAAATTCGAAAAATCTTAATGGAAATTTTCTTTCCACATTAAGATATTTCTTATTTGTTAACATCTTTGGTTGAACTGATAATACAGTGAAATGGCAACTTCAAAGCTGAATGTTACCGCTGAGTCCATCTCCGCTGATTCTGAGGAACTGGAAATCACCAAAGCTCCTCAGGTTAAGTTTGAGCTGGATCAACTAGACTGGACAAAGGCAAACAACCTTTCAGCGCTTCTCGAGTTTCCTCCTCGGAAGCAGGTATCCCATCTAGACGACGCTGTAAATTTTTTGAAGAATAGCCCCATATACACAGCACTGACAATCACACCTCCTGCCAGTCAGCGTCTATTATCCCAATTCTGGTACTCTGCCAGACACACCAACCTACCCTCAGCCAAAGATCCATCTAAAACCATCGATTGCATACTCAGCGATACTGAGTATGGCACCATCAAGATAACCCCCGCAATAATCCGCAAAGCTCTGAAATTCCCTAACGCTACCTCAGAAAATCCTTTCATTCCATTTCCTGACCACAAGAAGCACGCTGACAGGGAAGAAATCATTGTTTTCCTTGATGCGATGGGTTACATCTAGGAGACTGGAAGAGACAAGCTACCTGAGAAGAAGCTGACGCTGATAAAGAAATCCAAGATGCCCAGCGAGATGAACTTCATCTTCGCTCACCTGATCAGCTGCATGACAGCGAAATCCGGATCTTCTGATCAAGCCGCTCAACCTCAGCAGGCCATGGGTTACGCACTGCTGAAAGGTCTCAACATTGACTGGGCCTCCATCATCTATGAAGACCTCATTCAACGTGTTGATTCTGCCGCTGACCGACCAGCATGGGTTCCTTACCCGCGATTCATCAGCGCCATCTTTCAATATGGCCTGAAGGACAGCTATCCTGAAGAGGGTGATCTGAAACTCTCTCAGATTGACCCTAAAGTTCTCGACTTCAAGCCTGTCGCCAACGAGGTACGTCTCTCTACTCTTCTCACTCTTCTAAATTCTCCGCTTTCTGTGGCTCCTTCAGCGACAATACCCATCGCTGATACCCCGGCCACAAAATCCATTCCTTCTAAGAAAAGGAAACAATCTCTTACCCCTCTTGATTCCAAAAGGATCAAGAAAACCAAGGAGCAACCCCAGCAATTGCATGCTGAAGACTCCTCAGCTCATTCTGAAGAGCTGAAGGAAAGTTCCGTGGTACGCTCTGCCACACCAATTCAAGCCATCCCTTCTAAACCTACTTCAGCGTCCTTAAACGCTGAGGTTAGAACTTTGGAATCTACCCAACCTTCGTCAGTCTCTCAAAAGACTGATGAAGTACTTCTCAGCGAATCCAACGCTGAACTTGAAACCCAACCCCAATTCTTATCCTTCGCTCCTCCCTCTACTTCTTTGGACACTCCTCCAGTCAAAACTGGAGATGCCATCATTCAAGAAGCCGTTGAAGCTTCTCAGCGAATGACGAAGAAAGGACCTGCAGAGATCTCCATCCCTCACGGAACTTTTGAGGGAGATATGGAACACTATGGAGGGACTCGAAACTTTGATGAGTTCGTCAACGCTCCTGCAGGTACAGATCCCACCTTAAACACTGTAACTAAACCTGAAACTTCTGAGCTTTCCTTTGTTCACAAGTACTTATATGTTACAGGTCCTTTTTTGGGAGACATCAACCAGTCTCTGAAGTCTATGGAGATGAAACTTACGGATCTCACCACCGGTCTATCAAATAACTCTACAGCTGTAACAAACGCTGGAGAGAATCTGACGAAGCTGACTACTGTGGTGGAAAAGAAGGCCTCCTCTGATGACATCAAAGACCTTGATAAAACTCTCGCCGACTTTGCCAAAGTGCTCTCCGACATCTACACTGACTACACCAACCTCAAATCATCAGTTTCCACCATTTCCAGCGAGGTTACAACACTGAAGAAATCGGTTGGTACACTCGAAGGTGATATGTCAGTGGTCAAGACCGACTTGGGCTCAGTGAAGACCGATCTTAGTTCTGTCAAGACAATGATCGAGACGCTGGTGAACAACGCAAATAATCCAGCTCCTGCTCCGGCCCCTGCACCTGTTTTGGACTCATTCACCGCAGAGGATCGCCAAGAGCTGAAGAAAATCACGCCTGCTATTTCTGGCCTAGAAGACAGAATAGCTAAGCTTGAAGGTTGTGTGAAAGTCTCTGGCCCAGAAGACAGAGACAACACCAATGCTGAATCTACCCATTCCTCCCCCGCCCATCATGAGAAAGAGGGGGAGAAGAGCGCTGAACAGGAGAAGAGCGCTGAAGATCAAAATAAGAGCGCTGAAGACCTTTCCCATGATGAATCTATCAGGGGAGAGGGTAATGAAGATCGGATTACTGGACCTCAGGGAGATGAAAACCCTGAGGGAACCGAGAACCTCGCCTCTGTATCTGAGGGGGAGCAACTCGAAGAAGATGCTGAGGAATCCGAAGCAGAAGAAGACGAAGACTTCGACATCCCTGAAGCTGAACCATCCTCCTCTCCAAGGAACGATGATGATGATGATGAAGATGACGATGATTTCTTTGTTGTCAAACCTGCTCCTCGAACCAAAGCTCTTAAAGGTATTTCAATAAAAGAACCTTCAGGGGAGAAGACAAAGACAAAGCACTCAGCCTCTGGCGCTGAGAAAAGCAAAGACAAAGGCATCGCTGAAGATGATAATCTGGCGATCCTACTTGCAAAGCCGATTTGTCAGGTACACTAAACTTATTTTTCCTTCCCTGATCATCTCTGAAAAATCAGTTATCCATTCCACAAACACCATACACATCCACATTTTTTTTCTATCTTTTCTACCCAAGCTCTTCTACCCAGTTCTTATTTGTAAGATCGCTGCGTTTCAGCTAGTCCTCTCCCCTGTTTGAGGATATCGCTGAAAGATCTTCTATTGCGACTTCACCAATAATTCCAGCTACCGCTGAAGACATAATCCCAGTCTTAGATTTAATCTCTGAGACTGATGAATCAGAAGAACAACCTCTCTCGCACAGAAACAGACCCTCCTCAGTTCGTCAAAAGAGGAGAGAAGAAATGATAAAGCGATTCGAGGATCAGCGAATCATCCTAAGGCGCGATCAACTACCTTCAGTTCCTCCTAAGTTCAGAATTTCAAAAGCTGAATACCAGGATCATCTCAGAGCTGAACGCCTCATCGCTGAAAGGAAGGAAGCTGAAGATAAAGACAGAGAATACGCCATCAAGCTCACTCAAGAATCTGTCAAAGACCCCAAGCTGAAGCGTATTCCCATTCAAATCCAACGAAAGCTTTGGGAACAAGCCCAGAAGATCGTGGAAAAGAAAGCTGAAGTTTCTCAGACCACCCTGATCTGGTGTAAAGAGAAAATCCACTTCAGATATCGTCCAGCGAAGATCAACAAGGTATTCATCTCTGGAAGAACCTCCATCGGAGTACCTATTGTTGACATCAAACTGTTCAGAGAAGATGACTCATCTGAAACCTTTCGTGCTGACACTGTAAAAAGGTATGGTCTCTCTGAATGGCTGGAGATAAGGTTAGCTATCCAACCATCAAAATCTAAGTACAAGGATCATTTCGAAAAGCTGATAAACAGACAGATCGATTTGATATCTTCTTGTGTGGATATTCCTCCTGTTCCTGATCTAAAGCCGAACAGAAAAAAGGACTCTCCAAGGAAGAAACGTCAAGATTCAAACTCAGGTCCTGTCATACGAAATGAAACTGGAATTGGTTTCTCTCGCGCTGAAGTACTTGGTCCTGATCCTGATCTATCTGCCCTTGACGTCTCTTTGCCACCATGTGAACTTTTCGTCCCTGGTAAAGTCATCAGTAATCCTTATGGAATATTCTTTCTTGACTACGACGGACGTAAATGCTTTCAACGGATCGCTGAGCTTCCAATCACTCCAATCGAACAGCTCAAAGATCTCATCTACTGGTGCGACTTCAGAAAAGACATTCAGGCACGACACCTAAAACCCTTGATTTTTGAAGCTGCTCTGAAGCTAAAGAATAAAGGAGAAAAGGTTCCTGACTGGATGATTCCAACTGAAAAGACAACCCTTGATGAACTTCTCATTAAGGAAGAACCCTTTGAAGGCTGACAACAATCACCATTTTTTTCTCTATTGTATCAGTCATCCTTTAGTACTTGTAATTTATTTCGCTTGTACTTGTAATCTTTCTTATCCATATTGTAACCTGATTCAAAGATTTAAAGAAAGATTTCAGCGAATGTACTTTACTCCATCAGTACTGAAAAGATCCCAGAAAACAGTAAAAGGGACAAATATTTTATGAGTTCTTTTTATCCTTATGTTTTCATTAAATAGCAATTTTCTCTGTTGCTATGTCATAATCAAATAGGGGGAGATTGTTGATCCAAACCCTCAGTGATTTGATAATGACCCTATCTTAAATACTTAGTGAAAATTGTAAGTAAACAATATGTATCAGAGTTTCACTATCGCTGATAAGTACTAAGATCTTACAGTACTGCTGATAGGAACTCTCGCACTTTTAGATTAAACATTCAGCGAACACTGTTCACCATATCGCTGAGTCTGTTCAGTCCTTATGGTGATCGCTGATAAGTTAGTTGTTTACTTATGATCCCTGAAGACAAGATTCACGTCAACAAAGGTTCTACGCTGAAGTCGAAGATCAAGCTCAAGAACCAGCGACAAGTCTCCTAATGAACTGATGCGGATCAGCGAAGACTCAGATTTGTCCACTCAACGTGAAGTATCAAGTACAAGACTTCAGCTATCGCTGAACTTTATCATCTGCTGAATAGTAAATGATAATCGCTGAATCAACGAAAGCTGATCATGAAGTCCTCCGTACAAAGTACTTTTGTCTTAACCTCCCTTGCACGCCACCGTACGAAATGTCAGAAAATAACCTCCGAAAATCTGAAATCGTACAACCACTCTGATACTACACTGTTCATTCATGCGGCTACTAAGGTTGTCAACAAAGGTCAATGACATGCAACCAATCCGCTGATGACACGTGTAAAGTGTATACAGAATTGCATTAAATGCATGCAGTATATAAAGAGATGAACTCACTTCATTTGAAGTAACTTGCTAACTCTGGACAAGTTCAAATCTCTCAAGATAGGATTTTATTAGTAATCTCCTTATCTTTCTTAGTGCAAGAAAACATTAGTGTTCCAACTTGTTTAGATTTAGGTTTATCCTTAATCTTGTTTCCGCAACAAGCTGTAAATTGTTAATGATTTATCAATAAACAATTTAGAAAAGTAAAATAGTGTGTTTGTATTCAACCCCCCCCCCCCCTTCTACAAACTTGTTTAAGCCTTTCGGGACCAACATTTATAACCTATGTTTTAAAGGATGGTCGTAATTAAAGTAAAATGCCTGTTTTAACCGTTTTATCATTTATATGATGAAAACTGCTTTAACTCACTAGGCGTTAAACCTAACATTTTTTCTTATCGACATATCAGGTCTTAGAGGGATCTGAGTGGTGTTGGAGCTTGGTAGAAGTTTCGGTAGGATGGCTTTGGAGGCATCATCGGGTTTTGGGGGAAAGTAGCAGGCTTGATGATTTAGTAACACCCGAATTGCTCTAATTCTACTTTGAGAAAATAGAATGTCCCATTTAGCACTCTGATACATTTTCTTGTCTTATTTCCTTTGTAAACTTTAAGAAATTTGTTATTAAAGTTATGTATTTAAAGGATTTTTGGAAGTTTTAAATTGTATGTTATTTTATTAAATTTAAGTGTGTTACAAGTTGTATAGAAAACCATCATCATCTTCAAGAAATATGAAACCCACAAACTAATCATTCTAAAAAAAATTATAGGCATGGTATGTTGAGATCCATAAGGGTGCGTTTGGTAGGCGGAACAGAACAGAACAAACAGGAACAAGGACTCTTGTCCCATGTTTGGCATGGCTTAAAGGTGGAACACACTAGAACTAACTTGGACAAATGTGGAACAAGCTTGTTCCCTCCTTCCCCCTGGAACTAAGTAGAACAAGCACTAATTTACCAATATACCCCTAAAATAGTTAACCTAATACACTTCTCAATTCACGCAGACTCCTCTGAATCGACCGACTTCTTCCTCCAACATCAAACTCGACTTCTTCCCCCATCATCAAATCGACTTCTTCTCCATCATCAAAATCGACTTGTTCTCCATCATCAAAATCGATTTCTTCCTCCATCATCAAAATCGAATTCTTGAAATCCAGTTCTTCCTACACCATCGAATTGAATGCTTCTCAAATTAAAACGAATCGGATTCTTTCTCCACCAGAGAAATCAAAGATCGACTCTCTCTGTCTACCATCAACTAGACCTTCTTCTTCCTCAGTTAATCGATTTTAGGGTTTTGTCAACAACAACTTTGATTTTGGAGGAATCAAGTGCCTCGGCAGCATCGATGTTAGGGTTTTGCATTTTCAGAATGAACACCACCATCGATGTAATCCAGTGGAGAGTTTTGCATTTTCAGAATTAATATCCAGTGGAGCAGCGTTTTACATGCTTTCATTTTGGTTTAATTTGGTTTTTGATTTTTGATATACTAGACACAGATTTAACTTGGTTTCTTGATTTTTGATGTAATTTTAATTTGGTTTTCTGGTTGTTGATACATTATTTTTATTTTGTTTATTTGTTAATTTTCATTTAGATCTGACTATATGGTAAAAAAAAACTAAACAACTCATTAGGGGTAAATTGGTCATTTTACCAGTCCTGTTATGTTTTGTCCGGTCTCGCCATGTCGTACCAAACGGTGAACAACTGTCTTGTTCTGTTCTGTCCTGTCCTATTCCGTCCTCCTACCAAACGCACCCTAAAGGAGTTTGTCGATTTGAGCATCAATAAGAAAAAAAAATTGTAACCAAATTCCTTCCTTCTCTGATTAAGCCCCTTCCAAACACCTCCATCCTCTAATGAGCCCTAAATTAATCCACAAAGATGTATCATAGAAAAACGAAAATAAACCCCATAATCAAAAAACCAAGATTGTCGATTTCCAGATTGAGGGAGATGAATTCCAAGATCATCAAATAACCTCAAAGCCTCCATATCCATGGTTTCTAGACCGGCAAAGATGATGTTCTTTCAAATGCAGTTTGATGTTTGGGAGTTTTTTGATTTATCGTTCTAATGGTGGAGACGGAGTATGGGAGCTCTTTGATTTATTGTTCTAATGGTGGAGATGAAGTTTGGAAGTTCTTTCCAAAGATGATGGAGTTTGGGAGTTCTTGCCGGAGATGTGGTTGGGGTGGTTGGCCGAGATGATAGAGATGGTTGGAGTTCTTGCCTAAGATGGAGGTTGGGAGGTAGTTGACCGACTTATGATTTCGTGTCCGGTGCATGTATGTGTGTATGTATATATATATATATATATATATATATATATATATATATATATATATATATATATATATATATATATATATATATATATATATATATATATATATATATGGGTTGAGTTCACGTGAGACCAGTCTGTTTTCGTGAGACCCCCGAGACCACATTTTTTGGTAACCGTGTGTTTCCGGGCCAGCTTACGCGCACCGACTAATCCCCAGGCGACCACGAATGGCCTAGAGTCATCGCAAGTGAACCTCCATGGTCACAAGGGCTTTGACAACGCCTGGATTTGAACCCTGAGTAGATGAGATTTTCCACTACATCCCTTAAAAGCTTTACCAATACGCTACTACCCAATTGATTAAGAGACCACATTTTTACACTTGAAACTTCACAGCAAAACACTATGAAGGTAAAAAAATCTGAGCATTCACAACAAAAACATTGTGAAGGTTACTTTCACAGTATTTTGCTGTGAAATTTCAAGTGTAAAAATGTAGTCTTACGGGTCTCACGAAAATTGTTTGGTCTCACATGATCCCAAGTCGTATATATATATATATATATATAATCATAAACTATTTACCTTTTTAATTGAAAATGGAATAAAAGTATCAAATGACCAAAATACCCTAACTTAACGAGACATAAATTAATAAAGTTAGGATAAGGGACCCAATCCATAACAAAAATGAAACTACAATGACCATAGCTGTAAGTATTTCGTTTGAGGACCTAATCTATTATTTTTATACAACCACAAGAACTAAATATGTAATTTACTCTAAAGTTTTTTTTTTAATATAAAATCTTGAAATTAAAAATATATATATTCGATTTGTAACTTTTGGTTGTGGCGTATGTAAATTGTATGCAATTTGGCATCTTCCCCAAAGCGTACCTACCCCTTTTCCATTTCAATATAAATACCTTCTCTGTGTTCTCTCTTCTTCAATCACTGTCTCCTTTCTTTAAACCCTAATCCCCATACGTCAATCAACCATGGGGAGTGATCAGGCAACTATTACCATGCCCAATCATCGTCAGAAGCCGATGAAGATCAATATAAAACACTCATCATTTGTACAACCTTCCAACCCTACGCCATCTTCTACCATTTGGACCTCTAATTTGGATTTGGTTGTGGGGAGAATCCATATTTTGACTGTTTATTTCTACCGTCCAAATGGTGCTTCCAATTTCTTCGATCCCGATGTCATGAAGAAGGCGCTTGCCGATGTGCTTGTTTCCTTCTATCCGATGGCTGGTCGAATCGGCAAGGATCAGAATGGCAGACTTGAAATTAATTGTAATGGCGAGGGTGTTTTGTTCGTTGAGGCAGAGTCGGATTCCACCTTGGATGACTTCGGTGAGTTCACGCCTTCTCCGGAGCTCCGACGACTTACTCCGACTGTTGACTACTCCGGCGACATTTCTTCCTACCCATTATTTTTTGCACAGGTATGTCCTTGCTCCTTTGCTTAGCTCCACGTGTCTGTTACTATGCTTAAAATTACATAAACAGTTCCTGAATATGCCACGACCTTCACTTTTAGTCCCTTAACTAATATTTTTATACATATACAGTCCCTGAGAAATGAATAGTAAATAGAGAGTTTTTTTTTTTTTTTTGGAAAGGGTTCCTGAGCCTTCGGCTCAGTACATCCATGGCAAACAACCGACCGCGAAGTAATGTAGCCCTGAAAAAATCTCAGTGGCCACAAGTGTTGTGGGTGGGGCTCGAACCAGGGCAAGCGCTATGAACTCCCCAGGCCTTACCACCACACCACATCCCTTGTGGTTTAGTAAATAGAGAGTTTGGAGATGTTTTAGTGAATAAAAATAGAGGTAGAGAGTAAAATAAATGGTTCATTGGACATGGTTTTAAGACCATGACCATTAATAGGTTTAACAGCTCCACAGATCCCACATGTCAGATCTGATTCTCTGAAATAGTTAGGGGCCGTTTACCAACTTTTTCCGGGTAAGTGCTGTCCGGATAAGAGTGTTGTCCCCAGTAAGTGCTGTCCAGGTAAAAGTGTTTACCAAGTGTTTTAAGACCATGACCATGACCATGACCATGACCATTAATAGGTTTAACAGCTCCACAGATCCCACATGTGGTCAGATCTGATTCTCTGAAATAGTTAGATAAATCTATTTAAACAATGAATAAATTTCCTGGTTTCCGATCAGATTTTGTCTTGCATTACCAACTTCCTTGTGCTAAAGAAATTAAGTGATAGCTGTGTGGTCAACCATAATATTCTTGATTTTGTTCCAACACTTGTTTCCAAAATGCAAAACACTTGATTCAATTTTAAACGAAAATTAAGATCAAATTGTTCAAATCTCCTAATTTGGCCAATTTTCATAATCTTGTGTAGCCATCTTCAATTCATCACATATAATGGAATAAAGAAAATGTGATCTTAACAAGTATAAGTAGATTTTCTTGTTAAAGAATTTAGGCAGGGGGCTACAAATTTATGGTTTTCATACTGTTTAGATGGGACCCTAGTAGAAATTATATGTGCTCATAAAGTTCTTGAGGCTAATAAAGAATTTGGTGAGAGTTAAATGCTAGTTTGACTTTTGAGGGTAAAAGTTAAATGATGTGTCGAAATGCTATTGGGTCGTTGTTTACCGTTATGTATTGCTGTGATCAGGTAACCCATTTCAAGTGTGGGGGAGTTGCTCTTGGTTGTGGGGTCTTTCATACTCTAGCAGATGGTTTATCATCTATCCATTTCATCAACACATGGTCTGATATGGCTCGAGGCCTCTCAATCGCCATCCCACCATTCATTGACCGCACCCTGCTTTGTGCACGCGAACCACCCTCCCCCACTTTTGACCATATCGAGTACCACTCACCTCCGTCCATGAAAACCATCTCCCAAAACCCTGAGTCAACTCGGAAACCTTCCACCACCATTCTAAAGCTCACACTCGATCAACTCAATGCTCTCAAAGCCTCAACCAAGAACAATGGCGGCAACACCACCTACAGCACATATGAGATCCTGGCGGCTCACCTATGGCGGTGTGCGTGCAAGGCTCGTGGACTCCCAGATGACCAACAAACAAAATTGTACGTGGCCACAGATGGACGGTCCAGATTGAGCCCCCAACTCCCGCCAGGCTACTTAGGCAACGTGGTGTTCACCGCCACCCCAGTTGCCAAATCCGGTGACTTAACAACTCAATCGCTGTCTGATGCAGCTTCGTTAATCCGCACCACATTGACGAAAATGGATAACGATTATTTGAGATCTGCTATTGACTACCTTGAAGTGCAGCCAGATCTATCGGCTTTGATTCGAGGTCCAAGTTACTTTGCAAGCCCGAACCTGAACATAAACACGTGGACTAGGCTGCCGGTGCACGATGCAGATTTTGGGTGGGGGCGAGCGGTTTTCATGGGGCCCGCATGCATATTGTATGAGGGTACCATTTATGTGCTACCAAGCCCAAATAATGATAGGAGTGTGTCATTGGCTGTGTGCTTAGATGCAGATGAACAGCCATTGTTTGAGAAGTTCTTATATGACTTTTAAGATTTTTTTAGTTTATGGTGTTCATTTTAATGTAATGCTGCCTTCAATTAAATGAGTCTAAGATTTAAGATTTTTTTTTTCCTTTTGCAATTTTTATGGAAAGTGTTGCAATTTGAAGAGTGTAATTATCAAGTTTTTTCTTCATAAACCAAGTACCGGACCATATATAGTTATAAGTAAAATCAGGTCGAGTACCAACTACAGAACTATGTAAACCAATTTATTTGGCTGCCAATAATATTGATTGGTAACCACTTGGGTTATGGAGCACGGGTAAAACGTTTGGGTGATGTAGCGAAAAATCCCATCCACCCAGGTTCAAATCCAGGCGCTGTCAAAACCCTTGTAGTCATGGAGGTTCACCTATGATGATTCCAAACCATTTATGGTCACCCGAAGATTAGTCGATGTGTGTAAACTGGTCCGAAAAAAAATGTATTGATTGGTACGATTTTATTGATAGAAAAGTGGGTAGTTGAGGTAATTAAAATAGGACCACAATAAAGAAATGGCATAGCCTTGTGCTAGTACAATGTTGTAAAGTGAAAACAAGGTTTTAAATAAAGTTTGTAAGATGCATTTGATGTATACATTTTTTTTTTGAAAAGCCACTTCAATTCTTTATACCCACCAAAGATTAAAACCCCACGAGGGAGTAAATTACAATGTTATGGACCAAACAGAGAACCAGCTAGCTACTGCTACTTTACAAAACCAAACAGAAATTAACAGAGGAGCCAGCAGCTTGCGAGAAGCAAACTGTCACCCGATCTGCAGAAGAGCAACTTTGAAACTGCTATTAAAGCAGCAGAAGTAGCTACCGATTACGTCCTGAAACCACGATCTTCCTTTCGCCAAGACCCAATATTGTACCTGTTAGCTGTCGCTGCTCCGGCATTTCAGCGCACTCCGCGGGTTGGACAGCCACACTGTCCAATCGATCCTATTTCTGCGAATTCTTCCTAAGATCCACTCAAAACTCGTTCGTTGAAAATCGAAAAAAAAGTCTTCCACTTTCCTTGATTCCTTATCAAACACCATGCGGTTCCGGTGTGACCAACGTAGGTAGATAAATGCCCATACCGTTTCCTTCCACAGTTTTGGTTGTTCCGCGTTACCTTCCGATCCGCTACAAGATGCTAACAACTCCTCGACCGAACCGATATTACCGAAATCCATGCTCCACCACCTTGCCACGGCTTGCCACACCTTATTAACCTCGTCACATTGGAATAAAGCATGGTTAACCGTTTCCACTTCATTCATGCATCGTGGACATAACGTCGAGTTCATGTCGATTCCCAACTTGTCTAGGGCCGCCCTTCAAGGTATTCTTCCAAGAGTCACCCTCCATATAAGGATGGCAATCTTTTTTGGGATTCGCTTTGACCATTGAGTTTCCGAGCGTACTCCAACCGCCGCTGCTACCTTCTCCTCTATCAATGTATACATTATTAGTGTGAAACATATCCAAAATGTTGTTGTCAAGTTATTTGTTCTTTGTAAATCATGTTCTTGAATCTTAGATCTTCTTCTTATCTTCTAAACTTTTGATGTATAAGTTTCTTAATAAGGATAGTCGATAGATTTCTTGAGTTTCTATAACATGTATTGCAAGTAAACATTACTTAAAATCGTACATGTCATTAAATCTTTTTTATAATGGACATCTTTTGTTAAGGTGTATGTACCATGTGATCCCTTGATGGTGATAAATCACATATGGTGTTTCCAAATGTAGAAGTGAAAGGATCACGTACACTGAAGCATAATTGCGGCTATAACTAATCTCGGGTTGTGAGCATACAAACCCCGACATGACGAATATATCCACATGTGCTCCAATAAAACATTTCACGCACATCATAAAAACGTTAATGCTTACCTATTTAAGAATTAGATGCAAATTTGGTCTGTTGTTTACATAAACTAACGAGTAAGGTCCCTGAGAAGAAATATTAACGAATGACGTCCTTATAGATGCATTTTATAACGGATATGGTCCATTCTACTAACTCCTTTAGTCAAGTTTCTGTTAGCGAGGGGCAAGTTTGTCTATTCACCCTTCTCTCTCTCAACTTTCATTTCAATAACGGATTTGGTCCCTCAAACTACTTTTCTCTCAAACTACTTTTCATTATTATAACAAATTTAGGGGCTGTTCGGTAGGATTTCCATTCAGTTCTAAATGGATAAAAGTTGTTGTCCAGATATAATTGTTTGTATTGATTTATCTAAGGCGTTGTTCGGTTGTTATGTTGAATAAACCATCTTAATAATAACAATGACTATTTTGCCCTTTGCTTAAAACAACATTAAAGATCACTCTAACAACTCAAGAACCATACAAAGAACAACAAACAAATTTATGTAGATCAATCAAATCAAGAAACCAGATTATGAAACAACAAACAAATTTATGTAATCTAACTTTTTTACAAGATCTGTAAAAAGTTGTTCTCAAAGAAACACAGGAGTGAACAGAGGGACAGGATCCATATCCGATTAAAAAAAAAGTCCCAAAACCAAAAAATTGTCAAAATGCAGTTTCATTATGATCAAGAACCTCAAGTTTTTTAGGGTCATCTATACATACAACAATTCTGTATCTAACAACAACAAAAAATCAACTTTTAAGCATCCATTATTCATATGAGACTCCACCATTTATGAAACCTGGATTCAAGAACTTTGCAACAAATGCACATAGTTTATACACATCAGAAAAATTGGTCAAGAAACCCAAAGAAGTTGTCACTACCTAGACTCAAATAAACCCGTTTTTCCCTCCACACTCCGTTCGCCGATAAACCGTACTATCTTCAAGATTCGGTCTTGAACCATCCAAAATTCTTATGTGGCTTCAAATTCCAACCCCATCTTCTTTCTCCCTGTAATACCCCAATCTTTGGAAGGTGTCGATCTTTTAAGATAAATATGAAAAATAGAATTTTGGATTGAATCCTAGATTTTATGGTCTTGTTGGATGGAGAATCCAAATACGAATCCAACGGTCCTTTTCGGAGTGAAAACGGAGCTAAAACGAAGAAGTTATGGCCAAAACAGTGTTCGGTACCTCCGCGACTATGACACGTGTCAATGTCGCTGGTCAATGTAGTGCCACGGAACAGAAGGTGGTACCAACCCCGCGACTGTGACACGCGACTATGCCAAAGGGCATAGTCGCTGGGCACACCTGACCCATAAAAACTGGATTTTCACCCTTTTTCCTCATTTCACTTCACCCACTTCGTTTTTCTCTCCAAAGAACCGAAACCCTCCACCCCCAATGTCGATTTTGAGCCTTTTAGACCCTAAGAATCAAGTTTTCAAGTGTTCCTTCTTCATCTATCATGGTTTTGGAAGCTAAAGCAATAATCCTTTCATTTCATCTTCCTCATCAAAGTTTTCTAGGGTTTCATCCAACCTTTTTTCTCTATTTTGAGGATTTGGAGTTTGTGGTTCGTTTTGGTAACTCTAGAGGTGTTAGGTTGGTGGATTCAAGTGATGGTTGAGGTAAGCTTCTCTTTTCTTCATCTAAGAAATTAGGGTTTTGGTATTATTGGGGATTTTGATGGTTTATGTTGGGGGAAACGATTCTAAGTGTTTGGGGATGATTATTTACGGTTGAAAACTTGTGGATCTAGGTTTTGGAAGATTTGGCTTGAAGATCCAAGTTTATTCAAAGAATCTTAAGTTTGGGGAAAATCTAGATTTAGCCTAAATCTAGCAAGGTGGGTTCAAGTTGATTTGTGAAAACGTTGTACATGCCAAAATGTTCATTTTAAAATGTTTTTAAGTGTTTTACATGAAAATATGCATTGTTGGGTTATTTGAATGATCTTGATTACTTGGAGTATTTTATTTTATAAAACACCAACCTTTGGGATTTTTGGATAACTTAATAAAATAAGCATTAATGAAAGTGTTTTGATATTTAATGCATAATTGAAGGTTATCTAGTAAAAATACACTTTTAGTGTTTTGTTGGAAATATGCACAATTTTACGTGGTGGTACGTTTTGAAGCATGAAAGTGTAGGTCATTGAGTTTTAGGTCATTTCCGACCTTGTGAGCATTTTAGAAGTTGTAAACCTTTCGGTTTGAGAAAAGATGTAATTTGGGTATTTTGATGGATAAATCTTAAGTATTGTTATTTTAAAGATTTATCTTATGATTGTAAGTCTTGATATAAATGCACTTTGATGTATACTTTGGAAAATGACGTGACTTAAATTAAGGATGTGTTGAGTAATTCGTGTCTATGGAGCATTTTTCGCATAAACATGGGTTACATACGCCTTAATGCATTATTTGACTTTTATGAGTGGTTAATTGGTTTTGGTTGAGCTTATGGCTCGGCTTATGACTTTATTGAGTCGTGAGGACATTTGTTCAGTTTTAATAATGTAATGTGGAGCTTTGGGTGTGAGTCGCATTTACTGCATTTTAATTGGAGAGTACATGTTTTGAGTGTGTGTGTGTGTGTGTGTCATTCAAGTGAAGTCATGTACTTTTAGATTGTAATGCATTGGATCCATAGGCATGTAAGTCAGTCATATTTAATAGTGAGGAGTCTTGATATTCTCACTTTGGGAATTATGCCCGAACTGGCGTTGTTGATGTCTCGTTTCTTTTGTGGAGAGGAGCCGTTATGGGTTGTACTCCGGGACTATGAGTTATTTGGTGTCTATCTCTTTGTGCACGAGGAGTAGGCTATTGGAACGCATGGGTATATGTGTAGGCCGTCTGGGGCCACCATCGAGTAGGCAATAAGGGACATTGAAGTCCTTGAGGTGTAACTCGTCTAGATTGGATAGGCAATATGGTCCCATAAGTTCTTGAGGTGTAACTCGACGGAGTAGGCAATAAAGGCATGTATATGGTTTGAGGTTGTGATGTCTTTATGGCATGAGAACTAAAACCGGGACTTGAGGTGTAATCCAATAACATCATAGGTGACCCCACTCACGTGTTCTCGTCACTTTGATGGATACGGGTCTCCCCGTGTTGTTTGGGTATTTGTTTTATCCATGTTTTCAGTGACGTATTATATTTATATGGATTGCTTTCCATATTTTATGGGTTGTGTATTATGCCTCATCCGTATTTGGGATGTTTTGAATAATAGAAATTTATTCATGTTTTTATGATTTTGGAAATCAAATATTGGTTCACTTTTCAAGTGAGTTTGGGTTGAGTCCACTTTTGAGAATCGTTTTATATTGGAGCTTTCGTCACGAGATTTGTGTGCGTTGGAAAATGGGTGGTTTGCATTTAAAGAAATCCTTTTTGGAACTCATGATTTAAATTGCACCTTTCTCGTCTTACGAATTATATAACCATGATAAAAACTCTTGAACTCACTAGGCGTTAGCCTAACCTTTTTATTTGTCGGCATGTGCAACATGTTCAAGTTGGAAATAGTTCTAGCGACACTGTGAAGAGATGAGTGTTAGTAGTGTGCTCGAGAAGCGATTTGCTTAGTGAAGTCTTCCGCATTTATTTCGGGATTAGCAACTTGTACTTGGGTTAAGTAACACCCGATATGGATTTAATCTTTGTAATAGACTTGGGTTATGAATTGTGTGAGGTTAATTATAGAACTTAATTTGAGATATTTCCGGTATTGGTTTATAAGAAGAAATTATATTCTTTTTGGATGTATTATTGAAAATTTTAGTTAGTTGTTCTTCCCAAATTTTGAGGGTGTTACACTCCCTCTCCATCAGTTTCTCGAGGAAGAAGAACACAGGAGCGAACAAGGGGACGGGATCCACGATCTAGGATTCGGATCCAGAAAACGAAGAGGATGGAGAAGACGAACACAGGAGCAACTCGATTCAAAATCGGTTCTTCTTCTTTCGTCGGTGTGAGGAAGAGAGTGGTGGGAGGGTAGAGGCGATGGTTTGCAGGAAATGGGGAGAGGCGATGGTAGGTTTTGTTTCTTTAATTAATGGGGTAGTTGGGAGGTTAGATAGGGAATAATGGTGTATGAGCCCAAAGGACTCTCATATTCCAGTTGACCGAATCAGCCCTTAGCCACTACCGAGTACGTAGATATGCTATTAAGCCATAAACGAACAAGCCCTTAGTCCCTCAAATTACTTTTCATTTTTATAACAGATTTGGTTGTCTCTCAACTTTCATTTTTTTTTTGAATTTGGTCCTTTTTTTAATCAATAAAATTTGGTGGCACAAACATATATCTTCAAATATAATGAGCAAAATAGTTATATAAAAAGTGAAGTTTATATTTTGTCACTAAAATTTTTATCTTTTTAGAAACATTACTTCCATTAAATCTTTTAACTTAAATAAAATAAAATTTAGATTAAATATTTCAATTAATTCAAAGTTAAAAAAAAGTTTTAATACCATATACCCAACAATTTATTAGATAACAAAATAGAAAAATGTTAAGTTTAAGTAATTTATTAAAACTAATTAATATAAAAAATTATAATAAAATCAGATATAAGAATATACATTTAACACGTTTACTTATGTTAGTCCCAGATGGCTATAACAAGTATTGTAGAAGGGAGGGTTGAATACAATATTCAAAATTTTCACAATTTTAATTCTATTATTGAAAATCTTTCAACATGAATTACACATAGAAAACTTAAGACTGTTGCGGAAAAGAACAGATAAACTATTCTAACAATCTTACACAAAGTATACTAACAAAACAACTAAGAGCACTTAGAACAAAGCTATAAAGTTTTTAAGCAATATGGAGATTTCTTGCACTGAGAGAGAAGTCCAGAAATCGTAGTTTGCATGGAGCCTTCTACTTCCTTTTATAGTGAAGATACAAGTGCTGTGCATTAAATGCTCAGGACACTTGTCATAAGGAGATTGGATAGAAGGTGTAGTACTCTGAAAAGTTGATGTTTCCAAATCACCTTTTTCCTTTGAACCAGGAAGAATGCCCATGCTGATTTAGACGTCATCTAAAAGTGGAGAGTACTAAGTTGACATTTTTACCAACCACTGGATTATTGCCAAACCTGGAGGATCTTCTTGATGTGTTTTCCAAGACAATTTTATCGATGATGTTCCACCGATATAACTGTCATTGGTCTTTAAAAATCAACTGCAAGAAAATCTATTTACACGAAGATCCCACTGATTTGAGTATCCTCATCGGTAGGAAGAAGTCCACCGATTTTGAGTATCTTTATCGGTGGGATGATGTCCACCGATTCCTGAGGACAACATCGGTGGGATTAAATCCACCGATTTTTGAAGACACGATCGGTGGTGAGGAAGTCCACTGATGTGTGATCGATGGATAATAACTTGTATATATCTTGAGAAGAGTCTTCTTGATTCCGCACAGAGAATCTCTTCAAGCTTGGTTTCGGTTGATCTTCGACTTCTCCGAACAGTTGCTATCTTGTACAAGTTATTTAAAGAACCTTGTCAAAATATTCTAAGTAGGAATATAGGGAAAACATCGGTGAGTCAATTTCAAAACTTTGATGACCCAACAATCTCCCCTAATTTTAATTTGAGCTCTATCCTTAGAATATTTAAGAGTAATAAAATGTAAAATTAATTTTGACCCTTTTTACTCTTTTTGGGTTCTTTTCACATAGACCATTCTTTTTGTTATTTTGATCTATTTTTCTTTTGTATGAGTATGTATGTTATTTACAGTATTTACATGTAAAAGTAAAGTGAAGTTATGTGCAGAAAGAAAATTCAAAAAGACAAGTACTTGTATATGGATAAGTTTTTCTCGTACATTTGACAAAGGAGAAACAAACTTTTACAAGTACCACATAGAAAGATGAAGATCTATTTCTTGGAAGTTTGTCGGCGCTTGATCTCATCTAACACATTTCGGTAGAATTTTTGAGCTTCAGGGATGTAGGGAAAAAGATTGGAGATACCTTCAAGGAACAGAGTATCGGCGATGGAGATTTGTGCAAATCTGAAAAAGACCCGATGACCAAAACCATCATTGAAGAATAACCCCGGAATCGGTGAGAGGCTCAAAGTCGTAGTGGGATAAGACACAGATGTAGGGATGGACAAATTCAGGTTGCTTATGTTTGGAATTTTCCCTTCAGTTGCCATTTCCTTGAACACCTTGTCGGTAGGATTCTTGACTTTGGGAAGAATGATTTCTTCTTTCATCGATTGAAGTTTTGATCTTTCATCGGTGGAAAGAGTCATGTTGTGTTTTCTTTTAATCTCTTTCATCTTTACCATCAATCCATCAATGTATTTGACAAAGATGTCTTTCTTTGGGTTTGCACTTCTGACCAAGTGTCGAGAGATCTCATACCATTCGGGGAGACCGAAATGTTTGAGATGAACATCTCTCACACTTTTCATTGAGCCATCTTCTCTATCGATGATCAGCCTGATATCCTTTGGGTTGGTTCTGGAGGTAGCAATTTTGACGTTTGAGATCGGGGAGCTGTTGATTCGGTGGTGCATGGTCTTTTTGTACCAACTGATCTCTTCATTCCTTTCTTTTTCAATTTCACTCAGCACCGATTTTTGAGTGGAAAGTGCATCGGCAGACTTGACTTTGAGGGCCTCTTCTTTTGCAACTTCCAAAGAGAGAGCCTTGGAATCATCTAAGGCTTTTTGAGCTAATCTGGCTTCCTCGATCTCCTGAGGAGTCAGCCCGAGATTGGATTCTTGAGATTGCTGAGAAGGAGGCTTTAGCTTCAAGGATTGTGCATCGGTAGGTCGAGTTCCATATTTTGCCAATTCTTTGCTTTTCTTTTCTTCTTCGGCCAACTGTTCAGCTGTGAGAGTTTCTTTACCTTTGTCTTTGGGAGTTTTGGATTTTTGCTCCCCCTTAGAAGATGCATGGATTTTCTCCCCCTCAACAGCTGCATGTAGGATTTCCACCGATGGAGATTTCGGTGGTGTGAAGATAGATTCGGTGGTACCTGTATGTTTCGGAGGAGAGGTTTTCGGTGAAGGCATTCCTGGAGCTTCGGTGGCTTGTGATGATTTTTCGGTGGAAGGTGGAGGTATGTTGCTGATAGTTCTTTTAATAGAAGGTAATTTTGGTTGACCTGCAGATTTTTCCCCCTCAGCAGCAGCCGGAATCTTAAAACCCAGTTGAGTGAACACACTGTCAAACTTGGAGTGAAGATGAGCCATACTCTGAGTGGTGTCATCGGAGACCAGTGTAAAATCACCCAAGTCCATTTCCCATTGGGCTTTCTCCTGCATGTTGTCAATTTTGGTGTGAAGAGTGTTGAGAGAATTGACTATGCTCTGTTTAAGATCTTGATGAGACTTAGTTTCTTGAATGAGTTTCTGGAGTTCAGTATCCTTGACGAGAGAGGATGCCTTGAAGGTACCAAACGATATAGCAAGATCCCCATGAGAAGTTGTCAAGGATTCCATCTTTGAAGATAAGGAAACAATGGAATTATGGACAGACTGAAGAGCAGCTGCAAGTGCATCGGCGAGTATCTATGGCAACTGAGACTCGATCACGGAGATTCTTGAGTTTACATGTGTAGTCATGGAAATAGTTGATTCCTTGAAGGATTCAAGCTTAGTGCTGACGAGCCGACATTGATGAGCACATTCCTGAATATCAGCATGGAATGCAGAGTGTGGCCTAGTACTTGAAGAGGTAACACCACCGAATTCCAGGAGACGGAATGGTAGTCGTAGTCGATCTTCTTCGGGAGTGATAGTGGGGAGAAAATTCGACAACACATCAGGATAGAGAATTTTCGGTGGAGGGGGTGTTCGGCGAGGAGAAGCCGCACATATCGGAGAGGGGGATCGTCGGGGTGAAGGTTGCCTTTGGGGGGAGGGAGTTTTTCGGGATGAGGGTTCTTTTAGTGGAGATGGAGATCGTCGGGGTGTGGGTTCTTTCGGTGGAGATGGAGATCGACTTGGTGAAACTTGCTTTGGGGACTCGGTGGGGTTTTCTTCGGTGGACGGGATGGTTCGGGGAGAACCAGTGTCACCCAAAAGAAATTCAAAGAAGTCATGTGGGGGGGATTCGGTGGGGGGGGGGAACCCTGATCGGGTTGTGAGATGTCATCGATCATAAACCGATCAGGTGAAAGGCTGTGTAGTGAAAAATCGGAGCCTTCAAGGGGAGAGACCCCGAAGTCATCTCCTCCACCCAAAGAAGTACGTGGGGAGGTAAAGTGTGGTTCCTCCAAATGTACAACCGAGGTCTGTAGAGAGACAACGGAGGAGTCGGTGGGGTTAAAAACGGATTCCCTTGGCCCGGAGGGTTGAAGTTCAACAACTGGCGATTTTTGAGAATCGTCAGTTGGCTTAGTTGGTGGGGCCGAAAGCTTTCGAGACCTCTTTAAAGGAGATCTCAAAGGGGATGATGAGTGCCTCCGCTTGTGAGATGGGATGTGAACCGGGGAAGCCTCCGAGGGATCTCTCGGTGGCGTGGTTCGAGAAGCGGGTGCGTAGGTGTCGGTGGCCTTTCGTTGTTTCTCTTGAGTGTCACCCGACTTAACTCGGGAACGGGGAGAAGGAACCACTACAGTTGGAGTGATTTCGAGAATTTCCGGGTGATGAAATCCGGGAATTTCCGTATCACCCCAATGTAGATCGGGAGAGAGAGCAAAAGTGATCATACCTCGTCTTAAAGGGCGATCAGTGGCGAGAGGTCCAACATTGAGAGTTTTGACGCCGACTATTGGAGAAGTCCAATCATAGGTAAATCGGGGAGAAGGAGATTTTCGGTCGACCTCCAAAGCCTTTCCAAGCTTGTACTGAATAATCATGGAGATGAGGCGCGGGTAGGCAACGTAACACTTCTTGTGGTGCTTAATCACTTCAGTGAGTTCAGTGAAGAAATATTGCGCAAAGTCCACATGTCTTTGGAAAATTAGGGAATGGACTAGCTTTGTGATGTAGGACGGGGATTGATCGTGCCCATTGGTTTTGCGAGAGAGACAGTGAATGACATGGGCAAAGAAGAAGTTCCATACTCCTCCCATTTTGCCACGAAGAAGAGTACCAGGGCCTTTGGAGCCTTTGGAAGAATCGTTGATCACATAACCAGTCGTCTGAATAACTTCTTCATGTAAGTTATCTACATACATGTCATCATAGGCGGTAAAGGCATCAATCTTGAGGGCTAGACGAACATCATCGACCCCAAAGGTAAGGTCGTGATCACCTTCTTCTTCAGTGAGGATTGAGGCGTGGATAGCTTCGTTCGAGGGGTCGTACACACATGTTAACCAAAATTTACCAATGAGCATTTTGCTCATCTTTGGGTTGCAGGTAAAAACATGAAGGAGAGGAGACCGAGTGAGAAATTTAGCCACAGTAGAGAACTCGGAATGAGATGGGTCAGCTTCGAAGCGCGTGACGTGATTGCATGAGTTAAACTTGAGTTCCTCAAATCACGTAGGGATTGCATTCTTGGAGGATGCCATGGAGAAAAGGATGGTGAAGGAGAAGAAGGAAAGCGAAGATTGTTGCAGGTTTCGTAAAGGTGAAATGAAGAAGGAAGGAGATGGGTTTTATAGGAGGAAGTAATAGGGTTAGGGATTCAAAAAGGAGAGGGAACGGTTAAATAAAATAAACAAATTTAAAAACAGTAATGATGAGGGATTTGGGGATGTGTGGTCAAAAACGGCGAGGAATGGGAAGGGTCGGTCATCACACTGACATTTAGGGTTTCTTTTAGGCTCATGGTTGCATAGGGAATCGTACCGGATAAACTTCACAAAATCGGTGGAGGAATATCGACGAGAAGCAAAGCCACCGATGAGGATAAACCTAGAAGGTTTATTTCGGTGTAGATAAAGATCACTGAAACCAATCACCACCGAATGGTAACTTCCATTGAGGAGATACAAAGACCACCGAAAATGTTACCACCGATTTGAATTTTTGTGATGGTGTGATCTCGAGAATCAGTGTAACACATAGCCACCGATGTAAAAATCCAAGAGGTGTCGGTGGAAGAAACCTCACCGATGAGAGAGAATTGCAACGGAGATCGGTGACGTCGGTGGCAAAGGTTCAGGTGAATTTCGGTGAAGAGCAAGGTCACCGATGGGGGTTGACCTAGAAGGTCGTTGTCGGTGAAGAGTTTGATCACCGAAAGCAATTAACACCGAAGGGCATTACCACCGAAAAGGCAAATCCCAATTTTTTTTTGAAGTCACATACTAAAGGTTGCACATTCCAAGTTCACTTATCAGAAAATTGAACCTGGCTTCATCCAAGGGTTTGGTGAACAAGTCTGCAAGCTGAAGATCTGTAGGAATGAAGTGCAGCTCAATGTCACCTTTGGAAATGTGATCCCTGATGAAATGATATCTGATGTCTATGTGCTTGGATCTTGAGTGCAAGACAGGATTATTTGCAATGGAAATTGCACTAGAGTTATCACATAGAATGGGAACTTTGGAGTAGTTTTGATTGTAGTCCTTCAACTGATTTTTCATCCAAAGGATCTGAGCACAGCAGCTTCCAGCAGCTACATATTCAGCCTCAGCAGTAGAGGTTGACACAGAGTTTTGTTTCTTGCTGGACCAACTTACTAATTTGCCACCAAGGAGTTGGCAGCTACCTGTGGTACTTTTTCTATCAATCTTGGAACCTGCATAATCTGAATCTGAATACCCAATTAGTCCAAATCCTGAGTCTTTGGGATACCAAAGACCCAGGTGCATGGTACCTTTTAGATACCTGAAAATCCGTTTAACAGCATCCAAATGAGATTTCTTTGGATTGGCTTGATAACGGGCACAAAGACAAGTAGCAAACATAATATCCGGTCTGCTAGTAGTTAAGTAAAGGAGAGAACCAATCATACCTCGATAATGGGTAACATCCACAGATTCACAATTTAAATCCGCATCAAGTTTCAAAGGTGGTGCCATGGGAGTTTTCATAGGAGAGTTGTCTAAAAAGTTGAATTTCTTCAGAAGGTCACGAATATATTTACTTTGATTTATAAAAATTCCTTCTGAAGATTGTTTGACCTGAAGGCCCAAAAAGAATGTAAGCTCTCCCATCATGCTCATCTCATATTCACTCATCATGAGAGAAGCAAACTCATCACAAAGTGATTCATCAGTGGCACCAAAGATGATGTCATCCACATAGATTTGAACAAGAATAAGATTACCTGAGGTGTGCTTGAGAAAAAGTGTTGTCAATAGTACCTCTAGAGTATCCATTTTTCAAGAGAAAGACAGCAAGTGTGTCATACCAAGCACGTGGAGCTTGCTTGAGCCCATATAGAGCTTTGTCAAGTCTGTACACATAATCTGGATGAGCTGGGTCTTCAAAGCCAGGTGGCTGTTTCACATAGACTTCCTCTGCAAGTTCCCCATTGAGGAAAGCACTTTTGATATTCATTTGAAAGACCCTAAAATTTCGGTGGGCAGCATGAGCTAAGAAAATTCTTATGGCTTCAAGTCTTGCAACAGGGGCAAAAGTTTCATCATAATCAATGCCTTCTTCCTGTCGGTATCCTTGAGCAACCAATCTGGCCTTATTTCTGATAACTGTACCATCTTCATCCATCTTGTTCCTGAAGATCCATTTGGTTCCAATGATTGTTTTCTTTCGGGGTCTAGGAACCAATCTCCAAACTTTGTTTCTTTCAAATTGAGAAAGTTCTTCTCGCATGGCAGTGATCCAACAAGGATCTGCAAGAGCTTCATCAATCTTCTTGGGTTCAATAAGAGAAAGAAAGTTCACATAGAGACAAATATTTCCAACTCCTCTGCGAGTTTGGACACCTACTTGTTGATCACCAATGATTTGATCTATGGGGTGATCTTTGGTCCATTTTGTGGCAGGAGGTAGAGGTAGTGGAACATTTTGTGTGGAAGAAATCGGTGGAGTGGGATCAGAGGATCGGTGGAAAACAGTATTATCGGTGGAGGGCATAGGATCGGTGGAGGGTATGGGATCAGTGGAAAGGTGCATATTGGCAGTAGGATTTATGTCGGTGGGAGAATGAATATCGGTGGAAGGATGCACTATGGAAGATGACCGAACTTGGTTATTTGTTTGGTTCAACGGAATGAAAGATGCTTCGGTGGAGTTAACTATGGGAGCATCACCTATGCATGAGGAAATCCACCTGTGCAATTCATCATCGTCATTTGAGAAAGATGATGATCTTAGGTCATCAAATTTGACATGGATAGACTCATCAATGCATTTTCTCCTGAGATTGTACACACGATATGCTTTGGAGGATAAAGAGTATCCAACAAAAATACCTTCATCAGCTTTGGGATCAAACTTCCCAAGATTGTCACGATCATTTAGAATAAAGCACACACAGCCGAAAACATGAAGAAAGCCAATATTTGGTTTTCTGCCATGGAAAACTTCATATGGGGTCTTATCATGTCTTTTGGAAATCACAGACCTATTTTGGGTAAAGCAAGCAGTATTAACAGCTTCAACCCAAAAATAGGTGGGAAGATTTGATTCACTTAGCATAGATCTAGCAGCCTCGCATAGAGTTCTGTTTTTCCTTTCCACCACACCATTTTGCTGAGGATTTCTGACAGCAGAGAAATTTTGAGAAATTCATTTCTCATTAAAGAAGTCTTCAAGAGCACTGTTTCTGAATTCAGTACCATTGTCACTTCTCATCGATCTTACAAGCTGCCCATTTAGAACTTCATTTTTCTTGACAAAGTTGATGATATCTTCAGTTGCATCACTTTTATACCTGAGAAAAGATACCCAAGTATATCTAGTAAATTCATCAACAATAACAAGAATGTACCTTTTGCCACCAAGACTAGGAGTGCTGACTGGTCCACATAGATCCATGTGTAACATCTGGAGAGGAAGAGTGATGGAGGAGCATTGCTTGGTCTTGAAGGATGTTTTGGTGAGCTTCCCTTTTTCACATGCATCACACAACTTTTCTTTGACAAAGTTCAACTTTGGCATGCCAGTCACCAGTTCTTTGTTTGAGATTTTATGGAGTGTTTTGAAGTTCAGATGAGATAGACGTTTATGCCACAGCCAGTTCCTTTTGGTTGTGTCATCTGACACAAAGCAGACATTGGATGAATTGTTACTGAGTCCCATATCAATGATATAGACATTTTCCATCCTTTTTCCAGATAACACCACATTGAAGTTCTTGTCCACAATAGTACAGATACAAAGTTCAAAGATAACTTTATATCCAAGATCACACAGTTGGCTAATGCTGAGAAGGTTATGCATGAGACCTTCAACAAGTGCCACTTTGTTGAAAGTGACAGATCCATTAGTGAGAGTTCCATATCCTTTGGTGTAACCTTTAGAGTTGTCACCAAAAGTTACAGATGGGCCTTTTCCAGACACATAGTTGATGAGAAGAGATTTATTCCCAGTCATGTGGCGTGAGCACCACTATCCAGATACCATATTTGATGGTGCTCAAAAGCCTGCATGCACACACAGATTAGTTCTTAGGTACCCATTTGGTGGTGGGTCCTTTTGGGTTAGAAGAGGAAGAGTCCTTGGGTTTGATTCTTTCAATTCTTTCCTTTGGACAATCCTTTGCAAGATGAAAAGTGTCACCACAGTTATAACACTTTCTGTAAACAAAAATCTTTTTGGGTTTTTGCAATTTTTCTTTTCCTTTTCTCATGACATTAACTTGAACGTTTTTAGGACCAAAGGATGAGGAGTGATAAGGAAATCTTAAAGTCCCATCACTTGAGGTGGAGGCAAACTTGGAAAGATCTCTTGAAGAATTTTTGAAATGATTTTTCCTAAGCTCCACCGATTTCCCTTTTGAGTTTGTAAGTCTCACAAATCTGGGAAGAAAATCGGTGGGAGAGTTACATATCGGTAGAGAATTCACTTCGGTGGAATTGGATTTAACTCTTTTGACCGACGTTGATTTTGAAAGATCAGACGGAGGGACATATTCATCAATCGCTAAATCTTTTAAAAGATCATGGATGGGTTTTGAAAAATCATTGGAGTCCTCTTTTTCCATGTTTTGAACAAACGAAGATTCTTTAGCTTTTATGAACATTCCAAACTTTAAAGCTTCACCTAGATCTAAAGAGTTTAAAGAAATAGAGTCGAAAGAACTTGAGTCTGAAGCATCATCCCATACACTAGAGGTAAGCTCCAGAGTTTGAGAAGAGGCGTCAGAGATGGTCTTTCCATAGCCTAAGCCAAATTTATTGTTAACAGAAATTTGATCTTTAAAGATTTGCTCAAGATTCTTTGAAGAACTTGTCCATTTCTCAATCGTCTCTTGTTCTCTTTTTAGTTTCTTAAAAAGTTTGTGTTTCTCTTTTGAAATCACATGATTTATAGTTTTCAAGTCTTCAAGCTCAGCTTTGATTTCTTCAAACTTTTCAAGTTTAGACAAGCATATTTCAAGTTGAGATGTGAGATTTTTTACTTGTTCAGATTTTCTTTTCTTGCCATCCTTCATGGAGTAAAAATCTTTAGTTAAGGATTCATAAGCATCAATCTTTTCAATATCAGTCATATCATTAAAGGGATGTACCTGAGAGTATGATGTCGAGCACCCAGTTGACACCAAAGCCATTGGAGAGGTTGCTTTTTCAGAATCTTCCACATCTTCTGAGATGGCCATGAAGCACTTGTTGAGAGAGTTGTTGTCACTGTCAGAAGTCTCTTCTTCCCAATCATGTATTTCGGCCATGAGACCCTTTCCTTTCTTAAGGAAACTTTCATTTCTTTCCTTTTCTTTCTTATATTTGGCTTTGTACTTCTCAGCCCTTTCTTGAAGATCTTTGGAAGAGGATTGGTTATCTTTCTTGGCAAGATTTGATTTGAAAGAGTTATTTTTGGATTTTTCATACTTGGAAGAGAACTTGTCTGACGATGAATTTCTAGAGTTCATCATACGCTTACTTCTACACTCAGCTGCAAAATGTCCTTTCTTTCCACAATTAAAACATTCCTCATTTGTTTTATCAGTTGAGGAAGCTTTTGTAGAGGAGAAGGGTTTTCTGAAAGATTTGGATTTGTTCGAAAAGCGATATTTGTTTTTGAAACCAACTAACATGGCTAATTCATCAGACAACCTTTTGACAGACATTTCTTCACCTTCATCATCGGCATCACTTAGATATGCCTCCGATTGGTGAGAAGAGTTGCTTTGGCTTTCATTTTCAGAATCTGATGACGGATAGGTGATGCGTGGAATACTTTGAGATTTCTTGGAATCTTCACTAACAAGAGCAATAGAAGTGTCCTTTATAACTTTGATGAAAGATTTCCTTTGTAACTTGGTTTGTTCAAAGTTGAAGAGAGTTCCATATAAAACAGTTAAAGGCATGTATTCAAGATCCTTGGAAGTTTTGATACAAGTACACATGTTTTCCCAAAAGTCTGGGAGACAATCCATGAACTTGTTTAAAACTTCCTCATTATCATAGACTCTGCCTAGTAACTTCAGATCATTCAGAAGAGAGTTAAAACGATTATAATAGCTAGGAAGAGATTCACCTTTTTCATGAGTGAAAAGTTCATACTTTCTTATGAGTGAAATCTTTTTGCATTTCTTCACTTCCTCTGTACCTTCGTACAGAACACATAGTGTGGTCCACATCTCTTTAGCAGTTTCAAAGTTAACTAGAGAATGATAGACTTCATCAGGAAGTGAGAGGGCAATGATTGCTCTAAGCTTTGAATCAAGAGTAACAAGACGTTTTTCTTCATCAGTATATTTCTTTGGATTTTTGAGAATATAACGTCCAGTACCTTTAGGTTTTTCTTTGTCGGAAGGCTCAGAATCATCGGAGTCACTAGAGACTTCCTTTTCAGTGGTTTCCTTACCAGACCTCTGCGTTTCATAGCGAGCCCAGACTCTGGGGATAATGGGTCCTTCTTTGAGAATGGTTGGATATCTAGTATCCACTCCTTCCATGAATAGCATCATACGGCTTTTCCAAATAGAAAAGTTGTTAGGGTTAAACTTAGGAGGTTTGGTAATGGAACCATTTTCAGCAAAGTTGTTTTGAAAGGAGTTTTCAACAGTTGAAGACGAAGAGGCAGCCATTGCAGATCAAGTTTATGAGTTAAACTTTTCTGCTCTGATACCACTTGTTAGTCCCAGATGGCTATAACAAGTATTGTAGAAGGGGGGGTTGAATACAATACTCAAAATTTTCACAATTTTAATTCTATTATTGAAAATCTTTCAACACGAATTACACATAGAAAACTTAAGACTGTTGCGGAAAAGAACAGATAAACTATTCTAACAATCTTACACAAAGTATACTAACAAAACAACTAAGAGCACTTAGAACAAAGCTATAAAGTTTTTAAGCAATATGGAGATTTATTGCACTGAGAGAGAAGTCCATAAAGCGTAGTTTGCATGGAGCCTTCTACTTCCTTTTATAGTGAAGATACAAGTATTGTGCATTAAATGCTCAGGACACTTTTCATAAGGAGATTGGATAGAAGGTGTAGTACTCTGAAAAGTTGATGTTTCCAAATCACCTTTTTCCTTGGAACCAGGAAGAATGCCCATGCTGATTTAGACGTCATCTAAAAGTGGAGAGTACTAAGTTGACATTTTTACCAACCACTGGATTATTGCCAAACCTGGAGGATTTTCTTGATGTGTTTTCCAAGACAATTTTATCGATGATGTTCCACCGATATAACTGTCATTGGTCTTTAAAAATCAACTGCAAGAAAATCTAGTTACACGAAGATCCCACTGATTTGAGTATCCTCATCGGTAGGAAGAAGTCCACCGATTTTGAGTATCTTTATCGGTGGGATGATGTCCACCGATTCCTGAGGATAACATCGGTGGGATTAAATCCACCGATTTTTGAAGACACCATCGGTGGCGAGGAAGTCCACCGATGTGTGATGATGGATAATAACTTGTATATATCTTGAGAAGAGTCTTCTTGATTCCGCACAGAGAATCTCTTCAAGCTTAGTTTTGGTTGATCTTCGACTTCACCGAACAGTTGTTATCTTGTACAAGTTATTTAAAGAACCTTGTCAAAATATTCTAAGTAGGAATATAGGGAAAACATCGGTGAGTCAATTTCAAAACTTTGATGACCCAACAACTTACACAAACTAATATACATTAATATGGTTATGGTGAAACTATAATTAATAAACATATAAAGAATAGAGTGAATTACATCAGTGCTCCTTGTGGTTTATCCAAATTTTGGATTTGATTTCTAAAGTACACTATCTACAGTGGTGATCCTTAACCTTTTAATTTACTTTCGTTCATGTTTCCTAAGGGTGCGTTTGGTATATAGAACAGAACATGGATCATTGTTCCATATTTGGCAAGACTTTTATGTGGAACAGAGAGGAACAAAGTGGAACAAACATATTCCACCCCTACCCATTGAACAAGCTGGAACAAGATGGAACAGACTCTTGTTTTACCAATATAACCTCAAAATAAAATCTAATTCTTTTTTAAACATCAAATACACCTTCTTTTTATATTTTATTCATTATTTAAATTTTATTTAGTGTATTTTATTTTTTAAAATTTCACCTTAACGTTCTCAAAATATTATTTTTATATGGTTTATATGTTTTGATTAGTTTATGTAAATTATCAAATATTAAGATTAAAAATAATATAGAAAATGTTAGAAAAAAATTTGAAAACTCCATTCACTTTTTATTGGGGGCCACTTTAATCATTTTGAAAATTACTTTCTAATAATATATTTTTATTATAAAAAAAATTATTTCATTACAATTTAATAAATTACATAATTAATCAAAATATATAAACAAATTATTAGGGGTAATCTGGTCATGTTATTTGCTCTATTCAGTCTAGTTTTGTCTTATCAAACGCTGAACAGTTGTTCTGTCCTGTTCTGTTTTGTTCCGTCCTGTTCTGTCATGTCATGTCTGCGTACCAAACACACCCTAAAGAATCATGAATGAAAGTAAATAAAAAATTTAGGGACCACCGTAGATAGTGTACTTTAAATACCAAATCCAAATTTTGGGTAAAATGTAATTCACTCTAAAAAAATATTATAGTTTAGTACCAAGAGATTGAAGATTACTAACGTTGTTATGAAAAATAGTGTTATAAAGATATAGTAATTAACCTTTGTGGATCCAAATGAGACAAGATTGATTACTAAACTGCAAAAACGATTTTGAATGGACAAATTTTGTAGTTACACTACTGTCATCAAGCTCTGACCGAGACCACACCACTAGAGTCTAGAGAAGCCAAGAAAACAGAGCTTTTCGATCTGACTGCAACTATGGGCGGTAAGTTCAATTCAATCTTCCAAAAACTGAGTGGATTTCTTTAAGAAATTCGCCTTTCAGATGTTAAGTTGCAGAATAGTTATGATTTATCCCATATTTCCTTCAATTTTTGGATGAATTCAGGGAGTGAAAAAGTTGTAGCAGGGGAATGTAGTTCGAGTTTATGGCTAGCGTCAAATCCAAGCAAAAGATGGGGGGAATTGTTCTTCCTTCTCTACACACCCTTTTGGCTCACTCTATGCCTCGGTATTGTCGTCCCTTACAAGCTCTACGAGGTACCTCTTTTCGACTTTATGGTATCAGTTGAAAATCTGAGTTATTTTGGGTTTTCGAATTTGTTTCATAGATTTATGGATTATAAGAATATGCAAAATGTGAAAGATCTTGAACATGACATATGTTGGAGATGCATATAGGCTAAAATCATAAGATTGGAAGTTAGGTTCTCCAATTCATTATGTAAACCTAGTTTTGTAGTTTAGGGAGTCTTGCTTATTGCGGGTTGGGTTCGAATTTGGTGAGAAGTGGTTATCAACCGTTTGGATGAGAAATGGACGAGCATTAGGATCAATTCCCTATTAAGCCGCAATTCATGGTATGGTTTTTGATTAAAAGTGATCAAACGGTTTAAAAGTACTTCTCACACTTCTCGTCAAAAATGACACTTCTCACATGATCCCATGTCTGCTTATTGCTCCACCACTTCCACAATAAAGCTACCTTTTGGTATTTCTGGTGTCAAAACTAGTAATTTTTGAATGCTTGATATTACTTTACTACTAACATTTTTCAAATTATGCCTTTATGGAAGTTTTTGTGGTCATCAAATGTTCTTGAAAAGGGTAAACCCTATTCATTTTGAACTTAAGAAATAACTCATTTTACTTCCCAAAGTTGAAATGCAAATGGAGTTGATTTAAATTGGGTGATAGATGCTCTAATTTTCATGTATTTTTATGCTATATTGTCTAGATACATTGAATGAATAATGTGTAACTTAGCTTATAGACTACACTTGTTTATGGTTTAACCGGTGCCTAAAACTTGCTTTAATTCATATGATTCTCGTTATAACAGGATTTCAAGGAGTTGGAGTACTTGCTTCTAGGACTCATTTCCGTGCTTCCAGCTTTTCTTTTACCAATATTTATGGTCGGAAAGGTGAATCTTTTATGCTTTTTTCTCCATAAGGTTTCATTGCAAAGATCAAATTAGTTTTTAATTTTTATTCTCTTTGAAAATTATTGAATCAAAATTTATTACGATAGCAAGTCTCAATCGACCAAACAGATTCAATGAAGCTGCTCTAGATGAAGCAATATATAGACTTCATGGCACGCCAATTATTTATTATGAACAGTTGTTTTCAAATAGTTTTCCTTTATTTCATGTGGTTTTTCCAGGCTGATCGTAACCTCCCTTGGAAGGATCGATATTGGGTGAAGGCAAGTATCCTTTAAGCTGATTCAGAATCTACTTGATTTCTGCAAGTTCATCAATTTGTCTAATTCAAATGCTTAATATATCATGACATCTGTATATTGATTGATGCAGGCAAGTTTATGGATAATTATCTTTAGCTATGTCGGGAATTACTTTTGGACCCATTATTTTTTCACAGTGCTCGGTGCTTCTTACACCTTCCCGTCATGGAAGATGAACAATGTAAGCCATGCTGCTAGCTGATTTTGTAGTCCTTTTTTTTCTTTTGCCATATGATTATAAAATTAAAACATAAATCTCTGATCTTTCAAATTTCAAATTTCAAATTGTTTGCAGGTACCCCACACAACTTTTTTGTTGACAAACGTTTGCTTCTTGTTTTACCATGTTACATCAAATTTGACACTTCGTAGACTACAACATTCCGTTGCTCACTTGCCGGTGAAAACACAGTGGGTTATCAAGTGTGCATGGATTCTTGCTCTTTCCTACTTTATTGCATATCTGGAAACCGTGGCTATCTCAAATGTGCGTGGCCGTTCTAGTTTTGTTATTAATTATAAATGTAGTGACTGATACGCCTTTCCACTCTGAGATATTTAATAACACATATAATATCTTCAGCGTATTAGCCGAAAGGTAATAGTAATATGATATCGTATACTCTCGTTATTTATTGAAATAAGGATCTTACTCGTTTTGAACGCGTGCAGTTCCCTTATTATACATTTGTGGACCGAACAACTATGTACAAAGTTGGTTCCTTGTTTTACGCCATCTACTTTCTCGTTAGCTTCCCAATGTTTCTAAGGTAAGAACTTGCTCCTATGCCTAGTGTTTTGGAATTAATACTTTTGTGAACACGCTTTATTTTTTCACAAAACCTTTACAAGTCAGAGGTTTTCACGGGTTGCATACATGCTACCATACTCTGTACCTACTTGGTGTGGGATTTACTGGGTTCGTTTGATTTGGCTTGTTTGCTAATGGTGCAAAGCATGCATGCTTATAGGATCGATGAGAAAGTTGGAGATCTGTGGGACCTACCAAGAGTAGCCATTGACGCTTTAGGAGCGGCTATGCTTGTGACTATAATACTGGATTTGTGGCGCCTTTTCTTGGGTCCTATTGTTCCTGTGGCGGACACCAAACAATGTGCTCAACCTGGTCTGCCGTGGTTCCCAGTACACAGTGAGCTGTAATTTAATGTGTTATTTGTAATTTAGATGCATTATATGGATCAGATTATTCAGATGTTAAATTGATGTTTCACGGTCGTCATATAATAAATTTAGGGTTTGGGATCTACGATTCAACAAATGCACGATCATGTATTTTTTTTTTTTTTTTGCATAACTTAAAGCAAACTGAATAAGAAGGCCATTTGGCCATAGTTGCAAGATGGTTTTGCATTTGGGTGATGGTAACTTCATGGATTAGGATCAACAATGATGTACCGTCTAAATTAACGTATGATTTGGTAAATTAACGTTCTAAAAAACTCGCCACAAAGCTGCCATGACACCAAGGCTTGTGTGTCACACCACGTTAAGTCCATGGCACGCCATGGCCTAATGCGCATTTATCGTAATGAGATATTTGATTTTTCCTTAGGGTTTTAATGTCGTTTTTGCTAGTTTTTTTATATATAACCCAATTTAATTTGCTTATTACTATTGACTCATTGAGTAACACTACAAAACATATGTCTATATATAATATTATATATGAATTAGAAATTTGACGCCATAAGTCACGCCTTGAAAACGTCATGGCTTTGCCATGGCTCCTAAGGCTTGAGGTTTGGCATCGCCGCCACGCCACGCCTCACGCCATTTAGAACCTTGAAATATAAAATATCAAAGTGAAACGATCACTTAAAGAAAATGATGGATACATGAAACATAAATTCACTGGAGATGGTTTTCTGGTCATCCTGTAAGCAGCAACTATATCCCATGCACTTGATTTAAGAAATAAATGATAACAGCTGGATGAAATAATCATACAGAATGATTCTAACAAACGGGTAACTGTGATTTTTTATCCTTAACGAATTCCCCAACGGGGATCCCAGATAAGATCCCCGAAGGTACCTCTTTTCGACTTTATGGTTTTCATATATAGATGTACCTGTCTTCATCAATCGAACCCACTGTTACGAAATGGGATCAGTAGAATATATGTTATTCTGGATTTTCTAATTTTATATTTATGGATTATAAGAATATGCAAAATGTGAAAGATCTTGAACGTTTCATATGTTATATAGGCCCCACACACACATCCGATGCATCTCATCCTACTGTGTATCCAAGGGTCCCTTTTTACGCTTCTCACCATAACTTCCATTCTCACGAACCCCGTAAAAGGTTACAACCCAATGCAACCCTCGTCTAAGCCATTCATTTAGCTCATTCATTATGTAGACATTGAATAATGATTACTGCTTTCGTGCAATAATCTTACTTGCAATGCATAGTCTATACTATCTTATAAAGCATATAGACTAAAAGTCTTAAAGTCTTAAATTTTTTTTAAAAATGAATTAAATTCCTGCAGATTCTGCTTTCTTTTATTTAAATTCATGCTGAAAATTAATAGTTATCTCTATTTTTTTTTAAATTAATTAAATTCCTGCAGATTCTGCTTTCTTTTATTTAAATTCCTGCTGAAGATTAATAGTTCTCTCTAATTTTTTTTTTAAAAATTAATTAAATTCCTGCAGATTCTGCTTTCTTTTATTTAAATTCCTGCTGAAAATTAATAGTTATCTCTAAAATCTTTTTTTTAAATTAATTAAATTCCTGCAGATTTTGCTTTCTTTTATTTAAATTATTGCTGAAGATTAATAGTTCTCTCTAAAATCTTTTTTTTTAAATTAATTAAATTCCTGCAGATTCTGCTTTCTTTTATTTAAATTCCTGCTGAAAATTAATAGTTGTCTCTAAAATCTTTTTTTTAAATTAATTAAATTCCTGCAGATTTTGCTTTCTTTTATTTAAATTCCTGCTGAAGATTAATAGTTCTCTCTAAAATCTTTTTTTTTAAATTAATTAAATTCTTGCAGATTCTGCTTTCTTTTATTTAAATTCCTGCTGAAAATTAATAGTTGTCTCTAATTTTTTTTTTAAAATTAATTAAATTCCTGCAGATTCTGCTTTCTTTTATTTAAATTCCTGCTGAAAATTAATAGTTATCTCTAAAATCTTTTTTTTAATTAATTAAATTCCTGCAGATTCTGCTTTCTTTTATTTAAATTCCTGCTGACTAAAAGTCTTAAAGTCTTAAATCTTTTTTATCTAAAAAATTAATCCAAGTCTTAAAGTCTTAATTTTTTTTATTTAAAAAATTAATCCAACTAACTTCTAGAAATTCACGGTAACTTCCTCATCTTTTTTATTGATAATCCTAGAAATTTCCCACTGATCTGTTGTTTTCTCCTATTTGAAGGTATTCTCCATCTTTCCAGGTAGGGTTTATCTTTGCTTCATTCTCCATCTCTTCACGGCAATGTACTCTTCAAATTATTTTTGTACATGTTCCATGCTTCATCGTCTCTATTTCTCCAATTTTGCTAGGTTTCTCAATGGTTGGGTCTTCTGTGTTGATATTAAAAGGTACACTCCAATTAGCGCTTCAGATTTTTCAATTTGGTGATATATTTCAGCAGGGCTTCTAACAGATTTTTCCTTTATCTTTACTTTCAACTATGGTTTTATGTTTTCCTTATGGTCAAATTTTCTTAGGGTTTGATCGTTTTTAGATTATTTTTTGACCTAAAGGTACCCATCGACACCTTTACCCGTTTTCCACTTATTTAAAATCGATTTTTTCAGTTTTGAATTGCAACTGCAGAAACCATAAGGCTTTGGAGGAAACTTTAACTCTACTTGCAAAATTCTGCAGAATTGAGTCAATGATGACGACGGTAATTTTGTAAGTAGCATCATCACCTTCTATTTGTATCAGAGTGCTACATCATAGCACAAGATTCCAAGACTCTTGCATCATGCTCAACACTTTCCACTATAATATATATTATTAAACTCATTTTAATTTTTTTTCTTTAAAATTATGTCAGATCTATTGTGGTGGTGGTTTTGGTTGTAACTACTATATGTACAACCATAGCAATCCTGGACTCTTGATATTTCCTGTTTGGTTTACTCTCAAACCTAATATATAGTTTGGAAAATTTTAATACAGAGCTGTAGAAATTGAGGGAGACATGCTTTAATTTCAAAATTTATTCGTATAACCTGCTTCATTACTTTCGGAAGTATATTGTTTGAAAGACTGAGTTGTTCTGATGAAGAAGAAAATGATGAAGTATATTAGCGCTAAGTATTGTTATTGGCTCATATTTGTACTTATAGTCTATTTATTTGCAGGATTTTTAGGCGATCTACCGTGTTTTTATAGTTATTCAAATCTGCAAGTGGCTCTAGAAGTTGTTCAAAATGGGAATTTTCTTTATGGCATTCAGAGTGACCATTCAAACTCTACTCAATTTCATCGATTCCTTAGTCCTTCCATCGCCCCTCAATCCAGGTAATTTATTTTTGTTTTCTAACATTTCATCTTCACTTCAGTGTGTTTTCCATCGATTAAACATATATATATATATATATAGAGAGAGAGAGAGAGAGATTTACACTCCATCAACTGTGTGTTCACTCATTTATTTATACCATTGACGGTTCACTCATCATTTATACCATTGACTGTATATTTCCAGCCTTCCAATGAATATAAGTTGGACTCTACCAGGAAGGGATCATAAGAATAAAGAAACATTGATTATATACCAAGAAGGGGATAATAAGAATAAAGAAACTAAGGGCCAAATTAAACATATACCATATTTTCTAGAAGCGGTCATGACATACATCTTTAGATTTACTATCTTTTCCATGTCTCACAATGGTTCTACTATGCCATATTCTACATTGATCGACCTGTATTTGGAAGAGTAAAACAAATAGCTATTGTCCACATAATACCACATCTCCTAGACAGCAACCTTTAAAAGTGATTGACCAATTATTTGATTTACTACCACATACCTTCATATCTATACTATCGTATAAAACATATTGACCAAAAGTCTTAAAAACAATCCTTAAAGCCTAAAGTACTACACTTTCAAGCATAAAAGTCTTATCTATATCTATATCTATATATATATCTATATCTATATCTATATCTATATCTATATCTATATCTATACTATCTTATAAAGCATATTGACCAAAAGTCTTAAAACAATCCTTAAAGCCTAAAGTACTACACTTTCAAGCATAAAAGTCTTAAAAGTCTTAAAAACAGCTCAAATTGCATAAGGTACTACCTTTTTATGCATATTTTTCAAAAAAGTCTTAATTACAAGCTTCAAAGTGTAACGTTGTAATTATGATATCCTCTTAATGTGATTATATGAATATAAAAACAAAAAGACTTTGGATAGTTATCATGGAAATCGATGGCAAAAATAAAAATTAAACGATAAATAAAATCATTTTTCATTACGAGATTAAAATTAAACCAAAAAATCCTTTACTCTTAAGCAGAAAAATATTATAAAACTATAATATGACGTAAAACTGTTTTAGATAATTATCCTACCGTAACCAAGAATAAATAAATAAACAAACTATGAATTTGATAACATTTTATAGTTTGTTAAAATTGTATCAGATATGAATATTTTATCACAATATATATTTGATACAATTTTAACAAACTATGAATTTGATAACATTTTATATATTTTATCAGATATCAGATATGAATAATTAGACTTTTAACTATTAGAGCTTATCTCTAAGATCTAAAAACAAAAAGACTTTGGATAGTTATCATGACTTCTTCTATAATAATAATTTTAAATCTTCACGGTTCCCAAATTCATAGTTTGGGTATACAATGTTGAATTTGTAATTGAGTTTTTTAGGATTAATCCACCGTTGATCAAAATAAAAATTTAGATCCAAGGAAAAGGAGATTCTTTTTTTGAAATGAACAAAACGTTATTTATAATTTAATTGTATAAAAATCTTTAATTACGTATTATGGTATTATAAAAAAACTAAAATTAATTATGGTATAAATTTTCATAGTGATAATAAAAAGATTAATTGTTGTAGTTATCTTTTCCTATCTCTCTAACAACTTAAACTCACAAAATATCAAAAATTTCTTGCTTATCCCCAAATATAGCTCCTCCTAAATCGGTCTGGATCATCCTTATCAATTACCCTATCAGTTATTCTATACTCATATATATACATGCATCGGGTTCTTTCAAACCTTGTTTTGCATTCAGGTACATTTCTTTTTGTTTGATTATATTTCCAAATCGAAGCATCAACGATTCGTCATCCTCAATCCTTGTAATTTTTGTCAATTTAGTGTCTGTTTACTTCAAACTTTACACTTAGGTTAGTTGGTGTTTGTCAATTTTCGAATAGATCTATCTCTGAGATTTTGGATGCAAAAAGTCAAATAAATAAAATAAAAAAATCTCTTCTTAAGTTCAATACTATTAATATGCTACATTCATGAGTTGAAAATTGTTACGTTATGTTGTTGTTGAATGTATTTTGATCTTTTGTCTCTGTGACTTACTGAATTGTTTTATTACACATACATGTATAAAGTGTTTGATTGTTATAAAGTATTAATTCAAATACCCTTAAATAATAACAAAATAAGAGAAATACACGAAACATAAAGAAAGGTTGTAGCATTATGAGCTTGTATAATTAAGTATCCTTTTTTATTTGAGCAGCTTTCGTCAATTCTCAAGGCTTAATTTTCTTATAATTTGATTTCGTTTTGGTTACAGTTTGATTCTTTGGAGGATCCGGGGAATTGTTCTCTTCCACGAGCTCAAATTTAAGGTAATTGCAATTGTTTTAGGTCAGATATTTTCGATCTGTATTCATGTTCATTTATATTTTGTCGAATGTTGTATCTGACTAATCTGAGTGACTTTTTGTCATTTATAACGAAGGCTGATCGGAAAAGATTCAGAATTAGCCCTTATCCATGCTCCATCACTATCATATGTATATGAGTTTTAGCAAACATGCTATAATCACCAATTTACAAGTTCACATTCCTATGATAAATATATATATATATATATGTATATATATATGTATATATATATATATATATATGTATATATATATATATGTATATATATATGTATAAATAATTATGGTAGACTAACTTCAACTGCACTCATCAAAGCCAGAAAACCAAGCCCAAACACTTTGTAGTATTCAGCAATGGTCCTGCTGGCTCAAATTTGCAACTTTGTGAGGAACATGCAAATATCTGACAGTAAGCAGAGTACCTAGGAATTGATGCACACAGAACGAGATTATAGTTATTAATGCTAAGCGACTATCTCTCCATATACCTAAGTTATGCACATAGGAGTTGAGAATTTATGGCATAAAGGATAGGTAGGGTCAGGACTCAGGAGAGTTTGTGAACATGTTTGGTTAGTAATCTCACTTAACACCTTGAAGGAAAGCAAACTACCTTCTAAATGGAGCAAAAAATATTATGATGCATTAACCCTAAATAAAATCCTAAATCCTAAGATATTGTGATCAATATGCCAAAGCTACGTATACATAATCCATCTAAAATCAAGCATTTCTATTTAAAAAATATACATTGTAACAATTAAATTACAATATACCAAGTAATATACCAAGTAAGATGACAGTAGCATCAAATTACTAATAATAATCACTACAATGTAACTAAGCATTTATCATTCACTAAATCAAGTAACAAGATACCAACTAATATACCAAGTAAGATAACAGTAGCATCAAATTACTATTAATTATTAGTACCAACTAAAAAACCAAGTAGCATCAGATTGCCAACTAAAAAACCAAGTAGCTTGCATACCTTGAGTGAGAATGTGAGAGTTGAGACGGAGGCAGAGGAGACGGTGGTCGGACTACGCCGTAGCCCGTAGCCCGTAGGACGCAGGTCAGTGGAGAGTGGAGACGGTGGTCGGAGCCTCAGAGGTCACGGTGGAGCGTCGCTGGAGACCGGAGCCGTGGAGGCGTGGAGCGATGGTGGTCTGGTGGTTTGTGGTCGCGATGGTCGTCACTGTGGTCGAAGGCTCTCAAAGCCCTAATACTGATTTGGGGGAAAGTGGGTGGGGACGTGGGATTTGGGTTGTATCAAGATAATTTATATTTTCACCCTTACACTTTCAATCATAAATCATTTTTACAAAAAGAAACATTAAATACACTATTAATATCCAAATTTTGTTTATTATCTATATTCACTATAAATTATTTTGTTTAATTACGGCTAAGAGGTCATTTACCATATGTTTACCCGGGTAAGCGTTTACCCTAAGTTATATTACCTTATCCAATGAATATGGCAATGACCGAGAATCTTACCTGGTAAAAGATAAGGCAATAACAAGTCTTTCCCGGTAAGTGAGGGCGACAACTTTAACGGTTACCGGATAAATTATTGCACACGATGTTGTTCGAATGAACTAAAATTTTATTCAACAAGATAACTGATAGTGTTGAGTTTTACGGGCAAGCCGTTACAAGGTGGGTGTATGGTAGTAGTTAAACAAATGCAAGTTTTCAATTGCTAGGATACAATCTTAATCACCGTTTTTTATATATAGCTAATTTTTATCATCGGTGAAGTTTGAACATTTGATCTTGAATGTTGGCCTCTATCGATAACTTAGATCCCGCCGCATTGCGCGGGTACTCAACTAGTATTTAATTAAATGTCATGGAATGCATATTGTTTCATGAAAGTGCCACTCCATCCGATACATCGCATGGACCGTTATGTGCATCGACATATTTTGCAGAAATTCGACGAAATCGGGTAGATTTATTTAGAGAATCAATAAGAATCCAAATACAATAAATGGTAAAGATGAAGGTTGCACCGATTGTAACCTTTATATATCAAATGCATGGCTAAATTCTGCTTCTGACTACCAATTCAACTCAACATCACACATGGTCGTGTTGTTTGTTTTCCTTTTCTTTTTCTTCCACCAAACTTGAAGACGGCCATCTAAACTCTATCGATATGGCTCCAAAATATTCGATTAGTCCCTCGAGTTCACGCATAAAATCAACCATATTTGTGTATTTCACTTATAATCACAATTAGACAACATTAAACATATAACATCGTCTCAACGATTTTAGTTTCGGTTTTCAGCACCATCCCATGAATGACGTCAACAATGACGTTTTTCTCGACATTCTTGATAGACGACTATAATTATTCCTATAAACTCATACCATTCAAAAGAACAATATAAAACAAGATCATCCATACAATACTCATCAAGCATGGTTAATGGAACTTGTTTCATATATTTTTGACTAATCAACGCTCATACATATTTTTGATGAAATTGTTTCATGTGTTCTTAACTAATCGACCCTCATATATCTATATCTATACTATTATATTAAAATGATAAAACGGTTATTTTCAAGATTCAAGGTTACATTTAGCACCATTATAATTAGTTATTTAATTTACTTTTAATCCCTTAGTTTTTCATTTTTCATTTTAGACCCTTATCATATTAACATAAATAATCATTAAAAATATAAATATTTTTTTATTTTTACAAATTATATCATTATAATCGTCTCGTCAATACCTTTAAATGAGTCCAATATTAAATATTTTTGAATTTTAATCGTATTATTAAGTTCATGAATATATACTAATTATCTATATCTATACTATTATATTAAAAATATTAAAACGGTTATTTTCAAGATTCAAGGTTACATCTAGCACCCTTATAATTAATTATTTAGTTTACTTTTAATCTCTTACTTTTTCATTTTTCATTTTCATTTTACATCCTTATAGGGTATATGGCCTTACCAAACTATTCAGACTTATTTAAACACTAAGGTGGCGTTTGTTTTTTAAGAGGTCTGGAGTCTGAAGTCTTATATTTCATGTCTGATTAATAAGAGGCGACGTTTAAGAGGTTATAAGACATCATGTTACCTCTTCTAATTTCATACTTAAGAGTCTCTGAAGTCTGAAAAAAAAACGGTCTAAAGTCTGAATGTATAAACGTCTGAACAATTCAAACTTTAGAGGTGTTAAAAGGTTTTAAAAAAAAACCTCTAATCCTACCATCAATCTCTCCTTGTGGCATAACCCTTAACATACACACATGTATATACATATTCTTTAGGGTCTAGAGAGACCGTGGAGCCATTTACCAAACGCTTATGGGTAAGCTGTAATAACCGGATTCTTTTTGAATTAAATAATGAGGAGGTGTGACTAGTGGGAAGAATAACGTGAAGATGGTGGCTTAAGTGTGGAAGATGAGACTTGGAGGACCCTTGTGTAAATAAGGGAAATGAGGATTAAAACCCCTAAAACTCTCATTTATCATCTTACAGCGTATTGTGGAGGCGACTAAAGAAAACAATTGGAAAACTCTTGCCAGGTTCATTAAGGAATTGAAGCATTCAAGGTCATCAAGTGTGTGGTGTGTTTCTCTTCTTCAAGGTAACTCTAAACCTTAAAGTCTTATTGCCACGTTTGGTGAAAGTTCATGCTCAAGAGGGTTTTAGAGCTTGAGAGGATATTAATTGGTGAGTTTTGATGGGAAAAAAGGTTTATGGATGCTTAGGTTTGTTATATAAGTGTTTTTCATAAAAACCTATTGATTTTAAAGGCTTGAACCCGTTCGATTCAGGACTAATCATGTTATTGGGGTTTTCCCAATCGCACAATGTGATTATCCGCATAATCGCCGAAACCCGGAGAAGGAGTCGCAATCCGGATGTAACCTTATCCGGATGTGGGTGTAGTTGGGATTTTGGTGTCCGAGTGTGTCGCGTATCCGAATAAGCTTGGGGTCGGAGAGCCGAAATCCGGTAGCGACCGGATTGTGGGGAGAATCTGGAGGTGGTATTTTCGGATGGGGTAGTTCCGGACTAGGGTGAAATCCTGAAGATTGTAACCCGGAAGTCTTTGACCGGGAGGGGACTCTGGACTCACCCGGGGAAGTGTGGGTGTCCGGATGACCGGAACCCAAAATCCGGGAATTTACCGGAAACCTCTGGGAAACCGAGTAGATCCGGATATTGAGTACCGGAAATCGGTAAGAGTCGGGTGCATCCGGGAAGCTTAGCTAGATGCGCCTGCGGCTAGGAATCTTTGTGTTTCGGTCGGTGTGCTTTTGGGGAGTTACTTTAGGAAAATCTGAAGCGTTGTTTGAGTAGGTTTTCACTCTTGTGTGTCGGGTGATTATGTAGGTGCGGGTTGAGAGTAGCAAGTTCAAGTGAGAGCAATTTAGCGTGGACGCCAGGTGAGTCTTTCTAAACCGAAGCTCTGACAATACTTGCCTTATTGCTCGTACCTTTTATATTGAATTGCATGTTTCTCTGTGGTTTAAATTATGCCAGTTGTAAGTATGTTATGTATGCATGGGACGAGACTAGGGGTGGTTTATTATGATGCCTTATGGGGAGTGTGTCCCGTACGAAACATATGAACATGTTTCATATAACTACTAAGGGCGGGTGTGTGCCCTAGAACGTTGTCACAAGTGTGTGTCCGTGGCCAAAGCATGGATCATCAGGTCGCGTGTGTTTGCTTAAACTGATAAGGGTGTAACTGTACTTAGTTCCGTATAAACTCTTTTAATTGACATGTGTGGTGTGATATTGTTATCTTGAGGGATCTCACTAGACCTCATGGTCTAACCCTCGCTTTTCAAATGTAAAACCCTTTTCAGGAAAGCAGATAGTTGAGGGCTCGAGTAAGAGCAAGGGCAAGATGTGAGTTGGAGCTTGCATCTAGAAGAACTAGAAGACTTCCCTTTTATAATTATAGATACATTTCTCAGCTGTAATAGGGTTATTTCCGCGAACCCAATTTTTGAAATTTTGGATGTGTGACTGTAACAACCCAGTCTAAAATATAATATGCATAGCATTAAATCATAAGTATTACAAAACTGGGTCCCAAAATTTCATTACATCTGATTCAAAATTTAGGTTGACGGAAACAACTTATACACAACTGAGAATATACTAGTTTCTATAAGTGTCACTGGCACTGTCTCTATCTGCATCTGTACTCTATCCTGCTCTTGCTCACTTACCTGAGCCTCCTACTATCTGCTTACCTGAAAAGGTTTAGTTTGGAAAATGCGAGAGTTAGACCATGAGGTCTAGTGAGTAATTATTCCTGGTTTGAGATTATTATTGTTGTGGCGGGGAATTTCCGCCAAGTTCCTTCTTTTAAGGAAGTAAAGAGGTATGAGAGACCGTAAGTAGACGTGTTGTAAAACCGTGAGTCCCAGCGTGGGGACAGATGCGAGCAAATGGAGGCGCGGTTGGCCTTGGATTTTCTAATGGTATTTAAGCGAGCACAGTATTCAGAGAGGTTGCAAGTAAATAGTACAAGATGGCACGACATAGCAAAGTAGTGACTCGCCGTAGGCGGTTCCAAAGTATGGTGTACGGTTATGCTTCCCATCAGAACGGTTGGGGTAACCGAATAGAACTGAGTTGGTTGGATTGAATAACATAAGACTTTTGAATCTTGAAGTTTGAGAGAAAGGTAAAGTGGACTACGTCTGTGGATCCGTTGAACTTATGAAAGTTGAATAGATAGTACGCGACCTTGTGGTACTCGATGAAATTTTTGGAGGAATTCATAGTTTGATGCACGTCTATATTTTGGAGAGCAGATGTTGGAAGTTGAGATGATTGCGACCTTGCAAAGAGTGCGGGCGATAAGGAGCTGACCTTCGTTATTATAAAATGAGTAGGGACGGTAGCTTACAAGTTGGAAGTATCGAGGAATTTAAAGGGAGTTCACCCGGCGTTTCTTGTCTCGAACTTAAAGAGATGTTTGGCAGAAGCAGACGTGGATGTTCCTTGGAGGATATCAGCGTTGATGAGAAGTTGACTTATGTCGAGGAACCGATAGAAATCGTGGACAGTAAGGTTCGCAAAACGAGGAACAAAGAGGTTCGCCTGGTAAAGGTTCAGTAGAGATATCATAAAGGACGAGAGGCAACTTGAAAGGTAGAAGCGGATATGAGGTCCAAGTACCCGAATCGTTTCGATAATGGAATTCCGGGGACGAAATCTTTTGAGGGGGGAGTGTTGTAATAACCCGGATCTAATTAGAAAAGATTTAAAGTTTTGTGGGAAGTTTTGAGGGTTGAAAGTCCAGGGGCCAAATCGTAAAGTTGGAGAGAGTATACAAACTACCAAAATTGGGCTCAAAACCCTAGGAGATCATTATTGGTGATTTTGGCGGCTGAGAGAGAGAGATAAGAGAAGGAATTGTGAAAATTTCCATCTGGGAGAAAGCATCATCGATTCACAGACATGGAGAGGAGGTGGGATTGAAATTTATTCTGCAAAGATTCATACAGGTAAACTCTTCTCTCAAACCCTTGGCTTGGAAATTTATTGTTGGGTTAGGGTTCGTGTGAATTTTTGCTTAAAAGTTGTTAATGATGCTCTAAAAGGATAGGCTAATCATCTTAAGCAGATTAAAAGGGTAGATTAATCTTTTTGTTGGGAAAGGGACTCAATAATCGATTTAAATGGTTTAATTTTTCAGTACTAAGAATTAATCTGCATCGTCGCCATGTAAGTCCCGGAAATTTATGTGAGATCCGGAATCCATTATTGGATCCGAAATTGGACTTGGGTCCATAAAGAACCGGAATCCCCAAAGGGATCCGGAATGGCTTTGGGTCGGTGAAGGATTCGGAATCCATTGATTTGGATCCGGTATGTTGCAAACCGGAAGTTTGACGATCCGGTATTGAGCCGTGATAGCGGAACCGGAACTGGGCCAACTAAAGAACCGGAATTAAGAACTTATGGGCCAAGATCCAGTATGCAAGTAAGGATCCGGAATTTGGACCCAAACCCACCAGATCCGGAATTTTGTACAGGACCCGGAATAGTTAACAGGGTTCCAGAATTAATTAATTAATGGACAGGAATAGTCATGGGCCAATTTGTTTAAGAATCCGGAATTCATTTTTGGTCCACGAGTTCCGGTATTGAATTAGTGGCCTTAAGATCCGGTGTTTGGGTTTTTAAGCAAGAACCTGGTATTGGTTAAGAGGATCTGGAGTGAGTCACGTGGGCTGGGATCCGGAGCCCAAATGTAATCCGGAATCTGTCATTTCTTTTGGGCTGAATAGTAATGTAATCCGGAATAATTTATTCATGGGTTAAAACAATTGGACCGATCCGGAAAATTATAAAGCAATCTAGATTGGGCTTGAAATGTGGATCTGATATTAATGTCAGAGATCCGGAGTTGTTATTTAAAATTGGGCCTGGCCGATTGAAAATGGGATTTGGACTAAAAATTAAGATCTAATGTCTTGGGCCAGTAAGCAGAGTCCAGTAATTATGATTTTTGGACTAGAAATGTAACTTACCAACTTAGATAGTTTTGGGTTATATTCGAAAGTAAAATCGAGTAGTAATTGTTAGATTAATGTTATGTGTTCCTAAAAAATGATAGGTGTTTCACTTAGAGATCGGAAGCTTAAGTGAAAAGTCTTGAAGCGAGGAAGCCAGGTGAGTTTTTCTAACTAAAATTCGTGATTTTATACGTGTTTTCAAAGTAAGTGATTGAGTAGAAATGTCATGTTATTTTACATGATTTTTACTTGCTTGAAAGTTATATGAGATGTATGCATACATTGTGTTAGACGTAAACTGGCTAAGTCGGGAGGTAGACCCGCCAGTGCTCATGCCGGGAGGAGTGACCCGTTTATGCCATGGAAGGGAGTATCCAGTAAGGCAGCGTGAGACTGACTCGTTGTCACTCTTGAGTGACTTCAGGGTGCCATTTACGGGAGCGGATTTATCCGTGAAAGTTTTATGTGAAGTTATGTGAAAGTTTTATGAAAAGTTATGTGAAAGTTTTATGAAAAGTTATGTGAAGGTTTTATGCAAAGATATTCGAAAGTTATAAACTGTTTTAACTGATTTTGAGAACTGTCAGGAGGGAGCTCACTAGACCTCATGGTCTAACCCTTGCATTTTCCAAACTAAACCTTTTCAGGTAAGCAGATAGTAGGAGGCTCAGGTAAGTGAGCAAGAGCAGGATAGAATACAGATGCAGATAAAAACAGTGCCAGTGACACTTATAGAAACTGGTATGTTCTCAGTTGTGTATAGGTTGTTTCCGCCAACCTAAATTTTGAATCAGATGTAATAAAATTTTAGGACCCAGTTTTGTAATACTTATGATTTAATGTTATGCATATTCTATTTTAGACTGGGTTGTTACAGTGACAATGTGGGGCCGTTTTGGCATTTTGAATGCATTATTGGATTTATGGCTTGTTGGTTGGTAGGGGTTGTTTCATAAGCGCTTACTGACAAGGATAATACCCTCATTTACCTTATCGTATAACATTCTCGGTCATCAATAGAAATGGAAACGGGCCAGGTTCAGGCCGACCGGTTATTGGTACCCCCGTCCCAAAACCGATAACCAAAACCGCCCCGATCCCCGTCGGGGACTTTATCGGGGATTCCCATCGGGCCCCCATAGTTTCCCCATCCCCATTGGGGAACCCGTTCTCATTACCCGAAACCAAAACTGACCCGAAAAAATTTACAATGTGTTAATTTTTACAACAAAAAGTAACTTGCAACTTTTTAAACATGCAAGTCTAAATATCTCGATCATAATCAAACCAATTGCGAAAAATGTTTTAGATTACAATATAAAAGTAAACAGAAGTTCAAATATCATCCGACTAACATCATGATTTCATGATTAGACAAATAAACTAAGACTTTTTCGTGAGATTTATTTGTGGTGTTGAGGTAAAGTGGATAAAAGTTTTTAGAATTGTATTTTTCTTTTAATGATATCATATATATATATATATATATATACATAAATTAATATACATATATAACTATTGGGTTGGGCCTCGGCGGTGATCACCGTCCCCACCCCTGGAATATGTTCCCGATCCCCGCCCCGTTCCCGATAAGAAGTCCCCGCACCCAACCTGCAAATTTCAGTTTCGGTTTCCACCATCGGTTTCGGTTTTTTTTTTGCCATCCTTAGCCGGCCATCAAAAGTGATTGTTGGTTAGCGTCTTAAACCCGGTAAGCGCTTACCGGGTAAGACTCTCAGGGGCCGTTTACCAAATGCGTACCTGGGTAGGCGCTTACCGATAAAATTTTAACACTATCACTTACTTACCGGGTATGATTTATCCACCAAAACGATAATGTATGCAACAATTTTCCCGGTAAGCGCTAACTGTGTTAAGAGTATTTGCCCTCACTTACCGGGTAAGACTCTCGGTCCTTGCCTTAGCTCTTACCGGGTAAGATTATTGGTTGTTGCCATATTCATACGAGAAGGAAATGTGACTTGGTAAGCACTTGCCTGGGTAAGCGTTTGGTAAACGGCCCCTCATTCGGCTCTTACCGGGTAAGATTCTTGGTAGTTTCCATGCTCAATAGGTAAGGTAAGTAGGCCCCTGAATCTGTGATACCACTGACTTGCAAAACAAAAAAAGATACAAGAGAGCACCAACAAACGCGCAGAAGCTAGGAAGGATCAGGCATTCAAGCAATAGCTCAAGTGTCATGATTACAGAAAAGTCACCATCTATATATCTATATATATATATATATATTTAGAATTTCAAAGAATCATCGAACCTAAGTAGATTGCTTGCTATATGGAACTTCTCTTTTTCTTATATGTATATGTGTTAATATCTAGAGTGGAATTGCATTTTCTGCACAAGTTATCTATTTTTTTCATATGGTCTGGTCACATTGCTAATACGATGTTGAAATCTAGCTAGCATTTTGTTTCACAAGGGCATTTAGGACAGAGCATGTGTGATTTGTATGGCTACATTAATCAGTGAAAACTCTAAAAGGTTTATGAACAGTATGTCACACATAGACCTTATAGGTTGACTCCCAATGTTAATTCAACTTCTTAAAGAATTAGCACAATGAAAACTTCTTAATATGCAGTCTATCTTTGATTACAAGGCCACAAGAGATATAAGTTAGAATAAAAGATGAACATCTAGCAATGGTGCTCTAGGTGATGCTGTAACACATGCAGGTGTACCAGATTTTGGCCTCCATGAGTGATGGTGCTCCAAGTTGGATCTAGCACATCTCTATCAACCAGGGTCTACTTACTATCAAAATTCACAAGAAAACTTCTCACAGATTTTGTGTTAGGATACCTAATATGCTTTCTTTCATCTTTATGGTTCAGACCTTGGTTATAGTAAGACCATGTTGACACTCTAGCTTTGCTTCTGCTGTTCAAGGACTATCATGCCAATTCAATCTATGGTCTTTTAATCCAATTTCATTTTCCTTGGTGGGCTTTTATTTTCGGAGAGAAATGGAAGAGAAAAACAAAAAGGATCACAAAAATGTTAAGCCTCTAAATCTAATCTTGGAATGACAAAGGGGAAAAACTTGGGTCAATAAGAAGGGTAGTTCATCTTACTCCTAGTGAATATTTCATATGGGTTTCCAATCTTAATTTCCCCCAATTACCAGAAATCTCAATTCAATCATCATCTAAAAGGCAAAATAAAACAAATTGAAACACCCAAATCACACATCAACAAACTCAGGTAGCTAAATCTTGTCCATGGGAACAATAACTGCTTAAAGATAGAACCATCAATAGATTGAGAACTAAACACAATACAAAAGTCAACCGTTAACTACACAAAAGGTAAATCATCAACAGATAGATCATGAAATCACATATAATGGAAGGAATACAGATCCAAATTAGAACACAATCATACTCGTTAAGCAAGTGTATAGTAGCGGTCGCGGTAATCGTCACGATCTGGATTAATCAGTACGATGACATAGAGGGCATAGATTATTCCAGGAAGATAACCTAGTAAAGTCAACAACAAGCAGACAAAGAACTCCGCCTGCAATAACAATAACATATCTCAGTTAACATTTCGACGAACAGTTTGCGTGCATAACGAATTACACAAAAGGGGGTTTGGGTGGTGGGACTTACGGTGCAGCAACCGTACCGGAGACAAACTCCGAGCGGCGGAAGGAGAAGAGCAAACAGGATTTCGCACAAGAGAGCACAACCTGATGTCATTTTTGTTCTTGATTTCAAGGAGCTGATGAAATAATTTTGGATTCCGATCAACGTGAGATTTGTCCAATAGAAAAAATGTTTATTTGGTCTAAATTTTAAAAGTTTATGGCAAAATCATCCACGCAAAACACATTTCAGAACCTCTATCCGCTTCTATTTCCTTTTTTTTTATTAAAAAGTTGTCACGCGCATTCATAATGGTAAAAGTATGTTCGTTCCATCCATATATACTTTCTCTTTTTTGTCTCTCACATTCATTTTTTCAAATACTTGAGGAACATCAAGTGTTTGATAAGTAAAGTCATTTTCAAGTCTTTGTCTCTAGTGGTCAACTCATCTTCAAGTCCTTTTCAAGCTTTCTTCAAATACTTTTGGATGCTCTTAAAATTAGGTAGGGCGGAGACTAGAGGTGGCCAAATTGATCCGACCCGAAACCGGTCAAGAACCGGTTCTGGCCCGACACGGTCAAGAACCGGTTTCAAGCCCGAGGGCCGGGACCGGTTCGTGTATATAGGAATTTTCTCGGCCCGACCCGTGACGGGTTCGTGGCTCGACCCGGCCCGACCCGATTTTTTTCAAAAAATTATAGCCGTTAACTAGCCGTTTGTGACCGTTGGGAACCAATTTTTGACCGTTTTTTGGCTCAAAAAACTCCCCTCCAACCCCATATAAATACTAGGGGTGTTATGGAGTGATCACCACCTTACAATTGCTTACAAAACGCAAAAAACGCTTACAATTCTCATTTCTCGGCTCTCGTTATATTCATTTCTCGCAAAAAACGCATACAATTCTCATTTCTCGGCTCTCGCTATATTCGTTTCTCGCAAAAAAACGCATACAATTCTCTAGTCTCTACTCTCTAGTCTCTACTATCAAAAAAATGGCCGAACAAAATTACACCGTTGTTGCCGATCATTCACGAAAAGCAGCGGTTTGTGATAATTTCAACTTAGTAAAATTTCCCGACGATACAAAAAAGCGCAATGCAAACGGTGTGGAGATTTCCTAAAACCCGGATCAAATAGCACGTTAAAGCGCCACTTCGAGGAAAGATGCAAGAGGTTGAAATCGGGTCCCGATCCAACTCAACCCATACTTGACAATTCCGGTCAAGTATGGTCGTATGATAATGATCTCGCCCGAGATATGCAAATGAAATGTGTCATTCAAATGGCGTTGCCGTTCGGACATTTCGACAATCCTCACATTACAAACATGATCAAAAATGGGTTCCAACCACGCTACAATGGTTCGGTAAGTCGTCAAACTCTTAAGCGTGATGCTTTAAAATATTGGAATAAGGTTCAAAAAATTATGCGAGAAATGTTTTTAAACTTACCCAACAAAGTTTCTTTAACTTGTGATGTATGGAGCGCACCATGCGGATTGCCAGATTCTTATATATGCATAACGGCACATTGGATTGTGCCGGGATCGTGGCAATTATGCAAACGTGTAATCACGTTTGAGCTCTTTGGTTCGCCACATTCGGGTGAGCGTCAGTTTTCTATAATTATGAGATGTCTTCAATATTATAATTTAAAAAATAAAGTTATTAGTATTTTGTTTGATAATGCTAGTAATAATACGGCATGCTGACACGGGGTTTTGACACCCCGCGAAATCTAACCGCAAGTGTACGGTGTCGAATCAAGTAATAACGTACGGAAATACGAGTATCGAACCAAAGGAACTAGGAACTAAGTATCACAATTACTATAGACTCTATTAACTGGACTGTCGAAATTAGGGATTGGTTTATAGACTAATTAAATTGCAATAAATGAGATCAAATCAACACAAGACAAAACAGAACAGCTTTGAAAACTTTGATAGAGAGAAAAGTTGAGGGTTGGAACTCCTATGGTTCTCACATACAAACGTCTTGACTCAATCCGATTACCAGTTATTCCTATCAATGAATGCCCAATCTTTATCTAATCGTTGTTCTCTCTCAAGTAACACCGATTTTATTGATAAAGCACGATTCCTTTTTCAAGCAACCGTAATTTCTATTTTGAAAACAATAGTTTTATCTTTCGATCTCAACATACGGGTTTCAAAATGCATTAAGATTAAGATTCAAACGGGACTAAGATTTACTCCGTATCTCTCGATCCTTTCTTACCTTAGCTATGCAATTCCTAATTCTGTTTCTCAATTACTTCTCTCGAACATTAATTGACAACAATAAAACAGTTGCAAGGTAGCTAATCTCACAAAAGCATTAAACACCAAATTGCATTCATTCATTCAATAAGAAAACTGATAAAAGTTTCAAATCATCTGTTTATAAGTCCAAACCACATTCATTCCAACCCCCAACATGAACCGGTTAGTTCATATCGGTGGTGGATTCAAACATAATAGAAAAAGATGAAAATAAGTATGTGAACATGATAATCGTGATAACGGTGAATGTAATGGTTACTCCCTTCTATCGTGGTCGTCTCTACGTCGCGTGATGAACGTGTATCTGATCCTCTCTCTATTTCCGCTCCAACGGGTGTCACTTGGCTTCGAAAATCGCCCCCGGGACTACTCTGGCCGTAACGTGAAAACTGGATACCGAAAGAATGACCTAAACCCGAAAGTTATAGCTGAAAAACGTGAAACAGAGGCTTACGCGGCCTTCCACGCGACTTGCAAGTCGCGTGGAAAGTCGCGCGCTTTCCAGAGGCGCTTCTGGGTCGGATCTGGTTCGCGGGTCGGGTCCTGGTTCGGTCGCGGGTCTTGGGCTTGGCTTTTGGGCTTCCGTTAGGCTTCGTTTTGACTCGTTTTGGGCTCTTTTTAGCTTCTAATTCCAAGGAATGCCGCCTTTTATATGACCTGCGTAAATCACTCAATAAACCGTAAAATACCCGCCTTTTTACTTGAGTACAAGCCAATCTCGTTGGTTTGAGAACCGAAAATAACGCCAAAAAGTGGCGTTATCAACAACCCCAAACCGAGCGTTGCTTGTCCCCAAGCAAATTAGCGATAAAACAGAATAAAAGCATATATCTCAGAAAGAATAATAACTGCACAATTCCAATCGGTACCAAGTGATGCATCGGTGATTTCCCATACCCGTGAATATCTATCTCACTCTCGCCTCATTCTCATTTCGTTTGACCTATGACCTTCCATTGGGAGTTGAACTCGTGACTGTTCCGATTACGTTCGGGTTAGACTAGGTCCAAACATACTAGGGAAAACATTTCGCCTCGACCCTACCTCACGGGATACTCTCTTTGCACTCGAACCTAGGTTATCGCTCGTGTTGTCATGTTTAAGGAGGTTATGTACAAGAATACTCAAATTATTACATGACAACTCTAAGGAAAGACGCACAATTGTCCAAAAATTTGATCTCAAAAGGAGTCAAGTAGCAAGACAGGGAATATCGATGAGGGTGGACGTATACCGTAATCACATCTTTCAAAAGATCATCCAGGTCTTTACACGGGTTGTAACGGGGCTAAGGTTAAGGTTAAGAGACGAAGGGTATAAAGGATCAAAAAATCCTCGACGTGTCAATCATTGGCAATTCCGAACTTCTCGTTGCTTCACATTTGCTCACTTGGTCCTTTTTCGTCACTATTGGAGTCGCTTTGACTCACTTATTATGCAGCTCTACTAGAGACTATCTAACTAACGGTATTTATTTACTTTTCGTTTTTTTTTTTTTGGACTTCATTGGTCCTCTTTATTGATTGGGGCAACATTGGCCCTCTTTTCTCTTTCTTGACTGGCCTGATTTCTTTCTTTTCCGCTCTATCTCTCTAAGTTCATTACTGCTTCCGATTGACACACTTTCGGATAGGGTTGGCTAAGGCTCATGGCTGAGGGTGTAATGATGGGTTTAGAAACGAAAAGGTGAGTGTTTGGCTGCAAAGGGGCTAGAGATACACATAAAAGGGTAAAAAGGGAAATGATAGCTAAAACAGGTTAAAACAAACACATAATGCCTGGAATCATGTCTTAAGGTCCACACGATTTGGTCTACTATACCCTTACCTAATATCCCGATGTTCGTCTTTGCTACTCAATACAACAATGTAGTGAGATCATTCTACATTCACGACAAGGAATTCGAAAAGTGTATAAGAATTACGTGTATGAATCCCTCGAAATGAAAAACGTCTTTTAGGCTCAAAATCTCACTGTCGGGTGGTCTCCACTAATGTCCCTAGTCATGTCTTTTCCCGGTCCTTCCCTAACGGTCACGTCACTATCACAAGATTCTTCCCACAATGGTTGGTCTCAATCATTCAAAACAAAAAATTTAGCTACTTTGATCTAGACATCAGAAGTGTAGGAAATCTACGTGCATAACTTGGGCCCGATTGGGCAACCCCAAACCTTACCCACACATTGTCCCCAATGTGCAAGTAAAATCGCAGGCGATGTGACGCAGTTATTGTGCAGTTATTACAGGTATAAAAAGGACGGGCAAGGCATTACATAGCACGCAAAAGAAAACCCAAAATTTCTAATATGGGCACCCCAAACCTAGGCTGTGGCCTAGGTTTGCCAAATAAAAGCCAACCCCAAACCTCGGTGAAACCGAGGTTTGCACAGGGTCAAAAGTGAGTGTGTAGGTGTGAAAGATGAGGCACCCCAAACCTAAGTGAAACTTAGGTTTGTTGCATCTCGTGCAATTGAAATAGAACAACACATCAAACACCACTCTTTTAGCAGAAAGATTTAGATCATACCTGTTTTGCCCGGCCGGAGGATTCTTGACTGGTTGAGCATCGATCAGAGAAGATAGGGAGAACATGTAAGACAAGGGAAAGACACAAAACAAAAACAGGAAACACACAAAGCAAGAAAGGGAACAGAAACTTCACGAACAACGAAAAATGGGGTAAATGGGACTCACGCGGTTTAGCCCGCGACTTGCAAGTCGCGTGGAAAACCGCGTAACCCTCTGTTTCAGAAAACCAACAGAGGGCCCCGCGACTTGCTACGCGGTATGCAAACCGCGTGACAAGTCGCGTATGTCCCTGTTTCAGCTATTTTTTATTTTTTTCGATTTTTCGATTTTTTTTTTTGCTTTTTCATTGTTTAAACACACTCACAAATAAGAAAAGGAAACTAACCTTGGTGGGTTGCCTCCCACCCAGCGCCTTATTTAAAGTCGTGGCACGACTGTGCGGTTCTCAACTCGGCTCAGTGTCCGCGGGGTCAAATCGCCCACACTTGCGATTCTTCGCGGCTTCCTTCATCTTCGGTCCTCCATTACCAGCTCCAGCTTCTCCTTCACTTCGACCTCCCGCCTTCTCAAACATCTTGAAGATTACTCTCTCACCGCCTACCCGGAAAGTTATCTCACCTTCTTCCATATCGACCAATGCTCGACTTGTAGCCAGGAAGGATCTCCCCAGAATTAACGGGACCTCCTCGTCTTCATCTATGTCTATTACTACGAAGTCGACAGGAAAGTAAAACTTACCTACTTTGATGAGCACGTCCTCAATTACCCCGTATGGGTACCTTATCGATCGATCAGCCAGCTTCAATGTCATATATGTTGGGCTTACCTCACCCAGGCCAAGTTTCCTGAAAATAGATAGAGGCATCAGATTAATACTAGCCCCTAAATCACATAAAACTTTATTAAAATTAAAACTGCAAATTTGAATAGGAATCGAGAAACTCCCTGGATCTGTAAGCTTTTGGGGCAGCTTATTCTGGAAAATTGCGCTGCACTCTTCAGTGAGTGCAACGGTGGCCTGGTGATCAAGTGCCCTCTTTTTGGAGAGGATCTCTTTCATGAACTTTGCGTAAGAGGGCATTTGTGTAAGCGCATCTGCAAACGGGATATTAATGGTTAGCTTTTTAAAGACATCAAGAAATTTAGAAAAATGAACCTGGTCCTTATTTGCTTTCAGCCTGCTTGGGTAGGGTACTCTCGGGATTTCCGGCTTGACCGGTGGTGTTTCTTCTTTCTTCTTCTCTTCACTCTTCTCGCTCTCTTCAACCACGACCTCTTTTTCTTCATTCGAACTCTCTCTATCGGGCTCGGTCTCTTCAGATGACGGTTCTCTATTCAGTCCCTTTCCGCTTCTCAAATAAATGGCGCTACAGTTCTCTTGGTTCCTCTTTTCAGCCATGCTTGGAAAGGTACCGGGAGGTCGGGTTTGTAGGGCTTCAGAAATCTGCCCCACTTGCCTCTCGAGAATCTTTATTGCAGTCGTGTTCTGATCAGTGGCTGCTTTGACTGTGTTCACCGTGTTCGCCAATCCCTCGACTGTGCTGTCCATTTTCGTCATGAACTTCATCATCATCTCTTCTAATCCCGGTTTCTTCTCCCCGGATGGTCCCTCGTTTCTTTGCTGAAAACCTGGAGGACGATAAGCACTATTAGTATTAGAGAAATTAGAAGAGTTAGGGAAATTACCTGACTGTGGTTGGCCCGGCTGATTCCATGAAAGATTGGGGTGCCTTTTACACCCCTCGTTATACGTACTCGAGAAAGGATCGTTTCTCGGTTGGTTCCGGTTTGCCACAAACTGAACCTGATCAGGTTCTTGAAGATTTCCCCCATTCAGCCTATTTGTGATGACAGCCAGTTGAGCTTTCAGTTCGTTTAGCTCGTTACTCTCTTGGACACTTGCTACTCTTCTTACGGTTGATCGTGGAGTAGAGAAACTGTGCTCGGCCAAGTTCTCGATCAGCTCACATGCTTCCTCGTAGGACCTATCCATCAATGCTCCACCCGCTGCAGCTGTGATGTCGTTCTTGAATTGCGGGTGGAGTCCACTGAAGAAGGTCTGGATGATGACCCAGCCTTGTAGTCCATGATGAGGACACTTCTTTATCATGTCCTTGTAACGTTCCCACGCCCCATAAAGCGTTTCTTGATCCCATTGACAGAAATGGGTGATCTCTGCCATTAGTTGGGCGGTTCTGCTCGGTGGGAAAAACTTTTGAAGAAATGCAGCTTTCAACTGCGCCCAGGTGGTGATCGAATCTGGTTGGATACTTTCCGTCCAAGTCTCGGCTCGGCCTTTGAGAGAGAAGCTGAACAGCCTAAGCTTGATTGCATCCTCTTCCACCCCATTGATTTTGAACGTATTGCAGATTCGTTCAAATGTACGAAGATGTGCATGGGGGTCTTCAGTTGGCGCTCCTCCGAACTGATTATGTTGCACCATGACGATGGTACTCGGCTTGATCTCAAAATAATTAGCCGCAGTTCTGGGTGGCTGAATGCCTATGCGTGCCGCCGCCACATTCGGATCGGCAAACGACCGCATAGGGCGTCTCGCAGGAGGTGGTGGTGGGTTGTTGCGAGGCGGATCATTACGTGGAGGTCTCTCATCGTCAGACATCTTAACTTTCAGACTTCGTCTAGCTTTTGCTTCTTTACGTAGACAACGGGCGGTTCGTTCAATTTCCGGATCAAATTTCTCGAGCTCTTCCCCTCGGGTCTTCCTTGGCATAAACCAATTAGTACCTGAAATGAAAAGTGAACAAAATCAGCAACCCAAAAATTGAACGTGACAAAATGAAATAACAAGAAAAGAAAATGTTCAATCTAATAGCGCGTATAGCTGGTAGTGCTATTAGTTGCAACTAGTTTCCCGGCAACGGCGCCAAAAACTTGACACGGGGTTTTGACACCCCGCGAAATCTAACCGCAAGTGTACGGTGTCGAATCAAGTAATAACGTACGGAAGTACGAGTATCGAACCAAAGGAACTAGGAACTAAGTATCACAATTACTATAGACTCTATTAACTGGACTGTCGAAATTAGGGATTGGTTTATAGACTAATTAAATTGCAATAAATGAGATCAAATCAACACAAGACAAAACAGAACAGCTTTGAAAACTTTGATAGAGAGAAAAGCTGAGGGTTGGAACTCCTATGGTTCTCACATACAAACGTCTTGACTCAATCCGATTACCAGTTATTCCTATCAATGAATGCCCAATCTTTATCTAATCGTTGTTCTCTCTCAAGTAACACCGATTTTATTGATAAAGCACGATTCCTTTTTCAAGCAACCGTAATTTCTATTTTGAAAACAATAGTTTTATCTTTCGATCTCAACATACGGGTTTCAAAATGCATTAAGATTAAGATTCAAACGGGACTAAGATTTACTCAGTATCTCTCGATCCTTTCTTACCTTAGCTATGCAATTCCTAATTCTGTTTCTCAATTACTTCTCTCGAACATTAATTGACAACAATAAAACAGTTGCAAGGTAGCTAATCTCACAAAAGCATTAAACACCAAATTGCATTCATTCATTCAATAAGAAAACTGATAAAAGTTTCAAATCATCTGTTTATAAGTCCAAACCACATTCATTCCAACCCCCAACATGAACCGGTTAGTTCATATCGGTGGTGGATTCAAACATAATAGAAAAAGATGAAAATAAGTATGTGAACATGATAATCGTGATAACGGTGAATGTAATGGTTACTCCCTTCTATCGTGGTCGTCTCTACGTCGCGTGATGAACGTGTATCTGATCCTCTCTCTATCTCCGCTCCAACGGGTGTCACTTGGCTTCGAAAATCTCCCCCGGGACTACTCTGGCCGTAACGTGAAAACTGGATACCGAAAGAATGACCTAAACCCGAAAGTTATAGCTGAAAAACGTGAAACAGAGGCTTACGCGGCCTTCCACGCGACTTGCAAGTCGCGTGGAAAGTCGCGCGCTTTCCAGAGGCGCTTCTGGGTCGGATCTGGTTCGCGGGTCGGGTCCTGGTTCGGTCGCGGGTCTTGGGCTTGGCTTTTGGGCTTCCGTTAGGCTTCGTTTTGACTCGTTTTGGGCTCTTTTTAGCTTCTAATTCCGAGGAATTCCGCCTTTTATATGACCTGCGTAAATCACTCAATAAACCGTAAAATACCCGCCTTTTACTTGAGTACAAGCCAATCTCGTTGGTTTGAGAACCGAAAATAACGCCAAAAAGTGGCGTTATCACATGGGTAGACCGATTACGTTTGGCTTTATCCCCTATTTTAGAGGGAAAATTATTTCATACACGTTGTTGCGCACACATAGTAAACTTAGCCGTTCAAGACGGCTTAAGTAAACTTAATGAGCCTTTAACTAAGTTTAGGCTTATGTTACGCCGAATTTTCACAAGAAATAAAAAAATGCAAAACTTATATAGAGATTATTGCAAACAAGTCGGTTTTAAAGCTTTGGGACCGGCGCACGATATGCCGGTTCGATGGAATTCGACTTGGAAAATGATGGATAATTTATTAAGACAACAACAATATATTCAAGCATTTTATAACATTCATTACCCGGATAACACGATAACTCAGGATGATTGGACAAGGATTCATGGCTTTCACGATATTTTGGGCGATTTCAAAACTGCAACAACTATGTTATCCGGTGTTTATTATCCAACGAGCCCTTTACTTTTAAATCAACTTTATATTTTGGCAAGTAAAATTGCTCAATACGAACAGGATTTGCACTTTCACGACGTGGTGAAACCAATGAAAGAAAAATTGGTAAAATATTTTAAAAAGATCCCCTTCACTTTTCTTTGTGCCGCGGCATTAAACCCGTTTTTAAATGTTACGGGTGTCGAAGTTTTAATACAAGCAATATGTGTATCGTTTGGTTTGGATTCTCTTACAAATTCTAGCTTTTCAAGGAAACGCATACAACAATTTAATACTGATTTTCATCAATTATATGAGATTTATAGAGTTAATTATGGGGGAGGAAGCCAACAAACCCCTACACCTCAAATGTTTTCACCGGGTTCTAGTAGCAGTCGTGGCCGAAACCGAGAAGACTTAATGCAAACTTTAATGCAATCGGTTGTCATGGAATCTTCTAAAAAAGCTAGATATGATGGGGATAATTTGGGTGAATTCAATCAATACGTACGTACTAATTTTATAACGACATCCTTCACAAACGTCGGAGATGTTGAATCCCTAGATTTATTAGAATGGTGGAAAAGTAAACAATCAAGTTTCCCAATTATGACCACTATTGCACTTGATATACTAACAATCCAAGCTAGTACTGTAGCTTCGGAGTCGGCCTTTTCTCTTAGTGGCAGGATCATATCGGAGCGTCGGACAAAATTAACCCCAAAATCGGTGGAGTGTTGCGTATGTCTGAAGGATTACTTGGATGGAGAAGACCGCATTCAAAATCGAACGAACCTGGAGGATGATATAGAAGGCGTGGAAGAAAACTTATTCGAAAACGACACGGATGAACTACTAAGTACGCCGTCCGTAACCGGTACTTCTGATGTTAGTAGTGTCGTAGATGACGAAGATGTAGACACCGACCGCCATGACGATCAGACGACTATTACACGACTGATGCAGTACAATACTCTTGAAGACTACAATCCAGATCAGAATCCATACTACGCTCCATACAATCCATTCAATTACTATCCGGGTGATGGGAGTGGAAGTTCAGGAGCGGGTGGGACTTCGGGAGCGGGACCTTCGAATGTTTAGAATTTATGTATTGTAACTTGTAACTTGTAAGTTTGTAACTTAAAATTATATATAAATTATAAAACGTAAAAGTGTATTTTAGTGATATATATTATAAATAAAACGTATTTTTAAAGTGTATTTTACTTATCCAATGATTCCAATCCAATTTTTCTTTGTTAAAGTTTAGTAATTAATTATTATACAAAGAAAGCAGTTAAAAAACAAAAAAATCGCAGGCCCAACTCCGAACCGGTTCTTGGCCCGGCCCGGCCCGGTTTTATGAAAACCGGTTCTACATACCATTAAACGGGTCAGGGGATTTCGGTTTAAACCCGGCCCGACCCGGCCCGGTTCTCACCTGACCCGGTTCTCACGGTTACTGTGTGGAACCGGTTTGTCTCCCGACCCGACCCGAACCCGATTTTTGGCCACCTCTAGCGGAGACCTATGAAAGAGCGAAGAGATTCGGTGAAACCTTTTTAACTTATTTTAGCAAGTAGAATGTATTTTTAAATATTAAAGTTGTACGTGTTAAATTTTACATGGCATTCTAAAAACCGGAAAAAAAGCAACATGAAATCAACCAAAAATCGGGAAAAAATATGTTGAAAATAAACAAAAAATCGGGAAAAAAATCTTTTAAAATCAACCGAAAAACTGAAGATCCCTTAAAACGGTGGAATACGACTAAAAGTATATCGGATAACTTTGCAGACGTTGGCTCCTCCTTAAAGATACACTCGCTCGGCAAAAATCATGAATCTGCCATTGCTTAAAATAGATACAAAATTAGAGTTATTTATTTTGGTTTTTCAAAGCGAAATAGTTTAAACATTGGTTTCTAAAGTAGAAACGAATGTTAATTTGGTTTTTCACTTTGGTACATTTTGTTCAATTATATAATCTTTATTGACAATTCAAGATTTGTTTTTGTGGATAAAACATTCTTGAAATAACATGATTTAACGTACGCAATAGATATGTGGTGAGTTTCAACCATTTTTTAATAATTAAATAAAAAAACAAACATTATTTGATAGCTAAATTGGAAAATAAGTTATAATATTTAAATTTTTTTATAAATTAATAGAATGGTTTAAGATCATCTTCAACACTTTATCCGTTTTGGAGAAAATAAAGAATATGGAGATTTTGAACTATAATTTTGCTCAAACAATTTCCTCAAAATTATTTCCAAAATAGAGAAAGTAGGAGAGAAGAATCTTTTCTCCAAATATGGAGATAACCCTAAAAATGATTACTAAATGAAATAACCTATAAAAATCTTTGAAAATAAATATTTAGAGAGAGAGAAATGATATTTGAATAGATAAATGAAATATTTTAATATTATAATCAATGTTTGTTTCTTCAAAATAGGGAATCTATTGGAGATGAATGTAATTCTTTTTAGAGTGTCTCTAACAACATTGCTAAAATAGAACAAAATGGGATTTTGTTTGTTATTCTTCTCCAACAGCATTGTTATTTTCTTTGCTAAAATAAGGATTCATGGAAAAATCTCTAAAATTAGATAACTCTCTATAATTCTCTAAGTAGGAGAGAAAAATAATTATTTTATTCAACCCACCAATAACATAAATTTTTTATCATTTTATATTAAGTTTTTCTTTTAAAGTGTATTGAGAATATAAATTAGAGAATATTATATTAATATAATTTGCGTTAGAATCTCTAAAATAACAAATCTGTTGGAGATAAATATAACTCTATTTAGATATTTTAACATTTGACTCTTTATTTTAAAGAAATTATAGAAAACCTGTTAGAGATGCTCTTAAGAGAGTTTGACTTTTGATTCTCCATTTTAAACAAATTTTGAAAAATCTGTTGGAGATTCTAGAATATCAACTTACATAAAAGAACTTGAATTTAGTTTTGTTTGATGCTATCTATATTTATCATCATAGCCTCGTAGGTCATTTCAATCTCATGTAATCGAATTTTGAGTAAACTCTACTTTTGGTCCTTAAGGTATATTGATTTCTTTGAAACAAGGACATATGGTTTCATAATTAGACTTTTCGTTCTCATGGTTTTGATTTTGCTCTGAAACAAGGACCTGACCACTAACCCCGTTAAAAACCTCTGTTAGAGTCAGGGGTATTTTCGTCCAATATAGTTTTATTCCTCTTTTTGCAATTCCTTTTGTTTTTTTCTTAAGTTTGTAAAAAACATCAAACTACAAGGACCTGTTATGTAATTAGCCATATTATATATATATATATATATATATATATATATATATATATATATATATATATATATATATATACACACACACACACAAATATAAAACCCATCCAGAGGGTTAACGGCATGATAGATCCCCAACCAGTGTTGGTTTCTACTAAAACACCACCGTTTTCGGCTTTTAATCACATTCCGGCCAAACCCTCCCCAATCAAGTCGCCACCTGTAATTACAAACCATGTTGCATCCCAACCACCACCCCCTGTTCCTACAACTAAGCCCCAGCCGCCGCCCCCTGTTCCTACACCCAAGCCACCACCCTCGATTCCAAATCATATTGCAGCCCGATCACCGCCCCCGCCCCTTTCATCAACACCATCGCCATCTACAACCGCTAAACAACCCTTGTCGCGACCTAAGCCACCACCTGATGTCGTTAACAAGGCGGCACCACCACCACCTCCCAAAAAGAAACATGAACCGCCAACGAAACCACCTCACCCCTGATATCAAATACTTGAACCAGATACTTTCGGTTCCGAAATTGGAGGAATGGTGTGGTTTAGATGATCAAGAAAGCAGTTTTATATATATATATATATATATATATATATATAGGCCAAGGATATTTTACAAACCACTTAAATCTAACAAACCATACAACCATCATCTTAACCGTTTGAGTGGTTTGTAAAATATAAAACCCTCTGTGATATATATATATAATATAGTTAAATACATAACAAGTCCTTATAGTTTGATGGTTTTTGTAAAAGTAAGGAAAAACAAAACAAAACAAATTACAAAATGAGAGACAAAATGGTGAAAAGACGAAAATACCCCTGACTTTAACGGAGGTTTTTAACGGGGTTAGTGGCCAGGTCCTTGTTTCAGAGCAAAATCAAAACCATGAGAACGAAAAGTCTAATTATTAAACTATAGGTCCTTGTTTCAAAGAAATCAATATACCTTAAGGACCAAAGGTAGAGTTTACTCTAGAATTTTATATCATCTAAGGTGGTGATTGGTTTGGTTCACAAAATGAAATCTATTGAAATTGGAATTTGTTAAAGAAATTGGAATAGAATGTAATTTGAGTGTACGTTTAGTTAGCATAAATTGTAATGAATTTTATCAAAACAATTACAATGTATGTTTGAGCCGCAAACTTCAAAAGTGTAATAAAACAATGACAACCTACTAAATACCTTTTTACAATATTTTCATATTGTGGCGCTTAAAAGTTAAAATAAATAATATTATTAATTTGGTGACGATGGTGGTGACGGCATCAGCAATGACAACGACAATAATAGTGTTGATTTTTGTTGCGGTGATAGTGGTGACAATAATGACGATTGCGCAAGTGGTGGCATGGAGACAATGATAGTGGTGGTAATAGACTGATAGTAGTGGTGGTGGCGGCAGCAACAGTAGCACTGGAGGCGATAATGGTATCCTAGTGGCGACGGTGGTGGTAGTGGTGGTGACGACCGTCATTGTGAGATCAAATGGATTTGAGTAAATATAATTGAATAATAGTCTTTTTCAAAAGATGAGACTAAAAAGAATTGGAATTTCTTACTAAAACCTAAAGAATTTCAGTTATTTTATATATGAAATTAGAATTCCATACAAAAACTCAAAAAATGAACAAGATGCATGAATGAAATTTGGTCAACGCAATTGACTATTCCATATCCTTCTAATTTCGTCTAAATAAACTTCACTTAAGAGTAGACGGTGAAGAACAGAAATCGTCCTTGATTCGAGAAAACGATGTCTACAAGCTTCAAATTTGGAGGAAAAAAAAAACCCTGACAATCGTCCAGCAAGAAATCGTCGAAGAAGAAAATGACAGAGGTGTACATTTGTGATGGTGCAGGAGTGTCGAATAAATCTGGGAAAGGAAATCGATCTAAGAAGGTGAGCAAGAAATCATCACTGGAAAGAAGGTCGAACAAACTCTAGGAAAGGAAATCAAAATCGACACTCGACAGTGGGTTGAAGGAAATCGTTACCTTGGAGGAATTGAAAGGGTAAGAGATGGTTGTCTTTGGGGAAATCTTGCAGAAGCAACACTGATTGAAGATGGAGCGGCTAGGGTAATATTTTGTGTGAGCGTGTTTTTAATCCAGGAGTAGTAATTTTGTTGGGTGAATCTGAAACAAGAGTGTTTTGGACTAAACAAATAAGTTGGGCTCTTTTTCATTAAGCTCTAAGTTAACACAACATCAGTGCCATTAAGCCCATTAAGTCAAAAGTAAACATCCCAAAAAGTTGTTAAGAAATGTTGACCCCATGATACACCTCATCCATTCAGCTTCAAATATTTTACAATGGTCTTACAATTGATTCAGCTTAACATATTTTACAATGGTATTACAATTGTTGCAAAGGTTGTATTAGATGCCACTGTAGGTGAGGCATTCTATTATTATCTAGACTCTTAATAAATAGAGTAAATTACATAAATCGTCCCTGATGTTTGGTCACTTTTTGGATATAGTCCCTATTTCCAAAAAATTACACTGAGCGTCCCTAAGGTTTGACAAACCGCACGGAATTGGTCCCTCCCTCTAACGCCGTTTCTTTTTCAGCCGTTAAGTTGATCACGTGAGTGACATGTGAGGGGTAAAATAGTCATTTTACTGTTCATCATCTCCTAAAAGTGACCACCACCACCACCACCACCACCATCATCATCAACCCATCACCACCACCACCACCATCACCCCATCACCACCACCATCATCAACCCATCACCACCACCACCACCACCATCAACCCATCACCACCACCACCACAACCACCACCACCATCATCAACCCATCACCACCACCATGAACATCATCAACCCATCACCACCACCACCATCATCATTTTCCGGCTAAACTCGTTTTTTCCGGCGAGCTCTTCCAACACACTGTACTTAATAAAATATTGATGGAAATCCATTATGGATGTTGCTTCTCGATCAAAATATCAAAATAAATCAATTTGAGATGAAATTTATGCAGAAATCCGGTGAAGATGTTGATTTCCGACGAAGTCCGGTTTTCCGGCGAGTGCTCCGGCGATGCTGAAACATGCAGATTTCTCAACCAAAATCGAAACTGAAAATTTCTTTCTTTTCCAAATGCAAAAACAAGAAGGTTTGGAATGGTTTTATGAATTAAAACACATCCAAATGTCAAAACCCATTAAACTTTTCTTTCTGTCTGTGTGTATGTATATGTATGTATATATATATTTCTTTCTGTGTGTATGTATATGTATATATATATATTGTATCTGTGTGTGTATATATAAAGAAAGAGAGAAGAAAGAAATATGATGGTTGTGGGTTGACGATGGTGGTGATGGGTTGATGGTGGTGGTGGTGGGTTGATGATGGTGGTGGTGATGGGTTGATGATGGTGGTGGTGGTGGTCACTTTTAGGAGATGATGAACAGTAAAATGACTATTTTACCCCTCACATGCCACTCACGTGATCAACTTAACAGCTGAAAAAGAAACGGCGTTAGAGGGAGGGACCAATTCCGTGCGGTTTGTCAAACCTTAGGGACGCTCAGTGTAATTTTTTGGAAATAGGGACTATATCCAAAAAGTGACCAAACATCAGGGACGATTTATGTAATTTACTCTAATAAATATGTATTCATATATCAATATATTCGCATAATAGAGAAAAAAACAGGTTGTGTTAATGAGTTGGATCAACTTACAGCCATTAATGCAGAGCTTGCTGCCATGACCAACATGATGAGGAAAAAAATGACTATTGGTAGCAGTAACAATAATGTACAAAATGTTAACCAACCCAGAATCATGTGTCTTCTGTGGAGATGGTCCTCATTATGACAATTGTCCCTCAAATCCTATCAAAGCAAAGACACCCCTTCAATGGGAGCTCCAAAATTAGGGTTCTTAGCAGGGGTCTCTTCCCTTGCTGGCTGGCTCTTCTGATCCTTGACCTATAGGGCTGACCTTCAGGTCCTGAGGCTTGCTTTGATTTCTTGAACATTATGGTGTTTCATAGAAGTTATTTTAAAGATGATATGTTAAATGTAACATTTTGTTGAGTTCACGGCTTCACGCAGGAAAGCCAATCTGGGCCACACCTTTGATACCATAAGATGGAAATGATTCATCCCTATTACTATAAATCTATAATATCGAACATGAAGCAAGTAGGGACACAGTCAGATAATGTATAACAGCTTAAACGCAGAAGTTCCATGGAGTATGTTGTCCAAGGCTACTAAAATAACTATAGTACCAGCACAACCTGAAATCAAAGAGCAGTATGTAGTTTTGATACAGTGAGCAATTTTCATATATTTAGAAGCAAAAATAATATATATATATATATAATACCTCAGTCGTTCTCCATCTCTTGTAGATCATCCTCTTCGCTGTCGCTTGAGCTCAACTTATAATCACCTGAATGCAAGCCACGGCGCCCCAATACCACAAGATCAAGAAGCTTTCTCCTCACACCATACACAGGATTTGGATCAATCAAACACCCCCGCTCGTAAGCTTCCCTAAGAAAAACAGTGTGCCTCTTCCCCTTGGTTGACAAATAAAAGATCCCAGGATGATCCAAGAACAAATCCCTCACATTCAAATCAATTCCGAACCATTTCCTAAAATGACTAATCTTTTCCACTTCCACTGTTTTCTCCACAGTCAAACTCAAGAATTCATGAACAATTCCAACGGCCCGCTTCTCCAATTCCATAAGTCCACGCTTAGACCTCTTCTTGGCCCCTGTGAACTTCTCATATGGCCCTATGTACGCCAATTTCTGCCATTCTTTAACTTTAGCTCTAAAATTCTTCTTCAATTTCATATTGGGAGGATAACCATGCTTAAAACTAAACCTCATTTCCATTCTATCAATGCTGCAATCGTCTTTACAACACTCCATAACCCTCCAATTTTCTACAGCAGCTATCAAATTGTCATCTGTACCAACAAGCTTAATTAAGTGAGTATTGGGTTCATGGGCATCAAGAATCTGAAAAAGCTGAGGATTTTGGGATACTATTGAATCCTCAAAGTCATCAGGAAGACCAAGTTCCCTCCACACCTTGAAAATTGCTCGAAGTGGCAGCGTCTTGGATAATGACATGGAAAGAAGCCGAGTCAAACGGTCAATGACAAGAGCACGAGTGTTGAGAATGGCAACAGATTCTTCACATGATAGTTGCATGGCGGTTGGAGTTAGCTTACAATAGGGTTGGGAAAGGGAAGGATCATAAAAGATTTCAAATATGCGGGGGTACTTGCGTAGGAATGCGGTAGCACCGCGGTTGAGGTGGAGCTTTTGAGAGAGGCGGTTCAGGAAATCAACCGAAACAGAGGGCGGGTTGTTGCTGCGGTTTGCAAGGATAAGGTCTTGAATAGAGACAACTTTTAGAAGGTTCTTGTACTTGTCCATTAGCTTTTCAAAAGTGGCATCTCGAACTCTAGAAGCTACATATTGAGAGGAGGTTGTTTTGAAGCGGATGGAAAGGAGTGAACGAAACGGGTTGGAAGTTAGTCTTTTGACAAGATGGGTTGCCATAACTGAGTGAAGGCACCTCGACTAGTTTTTAACAGTTGGTAGAAATTTCTCTTGTTCAGCTTCTTCACTGCGACATTTCTCAAATTTTAAAGACTCGTGAAAAAAGTATACAATGCAAAACAAATAATAAACTGAAACAAAACATTCCAAAAATCAAAAATCAGAACCCAAAAAAGAAATTCATCATCTAAACAAAGGTTTATTGCAAGAACCAAGGTTCAAACTTTTAATCCACAAGCACAAGTCCCTAAAGCGCAAAATGAACATCAGTAATGTCTTTCTCTAGCTAAAGGTAGAATAAGCCACTAACGGAAGTAAAGGCTAGGATTACAAGGTCATCACAACCGCTTTCTCTATGCATATCCTCAGCCAAACGATAATTGATTTGATGTGCCAATTCACTATATAACAAATTATTGATGCCATATCAACAGTTTCGCAACAAGAAGCTAATATTCCAATAAGACAAAGAAACTAAGCAAAAATGAAGTTAGGGTTGGGGATTTGATCACACACAGGGGAAGACAAAAGCAGCGGCAGCAGCGCCTAGGTGCAGTTTCATCGCCACTTAGTGCGGTAGTTGAAGACTTCATTGTGGGTTTTGGTTCATATCAATGGACATTGGGATTTAGAAGCAAAAACAAATAAGAGTTTTGGAGGTATCTATATCTTCATTTTTAGGGGGTGTTTGGGATTGCTTATTTAAAACAGCTTATGCTTTTTTATAAAAGTGCTTATCAATTTATGCGGTGTCAAACTGAAGTTTTATAAAGAAAGTGTTTGGATTAGCTTATAGCGGTACCAAAACGTAATAAGATGATAAGTTGTTTTTAAGTGTTTGGCAAATTCTACTTTTACATGTAAGATGACCAAAAAGGACATTCTTCGATATTATTGATTTAGAACAAAACAGATTCAATAACTTGCAATTAAACCTTTAAGAATTTATCATGATGTGAACCCAAAACAGATAGATATTGCTATACAGAAATTTATCAAGAAAGTATTTACTTTTGGTTCAGTTAGATACTAAAACATTTCACATAACCAAGAAACCTACCACACCAAACTAATCAAAAAACTTCATTTATCATGCGCTCTGTTCTGAAACACCATTTCTAGGGACCAAATTTATCACAGGAATTGAATACAACATTGCACAAATATCAAGTTCCTAAAAGCCTATTCAAAAGTAGGTAAAGTTCGCCTTAAATGTACGAGATAAATTCAAAGGAACTTACAGTTGAAGAACAAGCAAGGCAACTGAAGAAGATTTTGATCAGCACTAGAAAGCTACTGAGTCCCAAAATTCGGAATTAAATCCAGAAATCCTAAATGGTGAAAAGCATCAATCATCTTCTCACACTACATGTTTAAGAACCCTAGCAGAAGATTGTTCAAGAACTCAAAACCAAGGAAAGTATAAGTGGTATGAGAAAGCAATTCACATCCAAAGTGAAGATGTACTTGTTCTTAGAAACCATGTAAGCAGAAACCTTGAAGGAGATACAAGACGCCTTAGCATCGAGGGAGCCTTTTTGATGGTGTCGTGGTGGAAGTGAGACATTGTGGTCCAATGGAGAGGACCGATGGTGATGAGAAACAATGGAGAAGACGAGAACCTCTGTGGAGAGCAGATGCGTTAGGTTAAAAAAACGGGGGTAAAAAGGTCAATTCGTTTGGGATTGCTTATTTAAAATAATTTACACTATTAAAGTGTTTATTAATTTATGTGGTGTTAAATCGGAGTTTTATAAAAAGTGTTTAAATTAGCTTATGGTGGTATTAAAACGTAATAAACTAATAAGTTGTTATTATGACTTATGAAAAATTATTTTCCACCGATTTGGTTAAAACAAAGGGGTAAAAAATCAAGGGCGGACCCAGAAAAATTTTCATACAGTGGCACTATATAATATAGATAAAAAATAATTACAAAAAACACGGTTTTTATCGATGTGTTTTTAGCCTAATCCCACCGTTTCGAGGGATTTTAAATCTTTTTGTTTGATTTCGAGAGATTTTTAAGTTTATTTATCGATTTCGAGGAATTTTGTCGGTTTTTTTGTTGATTTCAAGAGTTTTATTTTTAGTTTTTGGTTGATTTCACGGGGTTTTTTTTTGGTTTTTTGGTTGATTACGAGGTACGGTTGCACCTTCTTGAAGTTTCCAAAATAACACGGTAACACCTTCCAAAACAATACGGTTGCACCTTTCACGAACTAACTATTTTTACCCTTCGCCGGACAAATAATACGGTGACACGTGCCACCGTAACCACCCTTCTAGGTCCGCCCATGGTAAAAAATCTTTTTCACCATACATACATATATAAATACTAGAAGTCTACTCGCGCAATGCAGCGCGATATATCTTGATTTTAATGTTCTAATTTATTTTAATGTGTGGTTTTCAGGAGTTTATCTGTTTATGATTTGAGGATTTGAAAGTGGTTAGAGATAAAGATTAATTAATAAGAGTCCATGATTTAAGGTTTTGAAGGTCGTTAGAGATAAGTATTAATCAAGTAATTAGCATTAAAAGCAGTACACAATGTTTTAAAAAGCGGAATCGTGCCTCAAGGCGTTTTCCCTCAATGAGGCGAGGCGGTCCGAGGCGTAAGCCCCGAGGCGGAAATATATGCACTACACAATATACATATACACCAATCTGCATTCCACTGCTGCTGCTCAGAAGACATATGCAATATATATACACCCACTTGACACTTGAGTACTAGACACAATATATATATATATATATATATATATATATATATATATATATATATATATATATATATATATATATATATATATATATATATATGATACTAAATTACTAAAAGAATTTACATATACTTTTTTCAATCACAAAATATAGATGTACATGTACTAACAAAGAATTTTTTTGATCTATTCCTAACATATATATGTTTATGTATATATTAATATGCTCACAGCTCATAGAGAAAAAATATTAAATATCAACAAAGTAGGAGTAAAGGTGTGGTTGTGACCCTCACACGTAGTAGAGACTAAATATAAAAGAAGCGTATCCAATAGATATATATATACACATAATGCTTTTGTAAATCAAAGAGAATCGAAGAAGAAAATGCAAAGAAAACAGGAGAAAACTGGAACTTTTGAAAGATAATAGACAAGTAGCAGATAGGCTTTAGGGGACCAGAGAAGAACAAGGTTTTCAAAAAAGAAATAGAGAAGGTTTTAGTCATCTTTAAAATAATTTAGCCTCGGTATGAGGTGTACGCCTCACTACCGCCTCACGCCTCACCGCCTCAATCGCCGCCTCAGACGACCGAGGCGTGCGCCTCGTCTGGGGATTAAGAGGCGCCGCCTCAGGTGCGATTTTGGACCGCCTCGCCTCGAGGCGTACGCCTCACACGCTTTTTAAAACCATGGCAGTACATAAAGCTTCATTAGTTGTTTTTAAGAGATTTTAAGTAAGTAGCATTAAATAGCGGAACATGAAGCTTTAGGGATTGTTTTTAAGAGTTTTTCATAAATGTTTTATAATATAGTATAATATATTGTAATGGGTAATGGATAACAAAAACACTTTTATCGATACCCTATCCACTAAAATTTCAGGTAAACGGGCAATAGATAAGTGAATAAAATGTTCTTTATCCATATCATTATCCAAAGGGTCAAAACATAACAGGTAACGGGTTTACCCTTACCCATTGCCAACCCTAGTTACAGTAAGCATCAACTTTCGAGTGAAGGTGATGATGGAGCGGTTGTTTTCACTTTTCTCGTGACTTAGGGTTTATTAAATGATTTAGTGTGGAATAATCAAGTGTCCGTTTTGTATGAACAAGTGTAAAATGAAAAAATTGTAGTTTGGAACTCAATAAAAAATTTGAATTACAAAATTTACTATTTTAACCTTTTTATGATTTAATGTCAAATGAGGTGTGGTTGTTTGGTAAGCGTCGGTGGAACCAACTTTGGCCCAGGGTTATACGGGGCAGTGGGCACACCCTGAGCCAGAAGTTTCCCAAAAATTTCATTCTCAATTATTTTATACAAGGCTCAGGGACTGTTTGGCAGTTGTTGAATGGCTTAGTGCAGAATGATTAAGAGGTCAGAATAATTAAGACTTTTGTGATATAGTGCAAAATGAAATATGGTTGTTTGGTATTTGTTTAGAATGAAATCAGGGTGCTGAATAGTTAAGGGTGGCTCAAGATGCTAAATCATTAAGAAGGTTTTGGAACCATTAAGAGGCAGACTTTTTTTTACCAAACAAAATTCACCTCTGAACGATTCAGAGGTTGCCTCTTAATGGAACTGTTAAGAGGTAAACAGCAACCCCTCAACCTTCTCACAAACAGGCCCACCCTCAAGTCAAAGAGCCAAGGCCTCACATGTTCCAGTTCTCTGGTTCACGACTTGGGCAACAATTTACCATTCTCTTTATATAGTTCTCTTACTGTGGTGTTATTTTTGCCCTCCGAATTAGTAAGAAATATCTTTTCAAGGTTTATTTATTTTGCATTTGTTTTCATATTTTATAATATAACAAGCTTTAGAACCTCGGGGGCCGGACCTTGTAAGACCAATTTGTCATTCAAACGCACCGTAAGACCAATTTGTTGATTTCGAGCGGGTACACAAACGAAAAGCTTAAGAAATTGTTGTAGATGTGTTTTTAGCCGAATTCACCGAGAACTTTTAAGTTTTTGGTTGATTTCGAGAGATTTTTTCTAGTTTTTTGGTTGATTTTGAGGAGTTTTTCAAGTTTTTGTGTTGATTCAATGGGTTTTTTGGTTTCTTTGTGTTGATTCGAGAGAATTTTTTGGGTTTTTTTCTATTGATTTCAAGAGATTTTTTGGTTGATTTCTAGAGTAAATTTTGGGTTTTTTTTGTAAAGACTAATATAAAAACAAAACAAATTTAATACCAAATTTAGGGCAAACAATGATCAATTAAACAATCTAATACCAAATTTAGGGCAAAAACTAAAATCAAGTTTAGGGCAATCAACTAATAATCTAATACCAAATTTAGGGCAAACAATGATAAATTAAACGACTTTGCATATGAACACTAAAAAGAAAAAAAAAATCATACATTTTGATCTTTTGGGGTCAAGAATTTGGGAATTATACCTGTTGAATATGTGCATAAGCCAACGCTCGTTCTCTTCGTACAGCAGCATCTTGTTTGCTTTGTAAACTGGCTTCGGTTTCTTCTTTCGAATGTCATCCCATGTATTTTCGAACTGAAATCAGAAAATTTCAATGGGAAAAATGAAAAAGATGAGAATTAAATGAGGAAAACATGATTCTAGTACCATATGAAGTTGTTTGCTGCTGATTCGAGAGTGACTGAGTGAGAGACGAAGAGAACCGAGAGGGAGAGGGCGAGAGGCGGAGAGTTGTTCCTCAATAGTTCGCACGACACGGTCTCAAGAGAGGCGAGAGGGAGTTTGGACTGAACTATTGGATTGGACAGAGTGGGGAGGCCCAAGTAATTTCTTTTTTCTTTTTTACACTGCACCAAAAAATTCTGCTACTTGGACCAAGAAAAAGCCCAGGGGCCAGGGCCCCTAGTAGCCACCATTGTGGTCCGCCACCTGCATTTATTAACAAATCATGGAATGGAAGAATAATGATTGAAAATGTTGGACATATTCAGGGCCGCCCCTGGCCCATGGCAATTGTGGCTTGGGCCATGGGCCCCAGGTCCAGCAGGGGCCTCAAAATAATACGGTCATATAGGGTTTTTAGTTTAATCAGTATTCATAATTGTAATTCGTATGTCAATACTCAGCGAGAGAGAACGAGTGACGAGAACGAGAAGTCGACGAGAGAGAGGCTGCGTCACTGGCTCACTGCGTGAACGAGAAGTCGACGAGAGAGAGAGCCTGCGTCACTCAGGCCTCAGCGAGAGAGAACGAGTGTTGTGCGATTGCCGATTGCTCATTTGCTTGAATTGAATGAATGCTTGCTCGATTGACGATTGCTTGCTGTTTTGTTTGCTCTCAAGTCTCACCCAAAATTGGTAATCACTAAAGTCTAAACCCATCTCAAAATTTAATCTGTCAAAACTCAAAATTTAATCTGCTGTTTTGACTTGCTGTTTGCTGTTTTTGCTGTTTGTTGTTTTGCTGTTTGCTGTTTTAATCTGCTGTTTTGACTTGCTGTTTTGCTGTTTTGCTGTTTTTGCTGTTTGCTGTTTGTTGTTTTTGCTGTTTGCTGTTTTAATCTGTTGTTTTGACTTGCTGTTTTGCCCATTTTATAGAAGAAAAAGAGTAACATAAAAACCCTAATTTTTGTGTCAAGATTAAATTTTAAGTAACCTTTTGGTGGTTTTGAGTTTTGACAGATGGAGTTTGGGGGATTTACATGTAGATTTCCAGTTGCTTGATTTGCTTCTGCCTTCTGCCCTAAATGGCTAAATCAGGTGTTTTCTATCCTTTTTTGAACTGTGGTTTGCTTGCATTTTGATTTTGCCTACTTGGAATTGATACTTGTTTGCCTGCTTGCATTTTGGTTTGCTTCCAATTGGATACTTGTTTAGTTGTTTAGTTATTTGATTGTTGACTTGGAATTGGATAGTTGTTTAGTTATTTGCTTGGAATTGGATACTTGTTTAGTTGTTTAGTTGCTTGGAATTGGTTGACTTGTTGCTTGGATAGATTAGAGTAATACTGTAATACAGTAATAGACAACATGTTTCCAAGATCACACCCCTCGGGTGCTCAAAAGAGGAAAAGGAAAAAACAGCACGAAGAAATTGAAAAATCGATGCAAGGATCTTTGAATAAATTTCTTGTTAAACCATCAAACATTTCTAAAAATCCGGTTGAAAATCCTATTGAGTAATGTATTTTATGTTCTATTATACGGGGTTTTGGTTTATGTCCCCCTCGTTGTACTATTTTTGTTTCTTTTAATAAAGACCCGGCGTGGGGATGAGCCGCCTAGCTTGACTAGGTTCCAAACCCCGTTAAATTGTTTTTCGTTCTCGTAATATAGGGGCCTTTTTTGTCTTTCGCCATGGGCATCCGAAATCTCAGGACCGGCCCTGGACATATTGACAAGTGTTTTTATTTTGGTTTAAAATAAATTAAGTGCTCGATGTGTATCATGTATGTTCGTTCAAGTATTGAGTTAAAATTTACGTTGTTTTGCCTATTTATGATCAAACTTAAGGTGGCGTTTGGTTCGCAGAATGTTTTTGGATGGAATGAAATCTGTCAAATGAATTTGACTTTAAAGAAATTGGAATGGAATGTTGTCAGGTTTGACCACTTGTTTGGTTGGCAGACATTGAAATGGAATCTATTAAGAAATTGCAATATGCCTGTTTGGTTCACAAAATGTAGCATTGGAATTGAAATAAAATATTGATAAATGACAAAACTGTTCTTTTTTTAAAATTTTAATTATAAAACTAAAAATACTTTGAAAAAATAAAATAATAAATATAATAACAAATAAAATAAATAAATAAAATATTAAATAACTTAAAAAAATAAAAATAATAAATAAAGTATAACTCAAAAAAATATTAAATTAAATAAAACAAAAATATAATAAAGGTATTAAATTAAATTAAGTTAAATTAATTAATTTATATTTGGGGTTAAAGAGTATATTTAGGATTATGAAAATACAATATTTCATTCCATCAAAATCCCAAGCTATTGTGAAGGAATGTTCAATTCATTTATCCATAGAATTTGATGGAATTCAAAGATTTCATTCATCAAAAAGATTGAACCAAATAAGATAATCGAATCTAGTCAATGGAATTCAACATTTCAATTTCATCCGATTCTGCAAACCAAACACCACCTAAGAGTTGACTTTAGTTTCCATAGTGACATAGTTATTCTCGGTAGTGACATAGTTATTCTCGGTAGGGGTGTACATGGGTTGGGTTGGATGGTTTAGGACGTTTTTACAACCCAATCTAAGTATGATGGTTTGGAAAAATCTTAACCCAACCTAACTCATTCAAAACTATAACCCAACCAACCCAACCCTTGCGGGTTGTGGCGGGTTGAGCGGTTTCGTAGTGGACATAAAATTGAGAAATGAAATACGACAAAAAAACTACTAAAATATACAAAACGAAGTTATTAGTACTATTTAAAATCAAGTACTTTAAATCATCAATCAAATACTTCAAAAGTTTGAATAATAAATGTCTAGGTCACCCAAGTGATCAATCAAGTTAGACCGTTAGGGCTATAAACGAATCGAACGAACAAGAACAAAGTTTTGTTTGTGTTCATTCGTTTAACTTTACCTAACAAATGAATCAACACGAACGGTAAATGAACGAATTTTTTATGGGTTCATGTTCGTTCGTTAAAGAAAGTGTGTTTCATCGTGTTCATTTATGTTAGTGTTCCTTTATGCTCGTATGTTAAGATGCTAAACGAACGAACATAAACAAACAGACATAAATGAACATAAACGAACGAAAATAAATAAACAAAAAACAACCATCTGTAACCATCATTTTGTTCCTAAAAACCAATATAACAAAATTAAAAATCGGGTAAATTTAAGAGGGATAATTTAATTTAACTAATCATTTTACACATTAATATCAAAATGTATAGATATATCTAATATATAAACAAACATAAATGAACGAACGTTCTGTAATAACCGGGTACGTTATTGGTTTACTTAATTTTATTATTTTGGTTTTAAGGTAAGTTTGGGATTAGTTTTATGGAGTTATAAGTTAAGGGGTAAGTTTTAATTTTAATATAGAAGTTAGAGGGTATATTATGCCATTTATTAGAAGTTTGGGGTTTAGTTGGTGAACGTGATTAAACAAACCACACCCACCGCCCCTTTTCTTTCATTTAGAGTGAGGTGTCTCACTTAGAGACACTTAGTATTACTAAGTGTGTGTGTGTGTGTGTTTGAGTTTTCACGGTAAAGAGATAAGAGAGGAAAAAGAGAGAGAATTGAGAAAGAAAAACTAAGAAGAAGAAGAAGAAGAAAGTTGACGATTCTCAGCTGGATTATTAGAAGCAACACAAGAACACAAAGGTAACAATCTTATATAAATTCCTTCTTTTATGTTTATTAGTTTTCTAAAAGGTTTATAAATGGGTTTTGATGAATTATGGATGTTTTTGGGAAACTGAGTTTATGGATAGTTAATATTTATGGTCTTAAGTATATCTGCAAAATTACAGAAACATGCATGGTTTAAATCTATAAATTTATGGGTTAAGTATGAACTTAGTGGACTGAGACAGTTATGAATGTCGCAGTAGTGGGTTGCGACAGTTATGATAGTTGCGACAGTTATGAGTATCGCAACCTTGGGTTGCGACAAGCTCATTGATATTGCAATGGTTAGTTGCGACATGTGGTGTATCGCAACAGTTGGTTGCGACATGATGTATATCGCAACAATTGGTTGCGATATGCTACTGTGTCGCAGTAGTTAATTGCGGCATGTACTATGTGTTGCGACAAGGGGTTATCACAGCTAGTTGGTTGCGATATGAGTCGAGGATTTTGGATTATTTAAGATTATTAGTTTTTAAGGAATCAATTGAGGGTAAAAGATAATTGTATTAAATTGTTCCAGATTCTGTGAATTTTGGGTGAAGGATTGGATTACTCGAGAAAAGCTTGGAAGGGTTTTTGATAAGCAATCAGGTGAGTTTTACTTTAAAATGTTTTCAAACTGGAATACATATATGTATGGATTGAGAATGTGATAGATGGTGTGATTATGTGTTTATGTTTGAAATATAATATATTGAGATGTATATTGTATTTACATGAGCATTACACTACACGAGAGCACGTTGGCCGGGCTTAGGACCGACGGAGTTTTGGCTGTACGGAGGGACAGCGGTGTTGGCTGTAATTTTAGTACAGCAGAGTAAATTGATTAGTTGGCTCGCAACCAACTAATTTGGCCATGGGAATGAGGAGTTGTACACAGCGCACGAGTCTTGTTTGGTATTTAATTACTTGTGGTTTATGGTGTTTCTACAAATGATTTTAAACTGACAGGGATTATCTCACTAGACCGTTTGGTCTAACCCTCATTTTGTTTTCAAAAATATGTATTCCAGGTCGAGGAACTTTTATTAGCAAAGGAAATGATAAAGTATAGTAAGCGGTTGATAGCTGATGAAGACTAGGAAATGCTTGTGTTTTGTATTGTATAGTTTTGGGACTAAGGGACCGTACGTGAATTATTATGTATCTTTTGTTATGAAGCTATGATATGTGAAATATGTTATTTGATGTATGTTTTGGGAAGTGGGTCGTTACACGTTCATAAACGTAGATGAACGAACGAGATCGTTGTTCACATTCGTTCATTTAACTAAACGAGGAAAATGTTAAAAAACAAAATAGAGTAGTATTTTTTATTCTTATATTAAATATATAAATAGAATTTTATAAAAATTATATATTAGCAGCGTGTTGGCGGGTTGGGCGGGTTAAGCTAGATCTAACCCAATTTCAACCCTCTTAATTGGTGGGTTGCAGTTTCGTGGGTTGACGGTTTAGCGGTTTGACGGGTTAGGTTTAATTGGGTTGTTAGCGGGTTGGGCGGTTTTCTCGGATTGATGGTTTTCTGTACACCCCTAATTCTTGGTATATGTCCATCCATGATGTTGCTTATTGGCTTTAGTTGTATGCATGTATCAAGAGCGAGGCTATCCTTATTGGGGCTAAAAATCCATTATCTCGATGTTTTTACTTAATACAAGTCAATTTTTGAGTATTATTGTAAAGAGACATCCCTTCGCCCGAAGTTACGGTAAGTAACGGATAATTAATTTGAGAAAAAAATTATTTGAGTAAGTGTCCAACGAAAAAAATATAAATACGTATTCGGTTAACCAATTACCGAAGCAAATAACCCGAAAACTGAATAAACTGAAAACCGATTACACCGAACCTTATTTGGTTTTGTTATCGGTTAACTAAAAAAACTTGAAAAACGATTAATCCGAACCAAATAAACCGGAAACCAATTTAACCGACCGAATAACACCCCTAATTAGGAGTGTTGGGCCTTTTTTCTGATTAGAGTGATGGTCATATTTGGTGGCTTAGTGATGGTCTAGATTTTGGCATGAAATACATTAAGGACTTGGTTGACTCTGTGTCTTAGGTTCCTTCGACAGGAAATGTGTCCACACCTTGAAGCAGTCCACACCTTGAAGCAAGATCGTTCCTTTCAAGATTTGTATCTTCATCTATCGACTAAAGTTTGGAAGGATCCTAGTTCATGCTCGGCTCGATCAAATGGGGGATCAACCTCCATTAGTGTAATTTTGTCGTCGGTGTAATAGCGTTGTCGAATTGGTGGACCATTGATTTGCGGAGTGACCTTTGATCTCAAAAGGCTTAGATCCTCAAGCTATTGCTTCAGTTTCGAACATTTGGTCCCTATCTGAGTTATTTTATGCGCCATCCTCGTTGAGTAAGTTGTGGACAAACGTGGTTTGGATCTATTTTTACTTTATTTAGTGCTCTCGAAATAAACTTGGGTTCGGTAGTTTGCGTGGTGGTGGTGACTTGTTGATCGATATCCAAATTTGTAACACACGGATTTTCGGTAAGTAAAAGTCACCACGTAACCTATTGAGGCTTCTAAATTAGAAATATATTTCTTTTGATCCCTACGAGAGTCGAGGGTCTTTTGAGAGAGAAAAATCGGATTGACTAGCTTGTTTTTGGTAGTAAAACACCGATTACGTCGATGAGACACACACACATATATGTATATACATGTATGTGCAAACTGTATACATATATACATGGCCGACCCTAACATTTTGGAGGCATGTGCGATAAATTAAATTTGACCCTCTTACTTTTTTTAAATAAACTATTGATTAAGTTATTTTCTACTATATTTCGACGTGTGTTTAATAATAAATCGATCAATTATTCTATTTTTTGACTTTGAAAAAATTGTTCAACTTTGATTCTATCTTTTGACTTTGAAAAATTGTCCAGCTCTTCTTCCTATTTGACGTTAAAATTATCCGATTCAAAATTTCTAGTTGTGGATATCCTATTTTTTTCATAGAAGCAACCAATGCTACTCGTGATTATAAAAACACATATCAGTAAGAACGTTTTATAAATTTATCATCGTTAAATAAACTTTAACATTATAATTAAAAAAACTTCCAAAGAACATATAAAAAATTCAACAAATTTAAATTTATTTTTCTAAATTCCATCACATAATCAAAAGAAAATTATATAAAAATAAATATACTATTAATTAAGTTACTTTTTACTATATTCTGAAGTGTGCTAAATAATTAATCGACAAGTGGCTCTTTTTTTTACTTTGAAAATTTTGTTCATCTTTTCTTCCATTTTTGACGTTCAAAATTATCTGATTCAAATTTTCTAGGTGTAATCAATGCCACCGGTAATTACAAGATCACATACTAGCAAGAAGGTTATTAAGATCTTGTTTTGTTTTTTGAAAATAAGCACTTAACTGGCTCTTAAGTCTGATTCGGTCAGACGTCTAGTGTTTCAGATTGTTTGTTTTGTTTCCAATTTTTAGAGCCTCTCAAGTCTGAAAAATCTATCATCCTATAAAAAAAGACTCTAACATTATAATTAGAAAATTTCTAGAGGACATATAAAAAATCACAAAATATAATTTTTTTCTAAATTCAATTACTAATCAAAGAAAATTATACAGAAAATTATTAAAGTTGTAAAAAAATACTAAATAATCAAAATTACTGAATCCAATTTCGTACCTAAAACTTTAGAAACGAAAAAGGCAAAAAAAAACATTGTTTAATAACAAGTGATGATAAAGAACGAAGATTGAAAAAAACAAAATATATATATATATATATAATTAAGTATTAAGACTTTGGATTTGAACTCACAAAGTAGATCATTAAGGTAGCGTTTGGTACGCAGATTAGATGAGACAGGACGGGACTGGAAGGTCTTGAAGAATTGCAATCAACAAGTCCTCCTCATCCGTTGTCCACCCACGACGGTCTGCCATTTTTTACAATTCTACAAAACAATGACAAATACCAACACAAACGAATATGATTACAATACAAACAAGATTCAAACACCAATCAATTACAAATAAAACAAGATTACAAACACCAATCCGTTACAAATAAAACAATTATCTCAATTATTACGGTTTAACATCCAAGATTCAAACATCTCTTGCGCTAAATCATCTCTCCACTGAGACCACTCATCACTTGCATCAACAACATCAATGAACTCGGATGGTAAAGAAGGGTCTTCCCCAATAGGCATATCTTCAGTAGTGATTGTTGAATTTTCATGCGGATCAATGGTCATGTATGTCCTAATAAAATTATGTAACAAAGCACACGCTAAAATCATTCTCCCTTGATATCTTATCGGATAGAAAGAAGGATTTCGTAATGTAGCCCAACGTTTCTTCATGATGCCAAAACACCTCTCAATAATATTTCTAGCATGTGAGTGCTTCTTGTTAAAGTATTCTTCCTTATTAGTAGGTGCACGACTAACGTCTTCCCATTCTCGTAAATGATACCTAATGCCCTTATATGGTGCCAAAAAACTTCCCCATTGATATATCCTGCATCGGCCAAGTAGTAGTTACCGGGTGAGATTTTCAACCCATTTTGTCTAGTAAATGCATCTCGTAGAACTCTAGAGTCGTTAGCCGAGCTTTCCCACCCAGCTAAAACGTAGACAAATTTCAAATCACGAGTGCACACACCTACCACATTGGTCACAATATGTCCCTTTCTTGTTCGATACCTTGGTTTATCAGACTCTGGTACAGTTACATATAAGTTCTGTCTATTGCTCCTAGACAACCCTATACAAAAAGAAAAGGTTTTAGCTAAAAAAGTATATTGAAAGTGTTATAATTATTATGAATTGTATTAAAATTGTTATAATAATTACCTTAAACCATTTCCATCGTGAATCCGTACAACCATCTTCTATAGGAGTTGGTTTGACAAGAAACACATCTTCCAAATGCAATAACGCACGCAACACTCGATGAACATACCGGCTTATTGTTTCCCCCGACCTATAGAACCTAACTTGGATAGTTCTATTCTTAGTGTGGTGTGCTAATATATTTATAAATATCGCAACTTGCTCCTCGATTGTCATATACCATCATCTACTAACCCCCCTGCGAGTTTTAAGCAAATCGCACAAAATTGCAAAAGCATTTATATCCATTCGCAACTCATTTATACAATTTACATCACTTTCGCGCGTAATGCGTTGTATTTCGGTTGACCTAACTTGAAGTCTAGTGAAAGTTCTTTGGTTCAAAGTTTCCCTTTCATTATTTCTATTATCCAATTCAATCAACCGAATCATAAGTGAAAGTAAATACACGATCATTTGAATGTAAGCATTCCAAACATTAATGACTACAACCAATTGTTTTCGATCCATCACTACAAAAATTCACAAAACAATAAACCATTCCATAGAAATTAGATGTCATTCCATCACAATAGCAAGAAAGAAAGAATTTAATCAATTTTATAGCAAGAAGTTAGACCCTGAAATCGACTAACATCACACTTGATTTAATCAAGAAAGAATTTAAACAATTTAAACAATAGCAAGGAATCGAGACAGTAGCAAAATCGACTAATCAAAAAATCGACAGTAGCAAAAACGAGACAGTAGCAAAAAATCGACAGTATCACTCACATTACCAAGGAAATCGACTAATCATAAGAAATCGACCATGAAATCCAGTAAGATGGACAATCAAGACAGTAGCAAAATCGACAGTAGCAAGGAGAAATCGACTAACTTGGATATCGACAGTAGCAAGAGAAATCTACCATGAAATCGACGAGATGGAGAAGAAGAGAAGTGGAAATCGTACCTGTGTAGAAGTCGACGAGATGCAGCGATGGAGGGGATGAATTCGTTTGTTGCAAAATGGAGATGGAGGCTCACGATTTTGGACTAGGATTCGTATATCCATCAGATGGGTAAAGAGGGTAAAATGGTAATCTCAACTTTAGTCCCATCTTGTTCCACGTATTTTGGTGGAACAAAAATTTACATGTTTTGTCCCCTGAAATTAACATTTTGTCCCATGTCGTTTTTGTCCCATCGCGTACCAAACATGAGACTATTTTTTTGTCACGTCCCGTCCCATTCAGTCTGCGTACCAAATGCACCCTAAAAGATTACATAATTTAATTATCAAATTGACTAAGAAACAAGAAACAAAAGTGTTAAAAAATTTAATTAAGAAACAATCAAAATCATTAAAAAATTAATTAAGAAACAAAACATCGTTAAAAGTATAACTAGGAAACAGAAGTAAATTAAGAAATTTAAAAAGCATGTTACCAAATTCGAACTACAGATCTCTCATGCCCCTGCCTTATCTTTGGAACCCTTGTCACTCAGCCAAATAATGTGTTTGATGAAATTATGTCTAATTTATTTTATACACCAAAACTATGAAACATTGTATTTTCATAAATTACGGAGGCCCCTCGGAAAATAGTCCCGGTGCACCGGCACCGACAGCACAACCCCAGGGCCACCCTTGCATATATAAAAGCATCTTCAACAACATTGCTAAAGTAGAAAAAATGGGTTTTTGTTTGCTATTTTTTTCCAACAGCATTGCTATCTTGTTTGCTAAAATAGAGATTCATGGAAAAATCTCTAAATATAAAGAACTCTCTATAAGACAATCCACACCCCTGCAAGACCATACTCCTTTCTAAAATGCCACATCAGCTTTGCAATAATACCTTCCACACACATGCAAGACCAAACTCCTTTCTGTAACATCTCGAAATTTCATATTCTGTATGAAGGAACGTTTATATATTAGAAGAGGTTAATATAAGCGTTATGTCAAAACTTGAGATTGAAGGGTCGAAAGTGTAATTGACCAAAAGTTTAAGATAATTATGAATTGTGAACTTTGGGGTGGAAATTGTCATTTGTTGATAGTTGATATTTAAATAGGGGAAGTCGGTGAGAATTGAGATTATCTCAATTCTCACATTTTGAAGTCGGTTGAAAGGCAGAAGAAAGAACGAATTCCAGGATTGCTTTCGGTAAGGAATTTCGATTGATTCCTGCAGTTTTTGTTTGTTAAGAATTGAAATCAAAAGTAACCAAGTGTTTGAATAGGTTTCAGATTCGTGTTGTAAAGAAAGGTTGATTTTGAGTCTCTGTTGATTTCGAAGTTCACAGGTGAGTTCATCTGCTTATTTTGCTAAATGAAACCTATATGTGGATTGAAATAGATAAATAAGTTTATTGATATCCGTATGAGATAGATACAAATCAAAATTTTGAAGTACTGGGTGGAAAATAATTGAACTGGGTAAAAATTGAAAAGTCCGGAAGACGAATTTCCGGACAGTCCCGGATTCCGGGTAGTTTACCGGAATGGTTCCGGATTCCGGATGGTTGTTTGGAATGTATCGGATACCGGAATGTACCGGATTCCGGATGGTTTTTTCGGATAGAATACTGGATATGTTTTCCGGATGGTTCCGGACTTTGAGTCCGGATACTTTTCCGGATTGTACCGGATTACTTTGATTTCCGGGTGTTTCCGGATAAATGTTCCGGATATGGTTTCAGGACAAGATTTCGGACTGTTTGCCGGACTTGGTTCCCGAATGTCTTATTGGAACAAGTTTACCTGTATATTTTCTGTGAAATGTTGTACGAGTCAAAGGTTTTATGAAAACGAAACATATTGCGATTTTAACGGTACAAACATAGTTATAACTTGAATGAGGTTATGATACGAAATGTTATGTGTTTAAGTTGATATGCACGTATGATATTAAGTGTAATGGATCCATAGGCACTAACATTTAAATTTGATAAATGTGGAATGGGCAAGGGATGATTGATATTCCCGTTTACATTTGATTAATGTGGAATGAGCAAGGGATGATTGCTATTCCAATTATAGTTGATAAATGTGGAATAGGCAAGGGATGATTGTTATTCCCGTTTATATTTAGAAATGTGGAACGGGCAAGGGATGATTGTTATTCCCGTTTGTACGGTGACATGAAAGTGTGAGATAGGAAAGATATAATTGTTATTTCCACTTTCTATTAGGAGATGAGAAATAGGCAAGATATAACTGCTATTTCTATTTCCACTCCAAGAAATAGGCATAGACTAATTGTAATTTTTTTGGACATGAGCAATGATCTAGAATCTGTGGTGATTCGTAATAGGCTCTCGAACATGATGTTATGACATACGTAGTGTTTGTAATATTCATGGAATCAGGTATATTCCCGTCATTGAAAGATATTATGTGTAGGGTAAGAAAGATGACCATCAGGTTTGTTTATATGCTTTGTTTATAATTGGTTTTCAAAACTTATAAAGTTTTAATTTGAAAACTGGATGTTCTCACTAGGCGTAAGCCTAATCGTTTCAAAATATTTTTTTTTACCAGGTACTAGCTCGGGGAAGTTGTAAAGGGATGAGTGACGAGTGGTAGTGGAATCCAACTTTTGGTGATGTAACGGAGAAGTTAGAGTATACGAAGATGTTTTGATGAATTACCTAGACAACCTGTATATTCTGATATTAGTGTTAAGGATTAGATTAGGAGGTTGTCTTGATAGTTCAATTGTATATGTGAACCTTCATAACTAATTCTCCATTTATGTATAAAAGTTTGGACGATATTGTGGTTAACTCTGATAAATTTTAAGGTTTAAATTTGTTGTGGTTTTTGGACGTCTCAGTTTGGTATCAGAGCTGTAGTTTAAATGAACTAGGTATGATCGTGAGATACCTAGACTTAAGCTGAGATGGTTAAGTTATGATTTATGAGATTGGATAGAAATACTAAGACGGGATAGTTTTAGAGTCGACGGAAATACGTGAATTAAGAACTGTGATGATGGTAACGGGGATTCTTATGTATAGTATGTTCATAATTTCAATTAGCCACTGTTATTATGAATATATTGTTACGTAAGCACGCTTGTTTCTAAATTGTTATGGCAATTAATGAACGTTATAGTACGTTTCCTGTGTTCGGGTATGTATAGCCATTTCTTATGGTTATCTTTTAGTGTTTCGACAGAATACGATGGTGAATACACCAACCAGGTCTCCTAATTCTCCAGAAGAGAGGGCAGTAAATGAATGGGTGGTGGAGAAGCAACCCGAAAGGGTTGGAACTTATAAGAGTCCACCAAGGCCACCTATAATGGGAGGAGGAGGAAGTCAAGCGCAACGAACGAATGCCGGTACCTCTAATCCGGTGACGACGGAATCCACTATGGAGTCCAGAATGATGGAAAATATGATGCGAGCTATGAATACGGCTCTGGCACAACAACAAGAGATGTTTATGAAAGTGTTAAATGACAAACATGCTGAGTCACGAAGACCGGAGACGGGGTACTGGTACTGTAACTCCGCCTGTTAACTCGATGTTGAATGTTAACAGGAGAATGGAGAAAGTTTGTTCTTACAATACGTTCTTGAGTTGTAAGCCACCGGAGTTTGCTAGATCAGATAATCCGATTGCATGTATGAACTGGATTAGGGAGATGGAACATGCTTTTCGAGCTTGTGAGTGTGACGAAGAATCGAAGGTCAGGTTCGGATCTCAAATGTTACGTGGCAATGCTTTGACCTGGTGAAACATTGTGACGTCGACGGTGACGGCTCTAATTTGAGCAGCAATGACATGGAGTCGTTTAAACGGAAGATTCTAGAAGAATACTGCAACGAAAATAAAATGGACCGAATCGAAGAAGAGTTTCGAACTCTTAAAAGGGTACTTCATCTGTACGGGAATACACCCACATATTCCTAGAGAAGCTGAACTTGGTGGGGCATGTGGCCCCAACTGAAAAAGAGAAGATTAAAGCCTACCTGAAGGGTTTACCGGCTGATATGATGTCACGACTTCATAATTCAAAAGTTGTGACACTAAGGGAAACGATCGAGGAAGCCAAAATAATAGAAGAAGTTTACGCCAGAGATAAGGAAGAGAAGACACAAGGGGGAGAGAAAAGAAAATGGGAAGATCGATCCGAATCTTCTCAGAAATCCAAACCCTATGTTAAGAATACTCGTATTGAGTCTCGACGGGAATCGAACTGGTGCCAGAAATGACGAAGCAAACATTTTGGCCCGTGTCGGGTAATTTCAAATGAATGTTTTAAATGTGGAAAGAGTGGTCACCAGATTGCAAACTTTCCCATCCAAGGGCCGACCTGTTTTGAATGTAAACAACCCGGTCACTTCCGAAAAGATTGCCCAAAGTTAAGGAAAAACGGGAATCAAGAAAGGAAGCTGAATACTCCTAAGCCAACGGGCAGGGCATTTCATATGACGGCTGATGAAGCAAAAGAATCGAAGGATGTGGTTTCTGGTACATTTCTTGTTAACTCTATCCCTGCACGAATATTATTTGATTGTTGTGCCAATCTGTCTTTTATATCAAAGTCGTTTTATCAAAAGTTAGCTATGCCTGTCACTACCTTGGAAGATGCGTTAGTAGTTGAAATAGCTAACGGGGGTCAAGTCTTAGTTCGAGAAAGACTTGAGGGTTGTATGATTATGATAGAAGAAAAGAAATTTCCGATTGACTTGATTTTGATGGAAATTGGGGGGTTTGATCTAATCGTTGGTATGGATTGGTTAACAAACAATCAGGCAGAAACTCTTTGTGCCAAGAAATTAATTCGGATTCCTATGCCCGACAATGATGATGTATTCATCTATGGGGAAAAGAAAAAGGGGAGGTTCCGTTGATTTCTATTGCCAAAGCACGTAAATGTCTAGTAAAAGGATGTTCATCCTATTTAGTATACATTTTGGATGCTAAAGGAGAAAAGAAGCAAGTGGAAGACATAAAGATAGTACGAGAATTCCCAGATGTGTTCCCTGATAATCTTCCAGGTTTACCGCCAGAACGACAAGTAGAGTTCAGAATTGATATTGTTCCTGGAGCAGCACCGATAGCGCGTGCACCGTACCGTTTAGCACCGGCCAAAATGAAAGAGATGATGTTACAATTGCAAGAACTACTTGAAAAGGGCTTTGTTAGGCCAAGTTCTTCACCTTGGGGAGCTCCAGTATTATTTGTCAAGAAAAAGATGACACTATGAGAATGTGCATCGACTACAGGGAGTTGAATAAGGTGACTATTAAGAATAAGTATCCGCTCCCAAGGATTGATGACTTATTTGATCAACTCCAAGGCACGGGATGTTTTTCAAAGATTGATTTGAGGTCGGGCTATCACCAAGTACGAGTAAGGGATGGAGATGTTCCCAATACAACGTTTAGAACAAGGTATGGGCATTATGAATTTCTTGTAATGCCTTTTGGGTTGACAAATGCTCCAGCTGTGTTCATGGGTTTAATGAACAGAGTGTCTCGACCATTCTTAGACAAGTCTGTCATCGTGTTCATTGATGACATACTTGTTTATTCAAAGAATGAAGCCGATCATGAATGCCACCTTCGTGAAGTCTTAGATGTTCTGAGGAAGGAGAAATTGTACGCAAAATTTTCAAAGTGTGAATTTTGGTTAGAAGAGGTACAATTTCTTGGTCATGTGATTACTTCCGAAGGGGTCAAAGTGGATCCGGCAAAGATAGAAGCAATGACGAACTGGGAAACACCAAAGAACGCATCAGAGATACGGAGTTTCTTGGGTCTGGCAGGTTATTACCGGAGGTTTATAAAATATTTCTCAAAGATCGCTTCTGCCTTGACCATTCTGACTCAGAAGAATGTAAAGTTTGTATGGACTAAAAATCAAGAGTCATCCTTTAGAACTTTACAAAAGAAGTTATGTGAAACTCCTATTCTTGCACTACCGGAAGGAACGGAAGATTTAGTCGTTTATATTGATGCGTCAAAGATGGGTTTGGGGTGTGTATTGATGCAACGTGGCAAATTGATTGCTTACGCATCAAGACAACTCAAGGAGCATGAAAAGAATTATCCTACCTATGATTTAGAATTGGCAGTAGTTGTGTTTGCTTTGAAATTGTGGCGACATTATCTATATGGAACGAAGCGCACTCTTTTTACTGATCATAAGAGTTTGAAGCATGTCTTTGATCAGAAATAGTTAAATATGAGGCAACGTCGTTGGTTAGAACTACTTAAGGATTATGATTGTGAATTGCATTACCATCCTGGTAAGGCAAATGTTGTGGCTGATGCCTGTTTGGGTAAAAAAATCACACCTCACGACCGACGATAGAAAACTCAAATAACATTTACATAAGACCACTCTTATATTAAGATAAGGTCTTGCAGGTTATTTACAGACGAGTATGTGGTCGTACATTTTTCTGATGGTCGTTGTTTGGGTAAAATTTCACCAGTCTCGACCACGACCAACACAGGGAAAACGTTTACTATACTTTTCCATAATAAAGATGAATCATAAATACTTTATCTTCTGACCAAAGTTGAAATCGAAATTTACTCGCGACACTCGACCGTCGTATGGAACCTCTCGACCTCGACCGACTAACATAAGATATTTTTGTTATATTTTCAGTGATTAATGCAGGATCAATGACATTAATGACCAACGGATATAACCGACGAAGGCCATTAACAGCATTAAACTCAGCGTCCGTTCCAACTGTTACGCAAAGCTTTTATGGAGTCAATAAAGGCATTCGAAGACTATAAATACAAGGATTCCATCTTCATTTGGGGATCATCTCTGACATCTTAATACATCCGAACTCTGAAGAACATTCAAAGCAAAGAACTCTCTCTCGAAAGATCACTCTCGACGCACGATTCCTACACACGACACATTGTTTCTACACACGACTCACCAGTTTTTTACATTCAATACACTTGTTACTTTACATTAAAAGTCTTTCTTTCATTTGTATTGTAATCTCTATACGATCGACACCCAAAACATAAGGACATCGCCCCTATTTGGCGACCATAGTGCAGTGACGACCCCTAAAGTCGTCCGCGGGTTTTTTCCTCGTTGAGGTTTTTCCCGCATCACCAAAATACTTTGTCTTATTTACGTTTTCTGTCTTTGTCGTACGCTTTGTCGAAGGATTCATATTCTTTAGTTGTTAAGCTCCACAATCAACCTTAAGTTATCCTTCTGGACGATTTTTGGCATTAACAGTTTGGCGCCCACCGTGGGGCCCCATCTAGAGAAAATCTTCGACAAACGTGCGTCTTATTAACGTTTTCTTGGAGTTTCCTCTCTTTTCTTTTTTGAGGAAAATGGCAGGTAACGGAGACCAAGAGCAGGTCCTGCCCAGATGCCTGGAGGATTTGAGAATGCACAAGATGTTCCTGGGACAGTCGATGATTATCACCTGGAGGAAATCGTCCTGGACCAGAGCAAGCCTGACCAGAAAGTCTTTGTAGGATCGTCCCTCGATCCCTGCCTAAAAGACAAGCTAATATCTTTCTTGCAGGAACATGCCGATTGCTTTTCCTGGTCGCACGAAGACATGGTCGACATAGACCCTGGCGTCATTTCCCATAAGCTCAATATCGACCCGTCATTTAAACCTATCAAGCAAAAACGGCGGAAATTTGCTCCTGAAAGGAATAAGGTGATAAATGATGAGGTCGACAACCTCTTTAGGACAGGGAAAATTCGAGAAGTTAAGTACCCCGACTGGCTTGCTAATGCCGTGGTTGTGGCGAAGAAAAATGGCAAATGGAGGGTCTGTATCGACTTCACAAATCTCAACAAAGCTTGTTCAAAAGATCGTTTTATGTTGCCACATATCGATGCCATGGTCGACGCGACAACAGGACATGAATTGCTGACGTTCATGGATGCTTATTCTGGATACAATCAGATCCTGATGCACGTCGAGGACCAAGAAAAGACTGCGTTCATGACGGATCGAGGTATTTACTGTTATAAGGCCATGCCTTTTGGACTAAAAAATGCAGGCTCTACCTACCAGCGCCTGGTGAATAAAATGTTCAAGGATCATCTTGGCGACACAATGGATGTGTATATCGACGACATGCTAGTCAAGTCGAAGCAAGCAATCGACCCGTTCGAGCATTTGAGGTAGTCGTTCGACATCCTTCGAAAGTATAGCATGAAGCTCAACCCGACGAAATGTTCCTTTGGTGTTAGTGCCGGGAAATTCCTGGGCTACATGGTCACTCGTCGAGGAATCGAGGCTAATCCCGACCAGATCAAAGTTATTATCGAGATCAAATCTCCTAGAAATTTCAAAGAGGTCCAAAAGCTCACTGGTCGGGTGGCGGCTCTGAACAGGTTTATCTCTCGATCCTCAGATAGATGTCATTTATTCTATAACGTCCTCAAGAAAAATAAAGGCTTCGACTGGACCGATGATCATGAGCAAGCACTGCAAAAATTGAAGGAGTATATGACGTCGCCTCATTTGTTGTCAAAACCTGATGACCATGAGGTCTTGCAGCTATATTTGGCTGTCAGTTCTAATGCAGTAAGTGCCGTCCTGACACGAGAAGATGAAAAACAGCAACTGCCGATCTACTATGTAAGTAAATCTCTCTTGGACGCCGAAACCAGGTATTCCTCCATGGAAAAATTGCTTTTATCGCTAGTCACAGCCGCTAAAAAATTACGACGCTATTTCGAATCGCATCCTATTATTGTCGTGACTAACTTTCCTCTTAAGTCTGTCTTGAGGAAACCTGAGTTGACAGGTCGTTTAGCAAAATGGAGTATATATCTCAGCAGTTACGACATCGATTTCAAACCCAGGACCACGATCAAATCACAAGCCTTAGCGGGTTTCATTGCTGATTTCAGCCCTGAGCTGGAAAAAGAAGCGGAACTCGAAGTGTCTACTGTGGTGACTCACGACGACATACCCTGGACTTTACATGTCGACGGATCGTCCAACATTAGAGGTTCGGGACTAGGCGTCGTCCTAAAGTCGCCACAGGGGGGCAAGATGGTGTATTCCGTTCGATGATATTTCAAAACCACCAACAACGAACCCGAGTACGAAGCCCTGATCGTGGGAATAAACATGGCCCACGACTCGTGGGCAACCGCGCTACATGTCAAAAGCGATTCTCTTCTGTCGTGAACCAGATGAATGGAGAATTCGTAGCCAAAGATTCAAAGATGACAGCGTACCTAAAGGTAGCAAAAGAAAAATCAGAGAAATTCAAATCGTTTTCTATTGAACAGATTCCGAGGGACCAGAATACTCAAGCCGACGCTCTAGCAAACCTTGGGTCTGCTCTAGTCGAACCAATATTCGACAGTATCCCTATGATCCACCTAGCGATGTCGTCCATTGAAAATGACGACATCGTCCAGATCGAAGAGCAAGAAGATGATTGGTCGTGCGACATCCGAAGTTTTCTTATGCACGACCAACTCCCAAAAGACAAGATGGAAGCTCGGAAAATCAAATTCAAAGCATCTAGGTATGTCGTGGTCAGAGATAGACTCTATCGACGATCATCAACAGGCTTAAACCTGAGATGCGTCACAAGCAAGAGTCAAGTTCAGAAGATCCTTCAAGAAATGCACGATGGGGAGTGTGGCAATCACTCAGGAGGTCGCAGTTTGGCTAATCGCATCTCTCGACAGGGCTACTTTTGGCCAACACTGCGACAAGACGCCGTCAGGTATGTCCAGAACTGTGATCCTTGTCAGCGACATTCAGGTACGTCCCACAAACCTTCCAAACCTTTGCACTCGACATTGATCCCATGGCCCTTCATGAGATGGGGGATGGATATTGTCGGAAAGCTGCCACCTGCCCCAGGGCAAAAGGTGTTTCTCCTCGTACTTACAGATTATTTTTCTAATTGGGTAGAAACGGCCGTTTTTCCCAAGTTTGGGACAAGGAAGTCGTCTCTTTTATCCAGACTAACATCATATGCAGGTTTGGGATTCCATCCGAAATTGTCCGCGACAATGGATCCCAGTTCATAAGCAGCAAGACTCGACAATTCTGTGAAGATCGTAACATCAAGCTGACGACCTCGACCCCCAGGTATCCCCAGGCAAACGGACTTGCTGATTCAAGCAATAAGACCATTATTGATTCGATAAAGAAAAGGCTAAAAGCTGCAAAGGGAAAGTGGGTCGAAGAACTCCCTTCGGTCTTGTGGGCGAATCGCACGACACCTCGCACGTCCACATGACAAACTTCTTTCTCTTTGGTCTATGGTTGCGAAGCAGCTTTACCGGTCGAGGTCCAACTCCCAACCTCGAGGAATACTTCCGTTGACCACAATCTGGTTGACTTAAGTTATGACCTCGATGCCCTTGAAGAGCTTAGGGAATCAACACTGATCAGGATGGCGTCGCAAAGGCAAGCGGTCGAGCGACATTTCAATAAAAATGTCAAAGCTAAAGTCTTTCAAGAAGGAGACTATGTCTTACGTCGAGTGTTCCAAAGCACCCAAGAGCTTAATGCGGGTAAGTTTTCCATTAAGTGGGAAGGTCCTTATCCTATCTCCGAAGTCGTAGGTAAAGGAGCCTATCGGCTCCAAACCCTCGACAATCAAGATATCCCACGTAGCTGGAATGCGACACATTTGAAAAGGTATTTCTTCTAAACCCTTTTCTGTTGTACAATTTTTTTATTTCCATCACAATGATCACTGACTTAAGCATTGGAGGGTCGTTGGTTAGCCAACGACCAACTTCTGACATTGTTTTATCGTAGGATCGCACGACATAAGTTACTAAGTCTATCACATGACATCAGTATACTTTCGCGGGGTCGCATGACATAAGCAATCGGGTCTACTATATGACTTGATTATCTGATCACATGGACGTATGATTCAGATTCACCGCACAATTTAATTGTGCGATCAACCCACGATCTAAGTGTTTCAACTTAGAAAAATTTCATGTTCTGAATGTATGCTTTGAACGCATGTACGTATGTTTGCTTACACGATTTAAAATATCAAAATCTTACGATTCATGTTTTAATCGTTGTATTTCAGTAAACGCCTTTGTTGCAAGTACCTACGTTTGTTATATATACGACTTATGTTTGTTCTCGTACACTTAGTATAGTGCTCGATGTTTGTTTATCGATTGACAATAATATAATGTGCAAATTCAAAGGAAATGTAAATTTCATTTCGTCAAACGGCCAGGTACATTCAAATAGCTCGACCACCAACGGTTAAGCGATTAAAAAAAAATTAGAAACCTTCTAAGCATAAGGAGGATCGTCAGTCGCATCCTTGCCCGAGGCCTCGCCCTTTGAGCTCTCTTCGATCTCCTCCTCCTCGACCTCCTTCTCGTCATCTGAGTCAAGATCTCTTGCAGATCCGGCCTCCCTTAGATAGAAGGTAAGCTCCTCCGACGCTGAGGCAAAGGGATTCTTCCCCGACAAGTGTCGCCTCATAATCGCCGCCCGTGCGATGAATCGAGCCAAGGCAAAAACGGACTTAGCTTCGTCCTTGAGCTCCTTCACCTCCTTTTCTAGCTCCACCACCCTGGACTTTGAATCCTCAGCTTCTTTTTTACTCGCAGCCAAGGATTCCTTAGTCTTGTCCAGCTCATCCCTTTGACCGGCGATCATGGACAAAGACTGCTTCAGATGGTGGTTTGCCTCGTCTTTCGCACGTCCGACGACCTCTAACTCTTTCAGAGCCTCGTCGAGACGTTTGGACATAGCCTCTTCGCGCTCCAAGGCAACCTTCTCCCTGTCCAAAGCCGCGTTCCCCCTCTCGTGAGCAGAGGACACCAGACCCCTTATCTTCTCCGTTTCAGCGCGCAAGGCAAGGGAAGACTGGAACGCCTGTAAAACATAAGACACACGTTAGTAAACATTCGACAAAGTTAAAACAACGATAAAATAACACAAGTTTTGAAAGAAAAAATTACCAGAAACGCCAGTCCGGTAATGTGAGATCCCGTCTCCTCGATCGGGAATCCCTCGAAACGCTCCTTGAAAGAAGGGAGCAGATACTTCCCCAGATGTGGAAACAAATCCGTCCCGTCCAGGACGTTGGCAGCCATAAAGTCTGACGGCAACGTAAAGTTGACCGTCGTGACCTTATCCTTTCCCGTCGCATGGCCCTTGCCCTTGTCGGCCGACAAAGGGGTCGACGTGGTAGACGGAGACTTCGCCGTTTTCGCTGGAGGTGCCGAACTAATGGTTGTTGCATCGATCGCACTAGAAGATGTCTTCGTCTTCGCAGGCGATGCGATCGTTACCTTCGCCTTCTCAGGCGTGACGACTCTCGACGGGTCATCAGCCTTTGAAGACGGTTCCCTCGGGATCGTCATCCTCGTCCTCTTCGGAACCACAGACTCAGTGGTTGAGGTCTTTTGCCTCTTTTCCTTGCCCTTACGGGCGAGCTCAAGTTGAGCTGCCCTCTTGGCACTGGCAGTCGGCACCTTTCCCTGAGATTCTCCTAGAAACAACGAAAGGAAAAATGTTACACGATGGACATAAGAGAAAAGATCGAGGTCGAGTAGAAATGAATAAAACACTTACCAGTCATCTCTGCTTCTCCTTCTCTCGACTCTTCCTCTTTCTCCTATGTCTCCTCTTCTTCCTCCTCCTCCTCACGTTTTTCTCCCTGATTCTCTCCTAGATACACCAAGTCTTCGTCGTCGTCGTCCACCAGATGTCGTGTGAAAAACGATCGCTCCGCAGTACTGAATTCCAAGAATGTGTCGATCTTTGCTTGAGAGTTGGCGTAGGGCTGCACGTCCTCAAATTTAATATCTGTCAACACACAGAAGACAGGTTAGAAATAAGTTGAAAATTAACACACGACGTGCGACAAAAACTAGAAAATCTTACCCGACATATTCCAGCCAGCCCTAATCCAGCCACTCTCAGAATCAAGAGTCGACTTACGCACAAATGCGTACATGGTCTTCCATTTACGGTCATTTACAACAGTCTTTAGGACCAAGGTACGATCGCCCTTAAACCTAGAAAACAAGCTATAGCGATGACATCCATCCTTCTTGACTTGATAAGCCAAGAGGAGGTCGCTCACATTCATGGGTGATTCCCATTTTTCGGTAAGTCGTTCGATCACTTGTACGACTCGCCAGAACTGGGGCATTAATTGGCCCGGTGCTAAATCGAATTCGAGCATAAAAGCCTTGGCCAAAGGCGAGTAAGGCCATTTGAAACCTATCTTAAAAGGGTATTCGTATATCATGATATACCCCTCGGGACACTCATTTGGTCGGGTCTGACCTGCTCTAATTAATTTAATCCTCGTAGGATTTTTTGCTAGACTTCTAAGGTCGTCTAAATCCTCTTGTTCTCGGATAGAACTTACAGGTTCAGTCGACATTTCTAAGCAGACTTACAAAAGAAGAAGATGTAGTACCTTATATAGGCGCTCTAAACCCTTGAAATTCCTAATCGACTCAAAGATTTCTTGCAGGATTGGAAAAGATTCGCTGAAGAATCGCAACGAATCAAGAAGAAAATCTCGCTCTAAAACTCTCTGCAAACGTAAAATGGAAAAGATCCATCGAGGGTCTCTATATATGTAAACGATCAGGTCAGGTCGAGTCCTTCGATGATCGACACGTGCCCTTGTCTATTCGTATGAGCACACAGATCGTCAACACCTGCCGATGACAGCTGCTTAGCACGATCGTGCGTCACCGTGACGTCACGATCTTATCCCCTTTTCGACATCCTCTTTAGTTGGAATTGGACCGATCCAGTTCCAAGGCAACTAAAGTGACTTTTAGACACATGTCATGACCCTAGACGTTCGACTGACAAAATTCAAAACTCAAAAAATTGCTTCTTCATTTTAAATTTTGGGGGCAAACTGTTTGGGTAAAATTTTACCAGTCTCGACCACGACCAACACAGGGAAAACGTTTACTATACCTTTTCATAATAAAGATGAATCATAAATACTTTATCTTCTTACCAAAGTTGAAATCGAAAGTTACTCGCGACACTCGACCGTCGTATGGAACCTCTCGACCTCGACCGACTAACATAAGATATTTTTGTTATATTTTCAGTGATTAATGCAGGATCAATGGCATTAATGACCAACCGATATAACTGACGAAGGCCATTAACAACATTAGACTCAGCGTCCGTTCCAACTGTTACGCAAAGCTTTTATGGAGTCAATAAAGGCATTCAAAGACTATAAATACAAGGATTCCATCTTCATTTGGGGATCATCTCTGACATCTTAACACATCCGAACTCTGAAGAACACTCAAAGCAAAGAACTCTCTCTCGAAAGATCACTCTCGACGCACGATTCCTACACACGACACATTGTTTCTACACACGACGCACCCGTTTTTTACATTTGATACACTTGTTACTTTACATTTCTTAATGCCAAAAATCGCACCAAAGGGACAACTTAAGGTCGATGTGGACTTAATCAACTAAAGAAAAGATCTTTCGACGAGACGTGCGATTGGGAATAAAATAAACAAGACAAGGGATTTGATGACGCAGGAAAAACCTCAATCGAGGAAAAAACATACGGACGACAAGGGATGTCGTCGCTGCACTATGGTCGTACGATGATTACAATACAAATGAAGGAAATTCTTCGAAATGTAAAGTACAAGTGTTTTGAATGTAAAACAGTGTGCGTCGTGTGTGAATACAAAGTGTGAACTGTTTGTCAAAGGCTGTTGACGTGCGTCGAGAACGATGACTTGAGCTCTTCTTCGAGTGTCCTTGAGTTCGCTGTAGGGTTCTGACTTTCAGTACTTGATTTCTAGAGTTAGAGTGCCCTTCTTTGAATTCAGGTGCTTTTTCTCTGCTGTTCGATGGTATTTGCTGCTGTGCTCTCAGATGTTCACTTGTTGTCCTTGAAGTGAAGACTTAGCTTGATATTTATAGTCTTCGCGTTATTAATTAGCTCCATTAATGCTTTGATCAATGGCTACAATGGCTAGAAACGGTCGCCGGAGTGATTATCCATAACGTTCTTCGTCCGTTACGGTTGTCGATCGTTGATGGTTGCGTCGGTTATATCCATTGCTCCTTTAATGGCTTTGACTCCTGCATTAAACACTTAACAAACGTAACAGTCATGGTTAACGTTAGCTTTGGTCGAGGTACAGTGGTCTTACGCGATGGTCGTGCGGAACGGGCGACGCTATGGTCGAGCGTCATGAGGGACGTACGACTTACCTTTTACGGGAGACGACGAATGTCTTCTGGGTTCTTGTCGAGACCTTATCTTAATACAAGATTTGGATTATAACGTGCGTCTTACCTGTTTTGGTCGCGGTCGTACGACATGATTTTTTGCCCAAACAGTTTGCCCCCAAAATTTGAAAATTGAATGTCAAATTTAAGTTTTAAATTTTGCTACTCGTGACCTGGGTTGAGGGACTTACCTGGTTGTCGTGGAACTGGACCGGTTCGCTTTTAACTGAACGAGAAGTGGAAAAGTTGAACGAGTCGTGACGTCATTCTGACGCACGATGATGCTTACCAGCTGTCGATAACAGGTGTCGAAGATCCGGGCGGGCATGCGAAAGGACATGGACGTGTGGAAATCATCCAGGGATTCGATCTAGCCCTGTTTTTTAGTCTAAATAGGGATTTTGACGTATCATTTCCTTGTTTCGCCCTTGAAGATTTTGCGCTGTGATTTCCTTGCCATTCTTCTTCCGAATCCCTTTGATTTAGCGGAGATTGTTTGGGATTTTGGGCGTTTATATAACGCATTGCTTCTTCCTTTCAGCTTTCACTGCCTTCTTTCCCTGGTAAGAAATGTCGACTGACCCAGAGAGTTCCATCGTTAGCCAGGAAGATTTAGACGACTTTAGGCGTCTAGCGAAGATTCCCGTAGAAGTAGAGCTAACAAGTCCGGGGACTATTCGTCCTAAGGATTGCCCCGAGGGGTATTTCGTGATATACGAATATCCTTTCAAGATTGGCTTCGAATGGCCGTTTTCGACTTTGACTAAGAATTTGATGTGATGCTTTGGTTTGTCGCCGGGGCAGTTGATGCCTCAACTCTGGCGGGTTCTTTTGGTTATTGAGCGTTTGTCTGCGGATTGGGACCCCCTATGTCTTTGAATGATTTCTTTGCAGCATACCAAGTTAAAGGAGATAAGCGTGGGCGTTATAGCCTGTATTCCAGATATAAAGGCGATCGTGCCTTAGTTTTGAATACTGGAGTGAGCGATCGGGGTGGGGGTCCAGGTATGTGTTCGTACGTGTTGATTCGTTGCACGCCGCCAGCAAGTGGATCCGTCCTGACTGGAATATGGGAGGTATGCTCTTTTTTGATTTACATCATAGTATGGTTTTTCTAACCTTTTATTTACTCTTCTCCTTTTGTTGTCTTCAGAGATTCAGTTCGGCGTTCTGCACCCGAATGAAGGTTCTCGTGCCAAGATTGACAGATTCCTTAGTTATAGCGTCGAGGACCGATCTTTTGCCACGTGGCAACTGGCGACCGAGGACGAGGATGTGGTGATGGACGCTGTGGAGGAGGAAGAAGGAGAAGGAGAAGAGGAAAGTGGACGACAGGAGGCGACTGGTGGGTGTATTATGGTTTCCTGTCTTTTACCATTTATTTCTTATTCCTGTCTGACGCTTCGCATTTTTCCTGGTCAGTGCCAACTGAAAGGAAATCAGTTTCTAGGTCGAGAGGGAAACAAATCATGCGTGCCCTTTGAGGAGGAGATGTCTCGACAGCTGGGTCGAGCCAGAAGAGAACCAGGAGTACGGTCCTGAGAGAACCATCGTCGAGGGTTGATGACTCGTCGAGAGTCATCTTGCCTAAGAAGGCGAAGGCGTCATCTAGCCGTCCAGGCGTGATGGACGCGACACCGGTAAGTTGGCGCCTCTGGCGACAACAACGAGACCGGTGTTCAAAATGTCAGCCCCATCTTCTGCCGCCCGAGGCGAGGGGTCGTTGGCCAAAGTTTCGACGGTCAATTTTTCATTGCCGTCTGATTTTATGGCGGACGGTGTCCTAGACGGGACGTCGTTGTTCCCTCACTTGGAGGGGTGCTTGCTTCCATCTTTCAGGGAGCATTTTCGCGGAGTTTCGGTCGGTGAGATAAGATCTCAAGTTGCCAATCTGGCGTTCTCAGTGAGTGTCAATCTTTCATGACTTGTTTCGTTGTTTCGACGTTGTCTTAACATTTTCTCGTGTATTTTCAGACGTTCCAGTCGTCTTTGGCATTGTGCCCCAAAATGTCGGAAGTCGAGGAACCGGTGGCATCGGCTTTGGAAAGAGAGAAGGCGGCGTTAGAGAAAGAGAGGTTGACTTCGGCTCGTGCTGACGAACTGGCTGTTCAACTCTTCTATGCTCAATATGAACTACAGGCTCTCCGTCGTACAAGGGAAGTGGTAGATGAAGATCCTCAGGACGGGCCTTCAGGCAAGGATGCATCCGACGTTCCCCTTGTAGTTTAGAATTTTCTCTTTTTTTGTTTTTTGTTTTATTGTTCGACTGTTGGGGGTCGAGTGTGTATATAATGGTTTACTTAATGAATATGTCTTTTGCTTATGCTTTGTTCGAATCACATTTGATTATAGAGTCGAACATAAGATACATATGAAATCATGCGACTAAGGCACTTATTGTAATACGATAATAAGAACGTAAAACAACTAAAAACACGCGATTAAAGCATCCATTCAGGGTATGAAAGCTAAGAAACTTAAAGATAAGTTGTTTTAGGCTTTGCGATTGTACGACGAGATCGTACGATGAATTTTGTATCATATGCCCCTGTGGAGGGATGATCAAGTCAAAGACCTGACCATTTATGTCGTGCGATTCTGCGATAAGCTGTCGTGCGATTCTGCGATAAAACAATGTCGAGGATTGGTCGTTGGCTAGCCAACAACCCTCCGATGCTTAAGGCAGTAGTCGTTTTGTGAGAAAAAATCATATGAAAAAGAGTTAGAGAACGTACCATTTCAGATTCTCTCTATTTGCCCCCTGTCGTTTGTTACCTTATTCTTTTTGGCAGGAAAAGATAGGTTTTAAACGACAGAACGACACGGCGATCCTGCAAAATATTGTCTTGTGTTGACTATGTTGTCGTGCGACAAGGCACCATAGTGGATTTATCCCTGTGGAAAAGATATTAATTTGGGGATAGGAGAACGAACCTGTCGAGAGCTTGATCTTGCGACTTCAGTTTATTTTCTCGGCTTCAAGGTAGACTTGTAGCATTCACGAGCAACTTTTGGCTCACTCTTGATCTCCTGGATTCCCCATGGCGTCGGGAATTTCAACATTTGATGATACGTCGAAGGAATAGCTTTCATGTCGTGGATCCATGGTCGACCCAAGATGATGTTATAGGCCGACGCACAATCGATGACGCTGAACTTGGTTTGCTTGTTGACTCCTTCGGCATAGACGGGTAGAATTATCTCTCCGAAGGTGCTTGTCGCTTCTCCATTGAAGCCGACCAAGGTCGTCGAACGTCGGATGATTTCCGAGCGATCGATTCCCATGGCTTTGATGGTGTTGAGAAAAATGACATTTGCTGAACTGCCCCCGTCGACCAAGACTCGACGAGTCAAACAATTACCGACCGTGAGTTGAATGATCAACCCGTCGTGATGCTTTTGGTACGAGTCACCGAGGTTGATTTGGTCAAACACGATCTTCATGGCTTCTAGCTCCAAATCTCTTTTGGGGTCTGGATGCACGAGGAATAGGCCGGTCGTCGGGTGCTTGACTGGCATGACGCTTAGCTGCGGAGTACGTCAGACCACACACGTCCGAACCACCAGTGATGCAGTTGATGATCTTTGCAAGCTTGGGCACTGACGATCGGTGGCTATTAGCTGGAAGAACGACATCATCAATGATATCTTTCAGATTACCTTGTGGAACATGATATGCCAATTCCTTCTTGAGTGCGATACAATCATCTGTCGCATGACCATGGTCGACGTGGAAGTCGCACCATTTTGATTTATCCTTCTTAGCATCGTCCAAGTCGGACTTCTTCGGCCATCGAATGGTCGCTTGGGTGGTCTTCAGAGCTTCGACTAATTCTTTAGCCGATCCTTTGAATCCGTAAGAGGATATCTTGGGATACTAAGTAAACTTAGTCGCGGTCTTAGCTTCTGCCTTCGTCTTGAAACAAACGTTTGAAATTTGACGCGCTGGCTCTATTCTTGATGTGGCTTTCGGCTTGAATTCTGGCTTCTTGACACCTAACGGCTTCTTGACACCTAACGGCTTCTTGTCGCCAGTATGTTTGCGACAGAGGCTGCATCGTCTTCGACCCTCATATATGCTAAGGTTCGAGGTCGGACGTTGTTAATGCCAAAAATCGCACCAAAGGGACAACTTAAGGTCGATGTGGACTTAATCAACTAAAGAAATGATCTTTTGACGAGACGTGCGATTGGGAATAAAATAAACAAGACAAGGGATTTGATGACGCAGGAAAGACCTCAATCGAAGAAAAAACCTGCGGACGACAAGGGATATCGTCGCTGCACTATGGTCGCCAATCAGGGGCGATGTCCTTGGTACTGGTGTCGGTCGTACGATGATTACAATACAAATGAAGGAAATGCTTCGAAATGTAAAGTACAAGTGTTTTGAATGTAAAAACAAGTGCTTGTCGTGTGTGAATACAAAGTGTGAACTGTTTGTCAAAGGCTGTTGTCGTGCGTTGAGAACGATGACTTGAGCTTTTCTTCGAGTGTTCTTGAGTTCACTGTAGGGTTCTGGCTTTCAGTACTTGATTTCTAGAGTTAGAGTGCTCTTCTTTGAATTCAGGTGCCTTTTCTCTGCTATTCGATGGTATTCACTGCTATGCTCTCAGATGTTCACCTGTCCTTGAAGTGAAGACTTAGCTTGATATTTATAGCCTTCGCGTTATTAATTAGCTCCATTAGTGCTTTGATGAACGACTACAACGGCTGGAAACGGTCGCCGGAGTGATTATCCATAATGTTCTTCGTCCATTACGGTTGTCGATCGTTGATGGTTGCGTCGGTTATATCCGTTGTTCCTTTAATGGATTTGACTCCTGCATTAAACACTTAACAAACGTAACCGTCATGGTTAACGCTAGCTTTGGTCGAGGTACAGTGGTCTTACGCGATGGTCGTGTGGAACGGGCGACGCTATGGTCGAGCGTCATGAGGGACGTACGACTTATCTTTTACGGGAGACGACGGATGTCTTCTGGGTTCTTGTCGAGACCTTATCTTAATACAAGATTTGGATTATAACGTGCGTCTTACCTGTTTTGGTTGCGGTCGTACGACGTGATTTTTTGCCCAAACAGTTTGCCCCCAAAATATGAAAATTGAATGTCAAATTTAAGTTTTAAATTTTGCTACTCGTGACCTGGGTTGAGGGACTTACCTGGTTGTCGCGGAACTGGACCGGTTCGCTTTTAACTGAACGAGAAGTTGAAAAGTTAAACGAGTCGCGACGTCATGCTGACGCACGATGATGCTTACCAGCTGTCGAAGACAGATGTCGAAGTTTCAGATAGGTATGGACGCGTGTTGATCATCAGCAGACTCGATTTGTTGCGATTTCCTGCATAATTAGAGATCACAATGGGTTGTTTTCTTTAGATAAAAAGTTTTCTGTTTCTGATGAGGCCCTTTCTCTAGAATCTCGACTTTGTTCAAATCTTGGGTGGTCTGAGATCTATCAAGGGTTGCGATACCCGAATCGTTGTCGATGTTGGTTACGATGAACACGATGTCTGTGTATCCTGCGCATCTGGCAACGATGTCTTCTGCCACGTCAACCCTTTCGTCAGCCGACAGGGGCGAGGGTGTAAAGACGGGAGAGAACGAGGAGGAACTTATGGTGATCAGCTTTGCGTTGTCGCCCTCCCTCTCGTTTGACTATGTCCTCGTCAGGATGAAGTCACTTCCGTATCTGGGGAAACATCAACCCTTAGTTTCCAAGGAGTGTTTTCAAAGGATCTATGTTGAAGAGATAGGGCTGTGTTTTGCCGAACTGACGTTCCTTGTAAGTTTTTCTTTCAAAACTTGTGTCATCGATGTTCTTTCGCTGAGCATTTAATATGTTTCTTTTGTAATTTGAAGATGTTTCGATTTCCTGTCATAAAATATGTGAAGGCGGAGGAAATGTTGGAGTGGAGGTCGATCGTCGAGAGGAATATATTCCTTCTTCCAACCTTAACATTAATCTTAAGAGCCACATTCTCAGAATGTCAAGGCGTAAGGAGTTGGAAGACAACTCCTAATATACCCGTTTGACCCTTGCATCAGTTCTCCGGGATTGGCAGGGCTTCGAATGTCGAGACTGTTGAGCAGAGCTTGCGATCGATATGCTTCTTTAGTTCTAGGGTAGATTTATGTGTTTACGAACTAGGCTTTTCATGCTTGACCATTGGTGGTTGGTATGTAACGACTTTAGATTTTGTCTTTACTCGTCCGACTATCGGTCGTTCATATGTAATCTTTTAATGAAGTTCCTTCTTTTGCTGAACTCGTGCTTTCAATTACATATGTCGTGGATAAATGTAATATCGATCATAAAATTCGTTAAGTACGAAAAAAACGAAGGATCGTGTGACTTAGGCATTCATTGCAATGTAATGGTTGAAACATGAATCACATATTTAGACTTACATGTAACTGTATCGTATAACGAAATTCTAGAATATATGCCCCTGTGGTAAAACAATTAAGTCACACACTTAGATACTCATGTCATGCGTACCTGCGATAAAGTTTGTTAGAGGTCGGTCGTCGGACTGCCAACGACCTTACTGTGTTTACTGTTGTGTTTGAAAAAACTTTGTATAAAAGGAAGGCGACTCTAAAAGAAATATTTTTCAGATGCGTCGCATTCCAACTTCGCGGGATTTCTTGATTGTCGAGGGTCTGAAGTCGATAGGCTCCTTTACCAACGACTTCGGAGATGCGGTAAGGACCTTCCCACTTAGTAGAAAGCTTACCTGCGTTGAGCTCCTGGGTATTTGGGAATACTCGATGGAGGACGTAATCGCCTTCTTGAAAGACTTTAACTTTGACGTGCTTATTGAAATGTCGTTCGACCGCCTGCTTCTGCGACGCCATCCTGATCAAGGCAGATTCTCTGAGCTCTTCGAGGGCGTCGAGGTCATAACTTAAATCAACCAAGTTATGGTCGACGGAAGTATGCCTCGAGGTCGGGAGATGAGCTTCGATTGGTAGGACGGCTTCACAACCGTAGACGAGAGAGAAGGGGGTTTGTCCTGTGGACGTGCGTGGCGTCGTGCAATTTGCCCACAGGACAGAAGGGAGTTCTTCGACCCACCTTCCCTTTGCAGCTTTTAATCGTTTCTTTATCGAGGTTATAATAGTCTTGTTACTCGACTCAGCGAGTCCATTGGCTTGGGGATATCTGGGAGTCGAGGTTGTCAGTTTGATGCTTCTATTTTCACAGAACTGTTGGGTCCTATCACTTATGAATTGGGATCCATTGTCGCAGACAATTTCGGACGGAATCCCAAACCTGCATATGATGTTAGTCTGGATAAAAGAGATAACTTCTTTATCCCTAATTTGGGAGAAGGCAGCCGCTTCGACCCATTTAGAAAAGTAGTCCGTAAGTACAAGGAGAAACACCTTTTGCCCCGGAGCAGGTGGTAGCTTGCCGACGATATCCATTCCCCATCTCATGAAGGGCCATGGGATAAGTGTCGAGTGCAAAGGTTCCGAGGGTTTATGAGACATACCTGAGTGTCGTTGACAGGGGTCGCAACTCTGGACGTACTTCATGGCGTCTTGTCGCAGTGTTGGCCAAAAATATCCTTGTCGGGATATACGATTAGCTAAACTACGACCTCCTGAATGATTACCGCATTCGCCGTCGTGCATCTCTTGGAGGATTTTCTGGACTTGATTTTTGCTGATGACACACCTTAAATTTAAGCCCGTCGATGATTGCCGATAAAGCTTATTTTCGATCATGACGTACTTAGAGGCTTTGAATCTGATTTTTCGAGCCTCCATTTTGTCTTCGGGGAGTTGGTCGTACACGAGGAAATTTCGAATGTCGCGTGACCAATCATTTTCTTCGCCCTCGATCTGGATGACGTCTGTGTTTCCAATGGACGGCGTTGTCAGGTGAATCATAGGAATAACATCAAATATTGGTTCAATTAAAGCGGACCCAAGGTTCGCCAATGCGTCGGCCTGAGTGTTCTGGTCTCGCGGAATCTGTTCAATAGAAAAAGATCTAAATTTTTCAGAAATTTCTTTTGCCACGCTTAGATATGCTGTCATTTTGGAATCCTTGGCTGCGAATTCTCCATTGATCTAATTTACTACCAGCAGAGAGTCGCTCTTGACATGCAACACGGTTGCCCCCGAGTCGTAGGCCATGTTCATTCCCACGATCAGGGCTTCGTACTCAGCTTCATTGTTGGTGGTTTTGAAGTCGCATCGGACTGAATACACCATCTTGCCCCCTTGTGGCGACTTTAAGACGACGCCTAGCCCTGAGCCTCTAGTGTTGGATGACCCATCGACGTGTAAGATCCAAGGTGCGTCGTCGTGAGTCGCCACAGTCAATATCTCGGATTCTGCTTCTTTTTCTAGTTCTGGACTGAAATCAGCGATAAAGTCTGCTAACACTTGCGATTTGATTGTGGTTCTGGGTTTGAATTCGATGTCGTAACTACTGAGATATATGCTCCACTTTGCCAATCGTCCTGTCAACTCGGGTTTTCTTAAGACGAACTTAAGAGGGAAATTAGTCACGACGGTAATAGGATGCGATTCAAAGTAATGACGTAATTTTTTAGCAGCAGTGACTAGCGATAAAAGCAATTTTTCCATAGAGGAATACCTGGTTTCCGCGTCTAAGAGGGATTTACTTACATAATAAATCGACAATTGTTGTTTTTCATCTTCGCGTGTCAGAACGACACTTACGGCATTTGGACTAACAGCCAAATATAGCTGTAAGACCTCATGATCATATGGTTTTGACAATAAAGGAGGCGACGTCATATACTTTTTCAGATTTTGCAATGCTCGCTCATGATCGTCGGTCCAATCGAAACCTCTGTTTTTCCTGAGAACGTTATAAAATAAGTGACATTTGTCGGAGGATCGAGAGATAAACCTGTTTAGATCCGCTACTCGACCAGTGACTTTCTAGACTTCTTTGAAATTTCGAGGAGACTTGATCTCGATGATGGCTTTGATCTGGTCGGGATTAGCCTCAATGCCCCGACGGGTGACCATGTAACCTAAGAACTTTCCAGCGCTGACGCCGAAGAAGCATTTAGTTGGATTGAGCTTCATGTTATATTTCCGAAGGATGTCAAACGATTGCCTAAGGTGATCGATATGGTTGATCGCTTGCTTTGATTTTACCAACATGTCGTCGATATATACCTCCATTGTGTCGCCAAGATGATCTTTAAACATCTTGTTTACCAGTCGCTGATAAGTAGACCCTGCATTTTTTAATCCGAAAGGCATAACTTTGTAACAATAAATACCTCGGTCTGTCATGAAAGCAGTTTTCTCTTGGTCCTTGTCGTGCATTAGAATTTGGTTATATCCAGAATAGGCGCCCATGAATGTTAATAACTCGTGTCTCGCGGTTGCGTCGACCATGGCATCAATATGAGGTAATGGAAATGGATCCTTTGGGCAGGCTTTATTGAGATCCGTGAAGTCGATACAGACTCTCCATTTTCCATTCTTCTTAGCTACTACCACGACGTTAGCGAGCCAATCGGGATATTTTACTTCTCGAATCTTTCCTGTCTTGAGGAGGTTGTCGACTTCGTCGTTAATTACCTTATTTCTTTCTGGAGCGAACTTGCGGCGCTTTTGCTTTACGGGTTTGAATGACGGGTCGACATTAAGTTTGTGGGAAATGACGCCGGGATCGATGCCAACCATATCTTCATGCGACCAGGCGAAGCAATCGGCATACTCCTGTAAAAAAGATATGAGTTTGCCTTTAATGTTGGGATCAAGGGATGAACCTACGAGGATTTTTTGATCGGGCTTGCTTTGATCCAGAACGACTTCCTCCAGATGATATTCGTCGACTGTTGTTGGGGGTTCTGGCGCATTTTTTAGACCCACCATCTGTTCCATGTTCTCCTTATCTGCCATTTTCCTGTAATCAAATACAGAGGAACTCCAAGAAACTGTGCACGTTCGTCGAGGATTTTCTCTAGATGAGGTCCCACGGATGGCGCCAAACTGTTAATGCCAAAAATCGCACCAAAGGGACAACTTAAGGTTGATGTGGACTTAATCAACTAAAGAAATGATCTTTCGACGAGACGTGCGATTGGGAATAAAATAAACAAGACAAGGGATTTGATGACGCAGGAAAAACCTCAATCGAGGAAAAAACCTGCGGACGACAAGGGATGTCGTCGCTGCACTATGGTCGCCAATCAGGGGCGATGTCCTTGGTACTGGTGTCGGTCGTACGATGATTACAATACAAATGAAGGAAATGCTTCGAAATGTAAAGTACAAGTGTTTTGAATGTAAAAACAAGTGCTTGTCGTGTGTGAATACAAAGTGTGAACTGTTTGTCAAAGGCTATTGTCGTGCGTCGAGAAAGATGACTTGAGCTTTTCTTCGAGTGTTCTTGAGTTCGCTGTAGGGTTCTGGCTTTCAGTACTTGATTTCTAGAGTTAGAGTGCTCTTCTTTGAATTCAGGTGCCTTTTCTCTGCTATTCGATGGTATTCGCTGCTATGCTCTCAGATGTTCACATGTCCTTGAAGTGAAGACTTAGCTTGATATTTATAGCCTTCGCGTTATTAATTAGCTCCATTAGTGCTTTGATGAACGGCTACAACGGCTGGAAACGGTCGCCAGAGTGATTATCCATAATGTTCTTCGTCCGTTACGGTTGTCGATCGTTGATGGTTGCGTCGGTTATATCCGTTGCTCCTTTAATGGCTTTGACTCCTGCATTAAACACTTAACAAACGTAACAGTCATGGTTAACGTTAGCTTTGGTCGAGGTACAGTGGTCTTACGCGATGGTCGTGTGGAACGGGCGACGCTATGGTCGAGCGTCATGAGGGACGTACGACTTATCTTTTACGGGAGACGACGGATGTCTTCTGGGTTCTTGTCGAGACCTTATATTAATACAAGATTTGGATTATAACGTGCGTCTTACCTGTTTTGGTTGCGGTCGTACGACGTGATTTTTTGCCCAAACAGACGTCTTCGAAAGTCTCTGGGGGATACTTGGTCAGGTCGATATATAAACCTGAACTATCGTCCAGACCACACTTATAAGCTTCGATCGCAGTTTTGATGTCACAATTGCGGATACTGATCATTTCGGCATTGAATCTATTGAAATAACTTCGAATAGACTCATTAGTCTTCTGCACGACATAGTACAGATCACTAGTCTGCTTTTTCCATCTTATGACTGCTGGCGAATTGACGGGAAAATTGGTTGACCAATTCGGCGAACGACCCGATAGATTTGGGTTTGAGGTTGATCAACCACTGGAGAGCTGGACCAATGAGAGTCGCCCCGAAACTCTTGCACATACATACTTCCTGGTACATGTGTGGAATCGAGATCGTCCACATGAGTTGCTTATAGTGCGCGACATGCTCGGTTGGATCGGTCACACCCGAATACTTGGGAGTGAAGACAGGGATGTTATACTTCTTTGGGACCTCAACGGTGGCGATCTCGTCGATGAAGGGCGACGCCTGATACCCCGAGCGAGGCTCGACGTCGACAGGCATGGCTGCTCCAGGCAACTTGGCGAGCAAGGACATGATGCACTCATTTTGGTCTTCTAACATATTCAAACATTGGGCGACGGGATCGTTAAGATCAGAATTTGCCCCTGTCGAGGGATTGGTCCCTGGACTAATGCCATTGCCATGCGACGAACCATTGGTGTCCCCGTTGGACGGAACAAAATATGGCTGCGACCCATAGTGGAATTGTTGCGGTCCATTCTGAAACGGCTAGGCACCACCTTGCAATGGTTGGGATCCATGGTTCAAGGGTGGTGGTCGAATGTGTTGAGGGGGAATCTGCCCAGGCTGGGGATTCGAAATGAATGGACCTGAATGCTGATTCTGCGCGGACGGGCCTGGTCCTGAACCTGGATTCTGGGTGAATGGTCTAGGGCCATTCTGGGGTCCAAAAGGAATCCTTAGCCGCGCGATCTCTTCAGCTGCTCTACGATTCTGCTCTGCCATTGCATTGAGTTGATTCCTGGCAACCTCGAGCTCCTGATACATCTGAGCACCGGCTTGCTGCGGATTTCCAGGGGCTGCCATTTTCCTGCAATAGAGAACAGAAGAAACTCCAAGAAACTATTAGTAGAATGCACGTTCGTCGAGGATTTTCTCTAGATGTAGTCCCACGGATGGCGCCAAACTGTTAATGCCAAAAATCGCACCAAAGGGACAACTTAAGATCGATGTGGACTTAATCAACTAAAGAAAAGATCTTTCGACGAGACGTGCGATTGGGAATAAAATAAACAAGACAAGGGATTTGATGACGCAGGAAAAACCTCAATCGAGGAAAAAACCTGCGGACGACAAGGGATGTCGTCGCTGCACTATGGTCGCCAATCAAGGGCGATGTCCTTGGTACTTGCGTCGGTCGTACGATGATTACAATACAAATGAAGGAAATGCTTCGAAATGTAAAGTACAAGTGTTTTGAATTTAAAACAGTGTGCGTCGTGTGTGAATACAAAGTGTGAACTGTTTGTCAAAGGCTGTTGACGTGCTTCGAGAACGATGACTTGAGCTCTTCTTCGAGTGTCCTTAAGTTTGCTGTAGGGTTCTGACTTTCAGTACTTGATTTCTAGAGTTAGAGTGCCCTTCTTTGAATTCAGGTGCTTTTTCTCTGCTGTTCGATGGTATTTGCTGCTGTGCTCTCAGATGTTCACTTGTTGTCCTTAAAGTGAAGACTTAGCTTGATATTTATAGTCTTCGCGTTATTAATTAGCTCCATTAATGCTTTGATCAACGGCTACAACGGCTGGAAACGGTCGCCGGAGTGATTATCCATAATGTTCTTCGTCCGTTACGGTTGTCGATCGTTGATGGTTGCGTCGGTTATATCCGTTGCTCCTTTAATGGCTTTGACTCCTGCATTAAACAATTAACAAACGTAACAGTCATGGTTAACGTTAGCTTTGGTCGAGGTACAGTGGTCTTACGCGATGGTCGTACGGAACGGGCGACGCTATGGTCGAGCGTCATGAGGGACGTACGACTTACCTTTTACGGGAGACGACGGATGTCTTCTGGGTTCTTGTCGAGACCTTATCTTAATACAAGATTTGGATTATAACGTGCGTCTTACCTGTTTTGGTCGCGGTCGTACGACGTGATTTTTTGCCCAAACAACATTTAAAGTCTTTCTGTCATTTGTATTGTAATCTCTGTACGATCGACACCCGAAACATAAGGACATCGCCCCTGTTTGGCGACCATAGTGCAGTGACGGCCCCTAAAGTCGTCCGCGGGTTTTTTCCTCGTTGAGGTTTTTCCCTCGTCACCAAAATCCTTTGTCTTATTTATGTTTTCTGTCTTTGTCGTACGCTTTGTCGAAGGATTCCTATTCTTTAGTTGTTAAGCTCCACAATCAACCTTAAGTTATCCTTCTGGACGATTTTTGGCATTAACAGTCGTACGTTCCGTACGACCGACGTCCAAGACTTAAGACGGTCGTACGATTACATTAACCGTTAATTGTCAACACCCGTTTCTTTTGTTCATTAATGTAGGTCCACGAGCATTCATGGTACAACGGCCAGTAACGGGCGAGCTATTAATGGCATTAAAGGTCCAACATCGGTTACGAAACAAATCATCAAGGCACATTTATTATCAACGGAAGCTATATAAAGGCCTGCTCTACAACCAAAAAAGACATATGTTCCCAAGCTATTACACATCGCAAACACAACTATAATCTACGAAGCATTCGAACAAATATCGTTAACGCAACTTCGCACGAGAGCAATTTGAACTGCACGACAAGAGTTTATTTCGAACGATTTACACACGACGCATGACTTTTTCATACGATTAAGTTCATTTTTTTCCCATATTGTAATCTGTTGTACATAAAACACCTGTTACAAAAGGACTTTCGCCCATGTTTGGCGACTATAGTGCACCATCGACTCTCACAAGTCGACCGCGGTTTTTTCCCTCGTTTTGGGGTTTTCCGCGTCACCAATTTCCTTGTCTTATTTCATTTTTTCCTTGCGATTATGTTGATTGGTCTTGAGATTCATTTCTTTAGTTGTTAAAGTCCACATCAACCTTAAGTTGTCCTTTTGGGTGATTTTTGGCATTAACAGTTTGGCGCCATTCGTGGGACCCCATCTAGAGAAAATCTCAGGCCATCGTATACATCGCTCTCACGATCTCGCAAAGTTTTTGTTGTTTCCAGGATAATGGCAGCCCAATCATATCCTGTGGCGCAGCAGTTACAGATCCAGGATACCCCTGAATCCTCAAATGACTACCGTCTGGAAGAAGTCATTCTAGACCAGAATAAGCCTGACCAGATCGTCTTCGTAGGGGCATCATTGGATCCTGTCATAAAGGGTCAACTAATCTCCTTTTTGCAGGAACATGCTGACTGTTTCGCTTGGACGTACGAGGACATGGTGGGCATAGACCCCAATGTCATATCCCACAAGCTGAGCGGAACAAAGTGATCGACGATGAGGTCGACAACTTGCTTAAGACTGGGAAGATCAGAGAAGTGAAGTACCCCGACTGGTTAGCCAATGTCGTGGTCGTACAAAAAAAGAATGGGAAGTGGCGCGTCTGTATCGACTTCACAGACCTTAATAAGGCCTGTCCTAAATATCCGTTCCCACTACCCCACGTCGAAGCTATGGTCGACGCGACCGCAGAACATGAACTCCTGATTTTCATGGATGCTTACTCTGGGTACAACCAGATATTGATGCACAGCGAAGACCAAGAGAAGACTGCTTTCATGACGGACAAAGGCATATATTGTTACAAAGTCATGCCTTTTGGTCTGAAGAATGCAGGTTCGACCTATCAACGATTGGTTAACAAGATGTTCAAAGAGCATCTTGGCGACACCATGGAGGTCTACATTGACGACATGCTTGTCAAATCCAAGCGGGCGACCGATCATATCGATCATTCAAAGAAATCCTTCGATATCCTACGAAAGTATCATATGAAATTGAATCCTACGAAATGCTCTTTCGGAGTCAGCGCCGGGAAATTCCTGGGCTATATGGTCACACGACGAGGCATAAAGGCAAACCCAGATCAAATCAAAGCCTTGATAAACATCAAGTCGCCCAAAAATTTCAAAGAGGTCCAACGACTTACGGGTCGTGTGGCCGCCTTAAATCGCTTCATCTCACGATCATAAGATAAATGTCGTCTGTTCTATAACGTCTTACGAAAAAATAAGGGTTTCGACTGGACGGACGAACACGAGCAAGCGTTACAACGATTGAAGGAATATATGGTTGTCCCGCCATTACTTTCGAAACCAGAAGAACACGAGATCCTACAACTGTACCTCACCGTAAGTCCTCACTCAGTAAGTGACGTCTTAACTAGAGAGGATGACAGGCAGCAACTGCCGATTTACTACGCCAGTAAGTCTCTATTGGACACAGAAACCCGATATACGTCCATGGAGAAATTGCTTTTGTCGCTAGTCACAGCAGCAAAGAAGTTAAGACACTACTTTGAATCCCATCCCATTACCGTCGTAACAAGCATTCCTCTTAAGTCGGTCCTGAGAAAACCCGAGCTATTAGGACGACTAGCGAAATGGAGTATATATCTCAGTAGCTACGATATTGACTTTAAACCTCGCACAACAATAAAGTCGCAGGTCTTGACTGATTTCGTCGCTGACTTCAGTCCTGAACTGGAAAAAGAAGCACAGATCGAGACCTGTACTGTGGCAACTATAAGCGACACGACCTGGGTACTCCATGTCGACGGTTCCTCAAACTCTAGAGGAGCAGGTCTTGGTGTCGTCTTAAAGTCCCCACAAGGGGGCAAGATGGTGTACTCCATACGATGCGTCTTCAAAGCTACTAACAACGAGGCGGAATACGAAGCTCTGATCGTAGGCATGAATATGGCTCACGACTTGGGGGCAGTCGGACTTCACGTCAGAAGCGATTCCCTACTGGTTATGAACCAAGCGAGTGGGGAATTTTCAGCCAAAGATTCTAAAATGATGGCTTATCTCAAGATAGCCAAAGATAAATCTAAGATGTTTGATCCATTCTCAATCGAGCAAATCCCCAGAGATCAAAACACTCAGGCCGATACGCTAGCTAACCTTGGATCAGCACTTAATAAGCCGTCATTCGACACTATTCCCATGATCCATCTAGCGACCTCGTCCATTGAAGACTCTAAAGAAATCTGTGCTCTTAGCACGGAAGATAGTTGGTCGTCTGACATCAAAAATTACCTTATGCACGACCAACTACCTGAAGATCGAATGGAAGCTCGTAAGATTCGACTCAAAGCATCGAAATACATAATCATTGGCGATAAACTCTATCGACGCTCGTCGACGGGTCTAAATCTAAGATGCATCGATAATCCCGAACAAGTATAAAATATCTTAAAGGAGATGCACGATGGCGAATGTGGCAACCACTCAGGTGGTCGTAGTCTCGCAAACCGTATCTCACGACAAGGCTATTACTGGTCGACATTAAGGCAAGACGCCATCAGGTACGTCCAAAGCTGTGACGCATGTCAATGACATTCATGTATGATTCTCCAACCCTCCGAACCTCTACATACGTCCTTGATTCCATGGCCTTTCATGAGGTGGGGAATGAACATCGTTGGTAAATTACCTCCTGCCCCAGGGCAGAAGGTCTTTCTGTTAGTCCTTACAGATTATTTTTCTAAATGGATAGAAGCAGCCTCTTACTCCCAGATTCGGGACAAAGAAGTTATTTCTTTTATCCAGACTAACATTCTATGCAGGTTCGGAATCCCTTCCGAAATCGTATGTGACAATAGGTCACAGTTCATAAGTGATCGTACACAACGATTTTGTGAGGACCGTAGTATCAAACTTACGACCTCAACCCCACGTTATCCCTACTCTAACGGTCTTGCAGAATCGAGCAATAAAGTCATTATCAATTCAATCAAGAAAAGACTTAAGGCTGTAAAGGGTAAGTGGGTCGAAGAACTCCCATCGGTCCTATGGGCCAAACGTACGACGCCCCGAACATCGACAGGACAGACACCATTTTCGTTGGTCTACGGTTGTGAAGCCGTCTTACCTATTGAAGTGCAACTCCCGACATTGAGACATACGTCCGCCGATCATAATTTGGTGGACCTAAGCTACGACCTCGACGCTCTAGAAGAGTTAAGAGAGTCTGCTTTAGTCAGGATGGCGTCTCAACGACAAGTCGTTGAGCGACATTTCAACAAAAATGTTAAGGCCAAAATCTTTCAGGAAGGTGACTACGTCTTACAACGGGTATTCCAGAACACTAAGGAACCAAATGCAGGTAAGTTGTCCACTAAGTGGGAAGGACCTTATCGAATATCTGAAGTCGTCGGAAATGGTGCTTACAGGCTTCAAACCCTCGACGACCAAGACATCCCACGAAGCTGGAACGCAATACATCTTAAAAAGTACTTCTTTTGAATTTTTACTTTCGATTTATTTCGACAAACGATTACTGACTTAAGCATCGGAGGGTTGTTGGTCAAACCAACGACCACCCCTGAATCTTACATTGCAGGCTCGCAGGATTACACGAACGCCAGACTTACGATCTATATCGTGAAAGACAGAGTCTTTCAGATTACAGGCTCACGGTAAATATGTCATCACCAATCCAGTAATGATCCATAAACTCATGACTCATACGACATAAACGGAATCTTATGATTCATCTCATGAATCTTATGAGTCCGGAGTCAAAGTCTTACGACTCGAATTCCATACTTAGAATATTTCTTCGGCCCAGTCGCCCGGTTACTTTCAAAATTATGAATACCTATGTCGTACGGTTTTACATCTATTGCTTTATACGCCCGTACTTTAAATCTTGTTGTCACTCATTTATTTTGTTTATTACGACAAAGGAAAAATAACGATAAATACGACAAAAGATACACTTGTATTAAATAAAAAAAGATACAAGACAAAGGCACGACCACCAACGGTCTCCCTGGAACAAAAAATACAAAGGCCTACTTAGGGCCCTGGTCGACTCCGCTCTCGTCTTCCGCACCACCCGTCTTGGTCTCCGCAGAATCAGTGTCGTCGACCCTATCCTCTTGGTCGAGATCCTCCTCGGTACCGACGTGTTCGAGGTAGGACGCGACCTCGGCCTCTGCGCCAGCCAAAGGGTTTTCCCCTGCAAATGATGGCGTATCATTGCCGCCCTGACCTTTAGACGGGTCAACGCCTCAAACGAGAGGAGCTTCTCCTCTAAGGCCCTCGTCTTGGCCTCAACGGCCTTAACCGACGACTTGAGCTCCCCTACCTATTTTTCACGCACGGTAAGGGATGCTTTTGTCGTCGTCACCTCTGCCTCATAGGCAGAGGCCCTTTCTAGTGCCTCCTTGAGGCAATTTTGGAGCTCCTCCTTCTCCAACGACGACGTCTCCAGAAGACTCTTGAGATCGTCCACTTGAACGGAGAGAGCCTCCGCCTTGGCCTTCGCCGCCCGCTCATCCTCTCGAGCTTTACGCTCACCCTCCTGTGCTCGCTGAAGCTTCTCAGCGACGGAAGGGTCGACCTTCTGGAGCTCCTCCAGTTGGCCAAAAAGGCATAAAGACGCCTGAAACGCCTGCAGTCGCACGAAAAAACATAAGGTAAGTCTAACTTACTAAGAGAGGAGGAGACATACGACAAAAACACTTACCAAAAAGGCCATGCCCGCGACGTGAGACCCTGTCTCGTCCACGGTAGCGCCACGATAACGATCCTTGAAGGCTGGTAGGAGGAATTTTCCCAAGTTAGGGAAAATCTTCGCCCTATCCAGGACGCCGTCCAATAAGAAGTCCGACGGTAACGGAAAGTTTACCGTCATAACTTCAGGGGACCCCTCAGTCTGAGGACCTTTCCCCTTCTCCCCTGCAGCGGACGACCCAAGCGGCGTCGGTGTCATCCTTGGCACGTCCGAAGACGTCTTCGCCTTCTCGGGAGTGGAGACCTTTAATGGCTCTCCACCCATCGATGACGGTTCCCTCAGGGGAACCGGCTTTGTCTTCTTCAAAACCTCCGACCCCGAAGTCGGAGGATCCTTCCTCTTCAGCTCCTTGGCATTCTTAGCCAAGGCCAGTTGGGCTTCTCTCTTCGACTTACCCGAAGAAGATTGCATCTCAGAACCACCTACAAATAAAATACAAGTGTCAGATATTGTCGTACGACTCAAAGAAAAGCAGAAAACTTACGACTAAAGGACACTTACTTGTCGAAGTCTCTTGTTCAGCTTCTGAAACACTGACGGTCGTACGACTGGAAGAATCGAATAATTCTCCGACACCACAAGAAAAAATCCTCGCGACCTTTTCTTGAGAATCAGCAGCAGGACCAATCCCAGCAAAGCTAATATCTAAAACAAGCGACAAGAAATTAGCAAAAGACAAAGTTAAATACTATAAGACGTACGACAAAATAAAGTTTATATACCCCTGGTGTTCCATCCAGATGCGACCCAAGAAGTATCCTCATCTATAAGACCGAGCGTCCGCACCCGACCGATAACATAATTGGCCTTCCACCCACGATCATGGACCAGGGTATCAGGAACCAATGTATGCCCACCTCTTAGCTTAGAGGATAAGCTATAACGATGGTAGTCATCCGACTTTACGTCAAAAGCCGTCAACAGATCACGCACCGTGAAAGGAACATCCCAATCAGCGGTGATCCGATTGATCTCCTGAAAGATCTGCCAAAGTTCAGGCAGGATCTGACCAGGAGATAAGTCGAAAACATCCAAAAACTCCCTAACCAGGGGAGTAAACGAACATCTAAATCCTATTCTAAAAGGATACTCGTACAAAACGAAGAATCCTCTTAGACACTCTGCCGGGCTAAGTTGGTGAGGAGTATATAACCGGATCTCTGCAGAAATACCCACCGATAATCTAAAGGCTTCCACCTCCTCCTTCTCTTGAAAAGAGCTCGCCGGCTCGGAGGAGACAGAAAAGTCGGGCACAGAAACTTGTGCTACGTACAGGTCCATAAGATCCTTATACGCAGAAGCCTTCTTAGCTATCGACTTTTTTCGCATGATTAAAAGGGGTAAAAGATCGTACCTTAGATCTCTAAAAACCTCGAACGATCAAACAATAGTAGATTTTCTCTGACTCTCTCGAAAACTCTCTCGGAAATGTATTGCAAGCGTAAAAAGGAAGTAATATCAACGATCGCGATATTTATAGTAACATCGTGTCAGGTCGACCCTCTGGATGGTCGACACCTGTCCGTCGCCTTTTCGCATGCATCATGTCGATGGGCGACACCTGTCCTAAAACGGCTCCACGCCTCTGACACGCCATCATGACGTCACGACCTTTTCATTTCCTCCAATCCAAATCGAACCAAGACGGTTGGGATTCGACCAGACCCTCTCACAGCGCGACACGTGTCAAACTACTTCGTCAGATTTAAAATTCGAATTTCACGTCTAAATTCAAATTTTGGGGGCAAACTGTTTGGGTAAAAAAATCACACCTCACGACCGATGATAGAAAACTCAAATAACATTTACATAAGACCACTCTTGTATTAAGATAAGGTCTTGCAGGTTATTTACAGACGAGTATGTGGTCGTACATTTTTCTGATGGTCGTACGTTCCGTATGACCGACGTCCAAGACTTAAGACGGTCGTATGATTACATTAACCGTTAACAATCAACACCCGTTTCTTTTGTTCATTAATGCAGGTCCACGAGCATTCATGGTACAACGGCCAGTAACGGACGAGCTATTAATGGCATTAAAGGTCCGACAGCGGTTACGAAACAAATCATCAAGGCACATTTATTGTCAACAGAAGCTATATAAAGGCCTGCTCTACAACCAAAAAAGACATATGTACCCAAGCTATTACACATCGCAAACACAACTATAATCTACGAAGCATTCGAACAAATGTCGTTAACGCAACTTCGCACGACAGCAATTCGAACCGCACGACAACAATTTATTTTGCACGATTTACACACAACGCATGACTTTTTCATACGATTAAGTTCATTTTTTCCCATATTGTAATCTTTTATACACAAAACACCTGTTACAAAAGGACTTTCGCCCCTGTTTGGCGACTATAGTGCACCATCGACTCTCACAAGTCGACCGTGGTTTTTTCCCTCGTTTTGGGGTTTTCCGTGTCACCAATTCCCTTGTCTTATTTTCTTTTTTCCTTGCAATTGTGTTGATTGGTCTTGAGATCCATTTCTTTAGTTGTTAAAGTCCACATCAACCTTAAGTTGTCCTTTTGGGTGATTTTTGGCATTAACAATGCCTTAAGTAGAAATGAATATAGTGGATGTTTGAAAACGACTAACGCCAGAATTGATGTAATGTCGAGTCTGATTGAAAGAATTAAAGTGGCATAAGCGGAAGCATTATTTGAAGAAAACTTGAAAGAGGAAGTCATGGGTAAACAACGTCTTCAATTGACTGAAGATGGTCGCGGAGTCAAATTATTTCAAGGCCGTATTTGGGTGCCAAAGATTGGGGAAAATAGGGAGTTACTTCTGGAAGACGCCTACAAGTCCAAATATTCTATATATCCTGGAAGTACTAAGATGTATAGAGATCTGAAACTACACTATTGGTGGCCAACTATCAAACTAGAGGTGGCACAATGTGTAGAGAAATGTGCGACATGTTCATTAGTGAAGGCTCAACATCAACGACCTTCTGGGAGTCTACAGTCTTTGGAGATTCCTGAATGGAAATGGGATAAGATTACTATGGACTTCGTAACTAAGTTACCAAGGACGTTGAAAGGTAACGATGCTATTTGGGTAATCGTGGATCGTTTAACCAAAAGTGCTCATTTCTTAGCAATGAAAGAAGCTTCACCGATTGATAAGCTAGCCAAGTTATATATTGATGAAGTGGTGTCAAGACATGGTATACTTGTGTCTATAGTTTCTGATCGTGACAGCCGATTTACTTCAAGATTTTGGCAATCACTACAAGAAGAATTGGGTACAAGAGTAAATTTGAGCACGACATATCATCCACAAACGGACGGGCAACGTGAAAGAACTATTCAGACTTTGGAAGACATGCTCAAGTCACGTGTGATTGATTTTGGAGGTAACTGGGATACGCATTTACCCTTAGTGGAGTTTGCGTACAACAATAGTTATCATTCCAGTATTGGAAGAGCACATTTTAAAGCCTTGTATGGACGTAAATGTAGAACTCCTGTGTGTTGGTTAGAAGCTGGAGAAAAACAATTTGTTGGTCCTGAAATTGTACAACAAACGGCCGATAAAGTGAAAAAAGTTCGGAAACATATGAAGGCGGCTCAAGATCGACAAAAGAGTTACGTCGATCCGAAAAGAAGGCCAAAAGAATTCCAAGTTGGGGAGCGTGTGATGCTAATGGTATCCCCATGGAAGGGTGTGATAAGATTTGGAAAACGTGGAAAGTTGAGTCATCGTTTTCTAGGACCTTTCACTATAACTAAGAGAGTTCGACTTCAAGCATATCCGTTGAATCTTCCACCTGAATTGGAAGGAATCCATAATACCTTCCATGTCTGTTATCTTTGGAAATGCTTAGCCGAAGAGGAAAATATTATATCACTTTCTGAAATAAGAGTGGATGAGAAGATTCGTTGCGTAGAGGAACCGGAAGCAATTTTAGAGAAAAAGACTAAGAAGTTACGACATAAGGAAGTGGTCATGGTTAAAGTGCAATGGAAACATCATAGAGGTGCACATGTGACTTGGGAAGCGGAAGAAGATATGAGGAATAGATATCCTCATTTGTTTGCATAGTTTCGATTTCGAGGACAAAATCATTTTCAAGTTGGGGAGATTTGTAACACCTCGAAATTTCATATTCTGTACGATGGAACGTTTATATATTAGAAGAGGTTAATATAAGTGTTATGTCAAAACTTGAGATTGAAGGGTCGAAAGTGTAATTGACCCAAAGTTTAAGATAGTTATGAATTATGAACTTTGGGGTGGAAATTGTCATTTGTTGATAGTTGATATTTAAATAGGGGAAGTCGGTGAGAATTGAGATTATCTCAATTCTCACATTTTGAAGTCGGTTGAAAGGCAGAAGAAAGAACGAATTCCAGGATTGCTTTCGGTAAGGAATTTCGATTAATTCCTGCAGTTTTCGTTTGTTAAGAATTGAAATCAAAAGTAATCAAGTGTTTGAATAGGTTTCGAATTCGTGTGGTGAAGAAAGGTTGATTTTGAGTCTCTGTTGATTTTGAAGTTCACAGGTGAGTTCATCTGCTTATTTTGCTAAATGAAACCTATATGTGGATTGAAATGGATAAATAAGTTTATTGATATATGTATGAGATAGATACAAATCGAACTTTTGAAGTACTGGGTGGAAAATAATCGAACTGGGTAAAAATTGAAAAGTTCGGAAGATGAATTTCCGGACAGTCCCGGATTCCGGGTAGTTTACCGGAATGGTTCCGGATTCCGGATGGTTGTCCAGAATGTATCGGATATCGGAATGTACCAGATTCCGGATGGTTTTTCCGGATAGAATACCGGATATGTTTTTCGGATGGTTCCGGACTTTGAGTCCGAATACTTTTCCGGATTGTACCGGATTACTTTGATTTCCGGGTGTTTCCGGATAAATGTTCCGGATATGGTTTCAGGACAAGATTCCGGACTGTTTGCAAGACTTGGTTCCCGAATGTCTTACTGAACAAGTTTACCTGTATATTTTCTGTGAAATGTTGTACGACTCAAAGGTTTTATGAAAATGAAACATATTGCGATTTTAACGGTACGAACATAGTTATAACTTGAATGAGGTTATGATACGAAATGTTATGTGTTTAAGTTGATATGCACGTATGCTAGTAAGTGTAATGGATCCATAAACACTAGCATTTAAATTTGATAAATGTGGAATGAGCAAGGGATGATTGCTATTCCCGTTTACATTTGATTAATGTGGAATGGGCAAGGGATGATTGCGATTCCAATATTGTTGATAAATGTGGAATGGGCAAGGGATGATTGCTATTCTCGTTTGTACGGTGACGTGAAAGTGTGAAATAGGAAAGATATAATTGCTATTTCCGCTTTCTATTAGGAGATGAGAAATAGGCAAAATATAACTGTTATTTCTATTTCCACTACAAGAAATAGGCATAGACTAATTGTAATTTCTTGGACATGAGCAATGATCTAGAATCCGTGGTGATTCGTAGTAGACTCTCGAACAAGATGTTATGACATACGTAGTGTTTGTCATATTCATGGAATCAGGTATATTCCCGTCATCGAAATATGTTATGTGTAGGGTAAGAAAGATGACCATCATGTTTGTTTATATGCTTTGTTTATAATTGGTTTTTAATGATTATAAAGTTTTAATTTGAAAACTGGATGTTTGTTTATATGCTTTGTGGTTAACTCTGATTAATTTGTTGTGGTTTTTGGACGTCTCACTTCCTAAAGTAATAAATTATAATATAAATAATATAGATAATTATAATATAACTAATAAATTAATTATAAAATATAGATAACTAAAATTTTACTTTTGTTTTCTTTTACTATATTTTGTGTAAATATAATTTAATTAACAAATAAATACATGGATATATTGAAAGCATGCAACGTTTACTAAAATACAAATATTACACAATATACACAATAAACATTACATTACTAATTTTTTTTCTCCAAATCGACTCAAAATCTATTAGCATTTGTATTTTCGTAATTTTTATATTAATGTACTTTTAATTTAGTAGTTTAAATAAAAAAAACATTGCATAAAAATATCATTTTTTTAAATTAAAGCGTGAGTAAGAAATTTTAATAAAAATATTAAAAAAATAATGTTCAAATAAACTAATAAATGAATTAAACTTAGTAAACATATTAATAATTAATGTTTAAACAAACAAATAAATTAATTAAATTAAACAAAAATGCATTTATTTAATATATATTGTTTGTGAAAGACCTTTCTAATTATGAAAGAAGTGAGTTTCTTGCAAAACCTTGCAAGCTACATGGCATGCCATGTCATCTTGCAAGGAGTTTTGCACGTGTGTGGATGCTCTAATTCTCTAAGTAGAAGAGATAAATAATTATTTTATTCAACCCACCAATAACGTAAATTTTATATCATTTTATATTAAGTTTTTCTTTTAAAGTGTATTAAGAATATAAATTAGAGAATATTATATCAATATATTTTTTGTTAAAATCTCTAAAATAGAAAATCTGCTGTAGATGAATGTAACTTTTTTAGATATTTTAACATTTGATTATCTATTTTAGAAAAATTATATTCAAAAACAATTATGGGGGGTGCTAATTGCACCCTTGATTTGCTAAGACCATGCGCATCGGTCCCCTTGGGTTGGATGGGGTTGGAAATGAACACCAACGCAGGGGATGGGGTTGGCATGGGATGGGGTCCTCCCGGGTTGGGGAACCCGAGCTGGGTTGGGATGGATGTGGGGCCCAGCACTCTTTTTCCTTTATTTTTTGTTATTTTATTGTTATTTTATTGTTATTTTTTTTTAGATTAAATAAAAATAAATAAAATGGGATGGTGGTGTGGGATGGATGTGGGGGTTTGTGGGTTAGAATGGGTTGGAAGGAAAAAATGATGTGGTGCTGATGTGGCAGTGAAAAAGTGTGGGTTAGAATGGGATGGATGCGGATGGTCTAAATGCACCCAAAAAAAGGGTGTTGAATGCCTATTTTTCCGTGCCAATCATTTTTGATTTAAATATATATAATATATATATATATATATATAATATAATAATATATATATATTATTTATTAAAAAAACAACAAAAACACAAAAAAAACAAAATCATTGTTTCAATCATTTTGGTGCAAATAGCAAATTTGAGGGTGCAAATAGCCTCACCCTTTATAAAAACCTACAAACTACATGGACAAAATCGTAATTAACTCAAAAAAGATTTTGTTGCAGTTGTCTTTACAACAGAGTATATATATCCCAGTCATCATATCATATGTCCGTAAAAAGTTGCAGTCGCGGCCTGATAGTCTCCTTTAAATCAAACAGAGTATATCACATATTATATCATATCATATCAAACTATATCCATCGCTATCAGCGTGCTCTGTGGAACCCTAAACCCACTCAACTTCACGCTTCCACCAATGGATTCAGATGCGCGAGGCCACCAAAATCCATTCCATCGTAAGCTGCCTTCTTCCTCGACCTATACTTACTTCACAGAACACGCCATTCGAGGTTTTTGATCGGTTTTGTTTTTTTATCTCTCATCTGGTGAATAGAGTGGTTTTTTATTTTATTTTATGCGTTACTAAGGTGTGATTTTTTGATATTTTTGAGTTGCAGTAGGTTCTCAGAGCGGAGATTTTGGTGTATTTGGAGGACCTTGGGAACTGAGAGAGGCGATCCAACGGGAGCGTGAGAAGGATAAGATTAGGGCGGAGATAATTGCAGAGGAGGCGCGTAAGCGCATCCTGGAAGCGGAAGTGCGAAACGAACTGATGATGGAGCGGGAGCGGGAGATGATGGCTATGAGGAGCGGTTCGCCGTTTATGTCGCTATCAATGCAGCCGCAGCCGAGCCACAATAGTTTCGAGTCCAAAATTTTGTATCGGCAACCGATTGGACTGGAGGAGAGAATTGGGATGTCTCTTGAGGAGAAGCATCATCGTGGTGGCAATTGCTTTGCATTTAGGGGTTTTGAGGTTGCTCCATTTCTGCGGCTTGGTGACTCACCTAAGATTGAAAGGATTTCTACGCCTCTAGCAGAGGATACCAAAAAGGAAGGTGTTCTTCTGGTTAGTATTTGTCTTCTGTGTGTAGATGCATCTATCACAAGTTGTTTTCTTGCATTTTATCCACAGCTTCTTGAGTCATTACTCATTACTGTATATTTCATTATTTGTCTCATATTTGAACTTAATCCCCTTGTGTGATTTGCATTGCATATTGGATAAATAGGTATTTGTTAGCATTGTTTTTGCTCTACAAGATTCCATGTCCTTTTGGTGAAGAGCCTAAGCAAGGAAATAGAAGCTCAATGGTAAGAACCTCAAGTCTAGACAACAGATGTTGTTTCACATGCAGAGAAGAAATAAGCCACGTAGGCTTGAAACCATTAAGTAACATCCCAAAGGTAGTTAGTCTAATAGGAACTGAACTATGGTTAAAAAATAAGAAGACACAAAAATTACTATAACTTGATGCACATTACTATCTGTCCCTTGACTTATGTAGCCATAAGTTGGTTGCTTCATGAATGACTTATGTATTCTTAGACATTCTGAAATGTGAACATGACAGTATTTCTTCTTCAACTCCTTGGTTTTATGCTTTCTCTTAATTATCTTTTTGCGGGAATTGCTAGTTAACGTTCTGATCTTTATGTACATGCGGCCACTCTAATTGGTATCACCTGTAGGATGGTTGTTAGCCTATTGGTGGCTATCATGTGAAATAATTTCATGTTGAGGATCTTGATCTAATATGATTAGTCTGATAAATTGCCATGGTAACTCGTCAACAACGTAGGAATCCTATTCTTGACTTGTGGTTACTCTTCCCTAACTGGCGCCTTAGGAAGATTTGCTTCTAGTGTGGAAGACACAGGTAACAAGGGACATAAACTGATGTGCTTATGGTTACAATCAGAGATCATTGGGTAAGCATGTTACTTTTTCCAGCAAGGGATCAGCCATGGCTTCAGGTCATTTGACAAAATGTGCAAACCATTTGTTAGTAAGTGACCTGACATAATGTGCTTGAAGGTCTTAAGGTGTTTGCCAACCAGCATGGCAATGAAATGGACATCTAAGATTTGTTGAAGGTTATGAACGTGGCATATTGGGAATTTGTCAGCTGTTTGATGATTGGCTGATTGCATGACCAGATCAAGTAAAGTGCAAAGTTTAGTCATAGTAGACAAATTTGGTTATATAGATCAAGCCTTAGAGGCATTTGGGTTTAACAGGTGTCGCATTTGCGCAGAAATTACAGCACAAGGCAATTATGTGTGAATGCCCTTGTGTTCATGGATGTGGAAAAGTGGTTTTCTGATTTGCTTCTTGTTTATTCCACACCCTATGCGTGAAGGATGTCAGTGAGGTGATCAAGGACATATGTAACAGGTCGGGCTAGGAGGTTGAGACCTACCAAGCTTGGCCATAGTCTGATGTGGGCTGCCATAACAACAGCAAGTATTAGTGGAGACATCTCTTTGGACGGAAGAAAAATGCTTGCAGATCTATAAAAGACTAAAATCAGGTGAATAGAATGTGTGTGTTGGAACCTGTTATATGAGCACCCCTACCCCTTATCATTTTCGCCAATGATTTCAGTGATAGTGAGAGCATCTTTAATTGGAGGTTCTTATAAGCAAAAAGCGTAATGGCATAAGAACTACCATCGAAGAGAGTTCTTATAAGTTATTAGTCATTCACATCCTTGGAGTTCTTGTACAAGAACCTGTTATACCCTAGGGTCAACAAGTCTATAAGTTCGGTCAATAAGTCAATAGAAGGTGTAGTATAAAGTATAAACAGGGAAGGGGATTAGATGGAAGAACATTCTGTTTTGTAATCAATTAAGTGAGAACCTTTGGCCTCTCGAAAGCCAGAGAATCGATTGTAAGCCATCTGTAGAGAGTGTAATCTTTTGATTTCTCTATCAAAATTCAAAATGATGAATGTGCATGAGAACCTTGGTTCTTACTTTGATTTTTGTGTGAAATGACATAATATTAGGTTCATATGTATATCTTTTTATTTTTTATATCCATATATTGATGTCAAAATAATACATGGGACCCACAAAAGGGGGTTCTTATTAGTTTCCACCATTGTGGAGTTTTATGTTGGTTCTTAAATTGCTGAGTTGGCAATGATGTGACCAAAAAAGTTCAAAATCGAGGTTCTATTATTTATCTGGTATGGTGACACGTTGTTAATGCTATCATAACCCATGAGGTAAATTATCGATTTTTTTTTCTTTTTGTAGGGCGGTGAGAGCCTGTCTGGAACAAAACGGAAGTCAGCATCAGAAGTTTCTAGAGATTCAAGCAAGCCTCATTCCGGTGGTTCAAAGAAGAAACGTAAGGAAGAATGGAGCTGCGCAATCTGTCGGGTGAGTGCCACAAGCGAGCGTAGTTTAACCGAACATCTTCAAGGAAAGAAACACCAAAGCAAAGAGGCAGCCTTGATAGCTCAGAAAAGTGGTGCCAACTTTGGTCTCGGGGTTGCACCCAAGAAACCCATTGTGAGGCCGGGCAAGCTTTCTTTAACGACCGTGAATCCGTGTTCCTATGAGAAAGAGTCCAAAAGCAGAAAGGAATCAAGGAAGGAAACATCAAGCAGTTTAGAAGTGAAGAAGAAGAAGGAGCGCGAGAAATATAAGTTTTGGTGCGAAATGTGTGAGGTAGGAGCGTTTTCGGAGAAAGTGATGAACCATCATAAAGAAGGGAAAAAGCATTTGACCAAACTTGTGAAACTTCTTCAGAAGGGTAAAGTGGAAGAAAGTGAAACCAATAATAAGGTGGTGGGTGGTGGTGATGTTAAGCAAGATGATGGTAGTAGTAGTGTGGTGGGGAAGGAAGTTAAAGAAGATGATGATAGTAGTAGTGGGGTGGGGGTGGAGGAAGAGAAAAGTGAAGTGAAAGAAATTATGGAAGATGCAAGTATTTATTTGATGGGTTTGTAGATAATGTGGGAAATGGGAATGTGTTGTACAGGTGATGATGATGATGATGATGATGCTGTTGTGAAGAATATCATCCATCCATCCATTTTGGCATGGTGAGGTTTTAGTTTCTCCCTATCTTTTTACTTGCTGCTGCTGCTAGTGTTATAATTATTCTATTTATCCATCTTGGTGGGATTTTCTTTTTTGGCTTGGAAAATTTTAAGCCAAAAGCCTTCAAATTATATGATTTAATTAGGGGTTTGCCAATTGGTGAACATTTTAGTAATGGATTGTGGATGGACAAAAAGGTCTTTTTGTTTAATGCCCAAAGATGTTTCCTTTTGCCATGGTAATTGGTTTTATTCTCTTGTCAGCACTTGACAAGTGAGGTTCTTAAAAGTTCCACCATAAGATTTCAAATTTTAATATAAAACATATACATTTTCATTACAAAAATCACCATTAAATTATGAGTAACCTTTGATTCAATTTTTATCAAGAATTTGATTCTTAACAAGTACTATATTTTTGTTCTTGAACGCAAGTTTACTGTATGTAGCAGTTTTTTTTACTATTCAAATAAGCTGGTGAAAAGATTTTTACTATTAGAATAAGTTTGGGTAAAACGGGCGAAAGAACGACTCTTTTAAAATTTTCCTATTATTACATTGTGCTTATTTTTTCTTTCTTATTATAATAATGTACTTTTAAATAATGTTTTATTAAGGCATTTTACTTTGAATATTTTCTCATTATGACAATGAGTAACTTGTTCCTGTAAAACCAGTTTCTTTCACTTACGCATCATACCTAACTTGATGTGAAATACAATTAAAGGAAATTAAGGGGCTGTTTACCAAATTTTCTATTAAGTCCTGTATGGATAACTTTGTCTTTCTAGATAAATTCATCTGTCCGGATAAAAATATTTTGTTATTTACTTTTTTTTTTCTTAATCAACCGTCTAAACGATAGAAATGACTATTTTACCCATGAGTATATGAATATTGTGCATCTCTTAACAATCAAATCAAATCTCATAGTCAAAAATCAATCCAAATTAAAAAATAGCAATCTAATGCTTGAACCGATTTTTGTTTACACCATTTCAATCAAAATTAGACAATCGCAATCCAATGAAATCTCAAAACCAAAATCAAGAGGTTTGTAAAAAACCAACAAGCTGATAAAAACCAAAGTTCAACAGTAGAGGAGATGATAAAAAAAACCAAATGATAGATAACCAAACCAAAAATCAACAGTAGCAGGAGGATTTCTACAAATCTCGTCGTCCTTCCAATGTTTCCGCTCAAATCTCGTCACATTGGGGTTCCGATTAGAGATTAGGGTTTTGATTCGTACAGAAGGAGGCTTACAGAAGGGCCTTTCGATTAGAGATTAGGGTTTTTGATTTGTACAGAAGGAGGTACTTTAAGGGAGATTCGAGTTTTTGATATAATAGAGTTTTTGAAATCTTGAAAGAATGTAAGTAGCAATTACCATGGTGATTATGGTAGGGTTCGAAGATGCCAAACGACGGTGGGAGGTTGAGGGAAGGTATGGAGGAGTGAACGGCGGAGGTGGAAGCAAGATCAAAACATTCGCTGGTGCCGGACATGTCATCGGAGTTAAAGTTGTCGATGATAGATGTTTGGGAATCAACGATTTGTTGTTGATCTTGAGATGGGTTCTTCAGGTTTCTTGATCTGGGATGGGAGCTTCATAGGAAGGAGGCGTACATAATGAAGGTACACCTTGAAAGAGACGTGTTTAATAACAGGGGTAGGGTTGTCAATTTTTTAGCTGAACGTGGACAACACCTCTTCTCCATCTGTGCGGATAAGCTCACATCTGTGCGAATAAGCCACAAGTAAACACTATACTTTGTCTGTGCGAATAAGCTATTTAACCCATTAAATTCATTAAGTCCTAAGTAAACACCCCCTAAGAGTGAATTACATAAATGGTCTTTCACGTTTCGTCCCTCCAAAGCTAAAAGTACACTGGTGGTCCAAAAAATGAGTTTTGAAGCCCAAATCAGTCCCTCCCACTAACACCGTTAGCCTGAGCTCCGTTAATCCCATCGTATGCCCTCACGTGAGGGGCATTTTGGTCTTTTCAACCTATCTTCTTCCTCCCATTTATCTCTTCCATAAATTAAGAACCTTAATTTAATACATTGAATACAAACCCCGACTTAAACATACCAAACAAACAAAAATTTCACAGGAACTTAAATCTCAATCGATAAAGATGTTGAACACAAAATCAATGAATCACCAAAATCAAAATATAAATACCAAATGTGGTCATATCCCTCTTCTTGAACCGCCCTGTCTCCAGCGAAACCGCCGCCCTCCCTCTTCTTGAACCCCCATGTTTTCAGCGAAACCCTCATTCCCTCTACCCTTTCTCCGATCAAATCCCACCCTTAACCATGACTTTCCGTCTGCAACCAAACCCCGCATATCAAGAATCCCATCGAAGATGTTAAACGAGAACCCCATCAGAAGCATTCACGAGAAATCGAAGGTGTGAAAACCAAACCGTTCCTTTGCAAGTATGGAACTCAAAGTCAAAAATGAGAAGCTTCACCAGAATCATTAATCACTAATCCCCACTATACAGTTCCGATTTTTGTTTAGGGTTTTGATCTACATATCTAGATTAGATTGGTTTTGGGTTTCGATTTTTGTTGATTCAACTTTGATTATGAATTTGATTCATAGATCTAGATTCATTTTTCGTTTGTATTAGGAATTATTTTTGTATATGAATTAGTTGGATTTGTGTATATGAATCAGTTGGATCAATATTATGTGTGTACATGAACCAATTGTATTTTTTTTCATTATGTTTTGTGGGTTAGACGATGGCAGTGGTGGTGGGTGAAGGGTGGCGGTGGTGGATTCTTTGATTATGTTTGGTATGTTTAAATCTGGGTTTAGTATTCAATGTATAAAATTAGGGTTCTTAAATTCTGAAGGAAATGGATGGGGAAGAAGAAGATACGAGAAAATTACCAAAATGCCCCTCACGTGAGGGGCACATGATGGGGATAACGGAGCCCAGATTGACGGTGTTAGTGAGAGGGACTAACTTGGGCTGTGAAACTCATTTTTTGGACCATTAATGTACTTTCAGATTTGGATGGACGAAACGTGAAAAACAGGTATTCACGAGGGACCATTTATGTAATTCACTCGAAAATTAATTAAAATACCCATTTTGGGACCCTCTCTCACGAAAATATCCATTCTCTCCCCACTTTCACGAAAATACCCATTCTCTTCGTGAAAGTGTCCGTGATCACGGACTCATGCATAAGTTTCCCAGGAATTTGATTTTTGGTGAAATCGGGTCTGCGATCATGAATTTGGTCCTTGAGTCCGTGAAAGTGAGGGGATTTCACGAAGTAAATACATGTCTTTAATTAATTAAAAGCAAATATATTGAGAAGATTGCTTCACTCAAATAAATAATTTATAAATATATCTCTTTATTTGAACACTTATTTTATTTTATTTTTAAAATTAAAAGTAATCATATTTGTAGATTTTTTATTGAAACAAATAGATTTTTATTTAATTTTATTTATTTGTAGATTGAACATTTATTTATTTGTTTTTCATATCCTCGTGATCACGAGACCATTTTATTTGTTTTCTAAAAATAAAAATTAACCATATTTAAAAATTAAAATATTTAAAAATTATTTATTTGAGTGAAGCAATCTTCCCAATATATTTGCTTTTAATTAAATAAAGACATATATTTACTTCGTGAAATCCCCTCGCTTTCACGGACTTAATTAGGGACCAAAAATCAAGTTCCTCGGAAACTTATGCATGAGTCCGTGATTACGGACATTTTCACGAAGAGAATGAGTATTTTCGTGAGAGAGAGTCTTAAAATAACTATTTTAATTAATTCCCCTACAATTAAACATGCTTACATGACATTAAAAGAAAAGACCCCATGAAAACAATTTAAAAAAAGGAAAAAAGCTTCCTTTCAAAACAATTCAAAGAACTAGGGGACTTTAATGGTTTTGGCCTTTGGGGATTATTATTTTCTGGAAGAATTTGGATTTGAAATGATTTAGAATTTTTGTTTTGTTTGGTTTATAAGATTTGCAATGAATCTATATTTAGTTATTTATTGGTAATTTATAAATACACATTGTTGTTGCTTGCGACCCAGATTTGCTGATTTGTGGATGAACCACGTCTTACAGTATATCATCGCCTGTTTTAGAGGGGAAAAGATGAGAAAAATGGAAAGAGTTGTGGTTGACGTCGAAGAAGATGAATCAAATGGAAGCATTTCTTGGACCTTGGTCTCTTGATGTAAATATCAGTAGAATGGAAGTAGGTTATCGACTTGTGCAATGATTAAAAAGCAAAAAACTTTAAAAAAATAAAAGTTTTTAAAATGACATAAATGTCCTTCACGTGGGGGACACGTGAGGAGATTTAACAGAGTTATTTAAACAGAGTTAGGTGAGGGACCCAATTTAAAGCAAAAGTGAAACCACGATGACCATGAGTGTAATTAATTTTTTTGGGGATCCAATCCAAAATTTCAAAGAACCACAAGGACCAAATTCGTAATTTACTCTTAAAAATAAAAAAATTGAAGTATGTGAGGGGAGAGATGTAGAAACTTGCAGGGTGGGTTTACAATAGGGTTGGGCTAAATACACCCAAATTTTTGCTAAATGCACCCAAAAGTAAAGTGTTAATGATTAGATTTTTTTGTTTTTTTTTTGTTTTTGTCTTTTTGTTGTCTTTATTTTTATTTTTATATTTTTTTTTGTTTTGATTTTAAGTTATATAGATTTATAATGTTATTTTTATTTTTTTATATTATATTTATATAATATCTATTAATAAAAAATAAAATTTTTATTATATATTATATTTTTTTATTATGTCTATTATAATTTAAGGTTTACACTTTGAGTTTTTTTTTACTTTTTAATTTATATTTAAAAATAAATAAATATTTTTTGAATAATTATATAATTAGAAAAATAAAAAATAAACATTGAGATTTTACATATAAATAAAGCATAACATAATGTTTATTACTTTTTTACTTATTCTAAAATAACATTATTTGTAGTACAATTAACACGTAAAAGACGATTGTACTTCTGTATTCGATCTGTATACGGGGTAGCCCATGCAACAGCACACTGATAACTGTAACGGAAGAAATATGATGTAATGGTAGGAAACGGGTATCCTTCTGCTAAAACTAGTTTCACATAATGGTTACCATTGACATACCCAATTGTATAAACAACATGTTGATACCACGCCGGCGGAGTAGATCTAAGCGGTAAGTACGTCGAACAGTCTGCCATTGACATAACATGTAATATCACATTATATTTGCAAGCAATCAAGACACCTATTTCAGGCATTGTCATCCAGTGGTCATATGGTGCACCTTGATCTGATCGAAAGAAGTTTAAAGTGTTATAAGTTGTATTCCAATGTTCACTTCCAAACATGTCGAGGTATTCTGCCTTGTATGCGTCTAACTCTTCCATCAATTGAAACCGAATTGTGGACCATGCATCTTCATGAAGACCGAGCCAGACAGCTATTGCTCAGAATCCACAATTTCCATCCCCTATCACATCATGTACATGTGTGATGTAACGGTGAAACATTTCTGGAAATTGATTAACGTATGGATGTACATTATAATTCTTTCCCACAAAAGAACTATGTCTTGCTGGATCCTGGCAGCTCATTTTATCCAAGTCAACAAATGTTGATGCGTTCGAATAACTACGTCTAAGGGGTCCTTGAGTCGTAAAAGACGGTTCACCATGAGCTGTAAAAGACGGTTCAACATGAGCTGTAAAAGACGGGTCAACTTGAGGTTTTCTGGAAAGTTTATCCTTTAACGAGGGACGTCCACGAGTAGTCTTGTTAACAGCAGGTTCTCGAACCCATGTTTTTGATGCATTCATTATCTCTTTTATCTTCCTCAGAAAACTAAACTTACCAGATCTCGGTTGTTTTTTAAATTCCTCGGTAAAGTTTTTGACTTCATCTTCACAACCAATATCATCATCTTGTAAGGATTGGCACGATGATAAATCAAGCTTCCTCCAAAATACATCAATCGAATCAATTGGGATAGAATGACCTTTGTTCAAATATGACATTTGTTCATGCACACACGGTAACCCATAACTGTTGGAAGTGTAGTATACGATGAAGACGTTTTGTGACACTTTTGCTCTCCTGAATACTAGCTTTAATTTATGTATCTTGGGACTGAACGAGTTTATGTATCTTACTCATAAATGTCGTTAGACTTGATTGTGTAGAATCCAAGTAAGTTTTCAACTTGGAATGTTGACTCTCCACTCTGTTACTTGTTTGATTTCCAAAGTAGAGAAATTTGTCAGTCCAAGCAGACACAAACATTTCCTTGTATGATGTCAACCATGTGTCATTCAGATAACCAAGAACAGCTGAAAAAAGTTACAAAAATTACTTCAATCCTATGAATAGTAATTGTTAAACCTATCAACATTTTTAATTATAATGTATTTGAGTGTACCTGGATAGCTGAGCAATGTTGCTTCTAATTGTGCGAAATTAGATACGTAAGTTTCATCTGATTCCGAAGCAACTAATGTAACCCATGCATCGTAAAAAGAACCCCAAGCACGGTTGGACAAAAATGCTGGTCTACAATTTCTCATGATACTTTGGTAGATGTGCCATCTACAAAGTAATCTTTTAGCACCAGGAAAAACATTATTGCATGTTTTCATCAGTGCCAACTCTCTATCTGTGACAATGACACGTGGATAAAGATATCCCTCCATTAATGACAGTAGACAATTTAATGCCCAAGTATAATTAGATATCTTTTCCTTATGCATTAAGACAAATGCTATGCAAAATGTCTTATTATGTGCTTCACATTTCACAATTAAATTCCAACAGTCATTACCCAAATTCATTCCTACCAAGCCAAATGGACAATTTGTTTTTTTTGTGCCGGTATGTTTACCGGAGGTTTTGTTACTTCTGTACATACCACCACAATCACAATGAAATACAACTTCATATGGGTCCCCATCTGAGTCACGCCTGCTTCTTTTAATAACAATAACGAAACCAAGTGAAGATGCCATGTTGCGTACCCAATTAATTAGCTCTTGACGAGAATTAAACACCTGAAATTGATTGTTTTTCTTTTAGTTACAACTGCTTGTTTTATCATATAATTTCACAAGAACAAATGAAACATAAAAATACCATATCGGTAGAAAATGCTCCTGGATGAGGGTTTCTATAAGCTCCAGATGAATTGTTTGGATGGACATTGTTATCCTACACAAAACATAAACCCTAAGAAATAATATCATATATATACACACACATACACAAAGAGAAATATATATATATATATATATATATATATATATAGGGAAAGGTTCAATAGAGAAGTGCAAATATTTAGAGAAATAGAGAAGTAAAAAAACACGGGACCGTTCATATATGAACGTTCATATATAAACAGTCATATATGAACGTTCATATCACCCTTCAATTCGAATTAGCAAAAGCAATGTCTCCTTGCATAATATGGATTCCAAACATTCCCTTCTTTTGCAATCAGTTTCGCTACAACACCCGCTGCTCTAGCTAATTGTCCACCCTTTCCAAGTGTGATTTCTATGTTATGTATGGCCGTGCCTAAGGGCAAACCTCGAGCTCGAGGGCGTAGTTTTGCGATACAAAAACCTACCTGCCATATAACTATTGTAATGAAAGATATATCCTTAGATGAATATATAGATACCGACTCTATTAGATGGTCACAAAAACCAAAATGCAAAAAAAAACATACAACTATGTCGTATTATGATATGTATAGTAATGGGGGAACATGGGACAAAAAATAAATCAAGGCCTAACTTGTATCCATGCGCTTCATATTCGCCCGGAGTTCGCTCCCAGAAATATAGCCATCCCTGCCCCCTCACGTCAATCCCACGAGCCTCTTTATCTTTTGAGTTGTTCTGCCGGATCGGTCACTCAAGATCTTTGGTCTCTACCCGGACCCGTTCATATATGAACGTTCATATATGAACGTTCATATATGAACGGTCTCGTGTTTTTTACTTCTCTATTTCTCTAAATATTTGCACTTCTCTATTGAACCTAAGGCTATATATATATATATATATATATATATATATATATATATATATATATATTCGACGAAATACCTCATTGTTTGAATTGTGATACCTGAAAAATCTTCTCCCCAATTAGTCATTTTATAAATCTTATACCAGTAAATTCGAATGTCGATCTGAATAATAAAACATGAATAGTGACATGAATAGTGATATGAATAGTGATATGCATAGTTTGATCGATAGTTTATCATAACATTATCATTTAAACGTACTTCAATAATCTTAATTAATGATATTATGTTTAAAAATAAAATGTACATATCTTAGAAGAATAAACTAGTAATTAACACAAAATTAGCATCACCTGTAAATTAAAGTAGAGATGAGAATCTTGGAGTTTTGAGGCCAACTCAAGAAGTAAATAAATCAAGAAGTAATATGAATTTAGTCGATGTTGAAATAAATCATTCACAAATGTTGGAAGAAATCACTCACAGATGTTGGAAGAAATCACTCGAGGTTTTTAGGGAGAGAAAAGAAGAAGAGGACGCAGGAGAGAAAAGAAGAAGAAGAGAAACCAGGTTTTTATAAAGACATAGCCCGTGACTCTTTTTCCATAATAATTTGATAGACCTTAGCCCTTTTCAGACCCTAGCCCTTTTCAGACAAAATTGTGATAATAATTTGATATTTACACTTTCAACCCTTATACTTATTTATTTACTTTACTTTATATCTTTTACTTTCATAATTTAAATTTTACATTTAACACATATAATCGTTTATTAACTAAAATACGTTAAAAAAATACGTTTTAATTTTAACAAGTTACATCATTATAATCATCATCTCTTCGATACGTTCGAAATAAGCCAAATATTGAATTTTTTTGATTTATATATTTTAATATGAGGGGTGCTATTTGCACCCAAAAAGGAGGGTGTTGAATGCAAATGTTTTTGTGCCAATCATTTTTTAAGGAATCATCCATCTCCGTCATCTTTCATTTCATTTTTTTTTGTTTATATATATTTATATTTTGTTTTTATATATATAATATATATATAAACAAAAAAAATGAAATGAAAGACGATGGAGATGGATGATTCCTTAAAAAATGATTGGCACAAAAACATTTGCATTCCACATCCTCCTTTTTTTTGGTGCAAATAGCACCCCTTACAATGACCCAAATGAACACGGAAGCGAGTGCTCTTGCAGAATGGACCGGAAGGTTCTAGAAGTCAGTAGAGACATCGGTACGGAGTCGGCATACCGCTTTCTATAAATATCGACCACTTCCTCCTTTTTCATTCGTTCGATTCTGTTCAAACCCTAAAAATCCACTCTTCATTTCATTGCCCAATTCTCTTTAGATATCTTAAACAATAAAAGTATGCAGATCTTCGTGAAAACCCTTACTGGGAAAACCATTACTCTCGAGGTAGAGAGTTCTGATACAATCGATAACGTCAAATCCAAGATCCAAGACAAAGAAGGCATTCCTCCCGATCAGCAGCGACTCATCTTCGCCGGCAAGCAGCTCGAGGACGGCAGAACTCTAGCCGATTATAACATCCAGAAGGAATCAACCCTCCACCTTGTCCTCCGTCTCCGCGGCGGTATGCAGATCTTCGTCAAAACCCTAACCGGCAAGACCATTACCTTGGAGGTGGAGAGCTCCGATACAATTGACAACGTCAAGAGCAAGATTCAGGATAAAGAAGGTATCCCCCCTGATCAGCAACGACTCATCTTCGCCGGCAAGCAGTTGGAAGATGGCAGAACCCTAGCCGATTATAATATACAGAAGGAATCAACCCTTCACCTCGTCCTCCGGCTTCGTGGTGGGATGCAGATATTCGTCAAGACACTAACCGGGAAAACGATTACGCTGGAGGTTGAAAGTTCTGATACAATTGATAACGTGAAAGCAAAGATTCAGGACAAAGAAGGTATTCCGCCTGATCAGCAGCGTTTGATCTTTGCTGGGAAGCAGTTAGAAGATGGTCGGACTCTGGCTGATTATAATATTCAAAAGGAGTCTACTCTGCACCTTGTGCTTCGTCTTCGTGGTGGTGAATCCTAACTCATTCCTTTCTCGTTACGCACTCCGATATTTTGCTTTTGTTCGTGTAGAGTATATTTTTGAATTTGGATGATTTCTTGAGCTTTTGTTGCCTTTACTTTTGCTTACCTTCCAATAAAAACTCAGTTTCAGTTATTCAGAAGTATAAGCTTTCTAGAATTAGGGTGACTGATATGCTCATGAAATGACGAGGCTTCCTGTTGTTCGATTGAAATTCAGTTTTGATGGTTGATTACTTGATTTGGTAGTCTTAGGGGCTATTTGGTTGTTTTTTCATTCACATTCAGTCATGTATGAAAATGCTGTCTTTATCTTTTCCATTAAGTCATGTATGATAAAGCTGGGTTAATTTGTGTATAGATTAAGGAGGCTTTTGTTTGAGATGTTTTTTTTCATAGGAGTGAGTTTTTTGATTGGGAGAGGCTGGATAAAAACTTAGGCTTTTTCAATAAAGCTCCCACTAGAAGCTTTACTTGATAGTCATTTTCTATATCAGGGTTTGGTTAAGCTCATTAAGCTGCTAACTGTTTAAGTTACCATTTCTATTAAGCTCATTAGTCTGTTAACAAACAGACTCTAAATCTTTAAACTAATTTCCATACGCGATCTGTTGCAAATGATTATGAGATTCTGGGAAAGGGGGAATACACGAATTTGCTTATGTTGAAATAAGTGGTCCAAAATGGTTCCATGGATTAGACTTACCAACAACACTTTTGATATAAAGTAAGATCCTTTACATAATTTCCCCATTGAGATACACAACATACAACCTCTTCACTGACAAACAAATACAAAATGGGTAATATATTACAACCAACCATTGAGAAACAATGTTGTCGACGTGAATTACACTACAGCTACAAAATGTGTAATGTATTTGATTAAAACCAAGTTATAAATATGGGTTTCGTGATATCTCAATAAATTAGACTTGGATATAATTTTTGCATTGTGAGAATAACACTTTCTAAAAGTAATATTTTGACCCCGTCAAGACGGGTTTGATGAAATCTACTTTGAGATAATCTAAAAGTACTTTCTCGTTCTTACCAAAAAATGAGAACAGAACATGGAGATTTGGCTATGTTTCTATGTCGAGACCAAAAATACCCCTTCTATCGCCCTACCCGCTCTAGTTCGTCGAACCCGGCCGTGGTACCCGATGGCGGTACGCACGGCCTTAGGCATAAATAAGTAACTATCATTCCCTTTGCAGTGTTGCAGATTTTATTGGTCAACCTTTCAGATTGACATCGACAACGGTAATTACACTACAAAACAAATGACTTTTACCCACAAAGTTTACCTAGGAAAAGTTTCGTCGATGATTACTCACGGATTACCAGAAAATACTAATGATTCGGTAGAATCCGATGTTTTTCGAGAAAATACTCATGGATCATCACCCAAAGAATCTCTGGGTAATCTGTGTCACTGATTTGTAGTACCCGTCAAAAATAAACCCATCAACTTTTGTGAAGCTTTTGTGAAGAATCATTCTTTAGCGACAGATTTTCCAGAAAAAAGTTTGTAGGTAAATGCCTTTAAGTTTAGTACCAATCATCTTTAGCGAGGGAACTTGTTGATGGTACTCGTTGATGAACTCCAATGACCAAACATTGGTTAGTGTTAGTGACCCAAGTAGTGATGGAAACGGAGCGAGTAATAGACGGGGAATGCCCCCGTCCCCGTTTTATGTCCCCCATCCTCGACCCCGCCCCGCCTAATCCCAGACGGGTTCGGGAGGGAATATCCCGGATGGGTACAACAACGCGTTCGGTACCCGTTTTGGAAAAAAATTAATTAAATTATTTTTAATGAAAAGAAAAGCGACTTTTTTAATTTTTAAACAAATAAATAAACCTCAACTAAATAAACTATATATATATATATATATAGAAGAAGGATCATGCGAGAAGTTAAACGTTATGCGAGAATGCGAGAAGTGTTTAATCATATATATGATTACACGGCATGTGAGTGTGTTTAATCATATATGATTAAACGTCTATGTATTGCGAATGTAACATATGCTTAATTAAGCTTGTGTATCATATATGATTACACACTTCTCGCATTCTCGCATAAGGTTTAGCTTCTCGTTTGAACCTGCCTCTATATATATATATATATGATATTATTGGGGGAGGGTAATACCATATGTAACACCCGTGTGTTCAACATACGGAAGGTAAGCATTTTAGTTCGTAAGTCATCTGAGTCTCGTTATTTGACGTTTTTACCTAATTGTTTACTTATGAGGAATCACAAAACCATGCATGCGACCTTACCAAATTTGTCGGGGGAAGTTTTTGGGTTCGGTACATCCCAAGCGAGAGTGACCAGCGAAAGAGCACAATCGCACGTCACTCTCGCTGGAAATATACATAAAGTGGTACACTCCGGGTGAAAGTGCCTTTGGGCACAATCGCCGGGCATACTCGCGGGCGTGTGCAGGGGTATAAAAACCCACCTAATCCGACTTTTACTCCACTTTTTCATCCCCATTCGGGTTTGGAGCGATTTTGAGGGTTCTTGGACTATTTTCTTTCCTCTACACTTCTCTCCTCATTAAATTCAAGCCTATGGTCATAAGAGACATTTGTTGGGCATCAAAACTCACCTTGGAGCATTTAGTGTGGATTCCAAGCACCAAATCATCCCCTCACCTCTCACCATGTTTTAAGGTTTGCTATTTTTCTAGGTCTTTATCCAAAACCTAGATTGTGAGTTTTCTAACCCTTGTAAAACTAGATACATGTCAACATTTGGTATTTATGTTCTTCCTGCTTGTTTTTATGCAAACTCTAGTTCTTACAAAAGGGTATTTGACACTTTGAAGTGTGTTCATGGTTCTTGGTGTCGGAAATGTTATATTTTATCGAGTTTAGAGATTACATATGCTATATTTATGGAAAATGACGTTTTATGGCTTAACCTCATAAATGGTTAATTTAGGGTTTTGGTCCAAGAGTCAAATATTTATTTATATGATGGTTGAATATGTTTTTGGTGAATCTTGGGTTACTTCATTGGATTGTTGGACATATAAATTATGGTATCGCATTTTTGGACTCTTTTATGTGGTAAAATATGCCTAAATGGCTAGCTGTGCATTTTGAATTATTATGAGAAAGTTCATTACGATGGGAATGGGAATTAACCCATGTGTTGCCTTGATGGCGTTGAAATTGGGTACTACACCCTTATGTGCCTTGTGGTCTATTTAGACTTTGAACGAATCAAGTTAAGTATTCACTAGGAGGATTTAGTCTTGGGTGCCATCGTGCGGGTATGTGCATAGACCTCCGCCATTTGGGGCAATGCCTTCGTTGTAACCCCGAATGTGACGGGCCTTTTGGTGTCGCTCGTAGTAGTTGACATTAGGGGTGAGCAATACCGGGTACCCGCCTTATTTTTATGGAACCGGAACCGGCGGTTCGTAGAAAGAAAGAACCGGAACCGGAACCGTTCCCGTCGGTTCTCTTTTTTTTGGAACCGGTCCCGGAACCGCTGGGAACCGGTTCCGGCTACCCGCTGACAACATTTTTTTTATTTTTTTAACATTTTTTACAATAAAACGTAATTTTAAAACACTTTCAAAGTAGAAAAAAACAACTTAAAGTACCAACGTAGTTTTCTTACAACAAACGATTAAAACTAAAAACTAATCCGATAAAAATAATTATTACATAAACAAATTAGAAATTCTTAAGTCTTGACATGACATCAACAAAACGAATAAAACGCTTCATGTCTTCACGGCACTTCACGACTTCATGGCGCTTCACGTCAACACCTAACAAATAAAACACTTGGATCAAAGTCAAAACAAAAAAATACCTAACTAAACCAATACCATGCCATTTTATAAATTGTCACTACAATAAATAAAAATTAGAAAATTACCTCAAAAAGAAATTAGTTGATGCTAACAAATGTCTCATCAAGATCAATACGACCAATTTCTGAAATTAACAAATAAAAAACGCAAATTAGAATGTTAAATATGAAATTAACAAATAAAAATATATATGAAAAAAGACAATAAATAAGTAAATTACCTTCTTCGTATTTTTACACATCCTCCAAATATTGTTCCATGTCCAAACATATTGATGATCCTCTCAACCAATCTTGAGCACATATCAAAGCTTCCACCGTTTTCGGACCCAAAATAGTCCGAAACTCATCTACCACCCGACCGGATGTACTAAAAGCAGACTCACTAGCAACTATAGAAACCGGAATGGCTAGAATGTCCTTTGCCATTGATCCCAATACCTTGTATGTAGTACACTTTTCACTCCACCACCTCAAAATTTCAAACTTCTCAACATCCATTTTTTCGGGCGGAGCCTCAAGATATTCATCCAACTCAGATTTCTCAATAGCATCCCCAACATCATTTTCATAAAACTCATCATAGATTTTTCTCATCTTTATTCTTCACCGTCCCAACAAAATTTTGGTCACCATCATCATTCACAAAGAAAATAGTAGAATCATTCTTTGATGATGAAGAAACATTAGCATAATGGTCATACAATTTTTTCAAAACATCATATACTTGACCATATATAATTATATATCACTCACTTTATCGGAGTCCGAAGGAAAGATCCTTTTTAATGAAAACTTCACAAACCTCATCTTATAACGTGGATCAAGAGCCACTGCAACTAAAACCATCACATTTGTTCTACCAAAACCTCCATAATATTTGTCAAAAAAAATTCTCATTTCATCACCCATACGCATAATACTAGGTTCATCATCTTCTCTCCACTCTAACAAAGAAGCAAGGACACCCAAGATCTCATGAAAATGCATATTAGCTGTAACATATAAAGTATCGGAAATCCTTTTTGTAGCCTCGTAAAATTGTTTCAAACAAAGTGATAACGCTTTGGCATTTTCCCAATCTTGTTGGGATGGAAATCCATCTTTGAGTTCTTTTACAAAATCAGGATCTTCTTGTTTCATTCTTTTAAAAGCTTTCTCAAATTTAAGAGCCAAATCTAACATAATGTAAGTGGAGTTCCACCGTGTTGGCACATCTAAACAAACAGAACCCTTACACGGAATTTTAGACTTTAAAGCACACTCATCAAACAACTTAGCTCTTGCCGGAGAGCTCCTCACATATCTAACCGCACCCCGAATACTATTAATGGAATCCTTAACCATATTCAAGCCATCTTTAACGATCAAGTTTAAAATATGGGCAGCACATCTCATATGAAAAAACTCACCTCCTAAAACAAGTTTTTCACTAAGATTATCTTTCAAATGCGCAACGGCGACATCATTAGAACTTGCATTTTCTACAGTAAGACAAGACAACTTATCTTCTATACCCCATTGAAGAACACATGATTCCACAACTTTTCCAATTTCCTTCCCTTTATGACTATTTATTAACCGGAAACTCAAAATCCTTTTATGCAATCTCCAATTATCATCAATAAACTTTTCCAATTTCCTTCCCTTTATGACTAGAGTTCAAACTTTTGAAAGTATTTCTTAGTATCTCCCTTTCACTAAGAAATAGTTTACGGCGGACGGCGGCTGTGTGCGCAGAGATACGGTGCGGCGGACGGTGGTCGGCGGCTGAGCAGATACCTTCGTGAGGTCGGTGTCTGTGTGCGTTGTGAGTGTGTGCGGTGGCTATGGAGTATGGTGTGAATGAATAATTGAATATGGAATGCAATGGGACTATGGGAGAGTAAAGTCAGTAAACCACTAAACCCTAAAAAGTAATTTTGTTAGTTTATTATTTTTTTTACATAGATTAAATATTTATATGTAAATATGTAATAAATATTAAATATGTAGATATTTTCTATTAAAATATACCGGGTACCCAGCGGTTCCGGTTCTAGGTACCCAGCGGGACCGGGTACCCGGTCCCGGAACCGGTCCCGGCGGGTACCCAGCGGGTAGCGGTTCTAAAAATGAGAACCGAAACCGGACCCAGTTTTAATCGGTTCCGTATTTTAGGAACCAGAACCGGAACCGGCAGTTTCGGAGCGGTTACGGTTCCAAAGGCGGGTACCCAGTTCCGCTACTCACCCTAGTTGACATTAAGGTATCTCGACTCTTTGGGTGAAACTTACTTGGTGTTATGGGTCTCCCCCATTGACATTAAGGGGGTGTTTGGGATTGCTTATATTTTTTACTTATTTCCTTATTGCTTTTTCTCACCGCAAATAAGCTATTTTTAGTGTTTGGATTGAAAAAAAGATAAGTGCTTATGACTTTTCCCCACCACAAATAAGTTGTTTATGATAAGTTAATCCATTTTAACTTATTTGAAACTGCTTATAACTTATTTGCCTGTTTGGGTAAAAATTCACCAGTCTCGACCATGACCAAGGTAAGGAAAAACATTTATTACACTTTTTTATAATAAGGTAAAATCACAATACTTTATCCCCTAACCAAAGTTGAAATCGAAAGTTATCCACCTCACGACACTCGACCATGACGTCGTCTAGCTCACACGACCGTCGTATGGAACCTCTCGACCTCGATCGACTAACATGTGATATTTCTGTTACGTTTTCAATGTTTAAATGCCGGAATCAATGTCATTGATGGCCAACGGCTATAACCGACGAAGGCCATTAAACAGCATTAAACTCAACGTCCGTTACGACAGTTACCAGAAGCATTTATGGAGTCATTCAAGGCGCTCGAAGGCTATATATGCAAAGGCAATCCTCATTCCACGTATCATCGAACATCTGGGATCAACTGAACTCAAAAGAACCTTCGAAGCAAAGAATTCCCTTTCGAAAGCTCACTCACGACGAACGCCTTTCACACACGACACATTGTTTGTACTCACGACTCACCCATTTTTACATTCGATACACCTGTTACTTTACATTTGAAGTATTTCCTTTCATCTGTATTGTAATCTCTGTATTCTTGACACTCGAAACATAAGGATACCGCCCCTGTTGGGCGACCATAGTGCAGCGACGACCTCCAAAGTCATCCGCGGGTTTTTTCCTCGTTGAGGTTTTTCCCGCGTCACCAAAATCTCTGTCTTATTTACATTTTTTGCCTTTGCCGTACGCTTTGTCGGAATATTCCTATTCTTTAGTTGTTAAGCTCCACAATCAACCTTAAGTTATCCTTCTGGACGATTTTTGGCCTTAACAGTTTGGCGCCCACCGTGGGGCCCCATCTAGAGAAAATCTTCGACAAACGTGTGTCCTACTAACGGTTTCTTGGAGTTTCCTCTTTTTCTGTTTTAGGAAAATGGCAGCCCATGGAAATCAAGAGCAAACCATTGCCCAGATGCATGAAGAGCTTGAGAATGCACAGGAAGTTCTTGAGACGGTCGATGACTATCGCCTGGAGGAAGTCATCTTGGACCAGAGCAAGCCTGACCAGAAAGTCCTTGTAGGATCGTCCCTCGATCCCTGCCTAAAAGACAGGCTCATATCTTTTTTGCAGGAACATGCCGATTGTTTTGCCTGGTCGCATGAAGACATGGTCGACATAGACCCTGGTGTCATTTCCCATAAGCTCAATGTGGCCCCGTCATTCAAACCTGTCAAGCAAAAGCGGCAAAAATTTGCTCCTGAAAGGAATAAAATGATAAATGACGAGGTCGACAACCTCCTCAAGACAGGGAAAATTCGAGAAGTAAAGTATCCCGATTGGCTTGTTAATGTCGTGGTCGTGGCAAAGAAAAATGGCAAATGGAGGGTCTGTATCGACTTCACAGATCTCAACAAAGCTTGTCCAAATGATCCTTTTCCGTTGCCACATATCGATGCCATGGTCGACGCGACAGCAGGGCATGAGCTATTGACGTTCATGGATGCTTATTCTGGATACAATCAAATTTTGATGCACGTCGAGGACCAGGAGAAAACTGCATTCTTGACAGATCGAGGTATCTATTGTTATAAAGTTATGCCGTTCGGTCTAAAAAATGCATGTTCTACCTACCAGCGCCTGGTGAATAAAATGTTCAAGGATCGTCTTGGTGACACGATGGAGGTTTATATCGACGACGTGCTAGTCAAGTCAAAGCAAGCAGTCGACCACGTCGAACATTTGAGGCAGTCGTTCGACATCCTTCGGGAGTATAGCATGAAGCTCAACCCGACGAAGTGTTCCTTTGGTGTCAGTGCCGGGAAATTCCTGGGTTATATGGTCACTCGACGAGGAATCGAAGCCAACCCGGACCAGATCAAAGCTATCATCGAAATCAAATCTCCGAGAAATTTCAAAGAGGTCCAAAGGCTCACTGGTCGGGTGGCTGCTCTGAACAGGTTTATCTCTCGATCCTCAGATAGATGTCATTTATTCTATAACATCCCCAGGAAAAATAAAGGTTTCGACTGGACCGACGATCACGAGTAAGCCCTGCAAAAATTAAAAGAATACATTACGTCGCCTCCTTTGTTGTCAAAGCCTGATGACCATGAGGCCTTGCAGCTATATTTGGCTGTTAGCCCTAATGCAGTAAGTGTCGTCCTGACACGAGAAGATACAAAGCAACAACTACCGATCTATTATGTAAGTAAATCTCTCTTGGACGCCGAAACTAGGTATTCCTCAATGGAAAAACTACTCTTGTCGCTTGTTACAGCCGCAAAGAAATTGCGACATTATTTTGAATCGCATCCTATTACTGTTTGGGTAAAATTTCACCAGTTTCGACCACGACCAAGACACTAAGAACATTTATTACACTTCTCCTTAATAAAAATCAAATCATGAACACTTGATCTTATTGACCAAAGTTAAAGACGAAAGTACCTCTCGACCTCGACCGTCGTGACATAACCCTCGACCTCGACCGACTAACATCTAATATTTCTGTTACGTTTTTATCATTCAATGCAGGGTCAATGTCCTTTATGGCCAACAGACGTAACCGACAGAAATAATTATAAGCATTAACAGCAGTGACCGTTACGACCGTTACTCCTACAATCATGATGGTCAATTAAAGCTACGAAGACTATAAATACGAAGATCACAGTCTCATTTGCAAACATCGGCTTTCCGAAGAACACTTGAAGCAAAGAAATCTCTCTCAACAGTTCGCTCTCGACGCACGACTCCCACGCTCGACGCATAATTTTTACACACGACATACAGTTTATACACACGACGCACTCGTTTTTTCATTCGAAACACTTGTTACTTTACATTTAAAGTATTTCCTTTCATATGTATTGTAATCATTGTACGACCGACACCCTGAAACATAAGGATATCGCCCCTGTTTGGCGACCATAGTGCAGCGACGACATCATCACTGTCGTCCGCGGGTTTTTTCCTCGTTGAGGTTTTTCCCGCGTCACCAAAATCTCTATCTCATTTACATTTATGTCTTTGTCGCACGCTTTGTCAAAGGATTCTTTTCTTTAGTTGTTAAGCTCCACAATCAACCTTAACTTATCCTTCTAGACGATTTTTGGCATTAACAGGTTGGCGCCCACCGTGGGGCCCCATCTAGAGAAAATCTTCGACAAACGTGCGTTTTACTAACGGTTTCTTGTAGTTCTTTCTGTTTTCTGTTTCAGGAAAATGGCAGCTCCTGGAAATCAAGAGCATCTCATTGCCCAGATGTATCAGGAGTTGGAAGTTGCGCGAAATCAAATCAATGTCATGGCTGAGCAGAGTCGAAGAGCAGCTGAGGAAATCGTGCGGCTGAGGAATCCCTTCGGACCACAGAACGGTCCAAGACCATTCGTTCAGAATCCAGGTCTAGGATCGTTCGGTCAGAATCTGGGATCCGCTCCATTCGTTCATAACCCTGGTTCCGCTCCGTTCGTCCGTAATCCGGGACCAGGTCCATTCATGTAGAACCAGCAGCAGGGGAGGTTCAACCCAAATCCCTAGTTCGGGACGGTTCCTCTTCAGCATATAAGGCCACCACCCATGCAAAATGGACCTCAGCCATTTCAGAATGGGTCTCAACCATTTCAGAATGGGTCGCAGCCATATTTTGTCCCTTTCAACGGGGACGCTGATAGGCGGGTATGCACCCCCCTAAATCTTACCGCAAGTGTACGGGTCGAATCAAGTAATAGTACTGAAAGTACGAGTATCGAATACAAAGAACTAGGAACTAAGTATCACAATGACTACAATTGCTATTAACTGAACGATCGCAATTTTGAGTTGGTGGTATTAAGCTAATCAATTGCAAGTAATTAAATCAAACACAAGACAGTAGACAACTTAACGACTTCGGATAGAGAAAACAGTTGAGGGTTGGAAATCATATGGTTTTCACATATAAACACTTGACTTAAAATAATTACCAGTTATTCCCTTAATGAATACCCAATCTCTAACATCACCGTGGTTCTTTCTCAAGCAACCACGGATTTTATTTTGAAAGTATAAGTTTTATCTCTCGATCTCAACCTATGGGATTCAAAACACATTAAACTCAAGATTTTAATAGGACTAAGGCTTACTTGGTATATCTCTATCCAATTTCTCACCTTAGGCATGCAAATTCTAGTTCTAGTTAACAATTAATTCTCTCGAACTTAACTGAAAACAAACAAAACAATTGAAAGTTGGCCGAACTCGCAAAAGCATTAAACACTCAAATCACATGCTTCATTAATTAGGAAAAACTGATAAAAGTCTCAAATCATCTGTTCATAAGCTTAAACCAAATTCACTCCAACCCCCAACATCTAAAGATTATTTCATGTTGGTGGTGGACTCAAACATAAGAAAAGGGGATGAAAAAGTGTGTGCAAACATAGTGATCGTGAATGTGATGAATGTAATGGTGAACTCCCTTCTCTCGGCTCTAATCCGCTTCGCGTGATGAATGTCTCCTCAACCAGTCCTCTATCGTTGCTCCAAAGTCTCCGAGAAGCCTCTGAAAACCGCCCCTGAGCTGCTGGCCGTCGTCGTGTCGTGAATGATTCAATGATAACCTAAAATCCGGAAAAACGCCAAAATATAAAAGCTGGAACAGGGACACCCGCGGTTTATGCCGCGGTTTCCTGAGGAGCTTCGGGTCAGGTTCGGGTCCTAGTTCGGGCACGGGTCTTAGGCTTCCGTTGGGCTTCGTTTTGGCTCTCTTTTGGACTCTTTTCCGCTTCTTTTCTCGATGATTGCCGTCTTCTAGATTACCTGCACATTTCACTAGATAAACCATAAAGTTCCGCCTTTTTGCTAGAACACAAGCCAATCTCATTGGTTTGAGGACCGAAAATAACGCCAAAAAGTGGCGTTATCAACAACCCCAAACCGAGCGTTGCTTGTCCTCAAGCAAATTAGCGATAAAATAGAATAAAAGCACATATCAGTGAAATAATAACGGCACAACTCCCAATTGGTACCACGTAATGCACTTGTGATTTCCCATACCCGTGAATGCCTATCTCACTCTCGCCTCATTCTTATTCTGTTTGATCTATGGCCTTCTATTGTGAGTTGAACTCGTGACTGCTCCGATTACATTAAGGTTGTACTAGGTCCAAACATACTAGGGAAACATTTCGCCTCGACCCTACCTCACGGGATACTCTCATTTCACTCGAACCTAGGTTGTCGCACATGTTGTCATGTATAAGGAAGTTATGTACAAGAATACTCAATAATTACATGACAACTCTAATGAAAGACGCACAATTGTCCAAAAAGGTCGATCTCAGAAAGGAATTCAGTAGCAAGACAGTGAATATTGGTAAAGGTAGTCGTATACTCTAATCACGTTTCCCAGAAGATCATCCAGGTCTTTACAAGGGTTGTAACGGGGCTAGGGTTTTGGCTGAGAACGAAGGGTAAGCGGATAAAAAATCCTTGGTGTGTCAATTTTTAGCAGTTCTGAACTTTCTTGCTTCACATTCTATCACTCGGCCCTCTTTGTCACTATTGGAGTCGCTTTGACTCTCTTATTTAGCTGCTGTAAATACTATCTAACTAACTGTATTTTTATTTTATTTTATATATCCTCTTTTTTAAGTTGGGACTTCATTGGTCCTCTTTATTTGATTGAGGCTGCATTGGCCCTCTTTTCTATCTATTTTCATGACTGGCTTGTACTGCTTCTGATTGACACACTTTCGGATAAGGGTTGGCTAAGGCTTTTGGCTAGTGTTTAATGGTGGGTCTGAAATGAACAAGTGGTGAGTGTTTGGCTACAAAGGTGGTTTTGGGTACGCACATAATGGGTCAAAAGGTACGTTAGACAAAAACGGGTTAAAGTGCACACAATGCCTGGAATCATCTCTTAAGGTCCATACGATATGGTCTACTATACCCTTACCCAATATCCCGATGGTCGTCTTTGCTACTCAATGCAATATTATAGCGAGATCATTCTATAATCACGACAAGGAATTCGAAAAAGTGTATACGAATTAGGTGTTTGAATCCCTCGAAATGAAAGGCGTCATTTAGGCTCAAATCTCGCTATCGGGTGGTCTCTACTAATGTCCCTAGTCATGTCTTTTCCTGGTCCTTCCCTAATGGTCACGTTACTATCACAAGATTCTTCCCACAATGGTCGGTCTCAATCATCCAAAACAAAAAAATATGGCTAAAATGATCTACGCATTCAGATGTGCGGGAAATCTACGTGTATAAACGTAGGCACCCCAAACCTAAGTGAAACTTAGGTTTGTTGCATCTCGTTTAACTAATAAGGAACAAAGCATCATACACCACTCGTTAACATACAGAGTTAGAACATACCTGTTTGCCCGGACGGAAGAGATTCTCTTGATAAGATTGAGCGACCAGTCAGAGAAGATGGAGAGAGAAGGCAAAAACAATAGAAATCAAAGTAAAAGATGAAAAACGTAAAGAAATTGAAAACCCAAAGCAAGAAAGGAACAAAAACTGTACGAAAAACAACCAGAAGCATCAGGGGAACCCCCCCGCGGTTTTGGCCGCAGTTTGGAAGTCGAGGGATAAACCGCGCAACATTCTGTTTCGCAAAACAAACAGGGGCTCCCGCGGTTTTAGCCGCGATTTGTAAACCGCGCAGGAACCCACGGGAGTCTCTGTTCCCCATTTTTTTTGTGTAAATAAAATCACTCCAACACATAAATTAAAAACAAAACACGCAAACCTCGGTGGGTTGCCTTCCACCCAGCGCCGTAGTTAAAGTCGTGGCACGACTATGTGGCTCTCAACTTGGCTCGGTATTCGCGGAGTCGAACCGCCCACACTTGCGATTCTCCGCGGATTCTCCCACATCTGGTCTTCCTTGACCATCTCCGAGTTCCTCTTCGCTCCGACCTCTTCCGCTCTCGAACATCTTGAACGTTTTTTTTCTCCGCCAACCCTTAAGGTCATCTCGCCTTCTTCCATGTCGATAAGCGCTTTGCTCGTGGCCAGAAATGGTCTTCCCAATATCAACGGGACCTCTTCATCTTCATCTATATTTATGACCACGAAATCAACTGGAAGGTAGAACTTACAGACTCTGATCAGCACATCCTCTATCACTCCATATGGGTACACTATTGATCTATCTGCAAGTTGAAGTGTCATGTAAATTGGCTTCACTTCCCCCAAACCGAGTTTCCTGAAAATAGATAGAGGCATTAAGTTAATACTTGCCCCTAAATCACACAACACTTTATCAAAACAAAGATTCCCAATTTGAATAGGGATAGAAAAACTCCTTGGATCCTTAAGCTTCGGGGGAAGCTTGTTCTGAATGATCGCGCTGCACTCCTCAGTAAGTGCAACTGTCGCGTGCTCCTCAATCTTCCTTTTGTTAGAGAGGATTTCTTTTAAGAACTTCATGTATGAGGGCATTTGTGCCAGCGCATCTGCAAAAGGGATGTTAATATGCAATTTCTTAAAAACTTCAAGGAATTTAGAAAAATTCAGATCCTCCCTGTGGGCTTTAAGCCTATTTGGGTATGGCACTTTAGGAGCTACCGTCTTGACCGGTGGTTGCTTGGGCATGGTTGCCTGCTCTTTCTTCTTCTCTTCACTCCTCGTGGTTTCCTCAATTACCACCTCTTCCTGAGCCGCCTTTTTGGCCATCACCGACGACACTTTCGGCTGGGATTGCAGAGATTCTCCTGTGAAACAAAGAAGAAATGACAATTAAAATACCGAGGCAAGAGAAGGAATATGTTGAAACAGAGTAGGGTACACTTACCGGTCATCTCTACCTCTGCCTCCTCTTTCGACTCCTCTTTCTTCTCCTCCTCAGTATCCTCAGACTCGTCCTCCTCTTCTTTCTCCTCTTTTTCTTTCTCTCTCTACCCTCGACCCAACTGTAGCCTATCGCTCAGGAAAACCACGTCGTCGTCTTCATCTATCAGATGGCGTGTGACGAACGATCGATCGTCTATGCTAATTTCCAAGAACTTCTCGATTTTAGCCTTGGAATCGCCGTTGGGCTCTACGTTGTCAAAATTAATGTCTGAAAACACAGAGAAAGGAGATTAGCCAAAAAGCAAAGTGACAAATATAACAAAGCAGACGCTCGACCAAAGCTAAAACTCACCCGCCATGTTCCATCCGGACCTGATCCAATCAATGTCAGTGTCCAGCGTCGCTACTCGCACAAAGACGTACCTGGTCTTCCATTTGCGGTCATTAACCGCAGTTTTTTGGACCAAGGTACGATCACCCTTATACCTCGAGAAGAGGCTGTAGCGACGGTACGTATCTTTCTTGACCTGATAAGCGGCCAAGAGGTCTTTTACATTCATCGGCGACTCCCAGTGTGTGGTAAGTCGCTCGATGACCTGGATTACCCTCTAGAATTGGGGCATCAGTTGTCCCGGTGAGAAGTCGAACTCGAACGTGAAAGACTTCGCCAGCGGAGACTAGGGCCATTCGAAACCTATTCTGAAGGGATACTCGTATATCACGACGTATCCTTTAGGGCATATCCCTGGTCGAATATTACCGGCCTTACTCACAGTAATCCCCGCAGGGATTTTTGCTAAAGTCTTAAAGTCGTCTAAAGCGTCCTGATCTTGGATGGTACTCCTAGGCTCCGTCGACATCGCTAATCCCGTTAACAAAATTTGCCGCTCTGAAAAGCCCCAAATATCCCAGTTCTTCCTAGGTTTCCTAGCAATCGACTTACGACGCATACAAAGACTGGAGAATCGTACCTTATATAGGCGCTCTAAAAACCTCGAAAATCCTAACTTGGTCGAAGATTCTTGCAGGTTTGGAAAGTATCGAACGAAGAGCACCAAGAAATCGGAAGAAAATCTATCTGAAAAACTCTCTGAAATCGTGAGAAGGAAAAGATCCGTCAAGGGTCGCTATTTATGGAAACGATCCTGTCGGATCGAGCCTCTCGATAATCGACGCGTGTCATTGCCTTTTCGAATATTAGACAGATCGTCGACACCTGGCGTTTACAGCTGTTATACACGATCGTGCGTCAGCGTGACGTCACGACCTTATCCCCTTTTCGACTTCCTCTTTAGTTGGAATTGGACCGATCCAGTTCCAAGACAACCAAAAGGGTTTTTTAACATGTGTCACGACCCTAGACGTCCGACTAGCAAAATTTAAAAAAAAACTTTTTTGAAAACTTGAACATGCCACTGTTTGGGTAAAATTTCACCAGTTTCGACCACGACCAAGACACTAAGAACATTTATTACACTTCTCCTTAATAAAAGTCAAATCATGAACACTTGATCTTATTGACCAAAGTTAAAGACGAAAGTACCTCTCGACCTCGACCGTCGTGACATAACCTTCGACCTCGACCGACTAACATATAATATTTCTGTTACGCTTTTATCATTCAATGCAGGGTCAATGTCCTTTATGGCCAACAGACGTAACCGACAGAAGTAATTATGAGCATTAACAGCAGTGACCATTGCGACCGTTACTCCTACAATCATGATGGTCAATTAAAGCTACGAAGACTATAAATACGAAGATCACAGTCTCATTTGCAAACATCGGCTTTCCGAAGAACACTCGAAGCAAAGAAATCTCTCTCAACAGTTTGCTCTCGATGCACGACTCCCACGCTCGACGCATAATTTTTACACACGACATATAGTTTATACACACGACGCACTCGTTTTTTCATTCGAAACACTTGTTACTTTACATTTAAAGTATTTCCTTTCGTCTGTATTGTAATCATTGTACAACCGACACCCTGAAACATAAGGATATCGCCCCTGTTTGGCGACCATAGTGCAGCGACGACATCATCACTGTCGTCCGCGGGTTTTTTCCTCGTTGAGGTTTTTCCCACGTCACCAAAATCTCTGTCTCATTTACATTTATGTCTTTGTCGCACGCTTTGTCAAAGGATTCTTTTCTTTAGTTGTTAAGCTCCAGAATCAACCTTAAGTTATCCTTCTGGACGATTTTTGGCATTAACAATTACTGTCGTGACTAAGTTTCCCCTTAAGTCTGTCTTGAGGAAACCTGAGTTGACAGGTCGTTTGGCAAAATGGAGCATATATCTCAGCACTTACGACATCGATTTCAAACCCAGGACCGCGATCAAATCTCAAGCTTTGGCGGATTTCATTGCTGATTTTAGCCCTGAGCTGGAAAAAAAGCAGAGCTCGAAGTGTCCACTGTGGCGACTCACGACGGCGTGCCTTGGACTTTACATGTCGACGGATCGTCCAATGTTAGGGGCTCAGGACTTGGCGTCGTCTTAAAGTCGCCACAGGGGGGAAGATGGTGTATTCCGTTCGATGCGATTTCAAAACCACCAACAACGAAGCTGAGTACGAAGTCGTGATCGTGGGAATGAGTATGGCCCACGACTCAGGGGTAACCGCGATACATGTCAAAAGCGATTCTCTTCTGGTCGTGAACCAGATGAATGGAGAATTTGTGGCCAAAGATTCAAAGATGACAGCATACCTAAAGGTAGCAAAAGAAAAATCAGAGAAATTCGAATCGTTTTCTATTGAACAGATTCCAAGGGATCAAAATACTCAAGTCGACGCTCTAGCAAATCTTGGATTTGCTCTAGTCGAACCAATATTCGATAGTATTCCTATGATCCACCTAGCGACGTCGTCCATCGAAAATAATGATGCCATCCAGATCGAGGTCCAAGAAGATGATTGGTCGTGCGACATCAGAAATTTACTTATGCATGACCAACTCCCGGAAGACAAGATGGAAGCTCGGAAGATCAGATTCAAGGCATTCAAATATGTCGTGATCGGAGATAAACTCTATCGACGATCATCAACAGGCTTAAACCTGAGATGCGTCATCAGTAAAAGTCAAGTTCAGAAGACCCTTCAAGAAATGCACGACGGGGAGTGTGGCAATCACTCAGGAGGTCGCAGTTTGGCTAATCGCATCTCTCAACAGGGCTACTTTTGGCCAACACTGCGACAAGACGCCGTCAGGTACGTCTAGAACTGTGATCCTTGCCAGCGACATTCAGGTACGTCCCATAAACCTTCTGAACCTTTGCATTCGACATTGATCCCATGGCCCTTCATGAGGTGGGGAATGGACATTGTCGGCAAGCTGCCACCTGCCCCAGGGCAAAAGGTATTTCTTCTCGTACTTACGGATTACTTTTCTAAATGGGTAGAAGCGGCTGTTTTTTCCCAAGTTCGGGACAAGGAAGTCGTCTCTTTTATCCATACTAACATCATATGCAGATTCGGAATCCCGTCCGAAATTGTCTGCGACAATGGATCCCAGTTCATAAGTAGCAGGACTCGACAGTTCTGTGAAGATCGTAACATCAAGCTGACAACCTCGACCCCCAGGTATCCCCAGGCGAATGGGCTTGCTGAATCAAGTAATAAAACCATCATTGCTTCAAGTAAGAAAAGGTTAAAAGCTGCAAAAGGAAGGTGGCTTGAAGAACTCCCTTCGGTCCTATGGGCGAATCGCACGACACCTCGCACGTCCACAGGACAAACTCCTTTCTCCTTGGTCTATGGTTGCGAAGCAGTCTTTTCGGTCGAGGTCCAGCTCCCAACCTCGAGGCATACTTCCGTCGACCACAACCTGGTTGATTTAAGTTATGACCTCGACGCCCTTGAAGAGCTCAGAGAATCAGCACTGATCAGAATGGCGTCGCAAAAGCAAGCGGTCGAGCGACATTTCAATAAAAATGTCAAAGCTAAAATCTTTCAAGAAAGCGACTATGTCTTGCATCGAGTGTTCCAAAGCACTCAAGAGCTTAACGCATGTAAGCTTTCCATTAAGTGGGAAGGTCCTTATCGTATCTCCGAAGTCGTAGGTAAAGGAGGCTATCGACTCCAAAGCCTCGACAATCAAGATATCCCACGTAGCTGGAATGCGACACATTTGAAAAGGTATTTCTTCTAAACCCTTTTCTCTTATACGAATTTTCATCACAATGATCACTGACTTAAGCATCGGAGGGTCGTTGGTTAGCCAACGACCAACTCCTGACATCATTTTATCGCAGGATCGCACGACATAAGTTACTAAGTTTATCACATGACATCAGTATACTTTCGCAGGGCCGCATGATATGAGTAATCAGGTCTATTGCTTGATTATTCCTTCGCAGGGACACATGATCCAAATTTATCACATGATCTAGTTGCACGATCATAAGGTCTAAGCGATCTCTCGATCTAGGTTCTTTAACTTAGAAAATTTTTATGTTCTGGATGAATATTTTGGTCGTATTGAAAACATAAAAGCCTTACGACTTATGTTCTAATCATCGCATTACAATGGATGCCTAAGTCGCGTGTATTCTTTATTCGTTTCTGTACTTAATGAATTTCACAATTGATATTATATCTGTCCGCGATGTGTATGGATCGAAATAATATGCGAGTTCAAAAGAAGGGTAAGTTCCATCTATGAAATAATCGGTTACATCCAAATAGTTCGACCACCAACGGTCGAGCGGTAAAAAGCAAAAAATAATATAAATAAAAACTTTTCTAAGACTGAGGAGGAGTGTCGATCGCATCCTCGCCGGAGGCCCCGCCCTTGGAACCTTCATCCACCTCTTCCTCCTCGACCTCCTTCTCATCATCAGAGTCGAGATCTCTGACGGTCCCGACGTCCCTCAAGAAGAAGGCAAGCTCGTCCGACGCCAACGCTAGAGGATTTTTACCCGACAAGTGTCGTCGCATGATCGCCGCTCGTGCGGTGAATCGAGCCAAGGCAAAAACGGACTTAGCTTCATCCTTGAGTTCATTCACCTCCTTTTCCAGCTCCGCCACCCTAGATTGAGAATCCTTAGCTTCTTTTTCACTCGTAGCCAAAGACTCCCTAATCTTGTCCATCTCCTCCCTTTGGTCAGCGATCATGGATAAAGACTGCGTTAGATGGTGGTTCGCCTCGTCCTTAGCACGACCGATGGCCTCTAACTCTTTCAGGGCCGCTTCGAGACGTTTGGACATAGCCTCTTCGCGCTCCAAGGAGACCTTCTCCCTGTCCAATGCCGCGTTCCCCCTCTCGTGGGCGACAGACACCAGGCCCCTTATCTTCTCTGTTTCAGCGCACAGAGCCAGTGAGGACTAGAACACCTGTAAAACAATAGACACACGTTAGTGAACGTTCGATAAAGTAAAACAACGATAAAGTAACACAAGTTTTGAAAGAAAAACTTACCAGAAATGCCAGTCTGGCAACATGAGATCCCGTCTCCTCGATCGGGAATCCCTCGAAACGCTCCCTGAAAGAAGGGAGCAGGTACTTCCCCAGATGAGGGAACAGATCCGTCCCGTCTAGGACATTGGCAGCCATAAAGTATGACGACGACGTAAAGTTGACCGTCGTGACCTTATCCTCTCTCGTCGAATGGCCCTTGCCCTTGTCGGCCGACAAAGGGGTCGACGTGGTAGATGGAGACTTCGCCATTTTCGCCAGAGGCGCCGAACTGATATGTCTTGCATCGATCGCACCAGAAGACGTCTTCGTCTTCGCAGGTGATGCGACCGATACCTTCGCCTTCTCAGGCGTGATGACTCTCGACGAGTCATCAGCCTTTGAAGACGGTTCCCTTGGGATCGTCATCCTCGTTTTCTTTGGAACCTCAGATCCAGTGGTCGAGATCTTTTGCCTCTTTTCCTTGCCCTTACGGGCGAGCTCAAGCTGAGCTGCCCTCTTAGCACTGGCCGTCAGCACCTTTCCTTGAGATTCTCCTGGAAACAACAAAGAGAAGACGTTACACAGTGAACATAAAAGAAAAGATCGAGGTCGAATAGAAATGAGTAAAACACTTACCGGTCATTTCTTCTTCTCTCGACTCTTCCTCTCTCTCCTCCGTCTCCTCTTCCTCCTCCTCCTCCTCACGTTTCCCTCCCAGATTCTCCCCTAGATATACCAAGTCTTCGTCGTCGTCTACCGGATGTCGTGTGAAAAATGATCGCTCAACAACGCTGAAGTCCAAGAACGCGTCGATCTTTGCTTGAGAGTTGGCGTATGGCTTCACGTCTTCAAACTTAATATCTGTCGGCACATAGAAGATAGGTTAGAAATAAGTTAAAAATTAGCACACGACGTACGAAAAAAACTAGAAAATCTTACCCGACATATTCCAGCCGGCCCTAATCCAACCGCTCTCAGAATCGATAGTCGGCTTACGCGCAAACGCGTACCTAGTCTTCCACTTACGGTCATTTACAGCAGTCTTTAGGACCAAGGTGCGATCGCCCTTAAACCTAGAAAACAGGCTGTAGCGATGATATACGTCCTTCTTGACTTGATAAGCCAAGAGGAGGTCGCGCACATTCATGGGAGACTCCCATTTTTTGGTAAGGCGCTCAATCACTTGTACGACTCGCCAGAACTGGGGCATTAATTGGCCTGGTGCTAAATCGAATTCGAGCATAAAAGCCTTGGCCAAAGGCGAATAAGGCCATTCGAAACCTATCTTAAAAGGATATTCGTATATCACGATATACCCGTCAGGACATTCATTCGGTCGGGTCTAACCCGCTCTAATTAATTTAATCCCCGTAGGGATTTTCGCTAAACTTCTAAGATCGTCTAAATCCTCTTGTTCTCGGACAGAACTTACAGGTTCAGTCGACATCTCTAAAGCAGACTTACAAAAGATCGAGAAATCGTACCTTATATAGGCGCTCTAAACTTTGAAAATCCTAAGCAGGTCGAAGATTTCTTGCAAGTTTGGAAAGGATCGGACGAAGAACAACAAGAAATCAAGAAGAATCTCTCTCTAAAACTCTCTGAAATCGTAAAAAGGAAAAGATCCATCGTGGGTCTCTATTTAAGTAGATAATCGTGTCAGGTCGAGTCATCCGATGATCGACACGTGCCCTTACCTTTTCGTGTGACCACACGGATCGTCGACACCTGGCAATGACAGCTGCTAAGCATGATCGTGCGTCAGCATGACGTCACGATCTTATCCCCTTTTCGACTTCCTCTCTAGTTGGAATCGGACCGATCCAGTTCCAAGGCAACCCAAGTGACTTTTTGACACGTGTCACAACCCTAGACGTCCGACTGACAAAATTCAAAACTCAAAAAATTGCTTCTTCATTTTAAATTTTGGGGGCAAACTGTTTGGGTAAAAATTCACCAGTCTCGACCACGACCAAGGTAAGGAAAAACATTTATTACACTTTTTTATAATAAGGTAAAATCACAATACTTTATCCCCTAACCAAAGTTGAAATCGAAAGTTATCCACCTCACGACACTCGACCATGACGTCGTCTAGCTCACACGACCGTCGTATGGAACCTCTCGACCTCGACCGACTAACATGTGATATTTCTCTTACGTTTTCAATGTTTAAATGCAAGAATCAATGTCATTGATGGCCAACGGCTATAACCGACGAAGGCCATTAAACAGCATTAAACTCAGCGTCCGTTACGACAGTTACCAGAAGCATATATGGAGTCATTCAATGCGCTCGAAGGCTATATATGCAAAGGCAATCCTCATTCCGCGTATCATCGGACATCTGAAATCAACTGAACTCAAAAGAACCTTCGAAGCAAAGAATTCCCTTTCGAAAGCTCACTCACGATGCACGCCTTTCACACACGACACATTGTTTTTACTCACGACGCACCCATTTTTACATTCAATACACCTGTTACTTTACATTTAAAGTATTTCCTTTCATCTGTATTGTAATCTCTGTATTCTCGACACCCGAAACATAAGGATATCGCCCCTGTTTGGCGACCATAGTGCAGCGACGACCTCCAAAGTCGTCCGCGGGTTTTTTCCTTGTTGAGGTTTTTCCCGCGTCACCAAAATCTCTGTCTTATTTACATTTTTTGCCTTTGTCGTACGCTTTGTCGGAAGATTCCTATTCTTTAGTTGTTAAGCTCCACAATCAACCTTAAGTTATCATTTTGGACGATTTTTGGCATTAACATTGCCTAAATTACATTTTTACCCCCAACTCCTTTTTATCACAACATAAGTTGATAAGCACTTTTGAAAATAAGCATAAGTTGTTTTAAATAAGCAATCCCAAACACCCCCTAAACATGATTGTGGAATTTGAATAATTGCTCTTTATGAATAATCCTTACATGTTATTATTTGTTCAAACTCACTAAGGGGCTGTTTAGCAGTTGCAGAATGGTTAAGAGCAGAATGGTTGAGAGGTCAGAATGCTTAAGAGGCTCTGTATGGTATAGTGCAGAATGAAATTTGGTTGTTTGGTAACTGTGTCTGAATGGTCGGTCTGAATGATAACAAATTACCATTTTAACCCTCTCCATTCAAAAAGTTTTTATTAACCAACACCGGCTAAAAAACCAAACACAGTGAAACAAATAAATACAGTAGTAATCAACAATGAAAAAACAAAAATAGCAATCAACAACTTTTTATTAACCAATAAAAATTTATGAACAATTTTTTATTAACCATAGCAAACAATTAGCTATCAACAAGTGGAATCAACATACCCAGTAAATTGGAGCTTAAGAAGAGCAGTATTTGACCAAATTATGGAAATAGGAAAGCAATTTTGGATCAAACAAACAAATACCTGTGTGAGTCTGTGAGGTGGATACTTCATACCGTTCATCATTGTGATTTAGATTAGGGGAAGAGCTTTTGTCAATCTCGTTCATCGTTCAACATACCTATATGTTCGTTTTTAATCGGAGAAGCTTCTGTCAATCTCGACCACCGTTTTTTGATCGGAAAAGCTTCTGTCAATCTTGGCCGCCATTGTTGATCGGAGAAGCTGCTTTTGTTCATCTCTGCCACAATTTTTTATTGGAGAAGCTTCTGAGACTCTCGGCAGCCATGGAGGGAGACGTTGTCGTCGGATTTTGGTAGATCGATTTTGGGAGATCGATTGTAGGAGATCGATTTTGGTAGAAAGGTTTTGGGAGATCGATTGTGGGAGATCGATTTTGGGAGATCGATTGTCGGCGATATCGATTTTGGGAGATCGATTGTTGTAGCGATTTTGGTAGGGCAGAATGTTGGAGCGGTGTGGGAGAGAAGTGGGAAGGGTAAAAGTGGAAGAAGTGTAGATCTGAATGGTTGAGTGTAACCTGGGAGTCAAAATCGCTCAGAGGTTATTGTAACCATTAAGAGGACAATTTTTTTTTGCCAAACACTATTGACCTCTCACCGATTAAGAGATCACCTCTGAATGGAACCATTTAAAGCTAAACAAACAGCCCCTAAGTTTTTTGGCCTAACACTTGTTTAGTGTCGTCGTGTATCTCAAGTTCTAGCAGAACCGTCATTAAGAAAGCTTAGACGGGATAGTGTGAGCTTGGAGAATCGCTTTTTGAGCGCCCTGGTTGGAAGAAATTACTTGGATTAGAGATGACACCTGTAACACCCTCACATTGGATAGGGCAATGGTCTCTGGAATATGTATCCCTAAAAATAAACAATGAAATAGCACACAAGTATACATGCCAAACCAGTATCGTTTTAAAAACAAGTAGTAAAGTGGTACTAAGTACCGAATATCGATCCTACAGAGACAAATAAAGCAAGCAGTTAATCTAAGTCAAACTTAAAAAGTGATTTCAATGAGAGAATTCAAAGGAATAGTTTTTGCATGAGTAACAACTTTGAAAGTGGTTTATAACAGTAAAATAAATTCAAGGGGTGTAAGTTCAGGCTGAAGTATATCATCAGTGTGTTTAGGTAGATTGCTACAGCATATGCTACAACATTGGTTCTCAACTTCACTACTGAATCGATCAGTCCTTTTTCAAGGTTCAGATGAGACTATGTACTGCAGACCACGCATTCGGGTAACTCAACTAATGTCGTACAAATCTTATTGTTCTTTTCATATAGGTGTTTCACTTGTTTATTTGCTTATCAAATTAGAATTGACATTATCGGTTGCAACTGCAACAATTGAGAGGCGCTTTCTGCTATGAATATTGTGAAAACAGGTTGTGCAATAGAATGGGAGATCAATGGTTGAACGAAAACTTGGTTGCTTATATTGAAAAAGATTCATTTAACGACGTCACTAACGAATATATCATTGACATGTTTCACAAAATAAAAACGCGTCGAGGCCATTATTGAATCTGTAAAGGTTAGCGTTATGTGGTTACATACATTGTTTTTTGATTGAACGTTGCTATAAATATAGTGGTTACGTAAAAAATTTAATGTGGTTACGTACATTATTTACATATATAATATATATTTGTTTCATTTAAAAAGTTATAGGAACCCTTTAGTAAAATTCTTGGCTCCGCCCTGGCTTGGTGAGCATTTCTCATTACTTAAGTTTTACAAATTCAAACAACCCTTACTTCATGTAAACTTCTCGGACTGAGAAAGAGGGACTGCTTGACGTTGCATGTTAGAACTCATTAAAGCCCGATTCACATCATTATGCTCGATAAAAGGAAAAGAAAATTATTTCAACTAATTTGGGTTGCAAAATAAATTACTTCAATCAATCAATCAATCAATATATTTGGCTGCCTCATATTGACCATCACACTGAGTTTAGTGCTTGTATGATTGTCTCTTAATGTTGTCTAGGGATAAAAAAAAACACCCTTGAATTGTGCCACAAGCCTCTGAACGATTTTTAATCTAGGTAAATGCCTTATCATTCCGAGCCACATTATTCCACCATTGCCCTTCATACTCTCTCGATCTCCTCTCATGTCTACTACATACTGCTCCATAGATCTCATATCCTGTCTATTACTCGGTGGCATCTTCTCTCCTTCAATTTCATCAGTTGCTTCGATCTCCATAGCTTGTGGTAGTATTGATTTGCATCTGCTTATATCTCATCAATTCCTCTCTTTTTCATTACATTTTTCAAGCATTTAGAACGTGATAGTCCTTTTGTTGTTTTGGGTTATACTTGATGCTTTGTAGTCTATTTAACCACCAAATTGGCTGCTAATTTTCTATTTGCTGAATTCCAAACATACATGTCTCATATTTAAGGTAATTTTCATGTGTTGATTGGAAGTTACATATCTTGCTTCATATTGACTCAATTGCATGGATTTTTGTGAGAGTTGAACAGAATGACTAGTAAGTCTGCTTTTGCCATAGGGTTATGACTAAGCTACTCTTGGGACTTGCTAGTTTTCTACCTTGTTACTGATCGTAGGGATGGTGTTCTGCTGAATGTTTTCCCCTCCCAACATTTACTCCATTATGATGTAGTCTAATTAGTATCTTTGTTTATTGTTACGTAACATGTATCATGTCGTCATATCGGGGCAGATAAAATTGATCGTAAAGGCATGGAAAGGATGGCCCTTATTTGAGGTTTGAAGTAGTAAAATCTTTAATGAGTTGTGTTGCAAGTTCTTTGGAGGGTATATATTTAGACATTTATACAAGTGTGAAATAGACAGGTTGGACCAAAGTTTTGTTTAAAAACAATCAAGATATTTGGTGGTAGCTTCAGAGGGCTAACATTATGAAAATCCGTTCAACATCTCACCAAATCAGGTTTGAAGATATTTTTTACATTTTGGTTAGAAAAGTGGTTATTAGTGGCGTTTTGTATGTTATATGTAACACCCTCGAATTGGGAAAGAGCAACTAAATAAAAATTTGCGATATTACATTCAAAATCATAGGATTTCTTCCTATGAACCAATAGGCGAAGTACCTCAAATTGAAATCTATAATTAACCTCAAACAATATATATCTCAAGTCTCATTACAAAGACTAAAACCACATCGGGTGTTACTTAACCCGAGTACAAGTTGCTAATCCCAAGGATGAGTGCGGAAAACTTCACTTAAGTTATTCACCTCTCGAGCACTTTACTAGCATACGACCTTTCATAGTGTCACTAGAACTACTCCCAACCTGAACCTGTTGCACATGCCGACAAATAAAAAAAAGGTTAGGCTAACGCCTAGTGAGTTCAAGAATTTATAGTATGATTTAAATAATTCTTTAAATGAAAGTTTGCAACATAGATTATGATTTCCAAAAGAGTTTACGAAATGGATATAAACGACTCATTTTCCAACGCACCCAAAATCTATGAGAAAAGTTCCCAAAAGGTATAAAACGTTTTCCAAAATGAATTCCAATCCAAACTCACTCAACACGTGAATAATTCTATATAATGCAAAACCTTCAAATACGGTTGACAACAAAATACTCAACCCATAAATCATGGAAGAACAATCCATTTAAATATAACACTTCATTGAAAACATGATACGAACCAATACTCACGCGAACGTAAAATGTAATGAAGTCCAAATACCATAATCATGGAAATGACCTGCTTCATTTAAACTCTAATATACATGGAGGGGAATCCAATATTAAAGTCATCAAATAGCAGTCAAACGTATAAGACCAACAATAATAAAACATGGACATATTAAAGTCTCAAGTAAGGTTGGCCAACGACGGGGGAGACCCGTATCTATTGAGAGTGGATGAACACAAAAGTACGCCACTCATACAATGTTAATCGCACGACACTTCACTGCATAAAAAGCCCAAGTGTCCCATACGACGCCTTTCAAGACACACCCAAAGAGACAGCTGACCTTAGCGGAATATTACTAAGAATACCACCAAAGGCTCGGCACAAGCGAGGATACAACCATGGCATTGCCCCGACATGGCGAAGGTCAATAAAACACCCGTCAATCAACCTGACAGCTCAACCGGACTCAGCCCTCCTAGTATACCCTTGAAAAGTAAAGGTCATAAAACATGGGGCCCGGTCAAATCCCGCGACACCCAGTAGACCATCAAATAAAGACTGACTTACGTGCCTATGGATCTAATGCAACACAGTCTATAATAATATGCCCATCCTGGAATGACTAACACACCCGGGCATGTAAATATCAATAATGCGCAATAATATGGGATATGATGCAATAAATGCAAACCATAATTAAGACCCCACATTGAGTCATCAAAACCGGACAAAATGTCCCCAAGACTTTCTCGAAGTCAAAACCGAGCAAAATGCTCAAAACTCATTAGACCCATAAGTAACTGTCATCATAGCATAAAATGCATTTGAATATCGTTTAGGTAAACAAGTACCACAAAATCATTATTAACCCAAAACTCGACACGGGTTAAACAAAAGGGTTTTCCCGAAAGGACTCATACCCTTATAATTCTCAAAATGACTCTTGACACTAAATTGTGCATTTTCCCAAATGGTTTATAAAATCAATTTCACTAAAATGATCAAACCATCAAATAAACTTCATTTTGAGCAATAAATCTTTTAAGGACATATTATGATTTCTACACATCAAAATATCCAAAAATCCCAAATATGGGTGTTTTACAACTTTATAAAGATAAGTACTTCAAAAAGGGTTAAACTCATCAAATAACCAAACAATTGATAATTTCTAGTAAAACAACACAAATACTTGGAAAATAACATTTTTGGCATGTACAAAGTTTTCACAAATCAACTTGAACTCACCTTGCTAGATTTAGGCTAAATCTAGATTTTCCCCAAACGTAAGCTCCTTTGATGCAACCCGAATCCTTAGGCCAAATCTTCCAAAAACCTAGATCCATAAGTTCCAACCATAAATATTCAGATCCAAATATGTAGAATCATTCCCCAAACATTTTACATCCAAATCCCAACTTATATCAAAACCCTAACTTCATAAATGAAGAGAAGAGAAGATTACCTTAACCATACTTGAATCCACCAACCAAAATATCTCTAGAACCACCAAGATGAACCACAACTCCCAATCTTCAAAGTGGAGTGAAAAGGGTTGGGTGAAACCCTAGAAACTTGACGAAGGAGATGATGTGAAAGGTTTCTTGAAAGGTTTAGGTTTCCAACAATGGTGAGGGTTTGTTTTGGGGAAGAAGGATGAAGAGGAGAGGGGAGATTTAGGGTTTTCTAGAGAGAGAGTTCGGTTTTAGAGAGAGAGAGAGTTGAGTTGAAGCTGAGAAATGAAATGGGGAAAGTGAGAGGGAAGAGTCTTAAAAGCAAACAAATAATTCCATCAGATGCATCGCGGACGTCTGCAAGGTCCTACGCGGACGTCCGACTTGCATTGGCCGAAATCCATTTTTTCTCTGTTGCTTTCGCGGATGACCCGCAGACTTCCGCACATCGCGGACGTCCGGCCCTTGGCCCATGCGGACGTCCGCAAGTCTAAATTTCGTAGTTCAATTTTTGGGGTGTTACATTATAAACTCTTCCACATGTGTAAAGGTGTGATTTTACGTGGAACGTATGCATATCGATTTATGTTTTTAATTGTGTCAGTTACGTTCATTAGAGAAGAGAGAGGAGGCGGGCAAGTATGATGCCAAGACAAGAAGGAAAATGCACAAGATGAGCAACCTAATAGAGACAAATGAGTTTGCAGACACGTGGAAGAAATGATCGACGGATTGAACCCGTTGTTTGCATATGGCATACCATTTTTACATAGGACTCATAACATTTGTCATGTGGTCAAAATGTTTTTGGTAAAATGGATTCATAACTTCTGTCATGTGGTCAAAATATTTTTGGTAAAATGGATTCATAACATCTCTCATGTGTTCAATATGTTTATGGTGAATTGGTGGATTTTTGGTTTATGGATGTTGTTATGTTTAATTCCTTTTATTTATAGTATGGGCTAAAAGAAAATTTTATGGACTTAGGATATCTAGATACTTTTATGTGTATAATTTGTTTGATAGGACCATGGGTCTTTTATGAAAATAGTGGACCACTCTTTCCTAAATGATAATGGCTAGGGTTGTGCAAAACCCAACCATTCTGAAAACCCGAACCAATATGAGTTGTTTGTGCAAGCTGAAAACGTATTTTTGGGGGATATTTGGGTTCGGGGTGGTTTGATTTTTTGCCACCCGACCCGTACGTCCGAAAACCCGAATATATATATATACACACATACACGCACATAATTTAGACATATTAAAACGATTTCCTCCCCTACATGATTTTTTGTTGTTCTAATCAAGCTTCTAAATGGCGTGAGGTGTGGCGTGGTGACAAGGCAAAGGCTCAAGCCTTAGGAGCCATGACGAATGAATAATATTTTTTTACTTTGTTGTTGCAGGAACAAGCACCTGAATCACTTTATGTGAATAACTCCTCCAGAATCCAGATCCTTGTTATACATAACTACTTTTAGTTAATAGTTACCTTAAAAGTCAGTCTACAATTTCACCTTTCTCAATGTGTTGTTCCAGCAGTAGGTTTCGATCAATAAACATGTGATGAATAGAAAATAGAGAATTTAAGTTAATAAAATTGAGAGTGCAGGCATTAGGATGGTATAGCAAGTCTAGAGTCAAGTGTAAAGCAGTAGAAACTAAAGCTAAACCAAATCCGATATATCACATTTGAAGGTGAGTTCCAAGTGGATGAAATGCATGCAAATTTGACTTCTACCTCAAGGAGTAGACCAGTTGTAGAAAACAAGAAACATAATTAACATATAAGTTAGTACATGTTTGATGACCATAAGCTAGCTTTTTGATACGTTACTTGGAGTAGCTTTTTGAAACGTTACTTTCAGTAGCTTTTTGTAAATAATATTGCCCTTATTAATAATAATTATTATTTATTAACTATTTTTATAAATAAATACTAATTTTTTAATTTAATGATTATTAATTGACATTATTAAATTAACAATTTTAATCATACATTGATATTAATTTTCTTAATTTTCAGTTATTTAGAGTTATCGTTAATCATATAATTTTTTTAATATTAATTAATATATTTTAATAATCAATTACTATTTATCTTTTCAATTATTATTTAATTATTTTTGTGATTACTTAAAATCATAAATTAGAATATATTTTTTTAAACTTGTTTTAACAAATTCAAAATTTATAGTATATATGTAATAATAAATTTTAAATTATTTTAATTAACATGTTATATTATTTAATTTTATTTACTACATTGGTTGTATTAATTAACATATTATATTGCTATAAATTTGTTTTAATTATATAATTAAATATTCTAATTGATAATTTTTTGAAGATGTCCTTTTTGGTCATTTTACATGTTTATAAGCTAGTTTTGTCAGACATGACTTCTTCACCGGCTAGCTTATCAGCTACCAGCTACGAGCTAGCTTATCAGCTAGTTTGCCAAACATACCTTTATTGGTTTTATAATTGTGATTCACCGCTACATCGTAAGAATACACAACTAATTGTTTAAAATAAAATAAAAATTAGAATAAAGTATTGTCACGTTTTTATGCATTTTTGTCTCCTAAATTAATTGAGACATGATTTTTTAACCACTGTTAATCTTCCTAACAGTAAGAGCATCCATACACGTCTTGCAAGCGCTCTTGCAAGATAACATGGCATGCCATGTGTCTTGCAAGGCCCACCCCCATCTTGCTAAACTTGCAAGACCTTTCAACAAATTAAATATATTAAACAAACACATTTTTTAATTTAATTAGTTAGTTAGTTAGTTAGTTTGTTTGTTTGTTTGTTTAAAACATTAATTATTATTAATATGTTTATTAAATTTAATTCATTTATTACTTTATTTGAACATTATTTTTTAATATTTTTATTAAAATTTCTTACCCACGCTTTATTTAAAAAAATGATATTTTTATGCAATGTTTTTTATTTAAACTGCTAAATTATATTTACACAAAATATAATAAAAGAAAACAAAACAAAAGTAAAATTTTAGTTATCTATATTTTATAATTAATTTATTAGTTATATTATAATTATCTATATTATTTATATTATAATTTATTAGTTTAGAAAGGAGTTTGGTCTTGCATGTGTGTGGAATGTGTTATTGCAAAGCTGATGTGACACTTATGAAAGGAGTAAGGTCTTACAGGTGTGTGGATGGTCTTCGAAATTAGATTTTAAAATAAAGAGTAAACTGCAATTTTGGTCCCTATGGTATGTTAATTTTCTCACCTTTGCTCCCTATGAAATTTTTATTCAAGAAAAACCCTATGATATGCAAAAATGCTTGATTTTGATCCCTGAGGAGTAACACCATTAAGGCTATGTTTGGCAAACTAGTTGATAGGCTAGCTTATGACTTATAAGCTAACTGGTAGCTGATAAACTAGCTGTTGACTGATAAGCTAGCTGGTAGCTGATAAGCTAGCTGATGAAAAAGTCACGTTTGGCAAAAAGTAGCTTATAAGCATTTAAATGACCAAAAAGGACATATTAAAAAAAATAGTTAATAAATAATAATTAATATTAATGAGGGTATTTTTGGAAGAAAAAATATCAAAAGTCCATAAGCTCATGAAACGCTACTCTCACTAGCGTTTTGAAAAGCTAGCTTATGGTCATCCAAACATGTACCTAGCTTATAAGTTAGCTTATAAGCTAGCTTTTTTTTGTCAAACAATGCCTAATTGCAGCTGTTAAATGCCCCCATGTGCCTTGCACATGAGGGTATATATGTCTTTTTACGTACACCTTATTATTAGGGTAAATAAATTATTAAATAATTATTTTAGAGTAACAAATTTATTAGTTTTGGTTGACGACACGTAAACAAATTATTACTTAATTAAAATTTCTTCATTTTACAATATGTTTTTTTAAATCATGTGATATTTATTTATTAATTATATAATATAATTATTATATTTTAAATAAATAGTATAATAACAAAAAAAACTGCAATTTTGGTCCCTGTGGTCTAGTGTTTAAGAACATATATACCCTCATGTGCAAGGCACATGGAGCTTTTAACGGCTGTATATAACGTTGTTATTACAAAGGGACCAAAATCAAGCACTTTTGTATACTACAGGGGTTTTCTTGCGATAAAAATTTTCTAGGGACCAAAGATGAAAAACAACATACTACAGGGACCAAAATTGCAGTTTACCCTAAATTAAAACACACAGAAATGGCACTTGCCCGGTTGCTCCTGGAAAGTGGAAACATGAACACGGAAGCGTATACTCTTGGAGAATGGACTAGAAGGTTCTAGAAGTCAGTAGAGACATCGTTACGGAGTCGGCATAACGCTTTTTATGACCTCTCCACCTATATAAATATCGACCACTTCCCCCTCCCTTTTCATTCATTCCATTCTGTTCAAACCCTAAAAATCCACTCTTCATTTTATTGCCCAATTCTCTTTCGATTTCTTAAACAATAAAAGTATGCAGATCTTCGTGAAAACCCTTACTGGGAAAACCATTACTCTCGAGGTAGAGAGTTCTGATACAATCGATAATGTCAAATCCAAGATCCAAGATAAAGAAGGCATTCCTCCCGATCAACAACGACTTATCTTTGCCGGCAAGCAGCTTGAGGATGGCAGAACCCTAGCCGATTATAATATCCAGAAGGAATCAACCCTTCACCTCGTCCTCCGTCTTCGCGGCGGTATGCAAATCTTCGTTAAAACCCTAACCGGCAAGACCATTACCTTGGAGGTGGAGAGCTCCGATACAATTGACAACGTCAAGAGCAAGATTCAGGATAAAGAAGGTATTCCCCTTGATCAGCAACGACTGATCTTCGCCGGCAAGCAGTTGGAAGATGGCAGAACCCTGGCGGATTACAATATCCAGAAAGAATCCACCCTTCATCTTGTCCTCCGGCTTCGTGGTGGGATGTAGATATTCGTCAAGACTGTTAGAATTGTAGAGTCGATTGATAGAGAGACACGAGAGATGGCTGAATCGGCCGTTTTCATATAATGAGAGAGTAATACAAGTAAAGTGTCTTACCTAGACAAGGAACCCTAAAAGCCTATTTATACAAAGAGGAGTTACAGCTAATTACATAAAAGACCCTGAACTATACATATTGACATTTTAATACTCTAACATCCCCCCTCAAACTCAAGTAGGGGAAGAATGAGACAAGTTGAGTTTGGAAACGAGAGCCCGGAAACGCCCTGGGAGATGAGCTTTGGTGAAGATATCGGCCGTCTGATCAATGGTGGAGATTGGAAAAAGTTTAACAGTCTTGCGGAGGACATGTTGACGAGTGAAGTGGCAGTCAATCTCTATGTGTTTTGTACGCTCATGAAAGACATCATTGTGAGCAATCTGGATGGCACTGGTGTTGTCACACCATAAGGGTGTCGGTGAGAACTGATCAGCACCCAAATCAGAGAGTAGCCAACGTAGCCATACGAGTTCTTGAGTGGTGTCGGCTAAGGCTCGATACTCAGCCTCGGTGCTGGAGCGAGCTGTCAGGGATTGTTTCTTGCTGCGCCAAGAGATAAGAGAGTCCCCAAGGAAGAAACAATAGCCGGTGGTGGAGCGACGGTCGGTTATGTCACCATCCCAGTCAGCATCTGAGAAGGCACGAAGCTGTAATGATGACTTGGATGAGAAATGAAGACCGTGGAACATGGTTCCTTTGAGATACCGAAGTATACGAAGGACAGCAGCATAGTGATCCGAGCATGGTGCGGCCATGAATTGGCTAACAATGTGAACTGCATAGGCGAGATCTGGTCTAGTAACAGTTAGATAGACTAGAGAGCCAACAAGTTGACGGTACCGTGTAGGGTCTTTCAGCGGGGTTCCGGCATTCGGAGCAAGATGCAGATTTTGCTCGATAGGTGTAGAAGCAACCTTGTTGTCTGTGATCCCGGCCCTGGATAATAGATCTGATATGTACTTGGCTTGACAGAGATAGATGCCTGAAGAGTCTGACAAGACTTCAAGGCCAAGGAAGTAGTGGAGCTTGCCGAGGTCTTTCATCTCAAAACAGGAGCTGAGAGACTTTTTGAGATGAATGATACCTGTAGAGTCACTGCCTGTAATGATCATATCGTCAACGTATAGCAGAAGTAAGATAGTACTTGTGGCAGTAGTCCGAGTGAACAAACCAGAATCATAATTACTCGGAGAAAAACCCAAAGATAGGACAGTATTGCTGAATTTTTCAAACCAGGCACGAAGAGCTTGTTTGAGACCATAGAGGGCCTTGCGAAGGCGACAAACATTGCCCTGTCGAGAGGTCACGCCAGGAGGGAGTCTCATGTAGACTTCCTCTTCGAGATCGCCATTTAGGAAGGCATTTTTGACGTCCATCTGATATAGGGGCCATTTCTTGGTGGCAGCGATGGCTAGAAGACTGCGAACGGAGGTGACACGAGCCACAGGAGCAAACGTTTCTTCGTAGTCAATGACATATTCTTGATTGAAGCCTTTTGCCACAAGGCGAGCTTTATAGCGATCGATGGAGCCATCAGACTTGGTTTTGATTTTGAAGACCCATTTGCAACCAATGGGTGACTTGCCTGGTGGAAGAGGAACAAATTCCCATGTTTTTGCTCTGTCGAGAGCCTGAAGTTCCTCTGTCATAGCTTGCTGCCAGACAGGATTAGAAGCTGCTTCCTTATAAGAGGTGGGTTCATGAGTAGACAGCAAGGTAGCATAACAATGATAATCACGAAGGTGAGTAGGAACTTGTCTTACCCGATTGGGGCGTCTTACCTCATCTGATGGTTGGGAGGTGGTAGGATCCATAGACTCTGCAGAAGACTCGGAAGTAGGCCGGGGAGTTGGTGTAGATGATTGATCATGGTCAGCGGGTATAGAGGGTACAGACAAAGGTTCAGAAGATGCGGAAGGTTCAGGTGAGGGCTCAGACGGGTTAAGAGAGGGTTCAGGTGATGCGGAAGTTGGTGGATCAGATGATGAGGAGAACAAAGAATCTAATTGGAGAGAGTCTAAAGAGATAGATGTGTCAGTAAAGAAGGAAGAGGAAGAAGGGATAGGGTCCTGAAATTTGGACACCGTGGAGAAGGGAAGATGTTCCCAGAAGGTGACATGCCTGGATATACGAAGTCGCTTAGAGATTGGATCCCAACAACGATATCCTTTATGTTCAATTCCGTAGCCTAAGAAGCAACACAGACGAGAACGAGGTTCAAGTTTGGTATGTTCATGAGGTTGTAGCTGAACAAAGCAAGCACAACCCCATACTTTGAGTAGTTCATAGGGAGGTGAGACTCCATAGAGTGTTTCATACGGGGACTTTTGATTGAGGATGGGAGTCGGGTGTCGGTTGATGGTGTAGACAGCCGTGAAGGCTGCTTCGCCCCAAAAGCGTTCTGGACACTTGGCTGAAATTAGTAGGGTACGAACAGTGTCAAGAATGTGACGATGTTTGCGTTCGGCACGACCATTTTGTGGAGAGGTGCCAGGGCAAGAGTATTGAGAGAGAGTGCCCTGAGATTGAAGAAATGAAAGAAGAGATGATTCTTTATATTCCATGGCATTATCCGCACGAAGAATCTTTATGGGTTTTGAAAATTGGGTTAGAATCATGCGAGCAAAGGTGATGTAGATTTTGGGTAATTCTGAGCGGTTTTTCATAAGATAAATCCATGTAAAACGAGTATGATCATCAATAAAGATTACAAAATATCGGGCACCTCCCATAGAGGGGTGTGGTGCTGGTCCCCATACATCAGAATGGATAAGATCAAAGGCAGAAGCAGATTTAAAATCATTAATTTGAAAAGGTAAAGCATGATGTTTTCCAAGTTGACAAGATAGACAAGAGACATATTCAGAGGAAATGTTTCCCAAAAGTCCTGAACTAGCTAAAACTTTCATCCTAGCTAAAGATAAGTGGCCTAAGCGTGCATGCCATAGCCCAAAAGACGGGGTGCTGGAAACTGAAGCAGCAAAATTGGATGCAGGTAACGGAAGACGGAGATAGACCACTTCAACCATCTGACCAACTTTACGGCCTATTCCAAGGATCTGCTTGGTCTTGGGATCCTGCACAACACAACCAGTAGAATGAAATAAGACTATTAGATTGGCTTCCATAAGCTGAGTGATAGAAATCAGACTCAGTGATAAGTTTGGTATATGCATCACATCAGGTAATTGAATATCAGGTGTAGAAACCGTTCCACTGAAGGAAACCGGTAAGCGAGTGTTATCAGCAGTGCGGACTGACGAGAACAGGATGTAAGGTTGTTTAGAGACAAAACCTTCTGCCTTGGGTGTCATGTGATTACAACATCCAGAATCAAAAAGCCAAGGGTTACCTGGTGTGGTTGCATTGCAGTGAGAATTCATACCCATAGAACCTGTCATAAGCTGCTCCATGAGCTCTTGGTTTCGGCGCATGAGTTCCATGAGATCAGATGGTGATTGGTTGTTGTTCGGTGCTGTAGGTGCTGGTGATGGGTGCTCCTGAGTGATGGAACCAACAATGGGTTGCGACTTGAACTGTTGTTTTTGATTACCAGAGTGCTTTGGGTATGGACATTTTGAACAGTCAGAAGCATAGTGACGTGGCTGTGTAATTCCACACCAGCGACATTTTCTAATTGGACAATTGAGGAGCAGGTGGGAAGTGGAGTGACAAAAGGTGCATTCACTGTTATTCCCTTTGCTAGCAGATCTGGACTGATCATGGTTACCCCATTTTCCTTTTGATTTCCCTGAGCTGGGAGTGTAGAGCACAGTGTCTGATGGTAGAGGAAAACGCTGCTGAAGACGGGTTTCTTCGCTTAGCAGTTCAGTGATAGCTTGTTCAAGGGTAGGGAGAGGATGTCGATGCAGAAGTGAGGCTCGAACATTCTCAAAGCGGTCAGAGAGGCCCATGAGAATAGTAGTCGAGTGCAGTTGATTGAAGTAGGCTGTAAATTTCTGAGCAGTGTCATCAAACACTTGAGGGGCACCCAGGTTCAGATGGTCTCTAAGAGCTTGCATCTCAGAGATGTAGGAGTTTATGGATTGATCAGGTAGTTGCCTTTTGTTCTGAAAGGTGGTCCACAGCTGATATTGGTGAGAGAGACCTGTAGAGGTATACCTGTTTGCAAGAAAGTCCCAAAGCCCTTTTGTAGTGGTATAGCCGAGGAACTGTTGATTGATCTCAGTGGTGGTAGAAGCGTTTATATAGCCAAGAACGCGAGCATTGGCAATGTCCCAATCATTCATACGTTTTGCGAAGTCAGTTTCACTTTCCTTCTCCTTCTGAACCGGAAGAGTAGATATACCGGTGACGTAAGTGTAGAGACCCTGAGACTTAAGGAAAATGGACATATGATGATGCCACAGAACGTAGTTGCTCCCATTGAGAACAACTGAGATGGAATTGGAGTGACCGAGGTTGACAACCATTGCGATTTGAGACTGAAGTCGCAGGCAGGGATTGCGACTTGAGGATGAAGTCGCAAGGTAAGGTTGCGACTTGGTACTGTTTTCAGACGAGGATTGCGACTTGAGGTTGGAGTCGCAAGTGAAGGTTGCGACTTGGGGATGAAGTCGCAAATGAAGGTTGCGATTTGGGAGTGAAGTCGCAAGTGAAGACTGCGACTTGGACTGTTCACGAGTGAAATCGCAATTGAAGGCTGCGATTTGGAGATGAAGTCGCAATTGAAGACTGCGACTTGGACTGTTCACGAATGAAATCGCAATTGAAGGCTGCGATTTGGAAATGAAGTCGCAAGTGAGGACTGCGACTTGGACTGTTCACGAGGAAGAAGGTTGCGACAACGATGAATATTAGAAGGTTGCGACAACGATGAATAAGAAGGTTGCGACAACGATGAATTTATGATGTTCTTGAGTCGGATTTTTCAAAACAGGTCGGTTTAGGTTGAAAATTGGTACGAAGGTTCGTGAGGATGTTCCGAGTAACTTTAAAACTTGATATTTCGACAGAATAACAACAGAAACGAGATTTCTGAGGCTAAAACGAGTGCAGAAAAGAAGAAAAGGAAAACAATAGCAACAATAGTGCAGATCTGAAAAGAGGTTGAGAAGGCTTACCTAGAGCTCTGATACCATGTTAGAATTGTAGAGTCGATTGATAGAGAGACACGAGAGATGGCTGAATCGGCCGTTTTCATATAATGAGAGAGTAATACAAGTAAAGTGTCTTACCTAGACAAGGAACCCTAAAAGCCTATTTATACAAAGAGGAGTTACAGCTAATTACATAAAAGACCCTGAACTATACATATTGACATTTTAATACTCTAACAAAGACATTAACCGGAAAAACGATCACACTGGAAGTTGAGAGTTCTGATACCATCGATAACGTGAAGGCGAAGATTCAGGATAAAGAAGGGATTCCACCGGATCAGCAACGTTTGATCTTTGCTGGGAAACAGCTTGAAGATGGTCGGACTCTGGCTGATTATAATATTCAAAAGGAGTCTACTCTGCACCTTGTGCTTCGTCTTCGTGGCGGTGAATTCTGAACTCATGCCTTTCTCGTTATGCACTCCGATATTTGCCTTTGTTTGTGTAGTATTTTTGAATTTGGATGATTTCTTGTGCTTTTGTAATGCCCCTTGGGGAATTCTGGTGCCAGTGTTGCCTTTACTTTGCAATAAAAAACTCAGTTTCAGTTACTTTGCAATATAGTTTTACTTTTGTATATGTGTATATATATAGTAGCCTTATTTAAAAAAATATGCATATATATAGAAAGTAATAATAATCGGTGTGGGACAGTGTGTATAAACCCACTTGTAATTTGAAGTTTAAGATGGGCCAGGACTGCTTCTCTCGATCCATATAGTTATCCCATCAAAACTCACCCTAAAACCCTATTCCAATTCCAGAGGCGTCACAAATAATTCTTGAGAGATGAGCAATTGAAAGGCAAAGGGGAAAAAGAGCAGCTAGACTCATTGTCTTGAGGTAAGTTCTATTTAATTTTGTTCCAAAGTTATGTACTTAATAATTAGAATATGAATTCTGGAATTATTGGGGAAGAGATTGAGTCGTTTTGGTGGCTCGCGGTCACCGATTCGGACAGAAATTAAAGGTAGCAGTAGGGAGGTTGTGGAATTTGTCTTTAAAATTCTACTCGTTTTCCCTCTCGAATAAGGTCATAATTTATGCTTAACGTTAGTCGTTATAAGTTTCGTGTTTTATCGCCAAGAGAAGGGTGTGAATCGCCGGAAAAACGGATCAAAACAACTCGATTTTTAAGTCGATTTTCTGCTGCGTTTTGGACTATTAATAGCCGATTTTAGTCGAGAATCGCTGCTGCGTTTTATATGATTAATAGTTGATTTAAGCCGTAGAATTCTGCTGCGTTTTGGGACAATTATGGACGTAATTTGCTGCGGCGTTTTCCCGAATTATAGACAATTTTAGACCTAGTTTGATGTTGTTTTGGCAATCAAGTGGGAATAATATTAAGTTGTTTTGGATAATTATAGGTCGGGATTAAAGGAGTAATTGATCGGTAAATTGACAAGTTGGGTGAAAATCAAGGTACGGATTCTTAAACCTTTTCGTTCGTTCGATTCGTTTAAGTAAGTTTACGAACCCTCAAGCTTTCGTTTAATTCGTAATACGTGCTTCATGATTATTTGATTTGTCCGTTACCGTATCATTCTTTCGCTCGTAATTCTTCAAGGTCACATATTTTTATAAAAATTGTCCTACACACGTATTCGTGATGTCAATACTAATAAGATGTTTTACTTGATTCTCAACTTTTGGAGATTTAATTCGATTGTTCCAAATGTATTAGTCGATGGCGTCGTTATTTAAATGTGACTTATTTACGTTTTGCCATCGATCATTTTATAAAAATTGGTTTGATTTGATTTCGATCTCTCAATCCTTTGAGACCATTTTGGATAAGTGTGCATAACCTTTTATTTGACTCCGACACCTTTTGTGTAAAATCATTATTTGTTATACGTCACATGTGTGGTGACAATTATTTCGGATTTTCGGTTAAGTCGAGCTACTAACCACCTATGGGGGTACCATAGGCATGTCATTGTGGCACCGATGACGTGACACTAACCGTGGCGGTGTGATTAGACCACGGCGTCTCCTCTTTTGTGCTCTTGTGAGGAGCGATATATGATGTGGTGATTAGTACGTGTGGATTTGCTACCCAACGTACGGGCCTTTGTGGCCAGATGTCTGACACTTGTCACGTCGGTGGATATGCAAGTGTATGCGTTTTTCGAGCTCGGTATACAATCGTATGATATGATTTTGAGATAAGTTTCTAAAATTCGTTTGATATTTAGTTGACAATATTGTTGTGATTTGACAATTTTGATAGTAGACTCCTACAAACTTACCCATACCTCTTCATATGTTATTTGTTTGATTTTGATATCACCAGTTATTTAGATTTTTGTCTCACTATATGTTATACATGGAAGGTAATAATCATCGTTTTTACCAAATTTTCGGAACCCTGGTGTCTAATATTTCGAGATGAGAACCTACATCTTAGTATTGTTTCCTTTGTTACGATTATGTATATCCGCGCACTGGGCTTTTGGCTCAGCCGTGTTTTTCTTTCTTCCTCACGGCAGGTAATCAAAGGGGTTGCTAAGGTTTCGTAAGAAGAGTGGATAAGGTTCCGATTGGAAGAAGGTTCGAGAGAATGACTACAATTTTAGGCATTATTTAATTTATTTCATTCGTTTATTAGACTAGCGCTTCCGGTAACTATTTATGTTTGGTTTTGCTTATTTGTTGGGATCTACTTGAATCTTTAGTTTGGAGTTTATTTCTTATTTGGAGACTTTATATTTTTGAAGACATTTGATATTGTTTATTATGTTTAGAAGTAACCTCTCGTTTCTTAGAACGGGGGTGTTACAATAAGCTTTCTAGAATTAGGGTGACTGATATACTCATGAAATGACTAGGCTTCCTGTTGTTCGATTGAAATTCAGATTTGATGGTTTATTTGGTAGTCTTAATCTTCCAAGTAATTTCCATAGGCGATCTGATGCAAATGATTATGGAGTGTTGGAAGTACTTTTAAGCCGTTATCACTTTTAATCAAATACCCCCAATGAATTGCGGCTTACAGGGAATTGATCACGTGTATCCCGGTACATCTGCTCGGATAACTACACCAATACTGTTGGTTAAGGACCAACAAATACAAAATGGGTAATGTATTTGATTACAACCAACCAACGACAAACAATGTTGTCCATGTGAATTACAGTACGACTACAAAATGTGTAATGTATTTGATTACAACCAAGTCGCAAATCTGGGTTTCTGATATCTCAATAAATTAGTTTTGCATCCTAAATCCCATTACTTATGCCAAACCACTTTCAATTTTAATGCTCATACTCCAATTTATTTGTTGGTAATTGGTATACGAACAATCTTGTGAAAAAAAAAAGTTAAGGTGCGAAGCGTAAGAAGGGATTAAGACCCTTGATCACTTTTAATCTCATTTCCACCCATGACTTGCGCTTCTCACAAGAATTGATTCGGTGCAGCTCAATCAAGGTTCTAAATGACATGAGGCATGACTTGTGGTTCTTGACTCAAAATCATCCTCATGAAGTTCTCTATCCTCTTGGTCTCTAGCCTTCAAACTACCACCTTCTTCCATTTCTTCATCATCATCGTTAATAGCAACAATCCATGATTGTGCCCACTCTTTAGTCCTCTCAACCTCTTCCTTCAACAATGATCTAAGTTGATATTGGCTAGGAGGATGGTAACCTGGACCAAATTGGACCAAATTGCCCAACTGCTTCAACAAACTTCTTAAATCCATCATTATCGATGGCATGAAAAGGGATACCATATTCATAAACCCATCGAGCACAATATTGATGTACTTGGTGTGTTCTTTCTTTGCAAATCGCATCTACAATATTTTGTTGACCCGTGGTTGGAGCATTGGGATTAATAGGATTCACATATTTGTCCATGGGGCCTAAAGATGTTGTCTTCTTTCTCTTGCGACCAACATTCGCCTCATTTCCTATTTCAAATTCTGCCCTCATCTCTTCTTCCTGAATTTTATTCTCTTTTGGCTTCTGAAGTAAAGCTGCGCACACATCTTTATCTTCTTTGGTAGCTTTCTTACATACGACAACACCCTTCCCTTTTATTCCTGCAATGTGGTACTTTAGCCTTGTGATTCCCGCTCTACATATAAACCCACATATATTGCATTTGATTGCATCTCTATTTGTAGGATCACACAAAGTACCATAGTTCCATCCTGCATCACCGGAATTCCGTTTCAAGAGTGTATCCGTACAAGAACTTCCTTCAGTTGTTGCGGTCAGTTTGGCCGCCAAACCATTCAAGTTAGAACCCCCACTACTGCTAGCCATTAGCCAACCTATTTGTGTGTTGCAAAAAGGTACAAAATCAAATTAGAAAAAGTAAAAAAAATGCAATACATGGCAACAATACATTGCAAATGGCAACAACAGGTAGGAATTGAAACATAATCCAGAAAATGGCAAAATGGCAACAATACATTGCACAAAATCCAGCAGAAAATGAACATCTTGGGAACATTCTTGAGCAACAACAATACATGGCAACAATATATTGCACAAAATCGAGCTTAAGGGGTTGTGTTTGGCAGTTGTTGAATGGTTTGGTGCAGAATGATTAAATGGTCAGAATGATTAAGAGGCTCTTATGATACATCGCAAAATGAAATATGGCTGTTTGGTAATTGTTCATAATGAAATTAGGGAGCTGAATGGCTAAGGGAGGTCTCCGAGTTTTAGAACCATTAAGAGGCAGACTTTTTTTTGCCAAACAAGATTCACCTCTTAGCGATTCAGAGGTTGCCTCTTAATGGAACTATTAAGAGGTAAACAAACAGCCCCAAGTGAAACATAATAGAAATATTCTTGAGCAGAAAATTGAGAACATCTCACAGGTCAGTGGTCAGCGCCTCAGCGGTCACACAGTTAAACAAAACACAAAATTGAAGACCAAAATCCACCAGAAAAACTAAAATCAAGAACAACAAACAGGTCACAGATTCGAACACAAAATTCAACACAGATTCGAACACAAAATTGGTCACAGATTCGAACACAAAGAAAGAAACCAAAATGAAGGAACTAGAGAGTAGACGAGGAGATACTGAACTATAAAAGTATAAGCTACCCCCTCCACGTTTTAAGTAATTTAGAATAAGCTCCATAGATGTCTTCTAATTTAAAGATGGGACTCAAATTTTGGGATGGACGGAGTATGTTTTTGTATGCGGCTTCGTGAAATGGTTTTGTTCGTCTTCGTTTGTTGTGTAAAGGGCTACACTTGTATTGCATATTCAATTTGATTATTATCAAGCTTTTTGGATTCTAAAGTTCTTTGAGAAAAATAGTCTTCAATGCATTGAACTTCACAAATTAAGAAGAGAAACTCATTATTTAGTACATGTAAATGTGTAATGATGTAAATATATGATCAACAAGACTAATAGAGTAATGCTGAAAGCTAAAGACTGTAAAGTAGTTTTATGTTCAGGACAATGTTATCAATTGCAGCTCCCTTGTAAAAGAGGTCCATAATTTGACTTTTTTGGTTGTGAAAATGACACATCACCCATGCTTAACAGTTCATATGACTTTATCTTAACTGTAAAGTACTATCAACTACAACTATTTGATTCTATTAGCCATAGAGATATTAAAATTTTATCTCATATCCTTTTACCAATTTTATGGGACTGTTTGTATGGAATAGTTGGAAAAATAAACACTTGAGGTACCTCTTGTTATGGTATTTTTGAGGGCACATAAAACTATAATACTTGTTAATTTCATTGGGCTACTTTGCATAGAGCACCATTGATGTAGATATTACCCTGTTAAATGGAGCATCATTTATACTGCTTAAGCACCAAGAAGATGAGACAACTTGATAGATTAGTTCATAGATCATATATGAGATTCATATATCATGGATGCTTATAACAATTGTCTGTCAGAGGCATATATTGCATATATATATATAGTGCAACTATAAATTGTGTTTAATAAAGCTTCTATATGAAACTTGCCCATATAGTTACTACTGTTTAATTCATGTAGGTGTACTTAAACTGCATCTTAAAACTTGAATCGTAGATTATTGTTGATGCTGATAAGATGAACCACACAATATAAGTATATAAACCATGGGTTGGGTTCCTGTGAGAAGTGCTAAATTGGTGAGAAGTGGTTATCAACCGTTGGATGAGAAATGGACGAACATTAGAATGAAATGCATCAAGATAAGATGCACCAGATCAATTCCCTTTTAAGACGCAATTCATGGAAGGGTATTTGATTAAAAGTGATCCAACGGTTTAAAAGTACTTCTCACCAAAATCGACACTTCTCACATGATCCCATGCTTATAATCTCATTTTGTTTCTCCCCTCCATCTCTTTCTATAACTTCCCTCTCTAAAAGGCCAACACATTTATTTGTTTCCACTCCTTAAAAACTTGCATCCTTTTTAGTGCTATTGTTCTTCATTTCCCTCTCAAACATACAGCCTATTTTCATCCACTTTTATATGATGATTTCATGTCAACTTGCTACATCTTTTTCTATGTGCAAACAACTTAAAAACTCAACTAGCTGCACAGAGAAACTGAGAAGACCAAAGCACCCTGAATTGAGGCTATTGCCAGGAAGCATAAGTTTACATATCACTATAAATTAGTGGGGTCAGTTTGGTTTCTGTTCAGGTAATATTCATATGCACTCTTTTCCATATATTCTATATGTATTCATTATATCATGAACATAAACCAAAATTGGTCTTACTATTTCATAATTTACTCCATCACAAAACCATTTTCTAACATCACATGTAGATCTATATTTTCATTCATTTGTATCACTTTTCGTCTTCGTTTTGTAGGCCCATGTCACGTACACGAAACTCGTGAAATAATAACCACGAATAATCTAAACCTTCATACGCGTAAAGCAACGGGATCTTGCCACGAGATCTTCCTCTTCCTAACTTCACTCGTTGACGCATCCCGGCCGACGTTACCACATGACAATAACTTTAGGTCGTTAAGTTTTTCATCAATCACACTTCTAACCAAATCTTTCGGCTCATTACCCTCTTGCAATTCTTCTTCTTCTTCTTCTTCTCTCTATCATAAAGAAAAGAAAAAAAAACGTCAAAACTATAAAATGTTGAGTCATTTGTTCGAGTTTAACAAAATCTTTGAAAGCTTACCGATATTTGGTTCAAATCAAATGTAGGAGATCGGGTTTTAACTGGAGTTTCTTTACGCGAATCAAACACATTCGACAGGTTGGTCGTAACCATTTGGTTTGAATAGTATGCTTGAGTCGCTCTTCGAAGAGAATCCTCCATTGGACCATGTAACATATGAGATGGTATGCCCAGAAGAACATGGTTCTTCTGGGCATACGAGTTTCCATTCTGGTTCATGTTTTGCAAAGTTGCGTCATTTTTTGAGTAGACCTTCTCATTCGTGCTTTTTCTGTATCGGGTAGTTTTTACAAAGTGTGGTTCCACGATGGTGTGATCATGTCGAGTTGATGACTTGTTCTTCAAGAGGAACTTGCGCCTTCGTCTCAAGAACCTGTGAATTTAATGAGTCGATAAACCAAACCAAATCAAACGATCCTAGTTTATTCCACCAAACCTATCTCTAGCCTAAAGAGTAAAGTGATTCTTTACATGAAGAGCTCGGCTTGTGAAAAACATGCGAGGAAATACAAGTTTGAAGTATAATGAATCGATGAAGATAAAAATATTGTGAATGCTCTTCAAATTAGATCTCGTTTGGTTTGTAGGATTGGATTTGGAATGGAAATCCATTTCAATCTCATGTTTGGTTTGAATTATTTCTTGGATTTGAAATCCCGGGATTTCATTGAAATCCCACGGAGGTGGTTGGCATTTCACGGGATTTCGTAGGATTTGTATGTAAAATGTTTTAAAATATGTTAAAAACATTTACTTTGTAATAATCGGTTATTTTTGTAATTAGTTATAGGTTATTTTTATAAATTATTTATAAAGAATGAAGTACAAATCCATTTCAAATCTTATAAACCAAACAAATCAAAGATTTCAAATCCAAATCCCTCTAATTCCAAATCCTTTTACGAAATCCAAATCCCTCTAATTCCAAATCCTTTCACGAAATCCAAATCCCTTGAAGTCATTCCATCAAACCAAACGCCCACTTATTCATGTGGACCACATCGATTATGTACGTCGAGTCGTAGAGACACCCGAACTCAACGGTATACACATAAATTTGGCAACTAATTCGAAGCGTATAGCTCAAAACCACCAAATCTGCAAATACGTAGAAATGAAACAGAATTGAGAGAACGTAAAAGGCAACAAGTTGGATATCGTACCGAACTTGAGCTTGTAAAGTGAGTTTCTTGAGCTTCATGGCCTCTAATTTGGTTCTTGCAGCCTCCGTTTCCTGTAAATCGCGCAACTTCTGTTCATTATTTGAAACCAATAAGCTCTATACGGTTTTTTTATTGAATATTTTAAATATTTGATTAATGATCAGATATTTCTATAACAACATCAAAGGTTATATTATATTAGCCAGCTAAAGAAGAGTGAAAAGAGAAGTTGCTAACTTGCAATACAAGACCATTTTCAAATTTTCACCTATATGTTGTCCTACTATTCTAATTTCAACACTTTTTTTTGGAAGGGTGTCCTAGTCTATGCCTAGACTAATCCATTGGCAATTTATGACTGTAAGACATCAGCCCTGATTAAACCTCAGTGGCCACAATTGTTGTGTACACCTGGATTCGAACTCTGGGCAGATGAGATATTCCACCACATCCTCAGTGTCTTAACCCGTACGCCACAACCCTTGTGGTTAATTTCAACACGTTAGACCTCTTTTTTTTAATAAATAAGTAAAAACATTATATTTTTTAAAACAAACTTTATCTTTTACTAAAGATAAATATTTATTAAGAAACAACATGCAAGAATTGGTCCTTCTGAAAAGTGAAAACAACATCAACTGAAGAAACCAAAGTGCTGTTGATCCAATTATATCGATCTGAGTTTTACAGTGAAAACAGATTCATCGTTTCAAAAGAATTGACCAAAACCCATTTGCAGGATGACAAATTTTGCCAGAAAAACAAAAAAATCAATAATTTTTCATGAAACAAAAGGATCTAATAAAAACCCATGAAAGCTAAACATCAGTGGAAATTTCATCTTCAATGGAAAATGAATCTAGTCGCTGTCAAAACTCTTCATAACCATGAAGGTTCACCTGCAATAATTTCAGGCCACTCGCGCCTGCGGAGGCCGTAAAATTGTCGGCGACCGACGGTTACCGAAAAAGAAAAAAACTTTACAATAATAACCCTAATAGATACCACATCACAAGATCACAAAAATAACATCAAAAACCAAATAAATCTTTACAAAACATATATCTAACAATTAGATCACAAGAATACCTTTTGCAAATGAAGGTAATTTTGGACAAGGATTTGATGCTTGAAACCATTATCATTCTCATGAGGATATGAATCAAATTCATCCCTTTTAACCTTCTTCCTCATCTGATCTCAATTTTCAATTTATCAAGAAAAAGAAATAGAGGATGATTGTGGGGAAGAAGAAGAAAGAAAGAAACAAAGAATTTATTAAAGAAACAAAGATGGTTGTTACTTTTTTCTGTGGGTTGTGATGGAGACACTAACCAAAGAGAAACCCCCAAAATGCCCATATGAATTGGTTCATTTGGCAGACAATGGAGTGATGAAGATAGGAGTTTTTGGGGGGTTGCAGAAGGGTATTTCTGGTACACCATAATTATTGGTCCTGAGTTGGGTTTGGTTAGAGTTTGAAGAAATCTCATCTCTCCTTCCATCTTTCTTTCAAGATTTTCTTTTTGTATTTGTTTTCCATAAATCTTGGTCCACCTGGGCCATTAGGTGGGCATCAAAGTTTCCATTTTTTTCTTCCATCTCCTTTACCTACCCTATTGTGGATGTTTATCTTTGGATAAACATGAATTTATTGCTAACTTTTGTGGCCTTGTGGGTATATACATAAACTATATATGTATGTATATATACAACTATACATATAGATAGAGAAAGAAGCAAATGAAGAATATTTTTAGAGAGAGAGGGGGGAAAACATGGATTCTGTCTGGTGCTACCTTGTTTTCAGGCCTGGGTTTCCTTGCTGGCTGTTTCTTCTGGGATGCCAACCCCATCTAAAAAATTACAGTTTTGCCCTTTTACCTTTCTTTCCATGGTTAAAAATACCTGGTAAAAAAAAGAAAGCATCTGGCCATCTGGGCATTGATACAAAGACTTTTGGGTGTCTTTTGATGTGGGTTTATCCAAAAACACCCAAGATTCAGTCTCCAAAGGATAAGAAGGTAATTTCACCCAAACCTTTGTGGGTGTCACTATGCCCACCATTATCACATCCACCTGCTCAAGCAATTAATAATGGCTGAATTCATAGTGGAGGGAAGGTGGAAAAGAACATAGAAGTGGATTGAAAGAATGAGGCCTTGTTTGTTTTTCCCAAATCAGCTCTTAATTAACACTTATTTATGATTCGATCAGACATTTTAAAATTCAGATTATTTGTTTTTTCCTAATATTTAGAGACTCATATCACTTAAAAACATCTAAATTAAAAAGTGATAACATAATCTCTTAAAAACCTCTAATTCGTTTAGGGCATCTCGAATGTAATTCTCTATTTTACTCTCTATTATAGAGTAAAAAATAGAGGATGCATTATGTCTTCTCCAATGTATTGCTCTATTTTCTACTTTATAAGAGAATATTTCAAGTATAATCTTTTTCTTACTCTAGAAAAAAATAGAGAGTATGAATAGTGTTCCTCTATATTTAGAGAGTTACTATTCATTTCTCGAGTAAAATAGAGGGTCATTGAAGATGTTTTAAGGAGTAAAATAGAGGGTTAATTGGGGATGGCATTTAGACCATGTTTATTCACAAACCAAACCAAACCAATCTTTATTAAAAAAACTAATTTCTTTCTCTTCCACCTATCCAATCTTCAATTCCAATCCAATCTAACTTTTTTATACTTTATTCACAATCCAAACCAATCTTAAAAATTATATATTTAATATTTTAGAATATATATATGTCTTTTAACTTTAAATAAAAAATAAATAAAAATAATTTCATATTTTAAAACATAATTATAAATATAAAAAACTTACAATTGAAAATAAATAAAAGAAAATACAGAAAGAAGTACGAAATTACATATTTAAAAGAAGGAAATAACATAGTTAATTATTAGGACCGAATTTTTGCCTTATATGCTCAATCAAATCATTTTTTAGAGCGTTATGAGTTTCCCTATTGCGAAGTTGTTCCCTATTAGCCATATACCTTGGTGTGTTGAAAATATGTCAAGATTGGTCTCTATTTGTAGGGAATTGAAGAATATGAATTTTGATATATTTTTTAATTTTTAATTTTTTTTATTAAAGTTATCTTTTTAATCAGATAAGTTTTATCCTAATAAAATCTAAACCAACCAATTAGATTTTGCCACCTACTTATATAATTTATCTAAAAAATCTTGTATTATTAATAAAATATTCTTCAAACTTGGTTTGCACCGGCAAACGGTTTGCACGAAAAGTTTGCATTCAATTTCATTTTTCTTTTCTTTTAAATGAAAAGTTTTTGTCTTATTGAAAAAGAGTTTGGTTTGGTTTGTTGATGGGGATGGTCTTAGGGGTGGCAAAAAGTGACTCAACCCGTCAACCCAACCCAATAGTACCAGGTTGGGTTGAGATTTCCAACCCATTTAAGTTAAATGAGTCAACCCGCCTAACCCAATTAATAAATGGGTTGTGTTGGTGCAAGTGTACCACATCTCAATATATTTTATATATTTATTTTGATGATTACAAACACACCGTATTATTGTTTATCTAACAATTTAATCCAAGTGTGCAGTTCTTGAAGAACACGAAGATTTTATCTGAAGAGTTCAAGACTGGTGCTTTACGTCGTCATCATTGTTTATATCTAATAATGATAAACACCCTAAAATAATATACCACTTGGATATTTATAAAACCTTAAATACTGTTTTTAAATTAAAGATATTTAAATTTTATTTAAAACTAAAGTTTTATTAAAATTATTAAAATAATCCTTTAAAATAATTTGTCAACCTCAAATCTGGTTTCACATCTTCTTTTACTGTTCATTCATTAATTGTGAAGAAGTTTCAGCCGAAAGCAACCAGCGCTGCCATGCTCCCCTTGTACGATGTGTCAGGCGGTATACCGCCAAGGACACCGCGGTATACCGCGGCTGGATGTCTGGTGTCAGGAGCTTGCAGGTTTACGTTTCTTGTGTCAGATCACCTTTTCAGGCGGCATACCGCGTGGAGCTAGGCGGTATACCGCGGATTGCATGTTACCGTTGGAAGAGCTGATATATATACATGCATGCTGGTGGAGAAGAGAAAAAAAACAAAAAATAGCACAACACAACAAGCAGCAACCAAACTCTCAGCTCTCTCATCTAATTAATATATATTTTATAAAACCTTTTTTATAAAATATCCAAGTGATTATTATACAAGAGTGATTACCCATTGTGAGTTATACTCCTCTTGTAAGTATTTGAATAACGGGTGTGTGATCCTGTTTATCTCATAGCAGAGGCTTGAGAAACTATTACAAATTCCTTTGTATTTGGTTTGTGTTCTACCGTAAAGAATACATTTATTGGATCGTGTCGAGAAGTGTCTCGGCTGCTGGTTTATCACAGTTGGTGGTAAATCAGTAAATCTCCGTGTCAAGTATCTCTAACCTTTATCTCTTTATTTATTCCGCTGTGCTTTATTATATTTGTTTATATAAACTGCTTTGCATTTATATTTATTTATATAATCTCTGTGTATTTGTTTATATTTACACTCTGATTTATTTTTACTGTTTCAGTACTGTATTTATTTATAAAAGAATTTTTGAAAGTAAAAGATTTTATATACAACCTTACCCCCCCCCCCTAGGTTGTCTAACATTTGGTATCAGAGCGGGTCTTTCAAAAATTTTCTGTTTAAATATTTTTAATGGCTCAACAAACTAATTTTGTGTTTTCTAAACCTCCTTTGATAGATACTGAAAAGTTTGGCATTTGGGCCGAGCTATTTGAATGTCACGTTCGTGGCAAAAGTCAAAAAATTTGGGATATTATAGAAAATGGGAATTTTAGACCAACCAAAGTTGAAAATGATCTTATTGTTGATAAACCCATAAAAGATTGGACTCCCGTTGAAGAATCTCATTATTGTTTAAATTTTGAAGCTAAAAATATATTATATGCTGCTTTAACCTCTGATGAAATTGAAAGAGTTTATACTTATAAAACTGCTAATCAAATCTGGCAAAGCTTGAGCGACACTCATCGTGGAAATACTCAAGTTAAAAGCTCTAAAATAAATATTCTTGTTCATGATTATGAATTATTTGAAATGTCAAAAGATGAGTCAATCGACTCAATGTTTAAACGTTTTAACCTCATTATGACTACTTTGAAGGGATTAGGTCGTACTTATCCTAATGAGGATTATGTAAGGAAAATTCTTCGAGCACTTCCTTCGGAGTGGATGGCAAAAATCACATCCTTGGAAGACTCCCGAGATCTCGCAACTATGAAGCTCGATGATCTCATCGGCAATCTTAAAGTGCACGAAATTGCACTAAGAAGAAATCAAGTCCGGGAGCAAGTCAAAAAGAAATCCATAGCTTTAAAAGTCATTGCCTCAAAAGAAGAGGAAAAGGAAGAGGAGGAAGAAGCTAGCTCATCCGATGACGAACCCGAAAATCTTGACGATTTAGTCAAGTTGGTAAGAAAACTTTCTAAACTTTTATCTAACAAAAAGTTTGCTAATAATGATAGGTTTCAAGAAAATGGAGACTACCATCGTGGTGGTAAAAACCAAAGTCGCAACGTCCATAAAAGTGAAGACAAATATGACGAATCTAGCGACGATGAAAAAGCCAATAAAAAGAAAGGCTTTTGCTATGTGTGTGGTGATAAGGATCACTATGCAAGTGTGTGTCCAAAACGAGCAAAACAAATCAACACACCAAAAGCTCTCGTTGGAGGCGCGTTGAGCGCAAGCATAAATGAGACCAAAAATTTTTGTTTCATGGCCGACCATGATAATGAGGTATCTTCATCATATTCTTCTAAAAATAATTGTGATAGTAATTATAGTGATAGTTATTATAGTGACGATGAAAATAATCTTGACGAATTATATAAATCATTTCATGATATGGCTGCTCTCGCAAATAAATATAAAGATGAAATTTCTAATTTAAAAGAAACCGTATCTGTATATAAAAAGGAAATAGATGACGGTAAACAAAAATCTGCTCATGATTTAGATGTTATCACTAAATTAGAAAATAAATTAAGTGAAAAAACTATTTGTAAATCTTGTGTTATTTTAAATGATAAAATTGCATGCTTAAGTGAAAATAAAAATGAAAGTGTTGCATGTACAAAATGCGAGTCTCTTGAAAATGAAATTGCATGTTTAAATGCTAAATGTAAATCGCATGAGAAAAATGACTTATTAGCAAATGCTTTTAATAGTAGCAATGATAAAGTGCTTAAAATGCTAAATATGCCTAATCGTATAAATTGTCGTAAAGGCATTGGCTCCGATACATGTGTTGATAAATGTTCGTGTAAACCCATTAAAAGATTTTTTGCATCTCCTAAAGATGAAACGAGAAAACCTTATGTGCAAAAACCCCCATATATGTCAAAAATGAAAAATGTGAATTATGGGAGGAAACCGTATGCTCGCATGTATAATAGTAATTTTTCTAGACCTAATGCGAATATAAATGCTTCATTTTATGTGTATGATAAATACAATCGTAAAATTAAAATGGTTAGAAAATGGATTCCGAAAGGAATGTTTAATGTTGATAATCCCGGTGGGATGCGTTTGTGGTTTTAAACCATTTATATGGTTTTATATGTTGTCGTATTTTATTTTATGTCGACAACATGTTCTTTATTTATTTTTGCAGTTTATGTTTTATACTAACTGTTAAAAGGACCCATAAGAAAAGGGTACCACGAAAATTTTCTTTACCTTTTGTAGGTGTTACCTGCCGAGGTTATAATACGTGGTTACCTGCCGAGGTTATAATACGTGTTCCCTGACGAGGTCATAATACGTGGTTTTTTTTTTGCTCACATAAAATTAACCAAAAAATCGAAGCCTTAAGATCCTTTTTTTTGGTGCAAGTGTTTCTTTTTGGTTATTTTGTTTTATGTCTATTATATGCTTTTTTTTATGCATATTTTATTGTCCCTCAAATTTTATAATTTGTTATTAATTTGAGGGGGAGCTTTTTATCTTTTACCTATGAGATTATGCTCTCTCAAATATATGCATATTTTGAGGGGGAGCATCTCTCGAGGGGAAGCATACCGTCTTTCTTAACCCTTTTTGCTTCGACAAACGGGGGAGAGAAACCGCATATGCTCTTGCTTAGCGGTTGTGTTTGTCATCATCAAAAAGGGGGAGATTGTTGGTGCAAGTGTACCACATCTCAATATATTTTATATATTTATTTTGATGATTACAAACACACCGTATTATTGTTTATCTAACAATTTAATCCAAGTGTGCAGTTCTTGAAGAACACGAAGATTTTATCTGAAGAGTTCAAGACTGGTGCTTTACGTCGTCATCATTGTTTATATCTAATAATGATAAACACCCTAAAATAATATACCACTTGGATATTTATAAAACCTTAAATACTGTTTTTAAATTAAAGATATTTAAATTTTATTTAAAACTAAAGTTTTATTAAAATTATTAAAATAATCCTTTAAAATAATTTGTCAACCTCAAATCTGGTTTCACATCTTCTTTTACTGTTCATTCATTAATTGTGAAGAAGTTTCAGCCGAAAGCAACCAGCGCTGCCATGCTCCCCTTGTACGATGTGTCAGGCGGTATACCGCCAAGGACACCGCGGTATACCGCGGCTGGATGTCTGGTGTCAGGAGCTTGCAGGTTTACGTTTCTTGTGTCAGATCACCTTTTCAGGCGGCATACCGCGTGGAGCTAGGCGGTATACCGCGGATTGCATGTTACCGTTGGAAGAGCTGATATATATACATGCATGCTGGTGGAGAAGAGAAAAAAAACAAAAAATAGCACAACACAACAAGCAGCAACCAAACTCTCAGCTCTCTCATCTAATTAATATATATATTTTATAAAACCTTTTTTATAAAATATCCAAGTGATTATTATACAAGAGTGATTACCCATTGTGAGTTATACTCCACTTGTAAGTATTTGAATAACGGGTGTGTGATCCTGTTTATCTCATAGCAGAGGCTTGAGAAACTATTACAAATTCCTTTGTATTTGGTTTGTGTTCTACCGTAAAGAATACATTTATTGGATCGTGTCGAGAAGTGTCTCGGCTGCTGGTTTATCACAGTTGGTGGTAAATCAGTAAATCTCCGTGTCAAGTATCTCTAACCTTTATCTCTTTATTTATTCCGCTGTGCTTTATTATATTTGTTTATATAAACTGCTTTGCATTTATATTTATTTATATAATCTCTGTGTATTTGTTTATATTTACACTCTTCTTTATTATTTGTATACTCTGATTTATTTTTACTGTTTCAGTACTGTATTTATTTATAAAAGAATTTTTGAAAGTAAAAGATTTTATATACAACCTTACCCCCCCCCCTAGGTTGTCTAACAGGTTGGAATGGTTGAAATTTTCGACCTGATTTCAACCCATTTACAACCCGATTTCAACCCATTTACAACTTGTTTTGAACCCATTTACAACCTGTTTGTAATCCATTTATGACTTGTGTAACACCTCGAAATTTTCATAATTATTATATAATTATTTTGGAAGAATGTTTAAAATAATGAGATGATATTATTTTAAACGATATGTCGAAAGGGTCAAAAGTGAGTTTGACCGAAGTTTTAAGTTAATTGTAGAATTGTGAAACCTTTAGGGTTGGTTTGGTCATTTGATGAAAGTTTTTATGTATAAAAAGTGGAGTCGGCTGAATTGAGATTTATCTCAATTCTGTTTTGGTGAAGTCGGTTCAAGCAGAGAAGTTTCAATAGCAACTTTCATACCGTAAGAAATCGATCATCTTCTTCAATTCAATCTCTTACTAATTGATAATCAGGTTAAGTTGGTTTCGATTAGGTTATTGAAATTGTTGGTGGAGAAGCTTTGAGTAGGATTGCAGACTCTGAGTTTGAGTTTCTGGTTCAGGTGAGTTCATCTACCTATTTTTGCTTAATAAAGTCTATTTGTGAAATGAAACGGTTGAATAAGCTTATTATTATCTGTTAGAAATAGATACAAATCGATTTTTGAAGTTATGGGTACGATTGAAACTGGGTAAAATTGGATGAATCCGGAAGATGAACAATCTGGATTGTTCCGGATTCCGGATGTTTTCCGGATTGGTTCCGGATACCGGATGATTCCGGATTCCGGATAGTTGTCCAGATGTACCGGATACCGGATTGATTCCGGATACCGGATGGTTTTCCGGATAGAATAACGGATATGTTTCCCAGATGGTTCCGGACTTGGCGCTACTATATGCTCTCATTTCAACATTATTCTCTATTGGCCCTTCGTTCTCTATCTGCCTAGAGAACCTCTCGTTCCCTACAAGGCACTAGTTCGATCATTGACAAGGTTCAAAGAAAGGGTGGGCTATTGATAAAGAATCGATTCCAAACCACAATGCTAGCAGATGGTGGGCCTCCGCTTTTATTTTCATTCATTTTTTCCGCCAGTTATTAAAAAAAAAGTCCGGATACTCTTTCCGGATGTTACCGGATTCTTTTGATTTCCGGGTGTTTCCGGATAGATGTTCCGGATTTGGTTTCCGGATAGAATTCCGGACTATTTCTGGATTTGTTTCCAGATTAGTTACTGGACAAGTTTTCAAGTATATCTTTGTGTAATATTGTACTGTTCAAATGTTTTACGAATACAAAACATATTGTGATTTTAACGGTACTAGAATAACTATAACTCGATTGAGATTATGATACGAGTATTTATGTGTATTGAGTGAGTATGCATATATGTTAGGAAGTGTAATTGTAACACCCTAAAAATCAGGGCCAATTTGAACCTCAAATTTTAACAAGGTATAACTATTTATCATCCAAACTTTTATATATATATATATAAGGAGAGAATTAACTATGAAGGTTCATATTTACAAATATTGAATTCTCCAAATAACCTATTAATCTAATCATGTCAACTATAATCAGATTAATTGGGTTATCTAAGCAATCCATCAAAAAGCCTCATCGCGTTAGCTAAATTCTCCGCTTATCTCAAAAGTTGAATACTTCAAAAGCTCTCGTCCCACTCCCCATTACTTCCCTGAGCTGGTACGTGGTAAGAAAATTTAATTTGAACGATTAGGCTTACGCCTAGTGAGAACATCCAAATTCAAATTAAACATTAACAACTTTAAAAACTCATATATCCAAAGCATATAAACAAACCTGGTTCACCACTATTCTTACCGTACACGTGCTCATCTCAATGATGGAAACATACCCGATCCCATGGATATGACTAACATTCAGTAAGTCATATTATCACAATCAAGAGCCTACTACGAATCATTGCAGATTCTAGATCATTGCTCTTATCCAAGAAATTACAAGTTACTTTATGCCTATTTCTTGGACTGGAAGTAGAGATTACAATTACTTTATGCCTATCTCTGATCTTCCCATAGAAATCAGGAATTACAATTTACTTTATGCCTATTCCTCGATTTCTATACTACGAAATGAGAATTACAATTTACTTTATGCCTATTCTCCATTTCCATGTGAACGAGAATTACAAATTACTTTATGCCTATTCCGCATTTCACATCACACTATGAAATAGAAATTACAATTTCCTTTATGCTTATTTCTCATTTCATAACACCTTTACAAAACGGGAATTACAAATTACTTTATGCCTATTCCACATTTCAGGTCAACGGGAATTACAAATTAATTTATGCCTATTCCACGTTACAAATACTAACAGTGCCTATGGATCCATTACACTTACTAATGTATATGTATAATAACATATCACGCTATATCTCGTAATATATTCTTAATTCTAAGAATATTAAATAAACTATCGCATCTTTAATCCCAACTGTCTCCACTCCGAAAACTGTAATCGGAAAATATTCCGACACTGGATTAAAACTAGATTCCTTAACTGCTACTGGATTTTAAATTAAAGTCCATATCGAATCCTATCTTAATTTCAGAGATTAATCCGTACATAATCGAATCTAGCCTTCCGGAATCCAATTAATATTGGGCCCAAAAGCCCATCTCCCGGAATTTAAACAACATCGGGTACGACCCATAATCTATTCCGGAAGTTAATCAAAATACCAGATCCAAATAATTCAAGGCCCATTCCGGGTCTTAAGCCCAACACCGTAACTTATGCCCATTCCGGATCCGGTCCATTTCTGGTATTCAATCCAATTCCGGATCTGGTCCATCTTCCAGTATCCAAGCCCATTCCGGTATTCAATCCAATTCCGGGTCTTGTCCAATACCGGAACCCAACAAATTCCGGAACCACTTATTTTCGGATCCATAAGTCAGTTCCGGAACCAACCAGTTCCGGACTCCAATACCCAGTTCCGGAATTTCTTTAAATACCGGGAGTTCGATACTGTACGATCAATTCTCGCCAAATTAATTTCCAAAAAGCTCATCTAATTACATCTTATGGATCGATTTCATTCTCATACAGACATACCACTTTATTCAGACAGTTTATACATCAAATCTAGTTCAATTTCAATTTTAAAAGCATTTGAAAGAAGATGAACTCACCTGTTGAAGTTCTTGACCCAGTTCAATCCAATCTTCCCTTCTCTGCTTCACAACCTATTTGAGAGATGATTTCAACTGGATATTACTATCTGATTTAAGAAGATACATGAGATGATTTCAATCCTTACCTTCAAGAAATCACTACTTAATTTCTTCTTCTATCTTTCTTCTTCCTTAGCTTTCTCTGTAAAAGTGACCGACTCCAAAATACTGAATTGAGATATTATCTCAATTCAGTTTACCTTACTCTTAAGAATACTCAACTTTCCGTAAATTACCAAATAGACCCTCAAGTTAATTTTCAATATTAACTTTAAACTTTGGTCAAATTACAAAATCAACCCTGGAGTTTACATTTACAATTTTCCCACAACTTAGATTAAATTACAAATAGACCCCATTCATTTAAAAATAATACAATGGAAATTCGAGGTGTTACAATTCTCCCCAACTTGGAAATGATTTCGTCCCCGAAATCAAAGCTAGGTAAAAAGTTGAGGATATCTAATCAGTTACGTTAGCACCTCAGTGGTGTTTCCATTGTACTTTCAACATAACCACATCTTTATGACGTAACTTTTTAACCGATCTCTCTAAAATTGTCTCCGGTTCTTCCACATAACGGCTCTTCTCATCCACTCTTACGTCAGTAAGTGGAATTACGTCATTCTCTTCGGCTAAACATTTCCGAAGATAACAGACATGGAAGGTATTGTGGATCCCTTCCAATTTGGGTGGAAGATCCAACTGATAAGCTTGAAGTCCCACTCGCTTAGTTATAGTGAAAGGTCCTAGAAAACGAGGACTCAACTTTCCATGTTTACCAAACCTTATCACGCCTTTCCACGGGGATACCTTAAGCATTACGCGCTCCCCAACTTGGAACTCTTTCGGTCTTCTTTTCGGATCAGCATAACTCCTTTGTCAATCTTGATCCGCTTTCATATGCTTCCGAACCTCTTTCACTTTATCAGCCGTTTGTTGCACAAGTTCAAGACCAACAAACTGCTTTTCTCCAGCTTCTAACCAACACATCGGAGTTCTACATTTCCGACCATACAAAGCTTCGAAAGGTGCTATTCCAATAATGGAATGGTAACTATTATTATACGCAAACTCTACCAAAGGTAAATGCGTATCCCAGTTACCTCCAAAGTCTAACACACACGACCTGAGCATATCTTCCAAAGTTTGAATGGTTCTTTCACTTTGCCCGTCCGTTTGTGGATGGTATGCAGTGCTCAAATTGACCCTCGTACCCAATTCTTCTTGTAGTGACAGCCAAAACCTCGAGGTAAACCGACTATCACGATCAGAAACTATAGACACTGGTATATCATGCCTTGACACCACTTCATCAATATAAAGCTTCGCCAATTTATCTATCGGTGATGCTTCTTTCATTGCCAGAAAGTGAAAACTCTTGGCCAATCGATCCACGATTACCCATATAGTATCGTTACCCTTTGACGTCCTTGGTAACTTCGTCACAAAATCCATGGTAATCTTCTCCCACTTCCATTCCGGAATCTCCAAGGATTGTAGACTTCCGTAAGGCCTTTGATATTCAGCCTTTACTAACGAACATGTCACACACTTTTCTACTATTCGTGCCACATCTAACTTCATAGCTGGCCACCAATAGTGTAACTTCAGATCCCTATACATCTTAGTACTTCCAGGATGTATAGAATACTTAGACTTGTGGGCGTCTTTGAGAATTAACTCCCGATTTCCTCCCGCCTTTGGCACCCAAACGCGGCCTTGGAATAGTTTGACCCCACGACTATCTTCAGTCAGTTGAAGATGTTGCTTGCTCATGACTTCAACTTTAAAATTTTCTTCTAATAACGCTTCCGCTTGTGCCTCTTTTATTCTTTTGACCAAACTTGACGTTACATCAATTATGGCGTTAGTCGTTTTCAAGCACCCACTATATTCTTTTCTACTTAAAGCATCAACGACAGCATTTGCTTTACCGGGATGTTAATGCAATTCACAATCATAATCTTTAAGTAGTTCTAACCAATGTCGCTGCCTCGTATTCAACTCTTTTTTATCAAAGACATGCTTCAAGCTCTTGTGATCAGTGTAAAGTGTGCACTTCGTTCCATACAGATAATGACGCCACAACTTTAATGCAAACACTACCGCTGCCAATTCTAGATCATGGGTAGGGTAATTCTTCTCATGTTCTTTGAGTTGTCTTGATGCGTAAGCACTCACTTTGTCTCGTTGCATCAACACACACCCCAAACACATCTTTGACGCGTCACTATACACGACCAAATCTTCCGTTCCTTCCGGTACTACAAGAATAGGAGCTTCACACAGCTTCTGACGTAATGTTCTGAAAGCTGACTCTTGCTTTTCAGTCCATATAAACTTTACATTCTTCCGAGTCAACACGGTCAAAGCAGAAGCAATCTTTGAGAAGTCTTTAATAAACCTATGGTAGTAACCTGCTAGGCCTAAGAAACTCCTAATAAACCTTCGTCATTGCTTCTATCTTTGCCGGATCTACTTTGACTCCTTCCGAAGTAATCACATGCCCCAGAAATTGTACTTCTTTTAACCAAAATTCGCACTTAGAAAATTTTGCGTACAATTTCTCATTTCTCAGGACTTCCAAGACTTCACGAAGATGGCATTCATGATCGACTTCGTTCTTCGAATAAACAAGTATGTCATCAATGAACACGATGACAGACTTATCTAAAAATGGTCGATACACCCTGTTCATCAAATCCATGAACACGGCTGGAGCGTTTGTCAACCCAAATGGCATTACAAGAAATTCATAATGCCCATACCTCGTTCTGAACGCCGTCTTAGGAATATCTTCATCTGTTACTCGAACTCGATGGTACCCTGACCTCAAATCAATCTTTGAAAAGCATCCCGCACCTTGGAGTTGATCAAACAAATCATCAATCCTTGGAAGCGGATATTTATTCTTAATCGTCACCTTATTCAGCTCCCGATAGTCGATGCACATCCTCATGGTGCCATCCTTTTCTTAACAAACAATACCGGAGCTCCCCAAGGTGAAGAACTTGGTCTAACAAATACCTTGTCGAGCAGCTCTTGCAGCTGAGACATCATCTCTTTCATTTCGGCTGGCGCTAAGCGATTCGGTGCACGCGCTATCGGTGCCGATCCAGGGACAAGATCAATACGAAACTCTACTTGTCGTTCAGACGGTAGACCTGGAAGATCATCGGGAAATACGTCTGGAAATTCACGTACTACCTTGATATCCTCCACTTGTTTCTTTTCCGCCTTCACATCTAGAACATACGCTAGATAGGATAAACATCCTTTTACGAGACACTTACGCGCTTTTGCAACAGAAATTAACGAAACTTCCCCTTTTCTCTTTTTCCCAAAGATGAATACATCATCATTATCAGCTATCGGAATCCGAATTAATTTCTTTGCACAAAGAATTTCTTCCTGGTTGATTGTTAGCCAATCCATACCCACAATTACATCAAACCCTCCAATTTCCATCAACAACAAATCAATCGGAAATTTCTTTTCCCCAAACAAAATCAAGCAACCCTCAAGTCTTTCACGGACTAAGACTTGACCCCTGTTAGCTATCTCGACTACTAAGGAATCTTCCAAGGTAGTGACAGGCATAGCTAACTTGTGATAGAACGATTTGGACACAAACGACAAATTGGCACCACAGTCAAATAAAATGCGTGCGGGAATGGAATTAACGAGAAAGGTACCAGAAACAACGTCTTTAGACTCTTTCGCCTCTTCAGCCATCATATGAAATGCCCGACCCGTTGGTTTAGGATCATTCGGTTTCTTTCCCTGGTCTCCACCCTTCTTTAGCTTCGGACAGTCTCTTCGGAAGTGTCCGGGTTGTTTACATTCAAAACAGGTCAACCCTTGAATAGGACAACTTGAAGCTTGATGCCCAGACTTCCCACATTTGAAACATTCACTGGAAACCACTCGACATGGGCCAAAATGCTTACTTCGGCACTTCTGGCACCAATTTGGTTCTCGGCGAGACTCATATCGAACATTTTTGCCAAATGATTTTGATTTCTGAGAAGACTCCGACCGGCCTTCCGACTTTCATTTCTCTCCCCCTTGTGTCTTTTCTTCCTTATCTTTGGCATACACTTCTTCTATTACTTTAGCTTCTTCGATCGTCTCTCTCAACGTTGAAGCTTTGGAATTTCGCACTCGCGACATCATGTCAGCTGGTAAGCCCTTCAAATAGGCTTTAATCTTTTCCTTTTCAGTTGGAGCTACATGCCCCACTAAATTTAGCTTTTCCATGAAGGATTCAGTGTACTTCCGAACAGTCGAAGTACCCTTCTTAAGAGTCTGAAACTCTTCTTCAATTCTATCCATTTCGTTTTCGTTGCAATACTCTTCTAAAATCTTTTTCTTGAATGACTCCCATGTCATAGCAGCCAAGACTGGAGCTGTCACAGTAGATGTTACGATATTCTACCAAGTCAACGCGTTGCCTCGTAACATTTGAGAACCGAACCTGACCTTCGATTCTTCGTCACATTCACAAGCTCGAAAAGTTTGTTCCATCTCTCTGAGCCAATTGATACATGCTATTGGATTGTCTGCTCCAGTAAACTCTGGCGGTTTACAGCTTAGAAGCGTCTTATAAGAACAAACTCTTCCCACCCTCCTGTTTACACTTTACATTCACCACGGGATTACAAATTGGATTTACTACACCAGTACTTGTCTCTGTTCGTTGTAGCTCAGAAGTTCGATCATTTATTGCTTCATGAACATTTCTGATTGTTGTGGCATTGCTGTATTCATCATTCACATCATATTTTCCATCATGCGAGATTCCATCGTAGACTCGGCTGTTACCGGATTAGAGGTACCGGTACTAGTTCTTTGTGCCTGACTTTCCAATCCTCCTATTAGAGGTGGCCTCGGCACACTTTCATGTGTTCCGCCCGTTTCAGGTTGTCTTTCCAAACCCCAGTCAATTACTGCCCTATTCTTCGAAGAATTAGGGGATCTTGTTGGTGTATTGATAATGTCGATTTTCGACATTATTTTTAATCTCAAACTGGGTGGTTCACGCATGTCTTCAAGTGAAATACGAGTATTTAACGGGGTTTTGGTGAGAAAATACAGGTATAAGCATTATCGTCCAAAAGAGCAGCATATTTGAGTTCCGGAACTGAAAACGAGAAAAATCGAGGAAATGAGAAACAGAAGCCGGCGCCAATCTCCGCGCCAGCCAACTGGCGCCAGTACTGGCCCCGACGCCCAGTTCTTTAAAACTCTTTTTAAAGCTAGGGTTTGGATTTTTGACTTACACACGACGACGGCTGGCCAAGGGGCGATTTTTGGAGGAGAAATAGAGATTTTTTAAGAGGAAGACACGAGGGAAACTGATTGGGACGAGAAATCAAAGACGATTGAGCACGTGAGATCGAAGGGGATTATTCTCAGGGAGTTATTTATCATTACCTCTAGACTTTCTTGAACCATGAATTCTTTGAAGCTTTTTGTAACTTTTCAGTTTCTTTTACACACCCCCAACATGAGCTAAACTACATGTTGGGGGGTTGAATGATGTTTGGGTTACCGATGTAGACTTTGGATGATTTATGTTTTGGTTTTAATAGATGGATGACGCTTTTGAACTTATACTCACTGCGTTTAACTAATTGATCACTTGTTAAATGATTTTATCGTTCTTGAGTACGTTCGAGAGAAGTCTCGAGATCTAGGTCGGGTTCAATAGCCACCGAGGGGAATTGGATAGAGATGTACCAATTCCTTCGGTGTTGTGTTCTAAATATTTTTCATTAACTCATTTTATTTGTGAGATCGAGAGATAAACAATTGTAATTGAGTCAATTCTTGTTGTAGCTTGAAAGAGTGCAACGAGACCGGGTTTTGCAATTCATTGATCGTTAGAACTAATCATGAATCACTCTGAATTCTCATTAAATAAGCCATTCAGATTCCAACCCTCCTTCTTCCCTCTTAACTTTTCCAATTAATCAACTATTCCAACGTTTTCGCGTGCTTTCGTTAATTTAGTATTTCAGAAATTCAACCAAACCAACTTTCAACCGTTCAGTTAATAGTTACTACAGTCATTGTGGTACTTAACACCTGGTTCCTTTGGGTTCGATACTCGTACTTCCGTACGTATTACTTGAGATGACACCGTACACTTGCGGTTAGTCAAAGGGGGGTGTAAACCTGCCTATCACGTTTTTGGCGTCGTTGTCGGGGAACTTGATTTGTGTTAATATCACTACCAGCTGTAGGAATTATTATATTGAGCATTTTTCTTTTAATTGCAATTTTATTTTTGTTTTAATTTTTCTGTATTCACAATTTCAATCCAATTTTCTTGCTACTTCATTGCTACGAGACTTAACTTGTGCTTTATTTCTTATCGCAGATCACTTCTAGTTATGCTAAGGAGGAGTTCCTCTGGTGAACTCGAACCATTTGATCCTGAAATCGAGAGGACTGCAAGGAGACTAAGGAGGCAAGCTAGACTCAGACTTCAACAAGAAATGGACGGTGTCAATAATCAAGAGAACACCATCAATTGGGAGATTCCTGGTAATAACGAGATGCCAATCAACAATGAGAACCCTGGTAACAACGAGATCCCGATGAACAACAATGAAATACCAATCAACCAGAATCTCAACAACAACAATCGCAACAACGAGATTCTGGTGAATAACGAGATTCCAGTGAACAACAATAACAACCGAAATCTCAATAATCGAGTCCAACCACCAAGGTTTCCTATGAGGAATTTTGCCAACCCGAACATGGGGGCTGCACAGAGAGGGCCATATGTCCCTCCAATCGCAGCAAACAACTTCGAAATCAAGACTGTCACCATCCAATTGGTGCAAGCAAACATGTTCGGAGGAGCAGCAACTGAAGACCCGCACAACCACTTGAGAACATTCGAGAAGAAGGAGAATGGAGTTGACCCGGATGCGATCAAAATTCGACTCTTTCCGTTTTCACTGAGGGGTCGAGCAACTGAATGGGAAGAGAGTCTGCCAGTCGGGCATATTCGTACGTGGAACGACATGGTGACAGCCTTCCTGAATAAATTCTTTCCACCGGGGCGAACGGCCCATCTGCTGTCAGATATCACTCACTTTGCCCAGTGGGATCAGGAGTCATTATATGATGTCTGGGAGCGGTATAAGGGTATGCTGAAAAATGCCCTCACCATGGTTTGCAAGAATGGATGATCATCCAAACTTTCTTTGGAGGACTACATCCACAGTTCAAGAATGACCTCACCGCCGCTGTTGGTGGTGCATTAATGAATAAGTCGTATGAGGACGCATATGAGCTGATTGAGAACCTCGCGGAACACAGTTATGCCACACCATGGGCAGCCACTAGGAGGGTGGCGAGTGTGCAAGAGAATGATGAACTGAAGGTTATCAAAGCACAGTTGGCGGCTATTACAAATCAGCTAAAAGGGACAGCAATTCAGCCAACTTTCCAAGGAGATATGGGCTACCAAGAGCCAATGGGTTCGTCTCAAGAGTTTCCACCACCGGAGCAAGTGCAGTTCCTTCAAAACCGCAACAACCGGCCGAGGAACGACTCGTTCTCGAATACTTACAATGAGGGATGGAAACGACATCCCAATTTCTCGTGGAGCCAACCTCAGAATGCACAGAAAGAGACCACGTTCCAGCAACAACAGAACCAATTCGGTAATAATTCTAACTCTTCTACTCAATCTACTAATGTTTATCGTCCTCCAGGTTACAATCAAAGGAGGCAAGAAGAAGGACAAGGAGGGGAGAAGAAGTCCGGATTGGAGGAGATGTTAATGAAGTTTGTTTCAAAGATGGACAATGCGGTTGGAGAGTTGACATCATCCGTTGGGACACTGACAAGTTCGGTCAGAACGATAAGAGCTGCTACGAATCAAAACACCGCATCGATCCGAATTCTTGAAGGACAAATGGGACAGATGGCATATGCGTTAGCTATTCGGAGTCAAGGCACATTCCCGAGCCAACCCAAGAAGAAGACAAGAGAGGATTGTAAGGCAGTTCAGCTGAGGAGCGGGAAAGAGTTAGCCAAAGACCCACGTTTTGAGGCGAGAGAGGTGGAAAAAGAAACTCGTGATCATAAGACAGAAGAAGAAGACGAAGAGAAGATGGATGAGGAGCTTTAAATGGAATATAAGAGAGCTTCCAGCGCTGAGGTGCCAAAATCTACACCGAAGACAACCATACCACCGGTGGCGCCGAAAGTTCCATATCCAAACCGTTTGAAGGCACAAAGGGATGAGGTTCAGTTTTCTAAATTTTTTGAAGTCTTTAAAAAGTTACACATTAACATTCCCTTTGCAGATGCATTAGCTCAGATGCCGTCTTACGTGAAGTTCTTAAAGGACATCCTCTCTAACAAGAGGAAAATTAAGGAACACGCAATCGTGGCACTTACTGAAGAGTGCAGTGCAATAATCCAGCACAAACTTCCTCAAAAGTTGAAAGATCCAGGGAGTTTTACGATTCCTGTTCAAATAAGAGGTTCTGATTTTGGTAAGGCACTTTGTGATTTAGGTGCGAGCATTAACTTGATGCCTTTGTCCATTTTCAGGAAGCTTGGATTGGGAGAGGTGCAGCCGACGAACGTGACACTCCAACTGGCGGATAGATCCATCAAATATCTGTACGGAGTTATCGAAGACGTTTTGGTGAAGGTGGACAAATTCTACTTTCCAGTAGATTTTGTTATCTTAGACATGGACGAAGATAAGGAGGTCCCTCTTATTTTGGGCCGACCATTTTTGGCCACCGGAGGTGCACTAATCGATGTGCAAGGAGGGAAGCTTACTCTCCATGTTGGTGAAGAAAGAGTCGTGTTCAATGTTTTCCCAACAGCCCGGATCGGGGTGGAACGAGGTACTTGCTATCGGGTGGATGTATTAGAAGAGATTGCTGAGGAGAATTCCCAAGTTAATCATAGTGATGATCAACTGGGGAATGCATTGACCGGAATGTGCACCGATAGCGAGAACGAGAGTGTGATGCAACTGAATGCATTGCCTGAGTATCGAGGTCCGAGAAGACCAATGAAAGAGGATTTGGGTGAACCAATTGCCAAATCACAGCCGTCATCAAAAGTGCCGCCACAGCTAGAACTCAAACAATTGCCGGTTCACTTAGAATATGCATTATTGGGAGAGAATCAAACACCACCGGTAATAATTGTTGCCGGTCTTGCACCATTAGAGAAAGAGAAGCTGTTACGAGTATTGAGAGCCCACCAAACAGCGATTGGGTGGACGATTGCGGACTTGAAGGGTTTAAGCCCTACTTTTTGCATGCATAGAATCAACATGGAAGAAGGGCATAAACCGACGGTTCAACATCAACGTCGTTGAACCCAAACATGAAGGAGGTAGTTCGCAAAGAAGTGCTGAAACTCTTGGATGCGGGCATCATATATGCAGTAGCCGATAGCCCGTGGGTTAGTCCGGTGCAAGTGGTACCAAAGAAAGGGGGAATCACGGTAATCAAGAACAACAACAATGAGTTGATACCATCCCGAACAGTCACCGGGTGGAGAGTTTGTATAGATTACCGAAAGTTAAACGATGCGACAAAAAAGGACCACTTCTCGCTTCCTTTTATTGACCAAATGTTGGAGCGTCTGTCCGGGCATGCTTACTATTGTTTTCTTGACGGTTACTCGGGATACAATCAGATGCCTATAGCACCCGAGGATCAAGAGAAAACAGCATTTACCTGTCTGTATGGAACGTTTGCATACCGACGAATGCCTTTTGGGTTATGCAACGCTCCCGCTACATTCCAGCGATGCATGATGGCGATCTTCTCTGACATGATCGAGAAGACGATAGAGGTATTAATGGATGACTTCTCGGTGTTTGGAGATTCATTCGACGCATGTCTTGATCATTTGGAAGCAGTTTTAAAGCGGTGTCAAGAAACGAGCCTAGTACTCAACTGGGAGAAGTGCCACTTCATGGTAACGGAAGGCATCGTGCTTGGACACAAGATTTCGAGGGAAGGCATAGAGGTGGACAAGGCGAAAGTAGCTGTGATAGAGAATCTGCCATATCCAACAACAGTGAAGGGAGTGAGAAGCTTCTTGGGATACGCAGGGTTTTACCGGCGTTTCATCAAGGACTTCTCTAAAATTGCTAAACCTTTATGTTCTTTGCTGTTAAAAGATGCTAAGTTTGATTTTTTTGATGAGTGTACCTTGGCTTTTGACAGATTGAAGAGGGAGCTGATCTCGGCACCAATACTTACCGCACCCGATTGGAATCTTCCGTTCGAGCTCATGTGCGATGCGAGCGACATAGCTGTGGGAGCTGTCTTGGGCCAACGAAAGGAGAAAAAGATGCATGTGATCTACTATGCTAGCAAAATGTTAGACGCGGCACAGATCAATTATGCAACCATCGAGAAAGAGTTGTTGGCGGTGGTGTACGCTTGTGAGCAGTTCCGATCATACTTCGGATCCAAGATCATTATCTACACTGACCATTCGGCATTGAAGTACCTAATGGCGAAGAAAGACGTGAAACCAAGGTTGATTCGATGGGTGCTGCTGTTGCAAGAGTTCGACATTGAGATACGGGACAAGAAAGGGTCCGAGAATTCAGTGGCCGACCATTTATCTAGAATCGGGGAGGAGCCATCGGAAACAATTGAAACTATCCCTATAAATGATTCTTTTCCAGATGAGCAGTTATTTTCTGTTAAGTCTTCTGATCCATAGTACGCTGACCTTGTGAATTTCCTTGTAGGTAACGTGACGCCTTACGGACTAAACTCGCATCAGCGTCGGAAATTCTTTGCGGATGCCAAGATGTACTATTGGGACGAACCGTGTTTGTACAAACGATGCGGCGATGGAATGATTAGAAGATGTGTTCCCGATGAGGAAAAGGAAGGAATATTGGCATTTTGTCATACTTTGGAATGTGGAGGTCATTTCAGTACCGATCGGACGGTTGTGAAAGTGCTGCAGTCGGGATTTTTCTGGCCGACAATGTTCAAGGTTGCTCGCCACTACATTTCTCGATGTGATAGATGTCAACGAACTGGGAATATTTCAAGGAAGGATGAAATGTCGATGCAAATATTCATGGAGGTGGAATTGTTCGATGTATGGGGCATCGACTTCATGGGGCCTTTTCCCCCATCATTCCGAAATGAGTACACACTAGTCGTCGTCGACTATGTATCGAAGTGGGTAGAGGAAATCGCGACACCGACCAACGATTCGAAGGTAGTTATCCAATTTCTCAAGAAATACATTTTCTCGAGGTTCGGGGTCCCAAGGGCATTGGTTAGCGACGAGGGAAGTCATTTTTGCAATAAGTATCTCGATATGCTACTCCGGAAGTATGGAGTCAAACATCGAGTCACCACCCCCTATCATCCGCAAACGAATGGGTTGGTGGAAGTGTCCAACCGCGAGTTGAAGTGCATATTGGAGAGAACGGTGAATTCATCGAGGAAGGACTGGTCAACAAAGCTGGACGATGCGTTATGGGCATATCATACAGCTTTCAAGACACCAATTGGGACCACACCATATCGATTGGTGTTTGGGAATTCGTGCCACTTGCCAGTCGAGCTGGAACATAAAGACTATTGGGCAGTTAGGCGTTTGAACATGGAGTTAGACGCGGCCGGTAAGAAGAGGTTTTTGCAGCTGAATCAATTGGAAGAAATCCGATTGAATGCATACGAGAACACAACAATTTACAAGGAACGGACGAAGAAGTTCCAAGATCGCCGGATTCGAGAAAAGGTAATTCTCCCAGGAATGAAAGTCCTTCTATTTAACTCACGTTTGAGGTTGTTTCCAGGTAAACCGAAGTCGAAGTGGTCGGGACCATTCACGGTGACCGAAGTGTACCCATACGGAACAGTAGAGCTAGAGGGCAAGGATGGACAGAAGTTCAAAGTGAACGGCCAAAGGGTGAAGCCGTACCTGGGCGATGAGATTGTGACCACGTCATGTGTGTATTTAGACGAGCCTAAGAAGTGATTGCGTAGGAAGTCGTGCCACGACATTAAATACGGTGCTTGGTGGGAGGCAACCCACCGTAGGTTAGCTTTTTGTTTTAAATTTTCTATTCGTGAGTTTGTTTTTATTTATTTGTGTGTGTTTGTGCTATCCCTGAGAAGTTCCTCATTCAATCACTTCGGTAAGAGATAGCAAGCAGAATAGAAAAAAGGAAAAGGAATTGTTGAACAGTAGCCGGCGCCAGTCATGGCGTGGGTCAACTGGCACAACAACTGGCGCGAGCAAAACAAACAGAGGTCGGCTACAGTGTTGGTGCAGCCCAACTGGCGCCACAATCGGCGCAGGGTTAAAAGCCAAATCGAACAGTGCCTGGCGCGGGTGACCGCGCAGATCCACCAGCAGCACAATCGGCGTGAAGAAAAAAATGGTACGTAGGCAGTGTTTGGCGCGGGTCACCGCACGACCCAACTGGCGCCGGTACCCGCAAGAGTCTCCTGACAGGTATAAAACCACTTGCTTCGTTTTTTAGCCATTTTCCACAAACCCTAAAAGAGTTCAGCGCCGTTTTTGCTCTCAAATCGCCATTTTCGACCCTCAAGTGCAAGAAACTTCCAAGTTCTTCTTCTCATCTCTTTCACAACACATCAAGGTACACTCTCTTGGCCCTAATTTTACTTTTGTTGGGAAGTTGTCATGTAAAACAGAAGGTATTGGTAATTTTTTCCTTATGATCCTCATTTTCAAGTAGGTATATGCGATTTTGTGATGGTTGATACCATGATTGTGTCTTGTCATGCTTCTTCTTGGAGTTTTTCCACTTAGGGCTCATATTTTTTTGGGGATTTCATGTAAAGTCGAATTGTGCTAACCATGGGTGTTGAACTTTAGGCTAGAGCCTATTTGGATCATGTTTGCTCATATTTGTCGAGTGGTATGGAATTACTTGTGGGTTTTCACTTAAGATTTGAATTTTTGTTTGGAATTTCATGTTAAATCAAATGTTGTACCCACCATTGTCATGAATCTCAAGTTTGTGCTTAGTTGGAATGCATTCTTTTAACTGTTGAGTATATTGGGTTGAATTGCAAGATAAGTATCCAGGAGACTTACTATTTGCTGTTTGAGTGTTCTGAGTTGTGGAAAATTGTGCTTAATGAATAAGCTGCTGATTTCTTGTGAGTCTCAAGGATGATTAAGCAAATTTTGGTGATATGTTGTGTATGTGTGTGGGGATTTTTGTTCATTAGACCAAATAGGCTACACAAACCTAAGTTTCACTTAGGTTTGGGGTGCCTACTTTTGATTTATTTTCCGCACATCACCCCATTGCAAACCTTGGTTTTACCAAGGTTTGGGGTATGGTTCTTGTGCTTTAGATGAAAATCTGAGTTATGCAACAAACCTAGTCCTGGACTAGGTTTAGGGTGGCCTTCTTAGTTATGTGTTGCTAATTAACTCAATATCTTTTTGCAGAATCATGGTGCGTACGAATCCTGAAAATCCATCAAGGTGGTTCCGTTACTACCAAAGTAACCAAGCCACACGCCGCGAAGTCGCACGACACCAACATCTCCACTTCGACGAACGAGTGGAAAGGTTCGAAGATAGGACGATTCATCCCGAGAGGGGGATGAAAATTAATGAAATGCCAGACGCCCGAGTTCGAGATATTGCAATTCAAAGGGGATGGACGGACTTTGTACGGGAGCCGAAACCATATAATCCGGAGCTCATTATAGAGTTCTACGCAGCGATGGTACCCCCGGCTTTCGGGGAATTCCATGCCGTACAGCTCCGTGGGATCGAGGTGCGAATCACGATGGACGACATCTGCAACCATTATGGAGTACCATGCTACCAAAATCTAGATGCGACGTTCGGTATACCCCCCATCCAGGGTGTCGGACAGGATTCCAGGCAATGGATAGGAGGTTCGACGCCATGACTTTATTGGTTAGAGGTGAACATGCCCCGTCCGCAGCAGGTCCGGCCAACCCGCCAGCAGAACGGAGGGTGAGGAGTAGCCATGGCAATTTGACCCGACCCGGTGGGGAACCCGGTTCACCCGACCCGACCGGGGTCGGGGATTCCCCGCCAAACCGGGTATCGGGGCCAGGGTCGGGGGAACCCGTTAGTTGAAAACCGGGGATGGGGCCGGGGCCGGGTTGACCACCCCCGACCCGCCCCGGACCCGGTATATATATTAATAAAAATAAATAATTTTAATTTTATAAACCCATTACCATTAGGCCATTACCACTTACCAGGTACCACTTCTACGGTTCTACTTCTACTTCTACTAGACCTCACCAAAACCCTAAAATCCTAAATCCCTATTCTCTACTCCCTACAGCAGCCGCAACACCATCTTCGACTCTTCCGCCGCTAACGTCGACCAGACCACCACCATAGCATGATAACGCCACTTTTTGGCGTTATTTTCGGTCCTAAAACCAATGAGATTGGCTTGTGTTTAAGCAAAGAAGCGGAATTTTATGGTTTATTTAGTGGAATGTGCAGGTTCTTTAACAGGTAGTAATCTTCGAGAAAAGAAGCTAAAAAGAGCCCAAAAAGAGCCAAAATGAAGCCCAACGGAAGCCCGAGATCCAAGCCCAAGACCCGCGCCCGAACCAGGACCTGAACCGCGAACCAGAAACTGACCCGCACAGCTCAGAAAAGCGCGCGACTTGCCACGCGACTTGCAAGTCGCGTGACAGGTCGCGTAACCTTCTCTTTCACGACTTTAAGCTGCTATTTCGCGGATTTGAGGTCATTCCGATACGCAACTCATACACAACGAACGACAGCAGTCTAGGGGCGATTTCTGGAGACTTTTCGGAGCTTTCGGAGCCACGATAGAGGACAGATCGAGGAGAAGTTCACAACGAGAGTCGGATTAGAGCCGGGAGAAGGGAGTACATCTACCACATTCACCACGATCACTTTTACCATGTTTTCGTTCATTGTTTCCTTTTCTTCTCCTATGTTTTTGTCCCCCAACATCATGAACTAATCTTTAGATATTGGGGGTTGGATTGATTGAGGTTTGAACATATGAACGGATGACGAATGACTTTTATCAGTTTTTCCTTTTTAATGAATGCATGTAATTTGATTCTTAATGCTTTTGAGAGTTTAGCTAGCTTTCAGTTGTTTTGTTGCTTCCAGTTGAGTTCGAGAGAATTAACTGTTAAATAGAACTAGGAATTGCATGCCTAAGGCGAGAATTTGGTGATAGAGATATACCGAATACGCCTTAGTCCTAAGTGAACCATTTAGGTTGAGATCGAGAGATTAAATCTATCTGTTCAAATATGAATCTTGCACTTAATGTGTTTTGAAATCCATAGGTTGAGATCGAAAGATAAAACTTGTCCTTTTCAAAACAAAACCCGATGTTGCTCGAAAGAGAACAACGGTGATTTTAGAGATTGGGTATTCATTAGGGGGATTAACTGGTAATTGTTTTATGTCAGATATTCGTATGTGAAAACCTAAGGATTTCCAACCCTCAACTGTTTTCTCTATCGAATTTTCCTCAAGTTGTCTACTGTTCCGTTTGTGATATTCTTATTGCAATTAATTAGTTTAATACCAACCATCTCTCAATTTCGACAGTTCAGTTAATAGTGATTATAGTAATTGTGATACTTAGTTTCTAGTTCCCGTGGATTCGATACTCGTACTTCCGTACATTATTACTTGATTTCGACACCGTACACTTGCGGTTAGATTTAGGGGGGTGTTAACCCGCCCTATCAAGTTTTTGGCGCCGTTGCCGGGGAACTAGTTGCAACTGATAGCACTACCAGCTATAAGCGCTATTAGATTGAACATTTTTTTTATATTTACTTTGTTTCATCACTTCAGTTTTTGGATTGCTAAATTTGTTTTCTTTCCGTTTCAGGTGCTAATTGGTTTATGCCAAGGAAAACCCGAGGGGAAGGAATCGAACCAATCGATCCGGAGATTGAAAGAACCGCCTGCTGTTTATGAAAAGAAACAAAAGCCAAAAAATATATCAAGATCGAGATGGCCGACGAAGCACCTCCTCGCAACAATCCTCCACCTCCTCCGGCGAGAGTTCCGATGCGGTCATTTGCCAATCCAAACGTGGCAACCGCACGGATAGGCATCCAACCACCCGCTACTGCAACAAACTACTTCGAGATTAAGCCGAGTACCATTGTCATGGTACAACAGAATCAGTTCGGAGGAGCACCTACTGAAGATCCCCATGCCCACCTTCGTGCATTTGAACGAATTTGCAATACGTTCAAGATCAATGGGATGGAGGAAAATGCCATCAAGCTAAGACTATTCAGCTTCTCACTCAAGGGTAGAGCTGAAATTTGGATAGAAGGTTTGCCAGCGGATCAGATCACTACAAGGGCAGACCTGAAAGCCGCATTCCTCCAGAAATTCTTCCCACCGGGAAGAACCGCGCAGTTAATGGCCGAGATCACACACTTCGCACAATGGGACCAAGAGACCCTATATGAGGCATGTGAGCGATACAAAGACATGTTGAAGAAGTATCCACATCACGGGTTGCACGGATGGGTCATCATCCAGACATTCTTTAGTGGACTCCACCCGCAGTTCAAAAACGATATCACTGCCGCATCGGGTGGAGCACTAATGGATAAATCTTATGAAGAAGCATGCGAGCTGATCGAGAACTTGGCCGAGCACAGTTTCTATACTCCACGATCAGCTGTTAGAAGAGTTGCAAGTATTCAAGAGTCGGATGAGCTGAAAGAAATAAAGACTCAACTAGCTGCGATCACAAGCCATTTGAAAGGGGGTATTCCACAAGAACCCGAGCAAGTTCAGTTCCTACATGACCGGAATCACCAGCCGAGAAACGATCCTTTCTCAAATACCTACAATGAGGGGTGGAAGAAGCACCCGAACTTCTCTTGGAGTCAACACGGTCAACAACAGCAAGGTAATTCTTTTAACTTTGCTAATTATCCTAATGCTAACAATGTGTACCGTCCTCCAGGTTTCAACCAAAGGAACGAAGGACCATCCGGGGAGAAGAAGCCGGGGCTGGAAGAGATGATGATGAAGTTCATGACCAAGATGGACAGCACGGTTGGAGAGTTAGCGAGTACGGTGAGTACGGTCAAGGCGGCTACTGAACAGGACACCGCCTCCATCAAGATCCTCGAAAGGCAAGTGGGGCAAATTTCGGAAGCCCTACAAAACCGACCTCCTGGAACATTCCCGAGTATGACCGAAAAGAAACACCGGGAAGAGTGTAATGCCATCTATCTTAGAAGTGGCAAGGAGCTGAATGGAGATCTTACAAGAGAGCCGTCATCAAAGGAAGTCGAGCCCGAAAGGCAAGATGTGGAGATTGTAGATGTGGATGAGTTGGAGGCTGATGAAGAGGTGGTGATTGAAGAGAGCTCAAAGAGTGAAGAGAAGAAGAAAGAGCAATCCACCACGGCAAAGCAAACACCGGTCAAGCCGGTAGTCCCGATAGTGCCATATCCGAATAGGCTTAAAGCCCAAAGGGAGGATCTTAACTTTTCTAAATTTCTTGAAGTTTTTAAGAAATTGCATATTAACATCCCTTTTGCAGATGCGTTGGCACAAATGCCCTCATACATGAAGTTCATGAAAGAGATCCTATCCAAGAAGAGGGCAATCGACCACCAGTCTACCGTTGCACTTACTGAGGAGTGCATCGCAATTATTCAGAACAAGCTTCCCCCGAAGCTCAAAGATCCAGGGAGTTTTTCAATCCCTATTCAAATTGGGATGTTTTCTTTTGATAAGGTATTATGTGATTTAGGAGCTAGTATTAATTTAATGCCTTTATCTGTTTTTAGGAAACTGGGATTGGGAGAAGTGCAGCCGACGTTCATGACGCTCAAGCTCGCGGATAGATCGATCGTATACCCGTACGGAGTGGTAGAAGATGTGCTCATCAAGGTTGGAAACTTTTATTTTCCGGTGGACTTTGTGGTGCTGGACGTTGATGAAGATGTAGAGGTCCCGCTTATTTTAGGGAGATCATTCCTGGCCACAGAGCATTGATAGATGTGGAGGAGGGAGAGACGACCTTAAGAGTTGGCGATGAGAAGGAGGTTTTCAAGATGTTCGAGCATGGAAGGCGCAGAGACGGAGAGGGCAAAGGAGAGCCAGATGAGGAAAAATCCGCAAAGAACCCCAAGTGTGGGCGATTCGAGTCTGCGGATACCGAGCCAAGTTGAGATCCACACAGTCGTGCCACGACTTTAACTACGGCGCTGGGTGGGAGGCAACCCACCGAGGTTAGTTTTCCTTTTAATTTTCAGTTTTTTAGTGTGTTCTTATTTACGAAAAACCTATAAAAATGAAAAAAATCGAAAAATCAAAAAATAGCTGAAACAGGGACTTATGCGGCTTGTGCCGCGACCTACAAACCGCGTGCCAAACCGTGGGGTCCTCTGTTTGTTTTCTGAAGCAGGGAGTTACGCGGCTTGTGCCGCGGTTTCCAACCCGCGTGCCAAACCGCGACTCCCCTGTTTTTGTTTTCGTGCTGTCTTTTCTTTCCCTGCTTTGTGTGTTTCGTTGCTTTGCTTTCTGTCGTTTTTGTTTTGTTTTCCTTGTGTCTACCTTCTATCTCTCCCCTTTCCCCGATGTCTCTGATTGGCGCGCGAATCTTACAAGAGAATCCCCCCCGTCCGGGCAAACAGGTACGCTCTAAACTTTGTATGTAACAGGTGTGTAAGATGTTTGGTTTCTTATTAGTTAACGAGATGCAACAAACCTAAGTTTCACTTAGGTTTGGGGTGCCTCATTTTTCCAACATCTACACACTCATTTTTAATCCTGTGCAAACCTCGGTTTCACCGAGGTTTGGGGTTGGCTTTTGTTTGACAAACCTAGGCCACGGCCTAGGTTTGGGGTGGCCATGTTTTTGAAAATGAGAAAGCTCTTTGATGTTATGCTTCAATGTTATGCCTTACCTGTCTGTTGCATATAATAACCGCACAACGATACTTGTCTTAGTATCGCCTACGCCGACACTTGCACATTGGGGACAATGTGTGGGTAAGGTTTGGGGTTGCCCAATCGGGCCCACGTTATGCACGTAGATTTCCTGCACCTCTGATTACCTAGATCACTTTAGCTAAATTTTTTGTTTTGAATGATTGAGACCGACCATTGTGGGAAGAATCTTGTGATAGTGACGTGACCATTAGGGAAGGACCAGGAAAGTACATGACTATGGACATTAGTGGAGACCACCCAATAGCGAGTTTTGAGCCTAAAAGACGTTTTTCAATTCGAGGGATTCATACACTATTTCTTATACACTTTTTCGAGTTCCTTGTCGTGAATATAGAATGATCTCGCTATATTATTGCATTGAGTAGCAAAGACGACCATCGGGATATTGGGTAAAGGTATAGTAGACCAAATCGTGTGGACCTTAAGATGTGATTCCAGGCAATGTGTGTTTTGTTCTAACCTGTTTTTAGCTATCGTACCTTTTCACCCATATGTGTGTAACCATAGCCTCCTTTGTAGCCATACACTCACCTTTTCATTTCATGACCCACCATTAAACCATTAGCCAATAGCCTTAGCCAACCTTTATCCGAAAGTGTGTCAATCTGAGCGGTAATGAACTATAAAAGAGCTAGAGCGGAAAAGAAGGAAATCAGGCCAGTCATGAAAATAAATAGAAAAGAGGGCCAATGCAGCCCCAATGCAAATAAAGAGGACCAATGAAGTCCCAAAAAAAACAAAAAAAAAACAAAAACGGTTAGTTTAGATTTTATTTACAGCTGAAAATAAGAGAGTCAAAGTGACTCCGATAGTGACAAAAGGGCCAAGTGATAAGATAGAATGTGATGAAGTTCAGAACTGTTAATGTTTAACACACCAAGGATCTTTGTTCCCTTTTACCCTTCACTTCTTAGCCATAACCTTAGCCCCGTTACAACCCATGTAAAGACCTGGATGATCTTCTGGAAAATGTGATTAGGGTATACGACCATCTTTACTGATAGTCCCTGTCTTGCTACTTGATTCCGTTCTGAGATCAATTTTAAACATTTGTGCGTCTTTCAATAGAGTTGTCATGTAATAATCGAGTATTCTTGTACCTAAATTCCCTAAAACATGACAACATGTGCGATAACCTAGGTTCGAGCGAAATGAGAGAATCCTGTGAGGTAGGGTCGAGGCGAAATGTTTTTCCTAGTATATCTGGACCTAGAACAACTTTAATGGAAACGTAGCAGTCACGAGTTCAACTTACAATGGAAGGTCATAGATCAAACGGAATAGGAATAAGGTGAGAGCGAGATAGGCATTCACGGGTATGGGAAATCACCAATGCATTACATGGTATCGATTGGGAGTTGTGCAGTTATTATCATTTCTCTGATATATGCTTTTATTCTATTTTGTCGCTAATTTGCTTGGGGACAAGCAACGCTCGGTTTGGGGTTGTTGATAACGCCACTTTTTGGCGTTATTTTCGGTCCTAAAACCAATGAGATTGGCTTGTGTTTAAGCAAAGAAGCGGAATTTTATGGTTTATTTAGTGGAATGTGCAGGTTCTTTAACAGGTAGTAATCTTCGAGAAAAGAAGCTAAAAAGAGCCCAAAAAGAGCCAAAATGAAGCCCAACGGAAGCCCGAGATCCAAGCCCAAGACCCGCGCCCGAACCAGGACCCGAACCGCGAACCAGAAACTGACCCGCACAGCTCAGAAAAGCGCGCAACTTGCCACGCGAATTGCAAGTCGCGTGACAGGTCGCGTAACCCTCTGTTTCACGACTTTAAGCTGCTATTTCGCGGATTTGAGGTCATTCCGATACGCAACTCATACACGACGAACGGCAGCAGTCTAGGGGCGATTTCTGGAGACTTTTCGGAGCTTTCGGAGCCGCGATAGAGGACAGATCGAGGAGAAGTTCACAACGAGAGTCGGATTAGAGCCGGGAGAAGGGAGTACATCTACCACATTCACCACGATCACTTTTACCATGTTTTCGTTCATTGTTTCCTTTTCTTCTCCTATGTTTTTGTCCCCTAACATCATGAACTAATCTTTAGATATTGGGGGTTGGATTGATTGAGGTTTGAACATATGAACGGATGACGAATGACTTTTATCAGTTTTTCCTTTTTAATGAATGCATGTAATTTGATTCTTAATGCTTTTGAGAGTTTAGCTAGCTTTCAGTTGTTTTGTTGCTTCCAGTTGAGTTTGAGAGAATTAACTGTTAAATAGAACTAGGAGTTGCATGCCTAAGGCGAGAATTTGGTGATAGAGATATACCGAATACGCATTAGTCCTAAGTGAACCATTTAGGTTGAGATCGAGAGATTAAATCTATCCGTTCAAATATGAATCTTGCACTTAATGTGTTTTGAAATCCATAGGTTGAGATCGAAAGATAAAACTTGTCCTTTTCAAAACAAAACCCGATGTTGCTCGAAAGAGAACAACGGTGATTTTAGAGATTGGGTATTCATTAGGGGGATTAACTGGTAATTGTTTTAAGTCAGATATTCGTATGTGAAAACCTAAGGATTTCCAACCCTCAACTGTTTTCTCTATCGAATTTTCCTCAAGTTGTCTACTGTTCCGTTTGTGATTTTCTTATTGCAATTAATTAGTTTAATACCAACCATCTCTCAATTTCGACCGTTCAGTTAATAGTGATTATAGTAATTGTGATACTTAGTTCCAAGTTCCCGTGGATTCGATACTCGTACTTCCGTACATTATTACTTGATTTCGACACCGTACACTTGCGGTTAGATTTAGGGGGGTGTTAACCCGCCATATCACAGCACATCTCTCTCGGGCTCCGGCCACCGCCACTGGCGCTCACGTCGACCATTTTGACTTGTTACCGATTGTTCCGATTTATGTTTAAGTAATCGATATTTATGTTTAATTACTTCAAGAGTTCAAGTCTCAGACAAGTTCAGGCATGAGAATGTTCTGCCAAACGTATGTCCATGGTGTTTTGTTTTGTTTTGCTTCTACAATATTGTCTTTTCCTATTTGTGCATAAAATATAAAAATGACTACAAATTGAGAGTTCTTTGACGTAGTTTAAATCCATTGCTGTCTAATAGTCACTGTTCAACTAAATTTGGTTGAAGCATATGCATAGTTCTTTCATAGATTGGTACTAGGCAAGAAAAACCAAAAAAAACACAAACGGGTCGGGGAACCGGGTCCAAACCGGGGACGGGTCTTTGACCGGGTGTTGACCAGATGTTGACCAAAAGTTGACCGGGGCCGGGGTGGGAATCCCCGTACCCGCTCGGGGCGGGGCCGGAGCCGGGGATGGGGACCCCCGCCCCATACCCGCCCCGTTGCCATACCTAGTGAGGAGGCAACAGTCGGGCGGTGCCAGACGTCGGAACCGTGGGGAATGAAGACGGTTTGTTTTCATCTTCCTTTTGTGATATTTGATTTGCTTTTATTTGGGATGACTGTATGAGAATTCGCACAAATTTTTGGATAACTGTAATAGATATTATTACACATTGGGGACAATGTGTATATAGGTTTGGGGTGGAAGTGAAGTGATGGTGTCATTCTGATGATCTTTATTATTTCTTAGGCAAGGAACAGAATTATGGTCATTATGATTGAATTTTTTTTTCTGATTCACCGTTAGTAGTGAATAGAACACTGCTTTTTGAGGAATGAACTGTAAGGGATAATATAGCATCGAATGAGACCCGAAAGATTGTATGTATTAGGGACATTAGTGGAGACCACCCAATAGTGAGGTATTGAGCCAATTAAGCGTCGATTCTGATAGAAAATACATGAACTCGATACACGTCTCACTAATTCCTTGTCGTGGCTATAGTTGATCTCACTATAGAATTGCGCCAATTAGCAAAGATGTCCATAGGGATATCTAGTGTCACTAGCATCTTATCTGAGTATAGACCTTGAGAAATGATTCCAGGCAATGTGAGTATAGAGTGTTTTATCTTGCGCACCCTTCTTTTTGAGTAATCCTTAGCCATTTTTTGCAGCCAAACACTGATTATGTCGATTCTAAACCCCATATTAAACCCTAGCCTTTATAATAGCCTACCTTGGTCCGAACAAGTATCGGTTACGAAAGGTGGGATGGGACATTACATGAAAAAAGGGGGGAAATAGAGAGATGTAAATCAGAAGGAAGTACGGAAAGAGTGATATGACCAAAAAGGGTCATGCAAAAAGGGTATATATAAAACAAAAAAAACAGTGAAAAAGAAATAAGGCCAATAGGCCAACTCACTTAGAAAAAAAAATAGGGAGCTCAAATGTATAGAAGGAAATAAGGTTGACATACTCAATCAGGGGAAGTGGGATGCAAACATGTCGAAAGAGGCAAAAGACAAAAAGGGAATGGTAACTATTTGTTCGTACACCGGTACTGTGAGGACTTTTGATCCGAGTTACCTTTCGTTTCTTAGCCAATCGCCTAGCCCCATTACAACCCTTGTAAAGACCTGGATGATCTTTTGGAAAGTATGAGGATAGATGAAAGTGACACTGATAGTCTTAGTCTTGTTAGTTGGTTCCATCCGAGATCGTTTATTTAGACATTGGTGCGTCTTTCTTGTTACGTTGTTCATGCTATTATTCGAGTATTCTTGCACATAACCTCCAATTGCATGATAACATGTGGGACAACCTAGGGTTCGAGTGAATTGAGAGTCCGGCGAGGTAGGGTCGAGGCGAAATCCTCCCTGATCATGCATGACTTTAGGTGGAATTTGATGTAGTGTGGTCCCGACCAGTTCTATTCTCAGAGAGTAAGTGTTTCGACCTTTGCAAACTGGGGGTGTTTCGGTAAAAGATTCTGATTAATCTGTTAATTCCTTTTGTTGAATAAGATGTGTAGAGATCCATAATGACACCACCGACTTCACATTTGTGCGAATTTTGTTATGACCCTAGTTTTTAAGTTTTCTATCGCTATTTTGCTTGAGGACAAGCAACGCTCGGTTTGGGGTTGTTGATAATGTCGATTTTCGACATTATTTTTAATCTCAAACTGGGTGGTTCACGCATGTCTTCAAGTGAAATACGAGTATTTAACGGGTTTTTGGTGAGAAAATACAGGTATAAGCATTATCGTCCAAAAGAGCAGCAGATTTGAGTTCCGGAGCTGAAAACGAGAAAAATCGAGGAAATGAGAAACAGAAGCCGGCGACAGTCTCCGCGCCAGCCAACTGGCGCCACAATCCGCGCCGACAAATTAAACAGAAACTGGCGCCAGTCTTGGCACCAGCCAACTGGCGCCAGTACTGGCCCCGACACCCAGTTCTTTAAAACTCTTTTTAAAGCTACGGTTTGGATTTTTGACTTACACACGACGACGGCTGGCCAAGGGGCGATTTTTGGAGGAGAAACAGAGATTTTTTAAGAGGAAGACACGAGGGAAACTGATTGGGACGAGAAATCAAAGACGATTGAGCACGTGAGATCGAAGGGGATTCTTCTCAGGGAGTTATTTATCATTACCTCTAGACTTTCTTGAACCATGAATTCTTTGAAGCTTTTTGTAACTTTTCAGTTTCTTTTACACACCCCCAACATGAGCTAAACTACATGTTGGGGGATTGGATGATGTTTGGGTTACCGATGTAGACTTTGGATGATTTATGTTTTGGTTTAATAGATGGATGACGCTTTTGAACTTATACTCACTGCGTTTAACTAATTGATCACTTGTTAAATGATTTTATCGTTCTTGAGTACGTTCAAGAGAAGTCTCGAGATCTAGGTCGGGTTCAATATCCACCGAGGGGAATTGGATAGAGATGTACCAATTCCTTCGGTGTTGTGTTCTAACTCTTTTTCATTAACTCAATTTATTTGTGAGATCGAGAGATAAACAATTGTAATTGAGTCAATTCTTGTTGTAGCTTGAAAGAGTGCAACGAGACCGGGTTTTGCAATTCATTGATCGTTAGAACTAATCATGAATCACTTTGAATTCTCATTAAATAAGCCATTCAGATTCCAACCCTCCTTCTTCCATCTTAACTTTTCCAATTAATCAACTATTCCAACGTTTTCGTGTGCTTTCGTTAATTTAGTATTTCAGAAATTCAACCAAACCAACTTTCAACCGTTCAGTTAATAGTTACTACAGTCATTGCGGTACTTAACACCTAGTTCCTTTGGGTTCGATACTCGTACTTCCGTACGTATTACTTGAGACGACACCGTACACTTGCGGTTAGTCAAAGGGGGTGTAAACCTCCCTATCATGTATTCACCATCGTTCTGGAAAGAAGCACAAAGAAATAACCATAAGAAATGGTTACACATATCCAGACACACGAAACGTACTTTACCGTTCATTAGTCACTGTAACAATTTAGAAACAAGTATGCTTGTGTAACAATATATTCATAATAACAGTAGCTAAGTGAAATTGTGAACATACTATACATGAGAATCCTCGTTACCATCGTTACAGTACTAATTTCACGTATTTCCGTCGACTCTAAGACTATCCCGTCTTAGTACTTCTACCCATATCTCACAGATCATGACTTAATTCATCTCAACTTAAGTCTAGGTATCTCATTAACATACCTAGTTCGCTTAAACGTCAGCTTTGATATCATATTGTAACACCCTAAAAATCAGGGCCAATTTGAACCTCAAATTTTAACAAGGTATAACTATTTATCATCCAAACTTTTATATATATATATAAGGAGAGAATTAACTATGAAGGTTCATATTTACAAATATTGAATTCTCCAAATAACCTATTAATCTAATCATGTCAACTATAATCAGATTAATTGGGTTATCTAAGCAATCCATCAAAAAGCATCATCGCGTTAGCTAAATTCTCCGCTTATCTCAAAAGTTGAATACTTCAAAAGCTCTCTTCCCACTCCCCATTACTTCCCTGAGCTAGTACGTGGTAAGAAAATTTAATTTGAACGATTAGGCTTACGCCTAGTGAGAACATCCAAATTCAAATTAAACATTAACAACTTTAAAAACTCATATATCCAAAGCATATAAACAAACCTGGTTCACCACTATTCTTACCGTACACGTGCTCATCTCAATGACGGAAACATACCCGATCCCATGGATATGACTAACATTTAGTAAGTCATATTATCACAATCAAGAGCCTACTACGAATCATTGCAGATTCTAGATCATTGCTCTTATCCAAGAAATTACAAGTTACTTTATGCCTATTTCTTGGACTGGAAGTAGAGATTACAATTTACTTTATGTCTATCTCTGATCTTCCCATAGAAATCAGGAATTACAATTTACTTTATGCCTATTCCTCGATTTCTATACTACGAAATGAGAATTACAATTTACTTTATGCCTATTCTCCATTTCCATGTGAACGGGAATTACAAATTACTTTATGCCTATTCCGCATTTCACATCACACTATGAAATAGAAATTACAATTTTCTTTATGCCTATTTCTCCTTTCATAACACCTTACGAAACGGGAATTACAAATTACTTTATGCCTATTCCACATTTTAGGTCAACAGGATTACAAATTACTTTATGCCTATTCCACGTTACAAATACTAACAGTGCCTAAGGATCCATTACACTTACTAACATATATGTATAATAACATATCACGCTATATCTCGTAATATATTCTTAATTCTAAGAATATTAAATAAACTATCGCATCTTTAATCCCAACCGTCTCCACTCCGAAAACTGTAATCGGAAAATATTCTGACACTGGATTAAAACCAGATTCCTTAACTGCTACTGGATTTTAAATTAAAGTCCATATCGAATCCTATCTTAATTTCAGAGATTAATCCGTACTGAATCAAATCTAGCCTTCCGGAATCCAATTAATACTGGGCCCAAAAGCCCATCTCCCGGAATTTAAACAACATCGGGTACGGCCCATAATCTATTCCAGAAGTTAATCAAAATACCGGATCCAAATAATTCAAGGCCCATTCCGGGTCTTAAGCCCAACACCGGAACTTAAGCCCATTCCGGTCCATTTCCGGATCCGATTCATCTTCCTGTATCCAAGCCCATTCCGGTATTCAATCCAATTCTGGGTCTTGTCCAATATCGGAACCTAACAAATTCCGGAACCACTTATTTCTGGATCCATAAGTCAGTTCCGGAACCAACCAGTTCCGGACTCCAATACCCAGTTCCGGAATTTCTTTAAATACCGGGACTTCGATACTGTACGATCAATTCTCGCCAAATTAATTTCCAAAAAGCTCATCTAATTACATCTTATGGATCGATTTCATTCTCATACAGACATACCACTTTATTCAGACAGTTTATACATCAAATCTAGTTCAATTTCAATTTTAAAAGCATTTGAAAGAAGATGAACTCACCTGTTGAAGTTCTTGACCCAGTTCAATCCAATCTTCCCTTCTATGCTTCACAACCTATTTGAGAGATGATTTCAACTGGATATTACTATCTGATTTAAGAAGATACAGGAGATGATTTCAATCCTTACCTTCAAGAAATCACTACTTAATTTCTTCTTCTAGCTTTCTTTTTTCTCTTTCTTCTTCCTTAGCTTTCTCTGTAAAAGTGACCGACTCCAAAATACTGAATTGAGATATTATCTCAATTCAGTTTACCTTACTCTTAAGAATACTCAACTTTCCTTAAATGACCAAATAGACCCTCAAGTTAATTTTCAATATTAACTTTAAACTTTGGTCAAATTACAAAATCAACCCTGGAGTTTACATTTACAATTTGCCCACAACTTAGATTAAATTACAAATAGACCCCATTCATTTAAAAATAATACAATGGAAATTCGAGGTGTTATAGTAATGGATCCATAAGCACTAGTATTATGTGAACACGTGGAATAGGCGTGGACTAATCGTAATTCCCGTGGATTTGATGAACGTGGAATAGACGTGAACTAATCGTAATTCCCGTTGAATTGAAATGAGGAATAGGCGTGGACTAATCGTAATTCCCATTTCGTACTGAAGTATGAAATTGTGGGATAGGCGTGGACTAATCGTAATTCCCGATTTCTATTGGAAGATAAGAGATGGGCATGGCTTAATTGTAATCTCTACTTCCACACCAAAAAATAGGCATGGCTTAATTGTAATTTCTTGGATGTGAGTAATGATCTAGAATCTATAGTGATTCGTAGTGGCGCTCTGGAACATGAGATTATGACTTACTTGGTGTTTGTCATACTCGTGGAATCGAGCATAATTCCCGTCATCGAAAGAGGTTTTGTGTACGGTAAGGAAAATGACGATCAAGTTAATTTATATACTTTGTTCATAAATTGGTTTTCGAAGCTATAACGTTTTTAATTTGAAAACTGGATGTTCTCACTAGGCGTAAGCCTAATCTTTTCAAATTAAATTTTCTTACCAGGTACTAGCTCGGGAAGTGATAAGCAGGGATGAGTGTCGAGAAGTCCCGGAGATATGCTTTTGGAGCTATGTTGGAGGATTTAGTAGAACAAGGATTATTTTGGAGATATTATAGACAACCCGTATAATCTGATGTTATTGGTTATGAATTAGATTAGTCGGTTGTTTATGATAGATCAGTTGTAATTATAAACCTTGTCACTAGTTCTCCAATTATGTATGAAAGTTTTGAAAGATGTTGTGGTAAACACTGATAAAATTTAAGGTTTAAATTTATTGTGAATTTTAGGGTGTTTCAACTTGTTTTTAATTTATTAATTATTATCATTATTAAATTATAATTGATAATTAAAAACTTAATAAAAAAACTAAATATGATTCCACTAAATGACTAAAGACTAAAGAGAACTCCTTCCATCATTCAAACTCAAATTCTAATCCGCCGACACTTCCTTCCACTTCCAGCCAAGAGATTGACGCCACCCCTTCCACACGGACGCCGGCGACGCCATTCTCTGCCCTTCCACGTCGACGGTAACAGTTTCCACTTTCCACTTTCTAGCGACTTCCCATAATAATCAAATTACCTATGACTTCCCTTCGACCAACTTCCCTTTATGGTTGTGTTATTGAAACTTTGAACAACATGTATAACTTTATGGTTGTGTTTTATTGAAATTTTGAACAATTTATATGGTTTTGTGGTTGTGACTTGTGTATTTGTCATGGAATTATGTGTTAGTCTTTTTTTTATTTAAAGTTTTGAAATTAAATGGGTCAACCCAGGTTCAACCCATGTATTAAACAGGTTGGGTTGAGAAAATCATAAACAGTTAACTCGCTACCAACCCATTTAAGTACCAGGTTTGGTTGGGTTGAAAATCTCAACCCATTTACATAAACAGGTTGGGTTGGGTTGGGTTGAGGTTTTCAACCCAATTAATAAATGGGTTGAACTCGAACCCAACCCAATCTGACCTATTTACACCCTTAATGGTCTTAGACCTACGTTGTTTCTCTAATCCGGAGAGAAAAGAAAAGAAAGGAAATGGATGGAAAAGAAAGGGAGAGAAAAGAAAGGAGAGGAAAATATTTTTTCTATTTGTGTTCTCGAAAGGGAAAGAAAATGAAGGAAATGAAAGGAAACAAAATATTTTTTTTGTGTTCTTGAACAGGAGAGAAAAGAAATGAAAGATGTCATTTTTACTAGTATACTCTTAAAAATATATCTTTTATAAGAAAATATCGGGTAGTTTTATAATTAATTTTAATAATTTCAGTAATTTTTTTAGATACTTTTAATTTTTCTTTCCTTTCCTTCTCTTTCCTCCCACATTTGGGAGGAAAGTTTTGGAAGGAAACTTATTATTATTTTCTTTCCGTTTCCTTCCCTTTCTCTGCTAAAAAGGTTTCGAGAACACGAGTTTTTTTTACTTTCCACCCATTTCCCTCCCTTTCCTTTCCTTTCTTTCCTAAAATGAGTTTCGAGAACACAACACTAGTACACACCTCCTTCAAACTCGTGTCGCCTCAATCAGAATTCCATTCCCAACTCGTCGAATCCATTGCAAATAGGTTCTCTCATCGACTACATCGTCTTCTTCAAGGTATGTTTAACTGCTTTCGTCCCTTTTGCATCTTGTTCTTGAACCTGTGTTTTACGTCGATGAATCTATGGTTTTCATCCCCGTGTTTGAGAAATTCGTCCCTGTTTCTTTAATCGGGTTCGTCCCTTTTAGATCCAAGAAACCTCGAATGCATTCATCTTCATACTATTGATTAATTTTGTGGGTTAATTTCCATTCATCATCATTGCTGGTACTGAGATCTGCGATTTTCGTTGGACTGAGAACTGAAATGGTTCTTGCTTCTTAAGGTTACACCAACTACCTTGAGGAAACCAAAAATTGCTTATAAGTTATGACCAAAGGCAATGGAGAATGGATGATTTCAACAGCAAATTTCTATTCAATCAGACCATTTAGCAAAGTTCTGGTTTTTTTGCCTCCAAGGGCATGTCGAATTGGTTACATTATATTTTACACCAAATATCATAAATAGTGTAAAAAGTAGTGTAAAATTTATTGTTAATAGTAAATCTTCTTCAATGGGTAACACTATTTTTTACACCAAATCCTTGTTATATTAATTTATTAAACTTCCAATAGTATCCTTATATTTATTAACTTTACAATTTATACCCATATTTTTTATTTAGATCATAACTTATTTTTTTTTAATTATGAACTAAATTATTTTAATTCATAAAACAAAACTTTTTATTAAACAATAAAAGTTACATCAAAACAAGTAAAAAAGAGAATACATATGCATTTAATTATTTTAATTACTATATTTTTCCTACAAATGATCGATTAACGCATTCCGAAGCTCGAAGTGTGCTACTTTGTCTTTGATTTGTCTATAACGAGCGAGAAATTGTTGAAATTGGTTATTATCATTCATCACCGTTTCTACCTCTATCGGTTTGCAACTTCAATTGGTGCATCGAGATCACGTTCATCCTCAATTATCATGTTATGTAAAATAATACATGTAATTATTTACTTCATCGAATATTTTATCATGTTGTATATTATTTACTTAATTAAAACATAAAAAATAATTAATATAAAAATAATTTATAATATATATATATATATATATATATATATATATATATATATATATATAAAGCTATTAAAACTTTAACACTTTAAAAACAAAAATAATAAATCTCAGAATTGAAGGACCAAACAATGTAATTGAAAAGTGGTGTAAAAAGTAGTGTAAATGAATAGTGTTACACCAAATATAGTGTAATACTATTCATCGCACTAAATTTAGTGTGGAAAATAGCGACCCCTTTGGAGATGTGAAAAATGAGATTTACACCAAATTTAATGTTTATGTAAGATTTAATGACCCAATTGGAGATGGTCTAAGTTCATGTTGTCATTAGGCATTACAGTTTGTTATACAAAGAGATATTGAGCTTTTGTTACTTAACTAACAACCTGTATGCTTGCCAAGATTTGGATTTCTATGATGGTATGACCCAACAACATCGTGATTTGCCCCATGGGGTAACTAAAATGCATATGCCATAGAAGATGAATGCAACATCAATCGACCATCAAATCCATTATATCTGCTCATATGATCCACTCTTCTATACAATCAAAGTGCAGACAAGTTGAACAAAAGGGACTAGTGGCCTAGCCAAACAAATGGATGGTAGTATCATGTTTTATAAATTCAACAGTATAAAATAGGCAGTTATATATTTTAGATGTTTGGTAGTTTATAAAAACAAACAGTCTTATTGATTCGGATTTCAGCACTACCTCTTAAAACTTAGAAGTGAAATCAGAATTCAGACTTCAACACCTATTAAAAAATAAACACCACCCAAATCCTTTTTCAACGTAAATTGTTTTTACAAGAGTTAATGAATTTCTTAGAGTAAATTACATTGCTGGTCCTGTAAAATACATATTGATTTTTGATTTTTTTAAACAAAATGCTTCTCCTTGAGGAATGAAAGTTAACATCTATTAGTGGGAAGGATTATGTTCGAATTTTTTACAAACCATGATGGTTAAACTATTGTTTTTTTAAAGAGTGGATTACATTGGTGGTCCCTCTTGTTTACTTAAATTTTGGATTTGGTCCTAAAACAAACTATTTACATCGATGGTCCTTAACTTTTCATTTTCATAACATTCATGGTCCCTCTACTTAAACACCGTTAGTTTGACCATCGTTAACTCCATAGAACCACCTTTATTTCCAAGCTTCGACCACCACCTTCACCCGTGAGTCGAGACTGAACCCATGTTTGTCTGTTTAACTCATCGTCCTTGTGGTATCATTCATGTGGAAGGCCCTCCTCGCCTTCTCACTATTCAACGATCTATGCCCCTTTCCCCTCCTCCTTCTCCTTCTCGTTGAGGCCCCCAACAGTCACCATGACCCACAAACCTGCAAGTGTGTGTTGTCGGAGCAATCCTGATTTTCTGGGGGTCACTTGATTGTTCTGGGGCGGAATAGGGAAGTAGATTTGTCAAAGCACAACCTCTCCTTCTTTTCTCTTTGTGTTCCCGTAACCACTACCCCCCCGTAAGGCTGTAACCACCCCTTCCATCTTCCATCATCACCGATTGAAGTTGCACCGACCACGATCTGATTTGTTTACGGGTTTGGGGATACGACACTCACTGGGGTGGGTGTTGTGATGGTTTTGGTCGTCAACGTGCAGTGGTCTACGGAGACTGCAAGGAATGGGGGTTAACGATGCTCACTGGGGCTAGGGGTGGGTGTTGTGTATATACATATACCGTTACATATATATTAATTAATATCAATACAAACTAAATTAAATTACAATTTGGTCTCTATAATTTAAACAAAATTGTATAGCTTGCCCTTGTAAAAGTAGAAAGACGAAAATACCCTTAATTTAACGGAAAAACGGCGTACACAATTAAGTCGAGGGATGATTTTCAAAGTAAAATGTAAACAATGGAGTTGATAATTGTAGTTATTGAAGCCTAGGTGTCACTTTTAGAGATTCGTGAAAACCACAGGACCAAAATTGTAGTTCACTCTTTTTATTAACAAGTGTAATAAGCATTTAGTTTTATATTTTGAGACCGATTTACGTGTGTATTTTGATATATTTAGATTATTTTTTAAATTTACAACATAAAGTGGATGTATAGGTTAGAGTTGTGATGCACACCTAAGTGTATAGGATCATGTCTTAATGTTTATGGAAGTCTATTAGGGTGCGTTTGGTGCAATGGACAGCACGAAACAGATAGGAACAGGACAATGTGTACCATGTTTGGCATGACAAGAAGTGGAACAGACAGGAACTAACTAGAACAAAATTGGAACACGCGTGTCCCACCATTTACCCTGTAACTAACTAGAAGAACAACTGATGTACCAAAATACCCTCAAACCTGATACCCTTCTTCTCCGCCCTACACTTTCTCCTTCACGCCTTTCTGCCTCTAGACTACATCTCCCTCTTCTGGACTTCTTCTTCTTCCTTGATGATCGACTAACCTGATACCCTTTCGAGTTCTATCTCTCTCCAAACCCACTTCACGACTTTCACGACTCTCTCCAAACCCACTAACCTGATACCCTTTCGAGTTTTTCTTCCTTGATGATCGACTTCTTCTTTTTCCTTGATGATCGTCTCCCTCGTCTGACTTCTTCTTCGAAAATGACTCTCTCCTTCTACATCGATCGACTTTTTCCTCTCTACAGAGATCGATTTCTCTTTTGTCTCCTTCACCACCAGAAATCGATTTATGTGGCAACTTCTGCAGAAATCGATTTATGGGGTAACTTCTGCAAAGATCGATTTACAGGTAACAGAGATCGATTTCTTACTGTTTGTTTTAGCTTACTGTTTGTTTTAGATTATCTGGGGTTTTCTTGTTCAATAACTTCAAGATTGTTATTTCTTGTTCTTACTTTGAAATCGATTTCTTACTGTTTGTTTTAGCTTATCTGGGGTTTTCAATTTCTGCAGAAATCGATTTCTTACTGTTTGTTTTAGCTGCTGTTGTACAATCAGTTTAGTTGCTATTTGTTTTTTTGTTTTATTATTAGATGACTATTGATACATGCTGCTAGTTGGTTAAAAATTGAATTATGAATGTGAGTTTTTCTATTAGTATTTATGTTAGATGTTTTTGTGTTTGATTGTTTTCATTTAGATTGATTAGTTGGTAAAAAAACACCAAACAACTAACTAGGGGTAAACTGGTCATTTAACCAGTCCAGCCTTGTTCTGTCCGGTTTAGAAATGTCTTACCAAACGTTGAACAGGTGTTCTGTCTTGTTCTGTCCTGTTATGTCCTGTCCTTCTACCAAACGCACCCTTACGGAACAACAAGGGATGTCACGCGTTAAACACGCATAACTTTGCTACACGTCTTTGTTTTAGGCCCACAATACACTGATTTGAATATTAGAACAAGGAACATCCCCTTAATAGACCTTGGATTTTCAAGGTCAAAAAACATTGTTTAAACATGTTTGAAAACACTACACTTCGGTGTTTTTAGCTATTTCTCATTTCCCGTTTGGTTTTTTTATATTTGACCCATTGATAATAGAAAATCGTATATGTCTCCAAAGTGGCCAAACGTGTTGCCATAGTGGCGGTGCAAGTGCACACAAACACTATGAATTCAGAGGCGTAGCCAGAAATTTTAGATAGCGGGGGCTACAATGTTCAATATTGTACTTTATTAAAAAATAATATTGATAACCAGTTAACAAAAAAAAACTTACATCTTAGACTAACGCATAAATCTTCCACATATAATATATCAATCTTTTCAGGTTAAACCCTAATAGTTTCTTCCATATCAATCACATTTTCTACTAGATTATTATTGGCACAATATAACTGTGGATCATTAATGCCTTTTTTTGCTTAAAAAAATAATCCTTTGTTTGTTATTTGCTCATGATTAAATCTAAGATTATAAAATATTAAGAGCTTTACCATAAATATTCAAAGAACTTACAATTTATGTATACACCACTCAAAATTCAAAACAAATGACTATACCGTTGTATAATATATAAATCCTTTAACTAAATTAATTAAGCAAATAACTAAGGCTTGGTAATTAGAGATACATCAAATATTAAAATCTAGAAAACTAGTATTAATAATTTAATATGCATTTTTTGTAATATAATTTAGCTACACCCTTGACTATGATTGCTATAGCCTATAATATAATAAAGTGGTAATATATCGAGATCCGTGCACATAAACACTATGATTGCAACAGTGGTGGTGCAAGTACATCGACGGACATTTGAACTTTAATTAAAACCATGCAAAAACTCGTATCTCTACGTGTTTTTAAAAGACTCTCAAATCTTCTTGCAACATTCAAGCCGTAGTCCGGATCCGTCCATCTCTGGGTCTAACAATCTAATATCAACACTTAGAAGTGATTGTCTTGTCCGCGTTTAATTTAAAGTCCCGACTCAAGTCTAAGAGTTAGCAATGATGGCAACACTCAAGTGTTGCCTACTAGTTTTAGATCAGCTTACACCCACACCCAAGGAAGTGTTTAGCTCATGCTAAAAGTAAAAGACATTAGAGAAGAAGAAGAATACATAAACATTGTTTGCATAAACGAAAGTACGAAGTTGTAATCACTCATGTCAACACAATGGTGAAGCAGTTACAAGAAATGAAAATACAAGGAAATTGAATGCAACTACAACTAAGAACTTAAGAGGAGAATGATAAGTAAATGCTCAACTCCACATATGACTTTCTCTACAGGAAGTGGTGACCTTCAAATGGAACCCCCAAAGCTTTTCGGTTATAGTGATTTTGAAGAGAGTTTGTGTGATGGGACAAATCCTTAAAGGTTTTTTTACGGAGTGTTGAAGTTTCTCTTGACTTTTCCAATTTGTCTTATTCCTCTATTATTTCTGTAAAAGCTAAGTATTTTCTTTTCTTTTCTTTAAACATCACATTCCCATAATTGTCCAAGGTCTATCCAAAATGATCCAGCTTGACGTCGCCAATGTGGTGAACAAAGTGACCACTTTGTTGCACAAAAGGTTAGTAAAAATGTGTAACCTTGGGACTTCATCACTAAGTTTGAACGAATCAGACCAAATGAAGAGGTAAGAAAGCAAAATGGATTACAAAGTGATAAAAATAAATACAAAAAGATAGAAAATAACTCTCGAAATTGAGAGATATCATACCTCTAAACTTGAATAATTATTTTCATCAAGTAATTAAAATTAAAATGAATAAAAAGGAAAAGCTCAAGTAATAAAACTCACTAGGCTTGCCAATCTCTTTAAGGCCTTCCGTACCCCAAGCGGGGAAGGGGCTCGGGATGGGGAGGTGGCAGCGGGGTGAGGGCGGGGTTGGGCTACGGCCCGGGGTGGTCATGCGGGAAGGGATGGTTTTCGGGGTTGGGTTCCCGATCCATCCCGAGGGTTTTTTAAAAAAAAAAAATTAATTAATTTTTTTAAAAAATAACCGTTGAACGGCTCTTTCTTAAAAAAAAAAATTTCTCAATTTAATCCCACTATATATTTAACCCTCAACCTCTTATTTCTCACACCTCTCAACCTCTTATTTCTCACACCTCTCAAACTCTCTCAAATTTTCTCAACCTCTATATATTAAACAATATGGATTCGCCACAACCCGGTTCACCAACCGCATCATCATCATCCGTAGACACCGACGAGTTGTTGAATCTAAAAATGATATGAATTTTTATTTTTATTATTTATCTTATTTTTATTTATTAAAAATATATATAAATATTTTTATTTTGTTAAATAATTAAATGTATAAATAAAAGAATTAAAATAAATGAGGTGGCAAAGGGGTTTGAGGGAATGGGGTATGGATGTTTAGGGATCGTGGGGGATGAAGTGAGGGATGGAAGAAAAGCTGATGTGGCGCTGACGTGGAGAGGAATCTTTGAAAGATAGGAGGGATGGGGGTACTGATGGCCTAAGAATCAATGCAACCTAACCTAGTGGTTGGAGGAAATGAGTGGTATGATTTTTTGAGATTCAAGACGTGTAAAAGTTGAAGTGCAAATTAATGCAAGATTTTATGGTTTGACGACTGATGTTATTATATTATGTCAGAATTTAAGAGTGGCTAATTATTGCACTATAAGACCATCCGTATCCATGCAATACCAAACTCTTTTCTAAAGTGTTATATAAGCTGTAATAACATCTTCCATATCAATGAAAAAACAAACTTCTTTATAAAGTGGTCCATATTGCCACATCATCAACTATTTTATGTTTTATTTACTTATTTTAATAATTTAATATCACAAAAATACCAAATATAATTTGTTTATAATACAAATAATTGATTAATGTATTTTATTTTGGTAGTTTAAATAAAAACATTCCATAAAAAATATCATTTATTTAAAATAAATTGGTGGATAGAAATTTTAATAGAAAGAATAAAAAAACAATGTTCAAATAAATTAATAAATGAATTAAATTTAAAAAATATTAATAATTAATGCTTAAACAAATAAATTAATTAAATAAATAAAACAAAAATGTATTTAATTTATCTAAGTCGCATCTTGAAAGACTTTTCTAAACTTACAAGATCTTTTTAAACTTGCAAGACTTTGCTATCTACATGGCATGTCATGTCATCTTGCAATGCCTTGTGCAAGATGGATGTGGATGCTCTAAGACCATCCATATCCTTGCAATTCATTTACACTTTCAATTGTGTCACATCATTTTTCCAATTACCTTCTACACACCTGCAATCCACCTACACTTTCAAAAGTGGTCCCACTACAACATTTATTAATTACTTTACAAATTATTATATACATTCTATTTTTAATTAATATAACATAATATATATAAAATTCTTTATTTTAATTTAATGTTAATTAAAATATAAACATTAATTTTAAATAAACGATTAATATATGATATAATAATACAATACAATCATTTTAATTATTTTATAGTTCATTGTTTTAATTTAATATATAATTTTATTTCTCTTATTTTATTAATCGTGCGTATTAGATTATATTATATGTAATTTTATCAGTATTGTATGTTTTATTATGTATAATAGTAATTTTAAGTAATTATAAAATTTGATGGTTAAACTTAATTCAATTATATCGTATATATTTCATATAAAAAATAACATATAGACATAAATAGAATATTTTTAAATAAGAATAATTAATTTAATTAAAAATAAATTCATATTAATAATTTATAAACTTTATTGTTTTCAATAACCATTTAATATATAATTTATTTAATATTATAATTTAATTTATTTAAATAAATAGAAAATAAGAAGATGAAGATGATGTGGCCTTGCAATAGCAATTGCAAGTGTTGCAGTTACTTTCTGACGTGACTTTCAAAATCTGACACCAAGAGCAATTGCAAGTGGGGTTGAAGCCCCGTGTGGATGGTCTAAGACCATCCGCACCCTTGCAATACCAAACTCTTTTTTAAAGTGTCACATCAGCTTTACAATAACATATTCTACATCCATGTAAGACCAAACTCCTTGTGTAAATATAATTTAATGTATTTTTATTTTAGTAATTTAAATAAAAACATCGCATAAAAATATCATTTATTTAAAATAAATTGTGGGTAGAAATTTTAATAAAAATAATAAAAAATAATTCAAATAAATTAATAAATTTAATAAACATATTAATAATTAATATTTAAATAAACTAATAAATAAATTAAATTAAACAAAAATGTATTTATTTTATATATTTTTTTTTGTGAAAGATCTTTCTAAAATTGAAAGGTCTTGCTAAACTTGCAAAAGATGATATGACATGTCATGTGGATTGCAAGACCTTATAATTTACATGGCATGTCATGTCATCTTGTAAGGCCTTGTACAAGATGAATGTGAATGCTCTAAGCTTTGAGATTTATTTCTGTTGTGTGAAAAGATATAATTAGGGGATGGATTTTCATGGTATATTATGGTATTAGAATTTTAGGATGTTTTAAAAATATTTATTTATATGATTAGATTTTGGTGTCAACTGAATTTGGGTGGTCCACACTGAATTGGAATATGCTTTCTTATGAAAATTAAATTGAATACAATACATACATACATTAGGCCCATGCGGATTTACATTTACGGTTTATCAGTAAATAAATAAATATAGTATTAATTTACATAATTAAAAATAACAACTATAGTAATTCAAAATATAAACTAAAGATGTCCTACAAAAAATAAGATACATTAGATGAACATAAGACAACTGAAAACAAACTAAAGTCTCTCTCTCTCTCTCTCTCTCTCTGTGTGTGTGTGTGTGTATGTGTGTGTGTAGGTAGGAGTTATCTCCCTGGTTCCACCATCTTCTCCGACTTTCTTCAGCCTCCTCCTTCTTTCTTCCCCCCTCCCTCAACCTGTTACTCCCTAGTTGTAGCAGCGGTAATGTCTTCTCCAACAACACCATCGATGAGCTCTCTGCTCTTTCCACCAACCTGCAAGTTACCACAGAAAACCCGAACGGCCAAGACGATAACATCATCGAGGTCACCAGTGATAGTTTAGCCGAACAAGTTGAGGTCCTCAGCCTCGAGTCGTTCTCTGACTCTTCTATGGTGGCTCGTGTTTTCGCCAAAAAAGATGTCAACCCATCGTTTTCTCAAGAAGGTCATGAGCCGTATGTGGAAGTTTAAAGATCCCTGATATGTTCGTTACTTAGACCACGACAAAAATAGTGCCTATTTTGGTTTCTCCTTCTCCTCCTCTTTGGACTTGAAGTGGGTACTAGTACTACAACGAGTTCCTTGGTTATTCACCGGAGGATTCCTAATGGGAGCTCCCTGGCCTAACTCCGAAAAATGGAAGGAGACCGACTTGAGCTCCATCCCTCTAATGCTATCCATTAGCCACATCCCGCTTCGGCTATTCAAGGAAAACAATCTACGAAACTGGTTGCACCTGGCCGACCCGAAAGCCACCCTTCGTTGGAAAGGATCAAACTTCGATATGATGAGAGCAAACACACGTACGCACGTAATCCTCTCTCTTGATAAACTTCCCACGGTGGGTCTCTTCGTTCCCTTTGAAGGCAAAAACCATTGGATCCAATTTAAATACGAGAGACTTCCTCTCATCTGCTACAAATGCGGGATATGGGGTCACGATAAAACGGTTTGTCAAAATAAACTGGTGACTATTCGGGAACCGGACGGTGACCTGGTGCAACTATACGGACCATGGCTAAACGTAGATTACGTGGGTTGCTGCTTCACCCCACGATCAGGTGACCGAGAATGGCAAATCGAAAAACCTAGACCAAAAACGCAAGAAACCGAAGCCATTATTGTCGACAAATAGAAGAACCACAACATTTCTAACCGACCGACAAAAGAGTCTCCCACCGGAAAAGAGGATGAAGAAGCTGTAAAAAAAGGTATGGAAAAAAACACTATTACCTTTCAAGTAGGTTCTCATACGTCTACTAGAAATGGAAAGTCAAAATGGAAGGAACAAGAAAAATTCCCATTGGTTAATACCCCCACCCCCATCCCTCTATCACAAAAAACCCACTGCTACCTGACACTACCAAGGAAAAATGGGAAGAAAGACACTTTGGAGGTGATGGGACTTCTCTACCTCATTTGTCTCCTCTTTTGGAAAACACTCCTACACCCAAAACCATTGACCACGTAACAACTCAAAAGAGTTGTCCTTAACCTCAATCTTCTACCACCATCCCATACCCTACCGTACCCTCATGAAGACCCACCCCCAAAACCAAAAATCGGCACTTTCTCTCTCATGGGGGACCCACCCTCTACTCCCACCAATACCAACAATCCCACGCCACCTTTGGATTTTTCCATGCAAATTCATGCAACCCAAAACTCAACAGACCCCCCTCCCACCTTACTGCCAGTAACTAAGCACCCATAACCCACCCCAAACAGGAAGCGATATTTCATTAGTGATTGTTTAAAGAAACAAATTGGGAAAAAACAGAAAGTTGAAAACCTTCAAACGATCATCGGCAACGACTCACTGGATTCTTCTGCTACCAACAACGATGCCAACGCCACTAACGACAATTTACCAGAGGTGGGACCTGCAATGCAGACCCGCCTACATCAATGATTATCATCGGATGGAACTACCGAGGTCTCTCTAACCCTCGAACAGTTCCGGTTTTACGGGAACTCACTCGATCTTCCCGTCCCGCTGTTCTCTTTCTCTTTGAAACGCTTGTATCCCAAGCTAGGGCCTCTAGTTTAAAAAATCGCTTGTATCATCTTTCGCTTTTGTCTTTCTCGCAAAATCATATTGATATAGATGTTGTTGATAATGATAATGGCTCTTGGAGAATTACCGGCTTTTATGGGTTTCCCGAACGAACCCGACGCCGGGATTCTTGGAATCTTCTTCGGTCCCTAGTGGATTCTCCCAATCGCCCTTGGGTGGTTATGGGCGATTATAACGATTTCCTCTCACAAAATGAAAAACGAGGTCTCAATGCTCACCCGGATTCCTGTATTTAAGGCTTTAGAGAGGCCCTTTCGAATTGTCAGTTGACGGACCTCCCCATGCATGCATGGTTTTCCGTTTACTTGGTGTCGTCATAAAGGAATGAAAAACGAAATCTATGAGCGTCTAGATCGTGCGGTGGGGAATACTCAATGGCTAAATCTTTTCCCCGACTTTTGGGACTATCTTCGTCATACCTTGATGGCCCTTGGCTTCCCGCCCAGGTGGATCAATATGACTATATTGAGTGTTGAGTCAGTTAATTACTATGTAAAAGTCAACAACGAGATGATCGCCCCATCACTCCTAAGAGGGGCATTCTCCAAGGCGACCCGCTTTCCCCGTATCTCTTTTTCTATGCATGGAAGGCCTCTCGGCTTACTTGAATTTTGAAGAATCGACGGGCCGCATCCACGGTTGTCAAGCGGCTAGAGCCCCCCCTATCTCTCACCTCTTTTTTACGGATGATGCTTTTTTCTTTTGCAGGGCCTCGATTGATGAAATACGACACCTTAAATCCATGCTCACCACATACGAAGAAGCGTCGGGACATGCTATAAATTACGCTAAATCGGGTATCATGGGAAGTAGCAATTTGGCCACTGATTTAATGCATGGATTCTCCTGTATTCTAGGAATTCACAATCCCATCAATACGGGTCGTTACCTGGGTCTCCCCTCTCTTGTGGGTCGTTCGAAGAAAATTATTTTCCAACATATCCGCGACAGACTTTGGTCAAAGCTTCAGAATTGGATGAAAAACCTATTTCATCTGCCGGAAAAGCCACCCTTATTAAAGCCGCGACCCAAGCCATTCCGGTCTACTACATAAAAGTTTTCCTTATCCCGGCTTCATCCATCAAAAATATGGAAAGTATGATAAATTCTTTTTGGTGGAGTTGGAAATCAGATGGCTCTCGCTCCATTAATTGGCTTTCATGGGACAAAATGTGCACTCCTCAAAAATTCGGCGGTCTCGGCTTTCACGACTTTACCGCCTTTAATCTAGCCATGCTCGGAAAACAAGGTTGGAGACTTGTGTCTAATCCCTCTTCTCTAGTGAGTCGTATTTTAAAAGCTAAATATTACCCGCGAGGGGATTTCTTGGAGGCTCAGTTGGGTCACTCTCCCAGCTTCATTTGGAGAAGTATTTGACACTCACAACTTGTCCTAAAAATAGGCGTGCGATGGAAGGTCGGGAATGGTCGCTCGATCAATACTTGGAAAGACCCTTGGCTAAGAGACGGTGAGAATTTTAAAGTGGAAACGCCGATAGACCCCGCTTGGTCGAAGTTGATGGTTGGGGACTTGATTGGCCACCGTTCTCTTTGTTAGAATATGGTTTTATCAACCTTCTTTTCTCCCCCAGAGATCGCACCCAGATTCTGCAACTCCCGCCTCCAACGAATCCTCACCCGGACAAAATCATTTGGCATTGGACGGACGACGGATTATACTCTGTCAAGTCAAGCTACCGAATTATCATGGAAAAAATTGCTCCATCGTCTCATCATATAGACGGCGATTGGAAATGAATCTGGAAAGCAAACATTCCAAATAAAATGAAGTTTTTTATTTGGCGTGCTTTACGTAATGTCATTCCCACCCGCGGTGCTCTCCAATCTAAAGGTATTCGGGTCTCTCCCCTTTGCCCTCTTTGTAACCGCAATTTGGAAAACACTTGGCATGCGCTTGTTGACTGTCCCATGGTGCGTTCGGTTTGGCTTGAAACGGGTCTTTGGCCGGAGATTGACGCTTACGCTAATGATTCTAACTCTTTCGCGGACCTCCTCTTTAAACTTTTACAGGCTCATTCCGGCTCCGCGGGGGACATCCTTCTTATGACCATGTGGAGCATCTGGTACCGCCGCAACAACATCATATGGAATGACGGCCCCCGGGACCCGAGTTCGGTGGTGAGGCGTGACTCGACCCTCTACACGGATTGGATGCTCTCTAGGAACCTGTTACCGCCTCCCACCAGCCCCGTTGAGCAGCATAGATCCCCCTCTTGGAACCCGCCGAGAAACGGTTTTCTCAAGTGCAATGTCGATGTTACCGTCTCTGAATTGACTTCTGTGGCGGGTTTTGGGGCGGTTATTCGCGGACAAGGCCTCCCGCATCAATTTCCTTCCTTCCGTTAGAGAATGCGAAACTTTAGCTGTCCGAGATGCTCTTCAATGGGTCTCCAGTCGGAACAACCACTCCGTTATTTTCAAAACCGATGCGAAGGTTGTTGTGGATGCCATCTACGATTCTTTCAATGACGAGTCCAAATTTGGCGACATTATTAGAGACATTCGCGACATCCTTAACTCCAACAAGAATTTTTCTGTCCATGCTATTGGGAGACAAGCAAACGAGACGGGTCACCTGACCGCGAGACACTCACGTTTACTTACTTGTTCCTTTATCTTTTTGGAGATTCCGGATTTTCTTAAATTATGTATGAACAATCCTTGTACTAATTTACCTATCAATGAAATGAATGTAACTCAAGTAGGTGATGTAAGGTCGGTAGCAGTTACAATATCGTATTCAAGTGATTTATGGTCCCAAAGTGATATCAATAAATCACGTTGCAACCGACCGAATACAACAAATGCGGAATAACGAGATCTAAATATTGTATATTTTGGTCTATTGATTCATACCGATCCACACGTAAATTTTAGTTGTTATAATATATACGATAATATTATGACAAAGCAGAAAATAAATCGAGACAACAAGATTTAACGTGGTTCCACTATCGGTGTGATAATGTACGTCCACATGGAGAGATGAGTTCGATATATTACCAACCGGGAGAAAGTTACAACGTGTTTACGAGATCCTTGGATCAACAAATCAGCTAACAAAATATTTCCTCACAAACGAAATATATATATATATATATATATATATATTGAACGAGATATATACGTATATATATCAACAAGAGAAGCGAAGAAGCAATTTTTGGCAAAGAGTATTGGCAGAGCTTCTTTGGCAGAGGTTCTCGGCAGAGGTTCTCTGGCAGTGGTTCTCGGCAGAGGTTCTGCTGGCTAGAGGGGGAAAATGGAAGAAGCTCTAGTGATGCCCCTTTTGTGCATACTGACCATCCACCAAATGCATGCTATTTATAACTTTGGTGGAGTGGCAGTTTGGTAAATAAACCAAATGCTTGGTCACCAAGTATTTCATCCCAGCCACATATCTCATATAGCTGTCATCCATACTTCCATTTTCTTTTTCCATTCCCTTTTTCTTTTTCACAAAAAAACGTGGACCTCAAGACCACCATGCATTTTATTTCCTTTTTCTTTTATGCATATTAATTTATTTGGTTACCAACTTTCATGCAAGTTGGTGAATTTGCACAATAACTAGAAAAACAATAAGGTTTTTCAACACTCCACCATGATGTGCAAATCACCCGACGAAACCAAATTATGAACCAATCCACTGAACACGAACAAATAGCTGATAGAGATTGACACGAGGTAACATAATGCATTTTGACCTTGACGAGCTTCGGCTCGGCCATCACCCGTCAAAATCAAAAGCAAAAATCCTCAAGTGAGCAATCTCAATAAACGAACGAGTTAAGCAACCTAAAAACACGTGCCAAGTAATAACTCCCCAAAGATGCCTCTATGTCATCTGTAGTAATATTTCTCATCTCCCACAAAGTGCCGAACGACACTAACACAATCTGAGCTGGATCAAATTCGAGCAATGCTCGAATGCGGCTGGTGGTAACGACTTGGTGAACATATCGGCATCATTATCTTTAGATAATATTTTCATCAAATACACAACCTTTGCGTCGTGCAAAGCTACCAGAAATGCATCACGCGCATTAATGTGATTCGTTCGAGAGCTGAACGCCAAATTTGTAGCCAAGTGAATAGCACTCTGGCTATCACAATTAATACGGACAGTAGACTGCTTCAGGCCCAAACCAATCAACAGTTCCCGTAAATAAACTGCTTCTTTAGCAGACTCGACCGCTGCAATAAGTTCAGCTTCGGTAGTCGATAATGCAACAACAGACTGTAATCGAGATCTCCAACTGACAGCTGTTCCACCTAATGTAAAAACATAACCAGAAGTGGATTTCCAACTGACACGATCACCTGCGTAATCTGAATCGCAGTACCCAACAATATCACAGTTGTTTTGCATACCATAAATGAGGTCGTGAGTTTCCGTACCTTTTAAGTAACGAAATACAACTTTCACCGCAGCCCAATGTGACTTACCCGGGTTCGATAGAAACCGACTAATCACTCCAACGGAATGTGCAAGATCGGGACGAGTGCATACCATAGCATACACGAGGCTCCCGACTGCACTGACATACGGAATCTTTGCCATCTCAGCCTTTCCAACATCGTCTACCGGACAATCGTCTTTTGTAAACTTGATGTGACTCGAAAGTCGCGTAGACGCCGACTTTGCACCATCAAGATTAAACCGCTTCAAAATCTTTTGAATATAGCCCTTTTGTGTTAACCTGAGAGTACGGGACTTTCTGTCCCGAACAATTTCCATGCCGAGAATAACACGAGCTTCACCGAGATCCTTCATTTCAAATTGTGATTTCAACCTATCTTTCAAACGGTTGATTTCAGATCGATCCCTGCAAGCTATTAGCATGTCATCAACATAAAGAAGTAGATAAGTATAAACGCCACCGCTTGATCTATGATAGACACAAGCGTCTTTCTCACTACGCTCAAAACCTAACGAGAGCATAAACAAATCAAACTTCTTGTACCACTGTCGAGGCGACTGTTTAAGTCCATAAAGGGACTTTTTCAATTTACAGACCCAATCGGGTTTGTTGTCGGAGATGAAACCTTCCGGTTGCTTCATATAGATGGTTTCCTCAAGATCTCCGTGCAGAAAAGCAGTTTTCACATCTAACTGTTCGAGCTCCAGATCGTGAATCGCCACAAGGGCCAGAAGGACCCGGATAGATGTGTGTCGAACCACAGGCGCGAAGATATCGTCATACTCGATACCCTTCCGCTGTGCAAAGCCTTTCGCAACCAGGCGATCCTTATAACGCATATCGTCTTTGACTTTATAGACCCATTTGCAGCCAATTGCTCGACTGCCTTTCGGTAATGGACAAAGCTCCCAAGTTTTATTTTTCAATAGAGCTTCCATTTCCTCCTGCATAGCTACTAACCACTTATCAGAGTGGTTCGAAGCTAGTGCCTTCGAAAAGTCAAATGGCTCATCCTTTACAACATGCAAAGCATACTCAAGCTGGTCAGTAAAACTCATATTTGCGAAATCCCAATCACCATACCTATTAGGAGGACAGATTGTTCTCTGGCTCTGCCTCGTAGGTACTGGTACTGGAATTGTATCGCCTTGACCTCCACCATCATTCAGAACTTCTTCCTGAACTGAACTAACTGGATCAGAAATAGATGTCTCTGGTGGACTAACATCTTTTTCAGATTTCGTCCCCAACGAAAAACCTCGAGCGGATGAGCTGGGTACAATAGGACTGACAATTATCTCATCTCCATCGGCTGTTGGAGAAACAAAAGAGATAATTTCCGGTTCTGGAGCGGGTTGTCGATTATGATTAGACTTGAACATAATCGACTCATCGAAGGTCACATGTCGAGAATGAATCACCTTTCGGGTCACCGGGTTCCAGATTCGGCAACCCTTGATTCCATCTGTATAGCCGAGCAAGAATCCCTTGGTGGCTCTGGGATCCAACTTGTCCTGACCTGTCACATGACTATATACAGGACAACCAAATACACGTATGTATTTCAAACATATATCACCTTTACCCCTCCAAATTTCTTCCGGAATTTTCCCCCCAATGGCTGAACATGGTAACTAATTCACAATGTGTACAGCAGTGTGAAGTGCTTCAGCCTAAAATATTTTAGGGAAACCAGATGTAACTAACATACATTGGACTTTATCTAACAAGGTCCTATTCATCCATTCGGCGACTCCGTTTGATTGCGAATCGCCAAGTGTGGTGTAGTGTCGGTGAATACCTCTACGTGAACAAAAGTCTTTAAGGTTACCACCAGTGTATTCACCACCATTGTCAGATCTTAGCACCTTTAATTTTCTACAAGCCTCGACTTCGATTAGTGCTAACAAAGTTTTGAATATTTCAAAAACATCTGACTTTAACTTAATCACATACACCCAAAGTTTGTACGAGAAATCATCAATAAAAGTAACATAGTACTTACCTCCACTGAGAGACTGTGTCGAAGATGGTCCCTAGACGTCTGTATGAACATAATCGAGGATCCCTTTGGTGTTGTGTTTTCCAACACCAAAAGAAACACGTGTCTGTTTACCCGAAACACATTCTGAACAAAAGTCCAGACTCGTAGGCGTGTCAACTGCAATGAGCTTCCGCTTGCGTAGAATCTCCAAATTCTTCTCTGAAGTGTGCCCCAGTCTAAGATGCCACAAACGGGTAGCATCTAAACTTTTCGAACTATCCGCGACACACGCATCAGAACTGACTGTTTCGCCTACCAGATGAAACATGTTATTTTCTGCCTGCTCACCTTTCATCACAATAAAGTTCCCTCTGGAGATGCGCATACTCCCATTCTCAATCCGAATCTTACATCCAAATTTGGACAGTTGTCCAACAGAAATCAAAGAACGAGTCATAGACGGTACAAATTTAACATTTAATAAAGTTCGAATAGTATCGTCAAACATTTTGATTCTGACCGAACCGATGCCCCGAGTGACACACGATGTACTGTTTTCCATATAAATATGGTTACCTTCGAACTCCTCGAAGGTAGTGAAACAGTCCCGAAATGGTGTCATATCGCACGAAGCTCCGGTATCCAACACCCAACGCCTGTCGCCTTTTGGTGATGTAACCGTTGCTGAGAAACCTGTGTCTCTTTCGGTTGCAACTGCTGAAGATTCTGCTTTGTTCTTGTCCTTGTTTTTCAAACTAGGACAATCTCTGGCCCAGTGACCTGGTTTGTGACAATAATTACAATTGCCACGTTGCTTAGATTTCCCGCGAAAACCAGGTTTACGAGATAGGGAGCGGCCACGAGTTCTTCCCCTGAGATGATCGTCTTGGTCTCTTTCAGCAGATAGACCTTGACTGTTGTGGTTGTTATCCCGCGAACTGTTACCGATTTTCATCTGAATTCTCTGTTCTTCACAGATCATCCCTGCTTTCACGTCAGACAAAGAAATGGAATCTCTTCCATAGATAAAACTATTAGTGAACTGGGAGTATTTCTCGAGAAGTGAATACAACAGAATCAAAGCGAGTGCCTCATTATCTGTGGCAAAAATAGACTCTGTTACCTTCAACTTCATTATGATATATTCGAATTCAGTCATGTGGGCCTGAATGGTAGTACCTTCCTTCATTTTGAAGAAAAGGCACGACCTCATCAATAACAGTCGGTTGGTCAAAGTTTTATTGAGATAAAAATTCTCAAGTCTTCTCCAAATCCCTGCGGCTGTCTTTTCATAAACGATTTCAGAAATAACATTTGGACCCATAGCCATTTGTAAGGTAGTGAAGGCCCAAGCCTCCATTTCCTTAGCTTCTAAGGTGGACATATCCGGATCTTTTTCTTCCGGAGCAAAGACTACGGGGTGAACATCGTTTTTCCTAAGTGCTGCAGCAGACAGCAGTAGTAAACTGCCATTTACCAAAGTTACCTTCACCGTTCCATTTTTCTATTCTAATCCTGGACCCCGATAATTTAAAAGAACATTTTTGATAAACATTTGAGTTCGGGTTGGAAACGGTACTGGCAAACGGATTTCCTGAATCAACAGACATTTTTACCAAGCACTTATCGTGTAACTAAAAATATACAATTTAAGTCAAATTTAGATCTAGCAAGCTCTGATAACAATTTAAGGTCGGTAGCAGTTACAATATCGTATTCAAGTGATTTATGGTCCCAAAGTGATATCAATAAATCACGTTGCAACCGACCGAATACAACAAATGCGGAATAACGAGATCTAAATATTGTATATTTTGGTCTATTGATTCTTACCGATCCACACGTAAATTTTAGTTGTTATAATATATACGATAATATTATGACAAAGCAGCAAATAAATCGAGACAACAAGATTTAACGTGGTTCCACTATTGGTGTGATAGTGTACGTCCACATGGAGAGATGAGTTCGATATATTACCAACCGGGAGAAAGTTACAACGTGTTTACAAGATCCTTGGATCAACAAATCAGCTAACGAAATATTTTCTCACAAACGAAATATATATATATATATATATATATATATATATATAGAGGGACAATAAAATGTAAACTACTAAATGTATGTAAACTATGTAAACCAATCCTAGTCCTTGATTCTCAATCTTGATTAAGATGTCAATAAGGGTAAAACCGTCTTTCATACCTTTATTTTTATTTTCGGAATTTTAATAATTAATGATATGTATCCTTTATTTTAGGAATTGATTGATTTTATTCAATTTTTTTATTTATCTTGATACTATCCGTTTTTTTGATAATCATCTCCATCATTCAACCATTTTTGAAGAACATCCCAATCTCCATAACAACATTCGATCCAGAAATTCTCCATAACAATTTCACATAGGGCTTTAAAAATTGTGGGGTTTTCATATTCTCTTGAGTTAAACATGTGTTTTTTCCACACAAATCGTGTTATGAACAACAATTTTCACACAATTTTCACAACTCTAATATGAAAAACCCAACCTTAAAAACCCAAATTTCACACTTCTAACATGAAAACCCAAATTTTCACAACAATTTCACACAATTTTCATAAGATATAAGGGTGAACAACAATCTGTTTTCACACAATTTTCACAATTTTCACACAATGTTACTGTTTTCATAGGAATGTTTTTTCATAACAAAGATATGAAACATTATAAATAATTTCATTTTGGGTATGAAATCCAGTTTTCATATTGCATTAATGCTCACGTCCTCTAGTTCGACATCTACTGGGTTGTCCCATGTGTTCTTGAACTTCGAAAACGAGTTCAACAAGCGTATCATATCGCTTTTCTAATGTGTTGTTAAACACATTGATGTGAGAACAGTTTTTCTATGAACTTAATCGAACACAGTAACAACGAATGTATGAAAAAATCGAGTAGTTTTGCTCCTCATCGTTTTCATAATGTGCATCAAAATCTTCTTATTTCATACATATTCACGAACCCTAACCTCGAAATCGCCCTGGTTCTTCTGCCATTAATTCTCCTAGTCGCCTTCGATTTTTTACCGTAATATGAAATTTTATGCACGATTTCAATATCAAGAAGATTTTCTCTGATTCTTTGATTTCATCTCTGACTACTGTTTTCGTATATCTTGATCGTGGATTTGGGAGTTATCCCTAATTTCACGGTTTCCTTTTTCAATTCATTCTCTTTCCGTCGGTTTCTTCCAATTTTACCCCTTTTCATACTTTCGATTTCCCCTGTATGCCACTGCTTTCATAGAATATTACGACTATGCCACCGCTTTCATCTTCACCATTAATTTCTATGATCAATGGCTATGATTAGTTTACATAGTTTACATTTTTTTCATAGTTTACATTTTAGTGGGACTCTCTCTCTCTCTCTCTCTATATATATATATATATATATATATATATATATATATATATTGAACGAGATATATACGTATATATATCAACAAGAGAAGCAAAGAAGCGAAGAAGCAATTTTTGGCAAAGCTTCTTGGCAGAGCTTCTTTGGCAGAGGTTCTCGGCAGAGGTTCTCTGGCAGTGGTTCTCGGCAGAGGTTCTGCTGGCTAGAGGGGGAAAATGGAAGAAGCTCTAGTAATGCCCCTTTTGTGCATACTGACCATCCACCAAATGCATGCTATTTATAACTTTGGTGGAGTGGCAGTCTGGTAAATAAACCAAATGCTTGGTCACCAAGTATTTCATCCCAACCACATATCTCATATAACTGTCATCCATACTTCCATTTCCTTTTTCTTTTCCCTTTTTCTTTTTCACAGAAAAACGTGGACCTCAAGACCACCATGCATTTTATTTCCCTTTTCTTTTATGCATATTAATTTATTTGGTTACCAACTTTCATGCAAGTTGATGAATTTGCACAATAACAAGAAAAACAATAAGGTTTTTCAACAGGTGATGGCAATGCCGAAGCTCATTAGAGTTTTCATTCCTTTGCTTCAAAAAAAAAACTAAAGAGTAAACACAAGATGATCATAAGAAACCATAATAAGATTGATAAGAATAGAAATATAACCGAAAAACATAATTTTGCCATGAAAGATCTGACCTTGCATGAGAATCCCCAATGCAATTTTCTCATAACCAAGCATACTCTCTAAAACGCTTGAAATTTTTGAAAAAAGTTCAATTCATGCATCACATAAGAATTAAAAGAAGATTAACAAATCACAACTTAGATCCAAATATGATTTGTTTCTTATCATTCACATTACTGGTCAACCGAATTAGGGATAAATCTGGACCCCTCTCTTAGGACTCTCAAAGAAGTTCATCCTTGAATCAATAAACGAATGTGATATTTTTTGAAGTCATATATAATGTTGGTCTTTATTTTCATAAACCTTACAAAACAATTTATTCACAGTACATTGAAAATAAACACATAACATTTATCAAAGTTTACTAAAACTTTCTCGAGAGATAGCTTGTATTAACTTACATGTTAATTTTGTAGAAAGCTTAATTTCAAATTAGGACTAAGTTATGATTGTTAGGAAAAGTTTATCGTGCCAAAAAAAACGAGAAGCTCACAAATAATTTCTAAGGTCCCAAAACGAGTTGAAATCCAAGTGCACAATAAACCCAACAACAAATGCGGATAACAAAAATCTAGATGTTGCACAGTAATTCTCTAACGTAGAAAATAACCCACACTAGATATATATATATATATATATATATATATATATATATATATATATATATACGTATAGATAAAAAATGATGAAAGCGTTAGTATCTATAAATATATATATAGCGAGATATATATATATATAAGTGTATATATATCGACGAAATATATATATATATATATATATATACCAAAGTGATATATATATATATATATATATATATATATAGAGAGAGAGAGAGAGAGAGCAAGGTCACAACAAATAACACCGAGATTTAACGTGGTTCCACTATCGATGTGATAGTGTACGTCCACCAAAGAGAGAGAGCAAGAATATTATTACCAACTGGGAGAGATTACAACGTGTTATCGAGATTTTCTCGATCAACTAATCAGCTACCAAAATCTTCCTCGATATATATATATATATATATATATATATATATATATATATATACGTATATATATATATTGTAACATCCCCAGCCCACCGTACACGATATTGTCCGCTTTGTGCATACCCTCTGCATAACAGCATGCCGGTACCACTCACGGTTTTGTTCCTGCCTGCACAGGCATATGCGGGACGCACCCAGACCGCACCCAGTGACAGGCAAAAGGCCTCATGGAAGGAAGGTATCCATCCACCCTTATAAGGAGGACTTCGTTCCCCCTCCTAACCGATGTGGGATCTCACAATATTTGTAACGTCCCAAAAATCATAACATGCATTAACGCATAATAAGCATTCAAAATTACATCAATAACTTGTCTTTAAAACATTATCAACCTATACTAATCAAAACTTGACAGCGGAAGTCTCTAAATCCACAGCCGAGAGCTACATCTATAGTCATTAAAATCAAAACTCTGGAGTCGCTCTAGTCTCCAAATCCTTCTTGCAGTCACTCCTAGTTCTTACTAGAAGAACCCACAGTGCGCTTACCTGAAAATGGTTTAGTTTTTGAAAAGCGAGGGTTAGACCAGAAGGTCTAGTGAATTCCCTCCGAAATCAACATGTAAACAGTATGGAAAACACTTATAAAAGATTTATAAAGTTTCCGTAACACATCATCAAGTATGGTACTACACTGTGTAATGAATCACATAAACATTCCGCGATCGGAGCCCCAGCAGAACCCCTCTCGCCTCTTCCGGAGCCTACGCAGACTCCCCTTCCCGGATCCTACACAGACTCCCCTCTACCCGAGTAGGAGGAAATGAATTCCAACCTACCGGTCTGTCATACATATCCAAGGGATCTTCCGACCCCGAGGATCTCTCTCTGATCCCACAGTGCAGACCGACTCCACATAGCACATAATTCATTTCATAAAACATGCACTTTACATCTTTGTAAAATCATCATTTCCATTTCATCATGTCAAGTAAGCCTTCTCAAGTAAAACGTGTAGTTCATGGAAAAACATTCGTGATAGTTATGAACAGTTCACACTCGTAAATGAAACCATAATCAGTTAAAACATTTAACACTTTACGTCGTAAAAAGGGTTTAGGGAACTCACCTTGGTAACGCTGAACGCACTCCTTAACTACCTCCAAGCTAATCCAATCGAACACCTAAGGGCATTAGGTTTAAATCAGATTAAACGGTTCAATCCTACTAACCAGTGAACACTTTCCAGATACAGGGGCTTTCCGGACGCTTAGAGCTTTCCGGACGCACTATCCGGACTCTACCCCTTTCCGGACACCTATCCAGATTCTACCCCTTTCCGGACGCACTATCCGGAAAGATACACATCCGGTAACTCCCAAGAACTTTTACCCGGACACTTGCAATCCATCCGGACACTACTGAAACATCAGTGTCCGGGAACTATAGCTGTTCGAAAAACAACCATCTAAAAGTGATTAAAACTCATTTCTATGATAACAGCTCGATTAGACAAACCTAAGGGTTCATCCATTAGCCATAATCACTCAATTAATTCCATTTTAAACCACCAAATCGTCACATTAGCAATAAAACTCCAAAATACTCAATAAGGAGATGTTTAGGTAAAAACTTAACAATCCCTTACAATTTCCTCTCCAAATCTTGAACAAATGAGAGCAATGAACCAGAATTAAACTGAAGAAACATAATGGATGATTACCTTAACAAATCCTTTGCATAAAACTAGAATTTCCCAGCTTTAGACTCTTCTCTCTTCTTCCTTCTCTTAGCCGCCAAACACAAGAGCACCCCAATACTGATTTTAGAATAATGGAGGCTGCCCTAGGGAATTGAGTCCATAAATACCTTTCATAAAATTGCAAATAAGTCCCTCAACTTAACTTTCAATTCTTGCACAAAGACCACTAAACTTTCACAACATGCAAGAAATACCCGGTTGTTACAACACTACCCCCTTAAAAGAATTTTGTCTCCGGAATTCCTTATTGGAAAAGATGTGGATATTTAGCTCTCACCACAACTGACACTTCCCCAAGGTAATGCCACTTCTGACTCAGTCAACCACCTCGTTAAAATCGAAACATGGAACATTGGATGCATTCCCTTCAATTGTAATACCCCAGGTAAGTTCGTTAGTTAAATCCTAGTTCCGTTAAATTTATTTAACTCTATAATTGATGTTTAGGGTAAGTTTGGATAAATTTATAAGATAAAGGGTGACTTGGTCATTTATGCATAGTTAAAGCCTTAAGTGTAAATTGTCTAAAAATATATATACTTTAAGAATCCAGATATTTTCAAAAATTAGAAAATATTCAGATTAGTGTTGTGTATGTGTGTGTGTTGAGAGGTGAAGAAGGAGAAATAAGGGTTTTGGTGGTTAAGGCTCCATTTGGATGTGTTGGAAGTGTTATTAAGGTATGTCCCTTTACATTTTATGTGTATAATTTTATTTAGAAGGTTTCTATCGGAGTAGAATAGTTGAATTCGTGTTTGGTAATGAATCAATCGATTTCTAGGTTAAAATTAGCCAAACCGACAGAGGTTTCCGGATAGTATGAATGTGTCCGGGTAAGTTTGTTGGTGGTGTCCGGACGATGTTCTAAAGGTGTCCGGACGAGTCTTTTATCCGGGTAAGTCTCTCTTTTCCTATGGTTTCCGGATAATATTAGTTACCGGATGGTGTCCGGATTTCTTTGGTTTCCGGGTATTGTCCGGATTGTTTATGACGTCCGGAAAGTTATGCTGTCCGGAAAGTTGGGGTTGTCCGGATTGGTTTTGTTGTCCGGAAAGTCCTGTTGTCCGGATACTTTTGTGGTTTCCGGAAACTTTGGGCTGTTTGGTCATTTTTGAGAGTTTAGATGCTTTTGAGTATCCAGTAACCTGTATTTTGTTGACTCATGGTTAGGGAAGGAATGAGGACTGGATATACTGTGGACCCGACTTAAGTTCGGGATTGGGGGAAATATTGAGGATAGAGTTATCTAGAGTTCTTAGCTTTAGTAAGTCTTATGTGTTCTATTTGGTAAAAAGATATTGTATCTGATTGTTACAGATCCTGTGAATTCTGGGTAAAGGACTGAGCCTGTTAAGAAGGCTTGGAAACGTATTGATAAACAAACAGGTGAGTTTTACTTCAAAATGTTTTCAAACTGGAATACATATATGTGTGTATTGAATATGTGATTATGTGCTTATGTTTGAAATATAATATGTGGAGATGTATATTATATTTACATGAGTATTACACTATACGAGAGTGTGTTGGCCAGGCTTAGGACCGGTGGTGTTGGCTGTAATATTCGTACGGCGGTGTTGGTTGTACTTGTCGTACAGTGGAGTTAATTTATTAGTTGGCTTGCAACCAACTAATATGGCCATGGGAATGAGACAGGAAAAGTACACGATGTGTGAGTTATGATTGGTATTTATATTTTGTGATATATATATATGGTATTTGTGCAAATGGTTTTAAAAATGACAGGGATTTTCTCACTTAGACCGCTAGGTCTAACCCTCATTTTGTTTTAAAAATATGTATTCCAGGTCATGGATCGGGTAAGAACAAGTGAATAGAGAATTTGGTGGCTAGCTTTTGGGAAGACTTATATGTTGAAGACTATGATGTGTTTTGCGTTTATAACCTTGTTATTAGATATAATGTATTTAATTAGCGAAAAGTTGTAATGGAATACCTTATTTTGGATTGTAAAGACTAAGGGACCGTATTTGTTATATAATGTATCTTTGTTATGTAACGACGTTATGAAATATATGTTATTTGTTGTATGTTTGGGATCCGGGTTGTTACAGATGGTATCAGAGCCCTAGTTTAAGGGATTTAGGTATTCGTATCTGTACCTAGACTTAAACTGCATGTGAAGTAGGATGTTCGTATTATTTTAGAACCTTGGGATGATTAAGTATAAAAGGTAGAAGGAACATCATGTAAGGTAATTTCATATTACACCTGGCCAGTGTAATTGTGATCTTACAGGTACATGTTTGAACTGGAATACCTTGTTATATGGGGTATGTGCTTATGTGTATATTAACCTTGTTTGAATCAACAGAATGGCAAGTGGTACTAGACAAACGAATCGAGGGGGAAGAGGAGATCAGGATAGAACAAATCCAACAGTTGGGGTAAGAGGAAGAGGGGGAGAAAGAGGTAGAGGCAGAACAGGCGGCAGAGTTCAGCTGCGAGGTACTGAATTTGTAACAAGGGACGATCTAACAGCTGAAATGGGAAGGTTACAAGCAAATATTCAAGCCATGTTTAACCAGACTCGTAATACTGAAACGGAAAGACGAGATCCTAACCTGGAATATGAGATGCCTATCACACCTACTGTCGTACCAGTAATGAAAAAGTATGATTATAAAATGTTTCTCAGTTGCAAGCCTCCTATGTACTCAGGAGATCGGGATCCAGTGAAAGCTATGAAGTGGCTGAAGGAAATAGAAGCTATCTTCAAGACTAGTAAATGCGCTGAAGAGGATAGAGTACTTTATGGAACCGCAATGTTAAAAGGCGATGTTTTATACTGATGGGAAGCTCATATTTCTTCGGGAGGGTCTGACATATATTCTACCTTCTCTTGGGAAGAATTTGTTATAGCTTTCAGGAAACAGTTTTGTCCTCAAGCCGCAGTTAAACAATTGGAAGGGGAGTTTATGAACTTGCAGCAAGGGAATTTGTCAGTTCGGGACTACACCGCTCGTTTTCTGGAAAAGTCTCATTTCGCGGAATACTACATTGCCACGGAGGCAATGAAGATTGAAAGGTTTATCTTTGGGTTGAATGCAGAAGTCAGAAGTCTGGTGATTGCTAAAGGACCATAAACTTTCTCAGCCGCAGTAGACGCCGCAGAAACTGTGGAACAGGATAAAGGGAGAAACGTTAGTGATAAAGGTATGGGAAAAAGAAAGTGGGAAGGACCACTGTACGATCCAAAGAAGTCCAGGTTTCAGAGATACGATAACCGTCCACCTTTCCGACCAGCGGAAAGACCTTGTCAGAAATGCAATCGTATCCACCAAGGAAACTGTCAAGTTGATACTCGGGTTTGTTATAGGTGTGGGAAGACTGGACATGTTGCTAAAGACTGTCGGGTAACGCGGTTTTGTTTCTTATGTAATTCTCCGGATCACATCCAGTCTGATTGTCCGAGGGGAAGAGTATAGCAAGGGGGTACGTCAGGAAAACCAGCGAGTGTTAGACCGGTAGTTCCAAGACTAGAACCACCAAGAACAAGGGGTCGTACATTTCAAATGACAGCAAAAGAAGCGGAGGAAACTCCGGATGTGGTTACAGGTACATTTTTAATAAACTCTACACATGCTAAAGTGTTATTTGACTCTGGTGCAAACCGACCGTTCGTATCTCCTTCATTTGCTGCTTATATGCATTTAAAGCCTAAAGTGTTAGATCATGCTTTAATAGTAGACACTGCAAATGATAATCAAGTATCGGTTAATGAGGTATTTGATAGTTGTGTGATAAATATAGAGGGGTGTGGAGTACCTATTCAACTATTTCCTATAGCTTTGATCGAGTTCGATGTGGTAGTGGGGATGGATTGGTTAGCCGAGAATCAAGCTAACATAGTTTGTGATAAGAAGTTAATAAATGTTGTCTTGCCTGAGAGGGGACCGGTAGTGATTTATGGTGATCGTAGAAATCATCAGTCTTGCCTTATATCTATGATAAAAGCCCGTAAGTGTGTTAATAAAGGTTGCCCGAGTTACTTAGCTTATGTGATAGATATTAAGCCAGAAAAGAATAAGTTGGAAGATATTCCTATTGTTAGTGAATTTCCAGAAGTTTTCCCTGAAGACTTGAATAGTCTTCCTCCCGTTAGACAAGTAGAGTTTGGTATAGATCTGATTCCTGTAGCCGCTCCGGTAGCCCGTGCACCGTATCGCCTAGCACCTCCAGAGATGAAAGAAATGATGGCACAACTACAAGACCTATCCGATAGGGGCTTCATCAGACCCAGTTCTTCGCCGTGGGGTGCACCAGTTTTGTTTGTGAAAAAGAAGGATGGTTCGATGAGAATGTGTATTGATTACCGGGAACTGAATAAGCGCACGATCAAGAACAAGTATCTGCTTCCCAGAATTGATGACCTCTTCGATCAATTGGTTGGAGCTTGTTATTTCTCCAAGATTGATCTAAGATCTGGTTATCATCAGTTGAAGGTTAAAGAAGAAGACGTTCTGAAAACTGCATTTCGCACAAGGTACGGTCACTATGAATTCTTAGTGATGCCGTTTGGACTGACGAATGCTCCAGCTGCTTTTATGGATCTAATGAATCGGGTATGTAAGCCATATCTCGATAAATTTGTTATTGTATTTATCGATGATATCCTTATCTATTCCCAATCCAAAGAGGAGCACGCACAACATCTTCGTTTAATTCTGGAATTGTTGAAGAAGGAACAGTTATACGCTAAGTTCTCTAAATGTGAATTCTGGCTACGAGAGGTTCAGTTTCTGAGAAAGGCATTCAAGTTGATCCGATGAAAGTGGAAGCGATTGAAAAGTGGGAACCGCCGAGAACGCCAACCGAAGTACGTAGTTTTCTGGGTTTAGCCGGGTATTACCGAAAGTTTATAAAAGATTTTTCTCGTATCGCTACGCCTCTCACTAAGCTGACTCGGAAGAATCTAAAGTTCGAATGGAAAGCAGAACAGGATGAAGCATTCCGAATATTGAAAGAGAAACTCTGTAGCTCACCGATACTAGCATTACCTGAAGGTTCTGATGATTTTGTTGTTTACAGTGATGCTTCCAAACTGGGATTAGGATGTGTACTAATGCAGCGTGGAAAGGTTATTGCTTATGCTTCTCGTCAGTTAAAAGATCATGAAAGACAGTATCCTACACACGACATGGAACTTGCAGCAGTTGTTTTCGCGTTGAAGATTTGGAGACATTATCTTTACGGCTCTAAATGTCAAATTTATACTGATCATAAGAGTCTCCAACATCTTTTCGATCAGAAGGAACTAAATATGAGGCAAAGAAGATGGCTAGAATTGGTGAATGATTACGACTGTGAAATTCTTTATCATCCGGGAAAGGCGAATGTGGTAGCTGATGCACTAAGTCGTCAAGAAAGGAGTGGAACAATAAAAGTTATTTCACTACGAGCTGAACTCCTGCCTAACATCTTTGACGAATTGAAGAAGTGTCAAGTAGAAGCATATCAGGAAGAACATTGGAAATCAGAAAGGTTAGTGGGAATATCAGCATTGCTTGTAAAAGATGACCGTGGGTAGTTGTGTTTGGGAAACAGAATCTTGGTGCCTCGTTTGGGTGGTTTACGTGATCGAGTACTACAAGAAGCTCATCAATCTCGTTTCTCTATTCATCCAGGTACGAATAAGATGTATAAAGATCTAAAACAATTTTATTGGTGGTCGGGAATAAAAAGGAGCATTGCTCAACATGTGGAAGGTTGTACTACTTGTAAGAAGGTAAAGATTGAACATCAAAAACCGTTTGGTCAGTTACAACGATTAGAAATACCTATGTGGAAATGGGATCATATCACTACAGATTTCATCACGAAGCTACCAAGGACTCCGAAAGGATTTGATGCCATTTGGGTGATCGTTGACAGGTTAACAAAGTCTGCTCACTTTCTATCGATAAAGAAAACTGATTCGTTAGAACGACTAGCCAAGTTGTACATTGACGAAATAGTAACCCGACATGGAGTTCCAATCTCGATTATTTCTGATCGTGATAGTCGTTTTACTTCAAGATTCTGGAGAAGTTTTCAAAGAGAGATGGGGACACAGATAAAGTTAAGTACAGCGTATCATCCTCAAACCGATGGTCAGAGTGAACGAACAATTCAGACATTAGAAGATATGCTACGGGCCTGCATTGTTGACTTTGGGGGATCGTGGGATAAGCACTTGCCATTTATCGAATTTTCCTACAACAACAGTTATCATTCCAGCATACAAGCGGCACCGTTCGAAGTTCTGTATGGTAGAAAATGTCGAACTCCTTTGTGTTGGAACGAAGTGGGAGAGAAACAGCTAGCGGGGCCAGATATAGTTCAGTTAACCGCGGATAAGATTACTCAGATTCGGGAACGTTTGAAAGTGGCTCAAGACAGGCAGAAAGGTTACGCGGACCGACGCCGGAAATCGTTGGAGTTTCAAGTTGGAGATTTTGTAATGTTAAAAGTCTCACCTTGGAAAAGAGTTATTCGGTTTGGAAAGCAAGGTAACTGAGCCCAAGGTACATTGGACCGTTTGCAATTACAGAAAGAATCGGAGAAGTAGCCTACAGGTTGGATCTTCCACAAGAGTTAAGCAGGATTCATAACGCGTTTCATGTATCGAATTTTCGAAAGTGTTTGGTTACTCTAGATCAGGCAGTTTCTCTACCAGATATACAAGTTGATGAAAAGCTGAATTATGTGGAGGAACCTGAAGCCATAGTTGACCACATAATTAAAGTGTTGCGGAACAAAGTAATCAGACAAGTGAAAGTTCAGTGGAGACACCATAGGGGTCAGGATGCTACTTGGGAATCAGAATCCGAAATGAGAACTAAGTACCCGTACCTTTTTGCTTAACTGAATTCCGGGACGGAATTCTTTTAAAGGGGAGATGATGTAATACCCCGGGTAAGTTCGTTAGTTAAATCCTAGTTCCGTTAAATTTATTTAACTCTATAATTGATGTTTAGGGTAAGTTTGGATAAATTTATAAGATAAAGGGTGACTTGGTCATTTATGCATAGTTAAAGCCTTAAGTGTAAATTGTCTAAAAATATATATACTTTAAGAATCCAGATATTTTCAAAAATCAGAAAATATCCAGATTAGTGTTGTGTGTGTGTGTTGAGAGGTGAAGAAGGAGAAAGAAGGGTTTTGGTGGTTAAGGCTCCATTTGGAAGTGCTGGAAGTGTTATTAAGGTATGTGCCTTTACATTTTATGTGTATAATTGTATTTAGAAGGTTTCTATCGGAGTAGAATAGTTGAATTCGTGTTTGGTAATGAATCAGTCGATTTCTGGGTTAAAATTAGCCAAACCGACAGAGGTTTCCGGATAGTATGAATGTGTCCGGGTAAGTTTGTTGGTGGTGTCCGGATGATGTTCTAAAGGTGTCCGGACGAGTCTTTTATCCGGGTAAGTCTCACTTTTCCTATGGTTTCCGGATAATATTAGTTACCGTATGGTGTCCGGATTTCTTTGGTTTCCGGGTATTGTCCGGATTGTTTATGCCGTCCGGAAAGTTGGGGTTGTTTGGATTGGTTGTGTTGTCCGGATACTTTTGTGGTTTCCGGAAACTTTGGGCTGTTTGGTCATTTTTGAGAGTTTAGATGCTTTTGAGTATCCAGTAACCTGTATTTTGTTGACTCATGGTTAGGGAAGGAATGAGGACTGGATATACTGTGGACCCGACTTAAGTTCGGGCTTGGGGGAAATATTGAGGATAGAGTTATCTAGAGTTCTTAGCTTTAGTAAGTCTTATGTGTTCTATTTGGTAAAAAGATATTGTATCTGATTGTTACAGATCCTGTGAATTGTGGGTAAAGGACTGAACCTGTTAAGAAGGCTTGGAAACATATTGATAAACAAACAGGTGAGTTTTACTTCAAAATGTTTTCAAACTGGAATACATATATGTGTGTATTGAATATGTGATTATGTGCTTATGTTTGAAATATAATATGTGGAGATGTATATTATATTTACATGAGTATTACACTATACGAGAGTGTGTTGGCCGGGCTTAGGACCGGTGGTGTTGGCTGTAATATTCGTACGACGGTGTTGGCTGTAATTGTCGTACAGTGGAGTTAATTTATTAGTTGGCTTGCAACCAACTAATATGGCCATGGGAATGAGACAGGAAAAGTACACGATGTGTGAGTTATGATTGGTATTTATCTTTTGTGATATATATATATGGTATTTGTGCAAATGGTTTTAAAAATGACAGGGATTTTCTCACTTAGACCGCTAGGTCTAACCCTCATTTTGTTTTAAAAATATGTATTCCAGGTCATGGATCAGGTAAGAACAAGTGAATAGAGAATTTGGTGGCTAGCTTTTGGGAAGACTTATATGTTGAAGACTATGATGTGTTTTGCGTTTATAACCTTGTTATTAGATATAATGTATTTAATTAGCGAAAAGTTGTAATGGAATACCTTATTTTGGATTGTAAAGACTAAGGGACCGTATTGGTTATATAATGTATCTTTGTTATGTAACGACGTTATGAAATATATGTTATTTGTTGTATGTTTGGGATCCGGGTTGTTACATCAATTCTTACGGTACTCTAACTCGTAGGCTACTGTTCCTGATCGATCGGTCTTAACGATAGAAGAATAAATAAGGTTTCTCATGCATCTTTACTTCCCAAAAGGAGGAACCTGACGGAATCCCCCGCTACAACACGAGATTCATTTACTAAGAAACGGTCACTCACTTGACAGCTTGGCACGAGGCCAACCCTGTACATCCCGACAACTCACAACCCCGAGTTCCTTCATCGTATCACAACTCACTACCTTGCACCACCCAACAATCGTCTATGCAGATACATTTCCCTTATCTCGGACCACCTAGACCACAGTTTGACAATCATCTCTCCCATCCTCACCACTTCACCACCTCATACTTAAACGTAACTAAGAGTAGGAACCTCCAAACCCATCGTTGAAGTGTTCACTTACTCAAATTAAACTTATCCTGAAACACATCAATTCCTCCTGGATGCCACGTTTGTTCATTCATATAAAACATAACTCCGGTTATCCTCACTCCACTGGGAGGAGTAACCATGGTCACACAATACTATTCTCACTAGCTTAATCACTGCACGAGCAATTCGTTTAAACATTTCTCACAAAGTCACCAACTTAACTCATTCAGCTGTCTTATCCACTCATTTCCTGCACAAACTCATACACAATTCCCTTCCTCAATACTCTTTCCAACGGCTCGCACACTTATCAATGACAATCTACACGACACTGCACCTTGCGGCATTACTGTCAAGTTTACTACTTCCAATTTACTCACTTATTCCGACATACTATCTTCACCTCCCCACGTTAGCGTGAAGCACTGCCCACCAAACATTACTTGCCCCTCTCTCCCGACCTTTCCACATGTTGTCATCACTTTCTCATTACTCACATAACCAAACAGTTGCACCAAGATCCTAACTTAGGGCATTCAACCAAGTCGTCTTGAAACGACACCAGTGTTCGACGTCACTACACATTCTTTAATCTCCAACTTTTACCTTCTCAAACATTTCTTTCACACATAAGCAACAACTCACATTCTTTAAGGATTTCACATCTATCCCACCACATTTTGACTAACACAACCATCATCCTCTTTAAACTTCCAATGATCCCAAAATATGTTTACTTAGCGACTCTTACAGCTAAAAACACTTGGTTTCTCCCTTGGGTAACCACCCACCACCACTCCATCATTCCATCCCGAACATGATCATCCCACAACGTCTACCTACACTCTACGTGCTCCCACAATCTGGTTAACAATTCGTACACCTCATCCGAAACCCTCAAAAGGCTTCTATCCGATGCTTCCCCTCTCTCTAACATCACTCTGCAGACCAGATCTCTCATGATCATTCACCCAATTTGAACTTGCCTTCAAATCCTCCCGTAAACATTATCGAGTCTATCCCGCTACTTAGTCCTTTCCCAACTTGTTGAACTATAACTCACGAGTTCCCACTTAACTTAAACATAATCATTCTTGCTGGCTCCCTACGATTCGAGCCCTTTCACAGACACGGCACATTTCCTTATTGGCTGATACAATCTACACTCACTTCGTTTGTGCTACACACTTATCCTTCTATGGACCCTCCACACCTCGTAACTAGAACGCTTATTCAACAACAGCGGTCTCTCACTAACTTAGCACCCCCACAAGGTGTTCTATCCACTTTCGCTCTTCTGGTTCAAGCCTTCGGCCTTAACCATCTTGCACGGTTGCCGACTTCAACGCCAATAGTCGACATGTAACTACTTTCTTAACCTATTCTTTAACAAGGGTTCCCTTACGGAACCTAATCCTACCAACATATCATAATCACCCTCAAAATCCGTCGCCATTAATTCCAGACTTACTCATGTAACATCAATATTACAAGGTCACCTCAAAACTCATACCCCACGCCGTGGACCTTTCATTTCTGCCTCACAACACTACTCTTAAAAAGTTGCTAAAACCAACGCCTTGATGACTCCTAGTCCTTCCTTCGGACACCATCATCCCTCGGCAACTGTATTTCCAGTCACCGAACAAGGGTACAGACCCTCGTACCACCGATACCAAGGTCCACTACCGATTCTACCACTGTTCACCTTTCCTCTAGAACACATTTAGTAAAACTACATACGTTCTCCCCTGACTTGTCCAACACCTTTCCGCTCTCGGAGTTCTTCCTTAACTTATAATGTAATATTCTACGACCTAGTAGGTTCATAGCCTTCATGCATGACAATACAGTAAATAAATCTTTTCGCACATTTCATCATTTTAAATAAACAACGTTTGGAAAACACTTGGGTACACATGACCCCATCACTCTTATAACTTCAACGCCCTGCACAACGATTCGAGAATCGTTTGCATGCATCTTTCCGTGAACCTTAATCTTACTCAATTCCGAACGATGTTATTACGACAATAATACGTTGAATGAAAATCCTTTCATACGACACAATTTCGAAAGAAATTACTGACACCAAGTAAACCAGTCGGTTCTCACACTCTTTTATATGATATCAATCGGTTAAAATTTCATTTGATTGTAAAAGTTTTGCTGGCACGTGTCTTCTCGACCTTTTGTAATAATTTAACTTATCATGAAAAGTGTGAAATACTTTGCAATCGTTAGGCTCAAAATTTCATTGTGCAATGTGAATGAAATCACCTTTTCTTTAAACATACGCTTGCACATTCTGACTCCTTTTTGATCAAAATTGATATTTACACATTTAATTTAAATCGTGAAAATTTTCATGTTATATTTAAGAAAGCTATGCATGAAACTCTACTTGCAATTGAAGGCTACTCACCCTAGCAAGGTCAACCGCTTTACCCATGCAACTTATCCTTGACACTCTTCCTTCGACCAAGGGTCGCCCCCTCGGTCAAGCAATAACTTGATGTACATGCGTTCCACATCTTACTTACTCAACCATTTCACACTATTTTCGCTTTGATCGACTATCTCACTTTCTACTTCTACATGCTTTCAATTCGCTATAAGTATCTTATTTCATTTACCCTGCCAATGAAAAGCTCGACTAAAAAGTCAGGGCTCCATTGATACTTTCAAGGTTTTGACACTGTTCTATCTTACCATCCTGACTGGTCTATCCCATGATTTCTAGAGCTGGGACTCTCCCAAAATAGGAGTCTTATTCAAACTCAAACGTTCTTCCTCTCCGAATCCACGAAGAGCTACCTCTAGACTACTCATAACACTCTATACAACGTTTCTTCTCTACGATGTCTACATACATCACATCATAATGACTCTTACACGACACTTCCCCAAACAATGGAGCTCGGTCTATCCCTCAGGGATATTGCTGACCTATTCCTCAACGTTCTCCCAGCCATAGCGCTAAACTGAAAGAAACCGATAGTTAATCCTTGCTAGACATGACACAACAAATTTGCTATAAAAGGTAATTTAAGCACGCACGTGTACCTGTAAGTTCATAATTACACTGGCCAGGTGTAATCACCAACTTACCTTACACGTTTGTCCTTGGAACCTTATTCCCTAGCGCATTCGTAGTGATTGTTCCTAGAGGCAATCCTATATCTCGGCTGTATTCCTCCTCTTACAGTTTAAGTTTAGGCCCGACTGGGCACCTAAATCTCTTAAACTAAGGCTCTGATACCATTTGTAACGTCCCAAAAATCATAACATGCATTAACACAGAATAAGCATTCAAAATTACATCAATAACTTGTCTTTAAAACATTATCAACCTATACTAATCAAAACTTGACAGCGGAAGTCTCTAAATCCACAGCCGAGAGCTACATCTATAGTCATTAAAATCAAAACTCTAGAGTCGCTCTAGTCTCCAAATCCTTCTTGCAGTCACTCCTAGTTCTTACTACAAGAACCCACAGTGCGCTTACCTGAAAATGGTTTAGTTTTTGAAAAGCGAGGGTTAGACCAGAAGGTCTAGTGAATTCCCTCCGAAATCAACATGTAAACAGTATGGAGAACACTTATAAAAGATTTATAAAGTTTTCGTAACACATCATCAAGTATGGTACTACACTGTGTAATGGATCACATAAACATTCCGCGATCGGAGCCCCAGCAGAACCCCTCTCGCCTCTTCCGGAGCCTACGCAGACTCCCCTTCCCGGAGCCTACGCAGACTCCCCTCTACCCGAGTAGGAGGAAACGAATTCCAACCTACCGGTCTATCATATATATCCAAGGGATCTTCCGACCCCGAGGATCTCTCTCTGATCCCACAGTGCAGACCGACTCCACATAGCACATAATTCATTTCATAAAACATGCACTTTACATCTTTGTAAAATCATCATTTCCATTTCATCATGTCAAGTAAGCCTTCTCAAGTAAAACGGGTAGTTCATGGAAAAACATTCGTGATAGTTACAAACAGTTCACACTCGTAAATGAAACCATAATCAGTTAAAACATTTAACACTTTACGTCGTAAAAAGGGTTTAGGGAACTCACCTTGGTAACGCTGAACGCACTCCTTAACTACCTCCAAGCTAATCCAATCGAACACCTAAGGGCATTAGGTTTAAATCAGATTAAACGGTTCAATCCTACTAACCAGTGAACACTTTCCGGATACAGGGGCTTTCCGGACGCTTAGAGCTTTCCGGACGCACTATCCGGACTCTACCCCTTTCCGGACACCTATCCGGATTCTACCCCTTTCCGGATGCACTATCCGGAAAGATACACATCCGGTAACTCCCAAGAACTCTTACCCGGACACTTGCAATCCATCCGGACACTACTGAAACATCAGTGTCCGGGAACTACGGTTGTTCGAAAAACAACCATCTAAAAGTGATTAAAACTCATTTCTATGATAACAGCTCGATTAGACAAACCTAAGGGTTCATCCATTAGCCATAATCACTCAATTAATTCCATTTAAACCACCAAATCGGTACATTAGCAATAAAACTCCAAAATACTCAATAAGGAGATGTTTAGGTAAAATTTAACAATCCCTCACAATTTCCTCTCCAAATCTTGAACAAATGAGAGCAATGAACCAAAATTAAACTGAAGAAACATAATGGATGATTACCCTAACAAATCCTTTGCACAAAACTAGAATTTCCCAGCTTTAGACTCTTCTCTCTTCTTCCTTCTCTTAGCCGCCAAACACAAGAGCACCCCAATACTGATTTTAGAATAATGGAGGCTGTCCTAGGGAATTGAGTCCATAAATACCTTTCATAAAATTGCAAATAAGTCCCTCAACTTAACTTTCAATTCTTGCACAAAGGCCACTAAACTTTCACAATATGCAAGAAATACCCGGTTGTTACATATATATATATATATATATATATAGACTCCACCGAGAGGAAGAAAACAAGGAGGAAGAAGAGATGAAGTCTAAGATGACTTCACCCCTTTTACAAGTGTTTGAGAGGTTTAGTGTGTTGGTGTGGTGTGGTGCATTTTTTTCCTCTTTGCAATGCATCTCCATTTATAGTAGAAATAAAGGGAATATTCCATGGAATATTCTTGCAAGTTGGCAATTGGTTGGCAACTTGGTATGCTATAGCATGTGGAACCATATTAATACTATAGCATATGGTAGCATGTATTCTACTTGGAACCCAAAGAAAAATGTGGCTCTAATTGATCCACATTTCTCATGCATCACAACTTGTACATCGTGCTTCGAGAATTGCACAACATCTTAAATGAAAAACTAATTTGTTTTTCAACACTCCACCATGATGTGCAAATCTCCTGACGAAAACAGAGCACGAACGATCTTGGACGAATAGCTGATAGAGATTGCCACGAGGTAACCAAATGCATTTTGACCGTGGCGAGCTTCGGCTCGGCCATCACCCGTCAAAGCCAAAAATAAAATCCTCAAGTGTGCAATCTTAGCGAAACAAATGAGTTCAACAACTCCAAGAACACGTTCCAAGTAATAACTCCCCAAAGATGTCGTTTTGTCATCTGTGGTAATATCTTCTCTCTCTCGCAAAGTGCCCAACGACACTAACACAAACGGAGCTGGATCAAGTTTGAGCAATGCCCAAACTTAGCTGGCGGTAGCGACTTAGTGAACATATCAGCGGCATTGTCGTCTGTTAGGACTTTCTTCAAATAGACGACCTTCGCTTCATGTAATCTAACAAGATATGCATCACGCACATTTATGTGCTTTGTCCGGGAGCTGAAAGCCAAATTAGTTGCCAAATGGATGGCACTCTGATTATCACAGAGAATGCGCACATAAGTTTGCTCGAAGCCCAAGTCATTTATCAGTTCTTTCAAATAGACCGCTTCTTTTGCAGATTCAACCGCCGCAATAAGTTCAGCTTCTGTGGTCGACAATGCAACAATAGACTGTAACCGTGATCTCCAACTGACGGCTGTTCCACCCAAGGTAAATACATAACCGGATGTGGATCTCCAACCTACTCGATCACCTGCATAGTCAGAATCACAATATCCAACAATTTCACAGTCATTGTGCAAACCAAATATAAGACCATGTTTCTCGGTTCCCTTCAAATATCGAAATACCGTTTTAACGGCTGTCCAATGTGATCGACCTGGATTCGCGAGAAACCGACTCACCACTCCGACACAATGTGCGAGATCGGGACGGGTACACACCATGGCATACATGAGACTCCCGACCGCACTAGCATATGGAACCTTTGACATTTCGGCCTTCTCCTTGTCGTTCTTCGGACAATGTTCGCTTGTAATCTTGATGTGCTTTGGTAGCGGAGTGCTAGACGTCTTGGCACCATCAAGATTGAACCTCTTCAGAATTTTCTGAATATACGCTCGTTGTGTCAACCTTAGTGTCCGGGACTTTCTGTCTCGCACAATTTCCATGCCCAAAATCTTCTGCGCCGCTCCAAGATCCTTCATTTCGAATTCTGACTTCAACTTATCTTTCAGACGTTCGATCTCTGACCGGTCCTTGCAGGCAATAAGCATGTCATCTACATAAAGAAGTAAGTAAGTGAAAATGCCACCGCTTTGTCTATGATAGACACAAGCATCCTTTTCACTGCGCTCAAATCCCAGAGTGAGCATAAACGAATCAAACTTCTTATACCATTGACGAGGCGATTGTTTAAGTCCGTAGAGGGACTTCTGGAGCTTACATACGTATTTTGGTTTGCTGTCGAAAACGAAACCATCAGGTTGCTTCATATAGATAGTTTCCTCCAAGTCTCCGTGTAGGAAGGCGGTCTTCACATCTAGCTGTTCTAGCTCCAAATCGTGAATAGCCACGATCGCTAAAAGAACACGAATAGATGTATGTCTAACAACGGGAGCAAAAATATCGTCATACTCGATACCTTTCCGTTGTGCAAAGCCTTTAGCAACGAGACGAGCCTTGTACTGATTGCCATCTTTGACTTTGAAAACCCACTTGCAACCAATAGCACGGCTGCCCTTCGGCAACGGACATAAGTCCCAAGTGCTGTTCTTCGAGAGAGCTTCCGTCTCTTCTTGCATGGCACCAAGTCATTTCGAACTGTGGGTTGAGGCCAACGCCTCCTTTACATCAAGAGGCTCCTCTTACCCTACATGCAAAGCAAACTCCAGCTGATCTGCAAAACTCATGTTAGCAAAATCCCAATCTCCATACCTATTTGGCGGACGAATAGTCCTTTGACTACGCCTGGTAGGTGCAATAACTGGGATTGTATCGTCGTGGTCTCCACCATCATTCAGAATCTCTTCCTCAGAATCACTAGTAGAAGTCACTAGCGGAATGACTTATTCAACAGTATCGGGTGATTCTGGCACAATATCAGGAACGAATGAACTGGGAATATTAGGACTGACTACTGGCTCTACATCATCGGCGGTAGGAGCAACAGTAGTGACGACTTCCGGATTTTGAGAGGACTAAGGATCCTGTGACTTTAACAGGACCGATTCATCAAACGTGACGTGTCGAAAATGAATCACCTTACGAGTCAAGGGGTTCCAGATTCGGTAACCCTTGATACCATCTTATAGCCGAGCAAGAATCCTTTGGTGGCTTTAGGATCCAACTTGTCCTGGCCTGAAACATGAACGTAAACAGGACAACCAAATACACGTATGTATTTCAAACAGATGTTTCTTTTACCTCTCCAAACCTCTTCCGGAATCTTTCCCTCGATGGCCGAACAAGGTAACCTGTTAACAATGTGCACCGCTGTGTGCAAAGCTTCGGCCCAGAAAATTTTGGGGAACTCCGATGTCGACAACGTACATCGGACCTTTTCAATCAAAGTCCTATTCATCCGTTCGGCTACCCCATTAGATTGAGGATCGCCCGGAGTGGTGTAGTAACGGTGGATGCCTTTACGCGAACAAAAGTCCTTGAGGTTACCACTAGTAAACTCTCCACCGTTGTCAGATCTAAGCACTTTCAACTTCTTGCCAGTCTCGACCTCTACTCGTGCCAACCAAGTCTTGAATGTATCGAAGACATCTGACTTGAACTTTAACACATACACCCAAAGCTTATGTGAGAAATCATCAATAAACGAAACAAAGTATTTACCTCCACTGAGGGGCAGAGTACTGGATGGTCCCCAGACAGATGAACATAATTGAGGATTACTTTAGTGTTGTGTTTTCCAACACCAAAAGAAACACGCGTCTGCTTTCCTTTGACACATCCCGAACAAAACTCCAGGCTAGAAGGAACAGAGACTTTAATGAGCTTCCGCTTGCGCAAAATCTCCAAGTTCTTCTCGGATGTGTGACCCAAACGAAGATGCCATAAGCGAGCATCACCAAGATTCTGAGAACTTTCGGCCACACACGATTCAGAAGAAACAGTCTCGCCAATCAAATGAAAAAGATTATTTTCCGTCCGTTCGCCTTTCATAACGATAATACTCCCTCTGGAGATGAGCAAACTCTCGTCATTGCCTCGAAAGTTGCAGCCCAATTTGGACAGTTGTCCAACAGAGATCAAGGAACGAGTCATGGATGGAACAAACTTGACATTATTCAATGTCCGAATACACCCATCGAACATCTTGATCCGCACAGTACCGATACCCTGAGTGACACACGAAGTACTGTTTCCTATATAAATACTGTTACCTTCAACCTTTTTGAAGGTAGAGAAACAGTCCCGGAATGGTGTCATGTGGCAAGATGCCCCGGTATCTAGCACCCAACGCCTGTCACCTTGCGGTGGTGCAACTGTGGCAGAGAAGCCTTCTTGCTCCATTTCGGCTGCAACGGCGGAGGTGTCCGCATTGTCTTTGTTTTTAAGACTCGGACAGTCCTTCACCCAATGACCTGGCTTGTGGCAATAATTACAGTTGCCACACGCCTTTGATTTCCCCCGAGAACCAGGTCGGCGAGACGGAGAGCGCCCACAGTTTCTTCCTCTTGAAGAATGCTGATCGTCTCGGCCTTTGTCAGCAAATAGGCCTTAACTGTAATTATTCTCTCTATGATTGTTACCGATTCGCATATGAATTCGTTGATCTTCAGAAATCATTTCTGTTTTCACATCAGACAAAGAAAGAGTTTCTCTTCCATAAATAAAACTGTTAGTGAATTGAGAATATTTCTCGGGAAGTGAATACAACAGGATCATAGCAAGTGCTTCTTCGTCTTTTGCAAGAAGCGCATTTTTTTCCTTCAACTTCATGATGATATCTTCGAATTCGGTCATGTGCGCCTTAATTGTTGTGCCTTCCTTCATTTTGAAGAAGAGACACGACCGCATCAGTAACAATCTGTTGGTCAAAGTTTTCTTGAGATATAAATTCTCAAGCTTGCTCCAAATACCTGCAGCTGTCTTTTCATACACAATTTCAGATATAACATTATCTTCCATAGCCATCTGCAAAGTAGTAAATGCCCATGCTTCCATTTCTTTAGCCTTAAGGTCAGACATATTATGGTCTAACTCGTCTTTAGCAAATACTACGGGATGCACTCCATTTTTCCTAAGTGTCGCAAATGTTGTGAACTGCCATTTACCAAAGTCACCGTCCCCATTCCAAGTCTGTATACGAATCCCAGCCCCGGACAAATTAAAGGTACCTTCTTAGTACGACTTTTGGGACTGGTTTGAGGGACCGGCACCAAATGGGTTTTCTACTTCAGCCATAGAGAAAACAAAATGTGCAAACTAGTTTATGTATATTTTCTACACAAACCCAAATCTAGACCCGAAGCGTTGATACCAATTGTTAGGAAAAGTTTATTGTGCCAAAAAAACGAGAAACTCACAAATGATTTCTAAGGTCCCAAAACGAGTAGAAATCCAAGTGCACAATAAACCCAACAACAAATGCGGATAACAAAAATCTAGATGTTGCACAATAATTCTCTAACGTAGAAAATAACCCACACGATATATATATATATATATATATATATATATATATATATATATATATATATATATATACGTATAGATAAAAAACGATGAAAGCGTTAGTATCTATAAATATATATATATATAGCGAGATATATATATATATATAAGTGTATATATATCGACGAAATATATATATATATATATATATATATATATGTATATACCAAAGTGATATATATATATATATATAGAGAGAGAAATAGCAAGATCACAACAAATAACACCGAGATTTAACGTGGTTCCACTATCGATGTGATAGTGTACGTCCACCAAAGAGAGAGAGAGCAAGAATATTATTACCAACCGGGAGAGATTACAACGTGTTATCGAGATTTTCTCGATCAACTAATCAGCTACCAAAATCTTCCTCGATATATATATATATATATATATATATATATATATATATAGACACCACCGAGAGGAAGAAAACAAGGAGGAAGAAGAGATGAAGTCTAAGATGACTTCACCCCTTTTACAAGTGTTTGAGAGGTTTAGTGTGTTGGTGTGGTGTGGTGCATTTTTTCCATGGAATATTCTTGCAAGATGGCAATTGGTTGGCATTGGTTGGCAACTTGGTATGCTATAGCATGTGGAACCATATTAATGCTATAACATATGGTAGCATGTCTTCTACTTGGAACCCAAAGAAAAATGTGGCTCTAATTGATCCACATTTCTCATGCATCACAACTTGTACATCGTGCTTCAAGAATTGCACAACATCTTAAATGAAAAACTAATTTGTTTTTCAACAATGATGACAGTTGTAAACCTCCATAAGTTGTTAAGAAATAATTTTCCTAAACGCGTGGAATGTGGTAAAAAAAAGACGGACTTAGGGTCTGTTTGTTAGCAGCTTAATGAGACTCATAACTTATTCGATCAACTATGTTTGGTAGTGACTTAATGATATAGAAAGTGACTTATTCAGTAAGTTTTTAGGATGAAGTTTTATGCAGAAAGCCAAGTTTTGTCCAAACCCGCCCTCCCAATTAAAAAATATGCTCATTCCATCTATGAAAAAACTCTCACAAACAAAAATCTTTCCAATTTATACAGACATATTAATCCACACAGACAACTTTATTCATACAAGACTTAATGAAAAACCAACCAAACAACCCTTTAGGGTGCGTTTGGTACATTGGACAGGACAAGACAGAACAGACATGGATCATTGTCCCATGTTTGGCAGGACTTTTATGTGGAACAGGCCTGTTCCACCCCCACCCCATGGAACAAGCTGGAACAGACTTATGTTTTACCAATATAACCTTAAAATAAAATCTAATACTTTTCTAAAACATCAAATAAACGTTCTATTTTATATTTTATTTATTGTATTTTATCTAATGTTATATGTTCTGTTCTGTTCAATTCCGTCTACCAAACACTGAACAACTGTTCTGTCCTGTCCCATCCTGTCCTGTTCTATCGTGTCTGCGTACCAAACACACCCTTACCTTCAATAAACTTATCTCAAGAGAAATAAATCAAAGAAAAATTGTACATCACAACCCATATATACACGACGTTATTTGATTAACACCGACACTTGTTATTGAGCCGATACATACCAAAAAACTCCTCACAATCGTGGATTCGTATACCAACTCTGTCATTGTTTGAATCGGTTTGGTTTACCACAAAATTATACCTTTGTGTTTTCTTTTTGGGCAGGCTCAAATGGACCGAAAGAAGTCGTACAAGAATGAAATTCGAGTCAACTTTTTACCGAAAGAGACTGATCCACTATATATACCAAACACACCCTTGTCTCTCTTCAAGATTTTCTCTTTTTTCCCTTTTCTCATTTCGATTTTCTCTTCGGTTTCGTAACTTATTTCCCCAGTTAAATACTCAGTTTAAAGGTACGATCTTTCTATTCATGTGTAGATCTTTTAGTTTCCATTGAAAATTTTACATTCTATGGTCTTCAGTTCACAATTATGAATCGGGTTGCAAAAGATTGATGATATATTCAATTTATTCTGAATCATGAAGTTTATTGGAGGTTTGAATTGTAGTTGTGTTCAATTTTTGCCTTTCCGATTGTATTTCGATACATACGATGAATCGATCTGGCGTTTTAGATTCAAAATTTCGGTTGGATCTTCGTTTCTAGGATATTGAATTTATCTGATTGATATGATTTTAACGAATTAGGGTGTTGAAGCTATTGTTTATGAGCTCGATTCATCTGTTAACTGGAGTCGGATTGCTGTTTTCTCTGTTCTGATCGCAAGCAATTGGGTATCGTGTGCAAATTAAATTTCTAGGGTTTTAAATCTATCTTTACAAAATTGTAGGGTTTCAATGGTGTTTTACACTTATCACTTAAATTTGTCTGTAACAAAATTGATAACCTCCTCACTTTTTTCTTTTCAAAACACGCTTCTTCATCAGCCAAACGCACGACTCCAAAATCGAATTCAGGTCAGATCGATCTTCAACCCAAATCGATATTTTCTCAAACTTCAGCCAGATCAACTCCAAACCGATCCCCAAAATTGATTCTCCAAAATCGATCTCTTGTCATCTCCAAAATCGATTTCCAGACTTCGATCTAAAGGTGATTCAACTTGTTTGATTTTGTTGAGTGCTTGGATCTTCACAGGTAAATCGAGTCGACCTAAATCTTGTCCAAATCGACTCCAAATGGAGTCGACCACAAAACGCTGTTCAAAACCCGCATCCAAAAACTTCTGTATGCTGTTTAAAATCTGTGGTTTTATGAGCGGGTTTTTGCTTTATTGAAATTTGGCGGGTTACAGAGGTTATATGAAATGCAGATTAGTGGAATTTAATATTATTGATTGGGTTGTATGTTTTTTCACGAATTAGTTGAATACATTCACCGGCATTTAATATATTCTTTTAAACCTTGTGTATGGTTTTGGTGCTTGTGTATCTTAAATTTGGGATTTATGAAAGTAGAATGACAAGAATAGGTCAATACTCATGCTTTTAGATGTTTGTGTGTAGTGTTTTGGTGAGTTATATAAAGATTCTGAAATTATTGTAGTTAACGTTTCAGACTCACTTGAAACAGAACTTCAGCTTCACCTTCATTAGTGTTAGAAGATAAACACATAATGCTGTGAGCTTATTAATATATGCTTGCTACCAGGTTATTTCTTGGTCTTAGTATGTGGTCGGTAACTCCTGCCATCGTATTGCACTGTATATAATCATATCATTGGTTTGAAAAGTTCAGAACTCTGAAACAAATTTTCAAAACTTGAATTGGTTTGAAAAGTTCAGAAAAGCTTTGTTGGTGTGAAGGATGGAATCTCCAGAATCATTAGATTGAGTGCTAAGATTGCTTTTGAAATGGATATAGAAAGAAAAGCACATACTCATTAGAAAAGCTTTGTTAATCTGACTGCTCCTATGAAATTATTGAGGGGAATTGATAAGAAAAGCACATACTCAGTCATTAGTGATCTTGAAGATGGGCTTGTGTACAGGATTAAGAAGAATGGAGAAAAATGCTTTTTTAGAGCATCTAAAGTTGCTAGGTACTCATCTGGATCATTGAAATTGCTTAGAAGAGCTTTGGATAAGAATAGAAGAAAGCACCCAGACGTGTGTGCTGGAATTGAAAGGTTGGGATAAAACTATTATGACTTAGACCAATAACATGAAAGGCAAGAAGTATTGAATCAGATGATGAGATATTAATTTGTTCCCTCACAATGGAAGAACGAGGATTTTGCTGTTAGGTTGAACCTCTTGTGAATTTTTTTCTACTGGATCCTATTCTTCAGGATAAAATAGACAATATATATATTCAGACGTTTTCAGCTTACAAAAACAGTCTTTTTTATTCATATTTCAGACTTCAGCACCACCACTTAAAAATCAGAAGTGAAATCAGACTTCAGACTTCAGACTTCAGCACCACTTAAAAAACAAACACCACCTTAGTGAATTTGATTTTCAGATTAATTTCATCTCATTTGATTATCCCAACTTCCAAGTTATTACACAACACTTTGATTAGATTGGAAACCATTTGGTTTTTTTAATGTTTAATTACTTTATTTTGGATTTCGTTTAATTTTGTTGTGGTATGCAGGATATAAGTAGGGAAAGAAATGTTAGAGCAGTTACTGATTTTTACCAGAGGGGGGTTAATCCTCTGGACATGTAAAGAGCTCGGAAACGCTCTTAGAGGATCACCAATCGATACCCTAATCCGTTCCTGCCTTTTGGAGGAGCGATCTGGTGCAGCCTCGTACAACTATGACGTTCCTGGGGCCTCTTACACTCTCAAATGGACGTTTCACAATGAGCTCGGCCTCGTGTTTGTTGCCGTGTATCAAAAGATTCTCCATCTTTTATACGTGGATGACCTTCTTGCAATGGTGAAGCGCGAGTTTTCTGAAATCTATGATCCTAAACGAATGGCGTACGACGATTTTGATGAGACATTTAGGCAGCTCAGAAAGGAGGCTGAGGCTCGGGCTGAAGTTATCAAGAAATCAAAGCAGGTGATGGTTAAGCCGGTTAGCAGTTTGGGGAAGAAGCAACAATCTGGGTTTGAAGGCGGCAATAAAAAAAAGAGCGGCGGCGGTGGTGGTGGTGGGGAGTCTGGTAAGGATGGTGATGGAGATGGTGATAATGTAAAAACTGGTATATTAGAAAATGGGCATTCCAATGGGGAGGTAGGTAGTAAGGGTAGGGATAATGGGAAAGAAAATGGTAATGCAAATACTAACGGCGGTGCTTTTGATGTAAATAAGCTACAGAAGCTCCGTTCTAAAGGTGGGAAGAAAGCTAATCCTGTTGTTAGCAGCAAGGTTTCGAAAGAGGAACCGAAGAAAAAACCTGTGAAAAAGAATAGAGTTTGGGATGAGAAAGTTCCGGAAACTAAATTAGATTTCACGGATCCTGTGAGTGAGAATGGAGATGGTAACATGGCTGTTGCACAAGTTGTTGAAGGGGAGAGTATGATGGATAAAGATGAGATTTTCAGCAGTGACAGTGAATCTGAAGAGGATGATGATGAAACAGAGATGGATACGAAAGTAGATTCAAAGAAGAAAGGATGGTTTACATCCATGTTCCAAAGGTAAATTCGTTCCCATCTTTTTGTTTCAATCAAGTTTTAATTTTTAGAATCTGAAAGATAGAAAATTCGCTCTTCTGATGATGTAAAGTTCAATTGAATGTATAATTATCCATGAAATTAAGGTATGAAATTGTCATAAACTAATTGTTTTAACATATTTTTTGTTTAGTATTGCTGGGAAGGCAAATTTGGAGAAGGCAGATCTTGAACCAGCTCTGAAGGCTCTAAAAGACAGGCTCATGACTAAGAATGTGGTATGTTATAAACATGTTCACAATATTAAATTATTTTAGTTTCTTGGATGAAGTGTGAAGATGGTTTTGCTGTTTGCACAGGCTGAAGAAATTGCAGAGAAACTTTGCGAGTCTGTAGCAGTCAGCCTTGAGGGCAAAAAGCTAGGGTCCTTTACTAGGATATCATCAACTGTGCAGGTGAGCTGGCTTGATCGATCTCTCGGGATAATATTATTACTCCTTCGTCCCAAAGTAAATGTCCACAGTGAAAAATACACAGTTTTAGAAATGTGTAATTATTACACTTTTTAATTGACTAAATTTTACCCTTAGTAATAGAGGGAGTAATGAATTTTCCCATCTTAAAGTAGAATCTGGAAGTAGACACTTACTTACATGGACACTTATTTTGGGATGGAGGGAGTATTAATATTTGGTCATTTTGACTATTTCGTGGCTATTTGATGTAAAATAATTTGTACTTGATTGAACTAATGACTGCAGGCTGCAATGGAAGAAGCTCTTGTTCGTATTTTAACTCCGAGGCGTTCTATTGACATTTTGAGAGATGTTCATGTGGCCAAGGAACAGCACAAGCCATATGTTGTGGTCTTTGTGGGAGTTAATGGAGTTGGAAAGTCTACTAATCTTGCCAAGGTAAATACCAACCATAGGCTTTTGGCATAAAATTATATGTTCGTAAAGATTGGCTATGGGATAATCCCGAATGCGATTATGTAGGTGGCTTACTGGCTTCAGCAGCATGATATTAATGTCACGATGGCTGCATGTGATACATTCCGTTCAGGAGCAGTGGAGCAGCTGCGTACTCATGCTCGGAGGCTCCAGGTATGATGATTGACCTCTTGATCCTGATGTTGTCATACACTACAACAAAACCGGTTTTGTAGGATGCCAAAGATATTTAAATGTCTTAATAGACCTGCTTTATAGGACTTAAGTTTATAGGACCAAACATGTTTTTGTAAGACACATTTTCAAACAATGTCATATAAAAAGATTAATAGGATGCTTTGTTTCAAAATTGTCCTAAAATAAATGTTAGGACGCCCAAAAGCGTCAATTCAACTTATTATAACACACTAAATTGGAATAAGACGCACAATTGTTTAGTCCTATAATCTTCAGTACTATTGAACAGTCTATTAGGACACTTAGGGGCTGCTTGGAAGTGACTTAATGGGCTTAATGGCATGTATGGCTTATTCGGTAAGCCATATATACCTGTTTGAAAGTGGCTTAATCTTATAGATGTCAGCTTATTCGCTAAGCATATGAGGGTAAGCTTTATCCACACAACAACTCTTTTTCCATCCTTACTCTTGAGAAAATAACCTTTTCCCTACCGTTTCTTGTATCCACTCTCTCAAAGCATCCAGCAGCCAGCAGGGCTGGCGACGGCAGTAGAGGGCGGCGATGGCAACAGGGAGGTAGCAGTGCTCTCAAAATATCCCAGATCTATGATTCCTTACCATTTTTTTGTGGTTCCTTTGGCAAATCCTGAGCATTAAAGCGAGAGTGATGAGCTAAATTTCTTGTCCCAAGTTCATCTCCCTGTTGCAACCTCGATCTCCTCCTTCCCGATCTCCCTTTCGGAAATTGAGAATTGGAATTATCTTCAGCTTTCGTCATTTTCTGTTGAATCACTTCTGGATAATATTGGGTGTAGTTCTTTGAAATCTTGCCTGGAACCATTTATTGGTTTTATTGCTTGTTCTTTGCATATATTATCCATGTATGCAAGTATAAATTACAGTATACATTTATCGTGTGGATAGTGTTTCGTGTATTTTAAATGCAGACGCTTGTTATCGTGTGGATAGTTTGATGTTCTTCAACTTCTTAAATTGAATTCAAAGATGAATTGTGTTTTGGGTGGTGTTTGGTGGTGGAGGCTACATTGTTGGTGATGATATAAAAGAAGAAATAATGTTAAGAATGACCTGAACTGAATTTTTTGTTGATTAACACAAGGTGTTTGATGAAATGTTTGAGAGAAATAGATTTATATTTATGTTTTTCGTATTGTTGGTTGATTGAAATTGTTATTAACCCTTGAAAAAACAATAAGGGGTAAAATAGTTATTTTAATCATTCAGACAACTTATCTAGCACATAAAACAAACAACAATTCATCTTTATATATACAGACAACTTAACTTATACAGTCAACTTAATCCATACATGACTTAATGAAAAAACAACCAAACAGCCCCTTAGATATAATATGACATCCTATAAAGGTGATTTTGCTGTAGTGATATCTCTAAATTGTGATACTAAGATATGTTGGGTTTCAGATCCCTATATTTGAAAAGGGTTACGAGAAAGATCCTGCAATTGTCGCTAAGGAAGCAATTCAAGAGGCTTCCCGAAATGGATCAGACGTTGTTCTTGTTGACACAGCCGGTCGAATGCAGGTATTATTAATGCTCTAACTTAAACATTGGCTCGAGTTGTAATTCAGTACAAAACTACACTTGGAGAAATCTTTCTTGAAACCAGCAAGCATGTTTATGGGTTTGTTTTTGCATTCACAGGACAATGAACCGTTGATGCGTGCACTCTCCAAGCTTATATATGTCAACAGTCCAGACCTGATACTTTTCGTCGGGGAGGCACTGGTCGGGAATGATGCAGTGGATCAACTCTCGAAGTTCAATCAGGTCTCGAGGCTGCATTCTTTCTTAATAACATATCATAATATATATATATATATATTTATATATATCCTATAGTTGATTTGGCTTAATTAACTTGATTCCATCCCTTAATTACAGAAATTAGCAGACCTGTCACCCTCATCAAGCCCCAGGTTGATCGATGGAATCTTACTTACCAAGTTCGATACCATCGATGATAAGGTAAAGCATCTTCAACATATGGCTTTTTATTTATTGGTCTGAATGGTTGGTTAATTTGTAGAATGGTGGTATATTATATTAGGTTGGTGCTGCACTTTCTATGGTTTACATATCGGGATCGCCTGTGATGTTTGTGGGGTGTGGTCAATCTTACACGGACTTGAAGAAGCTGAACGTCAAGTCGATTGTGAAGACACTGCTTAAATGAGTAATGTGCGCAAGTTTCGGTTTATTATCTGGATCTATATCTGTCTGTCATCATACTCTTGGGATTCACTTCTGTTTACTTTCCGTTTGGCTGTGTTTGTAATCCATACTCCATGAGTTGTTTGTTTTGATGTTTGAGGTGAAATCTTGTCCTTTGCAAACTTTTTTTAATAACAGGAAACCTATGTGTGTATAAATATCGGTTACGTGGCTGCTTGCTTTTTTGCATTCAGAATGTGGTGGTCGCCAAGCACGTGCGATACCAGGTGATTAATGGCACAACCCAAAGATTACTCCAAGTAAACATGCTGAAAGGAGAACTAAAGGTAATAATTAAAAAAAAAATCATTTCCTCGTTTGAAAATGTATTTGCTGTGATCATATAAAATAAAATATATTATATTATAATTATATTGAATATAACATATCTAAAATAATACTAATAAAAATAAGGTATAGTTGAGTCATATTTATATAATCAATTGCGAGAGAACCCTAAAAAAATAAAAAAAACGAACGAAGAACTTATTTATAACCACTTTTTTCAAAAAAATAATACCATTTCTTCCTAATTTTTAAAATCGAAAATCAACGAAAACAACAAAAAAATGGAGCGAAACAAACTACACCAAAAAAATGATCACATTATTATCTTTAATTTGACATCCATTTTGATATACCTTTTCATCCGTTTTTCTTGATTCTCCGGTTCTATTATTTTTTAGAGTTCTCCCTAGATCTTTTCCCTCAACGATTAATATAAAATATCACGGTTTCTAGTTGGCACTTATGTGAGTTAGATGTCTTATTCTAATCGGATATCTTATTTGTAACACCCTCAAATTTTGGAAAGAGAAACTAAATAAATTTTTCAATAACGCATCCCAAAAGAATAGAATTTCTCCTTATAAGACAATACGGAAATTTCCTCAATTTAAAATCTATGATTTACCCTCAAACAATTATAACTTAAGTCTTATTACAAAGACTAAATTCACACCGGGTGTTACTTAACACAAGTATAAGTTGCTAATCCCAAACAAGTATGGAAAACTTCTCTAAGCAAAATCGCTTCTCGTGCACTCTACTAGCACTCATCACTTCACAGTGTAGCTAAAGCTATTCCCAACCTGAGCCTGTTGCACATGCCGACAAATAAAAAGGGTTAGGCTAACGCCTAGTGAGTTCAAGAGTTTTCCAACTCACACAAATCCCGTGATGAAAACTTTAATATAACATGATTCCCAAAATGGACTCATCCCCAAAACCAACGTGAATGGTGAAATAGCATTTGATTCTCAAAACGATTGAATTCATAAATAATTCGCCATTATTCCAAACATTCCAAACATGGATGAAGTATAACCCATAACTCAAATAACGTGGAAAACAATTCATATAAACATAACACGTCACCGAAAACATGGATAGAAATAAATACCCAAAGCAACACCTTTCGGTGACGGGGGAGACCCGTTTACATTGAACGTGACGGGACACAAAAGTAGGTCACATAACCATGTAATAAAACAAACACGTGGATTACTCTCATAAACTGAGCTCAATCACTCCAGATCTATTGCCCGCGAGACTTGGGAGCCCCCAATTTCAACCACTCTAGGTCTATACATTGGGTCACTCCAAATCCACAAAACCAGCACATTTGGGATTACACCTTACTGCCCATGAGGCGACGCCCGACCATATAGGCCCACGCCTTACTTATCATGGAACCCGATGCCTATCCCGTGCCAAGCACATATGGAATTACACCTTACTGCCCATGAGACGACGCCCGACCATATAGGCCCACGCCTTACTTATCATGGAACCCGATGCCTATTCCGTGCTACGATGAGAGAAACTAGCGTCTCATCATTGAACGTAAAACTCAAGAGCCTATGGATCCATAGCTAATAAGGTCTAAAACATTACACGACCCCAAATGAATAAACAAGTGCATTCAAAACATGCAATTCCCCAATAACGTAAATCATGATCAAAACTCGACTTTGAGCTATCAAAACTGGACCATTGTCCCCAAGACTTAACATAATCCAATACCGAGCCATAAGCTCAACTGACTCAAAAGATAATTCATGAAAAGTCATAAAATGAGTTTAAACATAGCAACACACACGTTTACCAATAAATAATTCAAATCCAAAAACGTACTATATGCATATTTCCAAATTATACTAAAAATGCATTTTCATGTCAAGTAGACTCCATATATAAGACCACTCCTCAAAACATTTTCATTTATGATTTATCTATCAAGTTTCCCAAAAATCCCAAATATGAGTATTTTACAATATTTCCCAAGTTAAATATTTCAAAAGTCAAAATCCACCAAATAACTCAACCAATGATAATTTTCATGTAAAACACATAAATACTTGGAAAATAACATTTTTGGCATGTACAAAGTTTTCACAAAGCAACTTGAACTCACCTTGCTAGATTTAAGTTAAATCTAGATTTTCCCCAAACATAAGCTCCTTTGATGCAACACGACTCCTTAAGCCAAATCTTCCAAAAACCTAGATTCACAAGTTTCCAACCATAAATAATCATTCCCCAAGCATTTACACCAAAATCTCAACTTATACCAAACCCTAACTTTCATAGAAGGAGAAAAGAGAACATTACCTTAACCACAATGTGAATCCACCAACCAAAATACCTCTAGAATCCCCACAATGAACCACACACTCTAAATCTTCAAAATGGAGAGAAAGGGTTGGATGAAACCCTAGAAACTTGATGAAGAAAATGAAGTTAAAGGGTTCTAAAAAGGTTAAGGTTTACAACAATGGTGAGGGGTTTGATTTGGGGAAGAAGGATGAAGAGGAGAGGGAAGATTTAGGGTTTTGTTGGGAGAAATCGTTTTTTAGAGAGAGAGGGGAGAAATCAGATTTGAGGAAAGGAATTAAAGTGAGGGAAGAGAGAGGGAAAGATCTTAAAAGGAGCAAAATATTTCGTCAGACACCTCGCGGACGTCCGCCTTGCACCCTTGCGGACGTCCGGCTTGCCCTGGCCGAAATTCCCCGTTTTTCTCTGTTGCTTCCGCGGACGACCCGCGGACTTCCGCGCATCGCGGACGTCCAACCTTGCCCATGCAAACGTCCGCAACTCAAAAATCCCAAACCCAAATTTTGGGGTGTTATAATCCTCCCAACCTTAAACAGATTTCGTCCTCAAAATCTAGTCCTCATACAACTGATGGCTACTATGCCCAACACATTCCATGTTCCCTCGTTTTCAACCAGATTCGAATTTTATTTCCCACAGAATTGCACATAACAACTTCTTGGTGTTACTCACAACGAGTCATCGCTTAGGCATAATACACATATATCCAATTGAAAGCTTAATTTACTAGCATGGCTTCCGACCACAAGACTTAAGTTGCCTCCCAACCTTAAGTGATCCATACTTTTCCGACGACAACATCTGGCTCTCAGTCCGTCCTGATCTACACGCCTTCAAATCCATTTTTCCATCCAAACCCAGGTACGGTCACTACCGAAACCGATAAAAAAAATTCTCAAACTCGACCGTTCTCGCTACTGGGTTGTCACTTAGCTATAACGAGTACAATCAGACTCCAAAACCGCCGGTCATCCTTGACCCGGAGATTATACAACTCTCAAGATAGGTCCAAATGTCAATTATCCAACTGACAGTTTCCCTTACCACATAAGGAAGGTCATCTCACTAAATCCACTTGTCACAATTGAACATCTTAAGATTACTACAACCATTACCATCATTCCTTTAAAATCGGACTACAATTCCCCGATTACACTAACGGTGTTTGGCCTCAAGCCCAAAAAGTTAACACTTAGTTATACCACCAAGCTTTGAATCACAACAGACTCAACACCCGAGTCTCACTCGTCGAGCATTCTTACAAAACCAAGGTTATCAATATGGCGTCTACAGGGTCCTACACGTCCTTTTTGCGAAAACTGACCAAGACCCAAAACAAAAATGCCAACAAGACGGTTACCTCCAACATTAAGAGGAGATATCACGAGTCTAACCTTCCAGCTACAAAACACATCAACCCTGCAACCGATACCATTCGGCCTACTGTACCATCACGCATGGAATACCCAACCTTCCACCATCGAAGTTCTACACACGCTTACTCTTAACCGGGGTCACTTATCCTTTCCAAGGTTTCTATGAGTTCAAGGTTTCTCAAGCGGAATATTTAACAAATATGCCAATCGAAAACGTTTATAGAAACTTTCATCATAAAGGTTTTCATTTCAATCTAATTGTACGCATAAAATCCACTACTATCAATTCGGTAGTTGTGCAAAAATGGACATACTCGTCCCACATACGAAAATCATATTTGAAACCATTTCACCGAAATTTGTATCGTTAGCAAAGCGCAAAAGCACAATAAACAACTTCTCTGAAAGAAACCGATACGGTCCTAGCATGGATTGATCTATGTCATGCACGTAGGGTAATTTCCCACTTTAAATAATGTGCAACCAAAAGGTCTATTCGTGCTTCAAAAGGAGTTTGAATGTCATCCGATTCCCAAAATTTCCTTTTTAAATCATGAAATAGCATGAAACAAGACTTACCAACAACGCTCGCACACGTCAATTTTTTTCGTAACAACCGGTGAAATAATTCCATAGATACACTTTGGTTAAAACATAAAATGATTTGTGTGTCATGTAACACCCCAAAACAGGGGTTAACAAAAACTTCCATAAAACGGAAGGGTGGTACTCATTACTAAAGCAAAAGTATGCATAATTATCATTACTTAACCATTATTACAAAAATTTAGTCAATTATAACTACTAATGGACCACTAGCTTATTTGATCACTACTATAGCAATCAAATATCAAAAGGATGTCGGTAAGTTCTATTATCAATCTTCCAATCTTTAACTCTCCAACAATGATCCCATGCTCACAACCCCGTTCTAGACCTTCTTGTGTCCGGAACCACTAAAATCTGTAATACATAAAACACATAACAAGTGTTAGGCTTTTAAAGCCTAAGTGAGGTTTACACATAGCACATAGAGCATAATCATAGCATGTAGGAATAACAATTCGATACATTCACAAATTGGATTCCATGGAGAAGGCCCATATCGCTACCCAGTTACATCATAATTGAAGATATACCTTGATCGGTACCCCACGGTATTGTCACAAGGCATAACACAACGGAAAACCCCACGGTATCCGAGTGTATGAATCAATTACACTTACCCCACGGTGTGTAAGAATATATCCTCCAATGCCTACTAGGTGCTCCTCCAATTATGTGAATACCAAATATATTAATCCAAATAATATTCAAACATATTTAACACATAACAATGGTCCAACCATTTAGCATGATCAATACTACTTCCATGTAGTTCATATACATCCATATGTATTAAATCATATTCCATATGCTATCAATAATAAACATCCATGCTTACAATTCAATAATAGGTCCATTTTGACCATTAAGCCATATTTGCTTCATTAAGACATATATTAAGCCATCATCATAATCACATACCAATGATGTATAATCAAACCCAAACCTTTAACACAACATTTACCATGGCATTCTAAGTAATAAAACACAATTAATCCACCATAACTTACTTGAACTCTTCTTGTTTCCCTCTTAACCATTGAGAGCTTATAAATCAAGATTTCTCATTAACAATACCAAAATCAAGATAAAGAATGGTAGATAAGTATAATACAATCAATTAGATACAAGTTACTCACCTTAATTCTTCAATTGGAGTAATCCTAATCTTGATGATATGAACTCAAACACTCCAATAAGAAGGATGAAGATATATAGCCCTAAATGGAGTTTAAATGGTAAGATTCATCTAACAATTGCTTGAATTGGATTAGGATTAAGAGATGTAAGTTTACCTTAGGATTTGATGTAAAACCGTCTAAGAAGAAGGAGCAGGAGCAAAATTCTAATCTGGGAGTTCTTAAGTGAAAAAATGAGTGACTAAGGGTAAAGAGGTGGGTTTAACCCCCTTTTGGCACGTCAGGTGCTCGGCGCCGATCACCCGCGCCGATGCATCGGCGCCAACCATCGGCGCCATCCTCTGTTTGCTTGCTTCTCATTTTCCACTAATTTGGCCGTAACTTCTTTGTTAGAACTCGGTTTTTACCCCGGAAAGTACCGTTGGACTCGTATTCAAATTACCCAACCAACTAATCCATAAAATATAATATTTAACTTTATCATATATTTTTCATTAATTTCCTTAAGTAATAAACTTACTGATTTCTATCGGAAGTTATCAAATAACAAGTAAAATCACGGAAATTACTTAGGAATTCAATTATAATCTAAGAAGTCAAAATATAAAGAAATATTAGGACTATTATTACTCACAAGGATTTTTCGGGTGTTACATGTCAGTTTCAAGTTTAACAACAAAGTCAATACGTTTTCATCATTCAAAGACCTCGACTAGCACGTCAAGAGGAAATTTCAAATTTGGAATATGTATGCAAGCTTGTAACACTCTCTTAGTAGTTTTCTTGAAACGAAATTACATGCATCAAATCATTCATAACAAAATTTCAAAAGATGAAATTCTTTAAATCAATATTCAAAATTTTCTCATCTAGTCATATAATGACATAAGAGTAAAATATTTTTTACCATACCCACACATTAATGTGTTCCCCCAAAACTTAGGAGAAAATAAGTGTTTGTAATTGGTTGACACCAAAAAGGGTTTAAATCGACTTCAATTTCGAATCGTACAAACGGTGCGTATTAATGTTCCAAAAATTTAAGCAATCCCACGCACTCTAGGTTAGGACAAATAATTTTTCCAAAATCTCCATCACGGAGCATTTACACCAAAGTTTACACTTGCAATATAAAACGTGAAGATGTCAACGCTTGAAATTTACTCATTAAAATACTCGAAATACACATTTCTCTCCAAAACCAAAAGGTTTACCATTTTCCAAAATGTCCATTAAGCCAAAATTGACCCAAGTTCAACGACTCACACATTCGTGTTTTCAAAATGTTCTGTAGCGTAAACCATGCATTATTCACACAACATTAAAACATACTTTGACCAAATGACCCTCATTTATACAACAATTAATAAGACATTTCCATTCACGATTCATTTATCAAAGTGTTGAGGGTTCGTGGTTACCAAGTCATGTATATCCCTAGATCAATACCATGCATTTGCGTGAAAGGATAATAAAATAATCACTTAACCGCAAGCGCATAAAGCAAATTGCTAAGAAACACTATCAGAACGTCCTTTAATGCATTACTCATGCCACGTATAAATCAATAAGTACATTGAATAAATTGCAACAAAATGTGCTAGCACAAATCTTTGAAAAAGAAATTACGCGACACCAAAGTCCCAAAAACATTTCTTTTGATCGCCTTACGGCATAAAATTGATATTTCTCGACAAAACCCGAATAAGACAAAATGCCCAACATAACTCATAAATTAGCTCGCATAATAAATAAAGCAGGCACATCACCAAATTGCACTCACGCGACACAAAACGTCGTAAAGCAAAACTCCATGAAACTCAATGGGACTTAATGGTCTCAAATCAACAAAATGGCACCAAATCCTTTCACTTCCAAAAATCGAATAGCAATAAGCAAAAATATGACTAAAATGTCACAGTTCCAAAAATCCTCTCTTTGTTGTAACACGCTATAAACAACACTTTTCAATAAGTCATGCATTAAATAAACTTTTCAATAAGGCTCGACTTAGACATAATGGAAGATAACTTTCTGTCCAAACCTTAACATGTGCGGAGGAGATCCAATGTTAAAGTCATAAGCCGTAGTTACTTGCCCAACATCTTAAACATCATGAAAATATGGATATCACTGTATCCGAAAGTAACGTTGGACAACAACAAAATGAAACAAGTCCCGACGGAGTTTACAACTCCCGCAATAAAATAATTTCATGCACATTTCAAACCATGATTTAAAATCTTGTACGTGTTAAACGGTTTTCGGAGATTTCGTAACACAACTCATATGATGATTTGAAATACAAGAAATTAATTGATGCAATTTATCTTAAAAATAAATTTTATGCATGAGTATAGTCGGCACTCAACATCTCAAGACCACATTCCTCCAATCCCTTCACACTATCATCATCTGGGGATTCAAACATCTTAAGGAAAATTGAAAGCTTCAACGGTTAACCTTACAATTTCCTTTCGAATTAAAGTCGATTCAATAAGCCTATGGTTCTAATTCAACCATCAACTTTGACCCGAAATGGTCCACTTAATACCACTATCATGCTTATCGTCACTCCGAGTGACTAATGCTAAAATCGTCCATCTATTCCGACGACTACTCATTTAGAAACTTCTTCACTACTCCCAACGGTCATCACATTAAAGTAGTTCAATTATGCACATGTAACTAGTAAGTTCACCATAACACTGGCCATGTGTAACTATGAACGTACCGTACATGATTATCCTTGCTACTCTTGACGCGATTCTCGTTTCTAATGACTCCATCGACCTCAAAACATCCTATCTTAATGTGCTTAATGGTGAAATTTCACTCTCATTTACTTAAAAGAACGCTAGTTTGAGTCTAGGTATCCAAAATCAACACCTAATTCTCCCAAACTTATGCTCTAATACTGTTAGCCTCAAGTATCCACTATGTAAAAGTATTGAAAATAATTCATGATAGAAGACCAACAGAGATCAGACAGAAGACATGGAAAAAGTTCATCAAGAAGACCAACAGAGCTCAACAGAGCTCTGTTGGATCCAACAGAAGAACAAATTCAACAGAGGAACAAGTAGTCATCAGAAAGACCAACAGAGCTCTTTCGACAGAGCTCTGGTGAAGTGAAGACCTCTGTCAGCCTAAGCCTCGAAGGAAAGCCCAAGTGTTAGACAAGTGTCCATACTTTCCACGTATGCCCTAAAATAGGAGACACACTTTCCACGTGTCATTCCAGGGTACGATAGTACATTGTCTATACTTTTTGAGGGCTATAAATAGTGAGGTAGTGGGACAAACATTTGTAAGCTTTGGGAAGAGTAGTTTTTCCACAATTGTTTAAGCACACATTGCAGCAATCCCGAGCACTACCTCCGTACGATATTGTTGTCCTATGAGATTTCCGAACACACTTTATCTTGTTCTTGGTGTGATTCATTATCAATATATGAGCAGCTTTTATATCTGATCTTGTTATCATTTTACTGTTCAATATTTTGATTCTCATAGTTCACTTATCGTTTACACAATCACTCATTTTAATGGCTTTATTTAATATGCTTCCGCTGTCTATTTTACTACCATTAATATGATACAACGTGAATCTGGGAAACTACAATTGGTATCAGAGCTTCTTTGGTTTTCTTAAGCCAAACGATCCAATCTACCAAGGTTGATTCACTGTTGTTGATTGTGTCTGTGTGTCCTTAAAAGCTTCATTGTATACTCTGTTTTTACTGCTTTCTAGTCCAGACAAGTCTTCATAGCTCATATAACTGTGTTTAAAGCTTTCTAGTTTAGCTTAAAATCTTCTCAAAAGTTACTGTTCCATTGGTTACTGTTTGAAACTCTGTTTCTAGCCGAAAATCGTTTTGCAACAAACTGTACTCTGTTTTTCTTTCAAAAATGGCTAACAACGGTATAAATGCTATCTATACTGCTGGTTCTTTAACAAAACCTCATACTCTTTTGAGAGATGAATATCCTCAGTGGAAAATCAGGATGGTTAATTTTTTCGATGGTATGGATAAAGACCTCATGCGATCTGTCACGGATGGACCATTCCAACCCATGGTTTTTGTTCCCCGTGTACCCGCAACAGGAACTACTGATGAGATTCCAGCTCATTGTGAGATTAAAACCACAGGTTTTACTGATGAGGAAAATCTGAAAATGGAAAATGATCTTAAAGCAGTTAGACTACTGATTATGGCCATTCCAAACGAAATATTTCAAGAACTAGATTCATGTGTTACTGCTAAGGAAATCTGGGATCAACTTCTTAACCAACTTGAGGGTGGTATCAAAACCCAAAAGAACAGAAGGACCCAATGTATAAATGAATACAACGATTTCAAGGCACTTCCTGAGGAAACCTTACAGCAAACCTACAACAGATTTAATGTGTTGATCAATAAATGCAAAAAATGTGGGGTTGTTAGGTCGAAGGAAGATAACAATGTTCTGTTTTTGAAAAGTTTGAATGATGAATGGTTAAATCTGTCCATGTCTTTACAAGCTAACCAGGACTTAGACGTATGGTCTTTAACGGATGTGTATGGCACTTTGGCCGCACAAGAAAAGGAGGTTGTTAAGCAAAAAGGCAAATCCATCAGTGCTGGTCCAATCGCCTTAGTTTCTGATTCTAAGAAAACCACATCTGAAAGGTCCAACAGAGAGAGTTCAAGCAAAGAGAAAAAGAAAGAAAAGTCTGATAAGAAGAAAAGAAAGAAAAGTTTGATTGCAGAAAGTGAAACAGACGAGAGCTCATCAGAGGATGATGACATTCAAGCCTTTGCCCAATCTCTTGCTTTAATAACTCAGCAATTTAACAAGAAATTTGGAAATAAGTTCGACAGAAGAGGCAGATATGAGAGAGAAGGAAGGGAAGACAGAAGAGGATATACAGCACCAGAGCAAAGTTCCAACAGAGTTGCCACAGAAATAGGGAAACCTCCACAAAGAAGAGAAAATCCACCAGCACAACAGAAGGCCGATGCTGCCCAACCCATCAATCAAAATGATGGACGCTGCTTCAGATGCGGCAAACCTGGACACTTCTCTGTTAATTGTAGAGGCAAACTGGTAAAAGACCAGGACTACTACAAAAACAAATATAAGTACACATACAGAGAAAGAAGTTATGTTGCTGAAATGGAAAATTGGGTTTCTGATTCATCCTCTGATGATGAACCAGAACAAGCCAACTTCTGTGGAGTTGCTGTGGATGATGAAAGTTTAGAAGAAGCTGTTGACTGGATGACTGGAGAACCAGAAATAACGAAGGGAACAACAGAAGAAGAAGATCTAGCTCATGCATTTGCTCTCACCACGACAGAGTCTAACGACAGAGCGCTGGAGACCACCAGACCCAGTGCCAAGGTATGCTCATCTGAATCCAAATCTGACTCAGAATTAGAAATGCATGTTTCTATGCTAAATGAGGAATTTCAACTTCTTAAACAAAAACTTTCTGAAGAAAAGGAGCTGAGAAAACTAGCTCAGAAGGATCTTGCCTTTTACAAAAGAGAGAAAACTCTCTTGGAACAAGAAAAGGAAGAAATCTTCAAAGAAAAATCTGAACTAGAAATCTCGCAAAAGAAGAAAGAGAGCTTGTTTTCTAACAGAATTAACGAATATGAAAACGTTTTGAAACAGAAGTCTGAAAAACTAAAAAAATCTGAAACAGAGAGACTTAATTCTGTTGCTCTAACTGATTATTTTCAAAGAGAGAGGGAAGTTCTACATCAATCCCTACAGAGAAAAGAAATTCAAATCAAAAAGTACCAAGATGCACAAGATGTGCATATCAAGATAAATTCACAGATGGATACGCAAGGTCTTGGTTTCTCTGACCTTGCTCCCTATGACAAAAGAAAGAAGACATCTCTGTCCTCTGTCTTTTGTATTGGGAAAATCCAAGAGGATGTGATATCTGGTAATGCTGTTTTCAAAAGAACCAAAATCTCAGATGCTTTTTCAAAACTAAAACATCTTAACTATAGGAACGTCAGCTATGACTCCTCCGATCAAAAGAAGGTTTTAAAACCATCCCCAGAGTTTATTCTTGATCAAGGAAGAGCTAGAATCATACTTCCTAACTCTGTTAAGAACTTGGGCACAAAAGAGATTTTTAACTTCAACTCATTCTTAGGACAGAAGTCTGTTACTTCTGCGACAGACCCCTCTGTTGAAATACCACAGAGCAAGCTGAATCCAGAAGCCCCAGCCTTCTCTCCTACCTCTGAATCTATTAGAACATCTTTTGAGGAGGATTTGTTGAAAGTTATCAAAGAAAATGCTGTTTCAGATTCCTTAAAACCCAAGTTGAGAAGGTTCAGAACTGTTAAGTCAAAGGTCTCTGATGTACCTATCGAAACTAATACCTCCAACAGAGCCACCAGAGACTTTCTAGCCTCTGACCGTGACTCTGACTCCGAGGTAGATGAACAGATCTTTTGCGGTCAAAAGAAAATTTTACACAAGTTAAAGCAGATACCGTCAGAATCTACGGATCTAAAAAATGATGTTTCTTTCTTCAAGAAACAATCAAGGTTTATACCGGTAACTGAATTTGACAACAAAGGTTTTAAGATTCTTGCTTCTAATGCAGTAGAAGTGGAGAAAAGAGAGAAAAACAAAAGCGTTTCAGTAAACCAAAATACTCCTCTTGCTTTCAAACCTATAAAGTTCACACCAAAACAGAAGGGAAAATGGATAGCAAACAACAGATCTATTCCAAATTCTGGTGTAAATCAAAGAGGAAATTCTGTCTGGTCAAAAGAGTCAAATTCAAAGAACCTCACATCAACAGAGTCTGTTTCTAAGAAACAAAGTCAGGACAGATTGTATGCAAAGACATCTGGTCCTAAAATCTTTCAGAATCAAGCTCCATTCAAACAGTTTTTGAATAAAAACAATGTGCATCAGTTATGCTCCATAAACTGCAACTGCATTCAGCTGTTACTTAAATTGCAAAACCATCTAAATGGTCCCCACTGTGTTCTGAATAAGTCGGTTCAAAAGAAAAATGTCAAGATTGTTCAGAATACACAAAGGAAAACCTCTGGCACATCATCTCAGTATAAACAATCCCAAGGAAAATATGATAATCCACCTAAGCCTAACAGGAGAGGACCCATTATGCAATGGGTACCTAAAAGAAATTAATCTGTCTTGCAGAAACCTCATGTGCAGATCTGGTACTTGGATTCTGGATGCTCCAGGCACATGACGGGGAATAAGGAGCTGTTAACTTCTTTTAAAAACAAAATTGGAAGTGCAGTAACCTTCGGAGGAGACAATGGCGGACAGATTAAAGGTTATGGTACATTAGTAAATGGTGGTGTTTCAGTCTCTGAAGTTGCTTATGTTGAAGGATTAAATCATAATCTTCTCAGTATAAGTCAACTCTGTGATCACGGATTTGATGTCAATTTCAGGAAGAAATATTGTTCCTTGTTACTTTCCGAGACTGGTCAAGAACTCTTAAGAGCTGACAGAAAAGGCAATCTTTATAAAATGAATTTTAAACCAAACCAAAACTCTACAACAGAGAAACTCTGTTTAGTGTCTTTGAAAAATGAAGATGCCTGGCTCTGGCATAAAAGATTTGCCCATTTGAACTTTCAAAACCTTGACAAGCTCGTGAAACTGAAATTGGTAAAAGGACTACCTTCCCTGAAGTTTGACAAAGACCATCTCTGTTCTGCTTGTGAGCTGGGCAAAATGAAAAGATCTTCACACAGAACAAAGAGTGATCATAGTTGTCCCAGACCTTTGCATATGCTTCATGTGGATCTCTGTGGTCCAATCTCTGTGCAAAGTCTATCGGGCAAGAAGTATATCCTTGTTTTAATTGATGAATATTCTCGATATACCTGGATTGAGTTCATCAGAGTAAAATCTGATGTCCCAGAAATTCTGATAAGTTTGTTGAAAAGAATACAGGTTCTGTTAGATCTAAAGGTACAAAAGTTGAGAAGTGATAACGGGACAAAATTCAAGAACGCCAAAATTGATGCCTACCTAATAGAGGAAGGTATTTCCCAAAACTTCTCAACAGCAAGAACTCCACAACAGAATGGAGTTGTGGAGAGAAAGAACAGAACTCTAGTAGAAGCCGCCAGAACCATGTTGGTTGGCTCTGTTCTTCCAATGAACTTCTGGGCAGAAGCAGTCTCAACAGCATGTTTTACCCAAAACAGAGCTGTAATAGTGAAAAGATTTAAGAAGACTCCCTATGAACTCATCAACAAAAGAAGACCAAACGTGAAATTCTTTCATGTTTTTGGCAGCAAGTGTTACATATTGAATGACAGAGATCATCTTGGAAAGTTTGATAAGAAAGCAGACGAAGGAATCTTTATTGGTTATTCCTTAACCTCTAAAGCCTACAGAGTCTACAACTTCAGATCTCGGGCCATTCAAGAAAGTGTAAATGTGTCCTTTGATGAAAGAACATCAAGATTCTCTGATAAAAAATCAACAGAGGGGACACATACAGAGAAGGTGACGACAAGCTCTTCAAAGACAAGAGAAGAAGATATAAATCTCATGTTCAACGATTTTTTCAATGATGATGATTCCTCTGATAACGTCAACAGAGGAGATCAAGCTCAGAACTCAACAGAACAAAATCTGACAGGTACAACTCTTACTGGACCCTCAAATTTTTCACCATCTACTTCTTTGTCTACAGGAGTAATTCAAAGAAATGAGGAACCACAACAGAGCGACAGAGAACCTGTTCAAGAACCATCATCACCTTTGCTAACTAATATTGGCAGAGACTCCTTGTTTGAAAGCTCACCTTCACAGAGCCTTGTTAATGACTCTCAGAGCAATGAGGCCACTCTCCAAAGTTGTGTGCCACAGAGCCCTGGTCCCATTCAACAGAGCTCTGATGCTGAAGTTCGTCTTTTCCCATCAGAAGCACAAACCCCGCCTGTTGTCCATGCTCCCATGACACGATGGACAAAGGATCATCCTCATCATCTTATCATTGGTGCTGCTGAAGATGGTGTGAAGACAAGATCAGCCACAATAAATGAAGCTTTCTTTGTAAATTTTCTAAGCATGATTGAGCCGAAGAAGATTTCTGAAGCCCTAGAGGACCCAAATTGGATCGAAGCTATGCAAGAAGAGCTTCTGGAATTTGAGAGAAATAAAGTCTGGTCCTTGGTTCCACTCCCAAAAGGAAAAACAGCCATTGGAACCAAATGGGTGTTTAGAAACAAAAAGGATGAAGATGGGATTATCATCAGAAACAAAGCCCGTCTGGTTGCAAAGGGATACAGACAGGAAGAAGGAATTGACTATGACGAAACCTTTGCACCTGTGGCTAGGCTAGAAGCCATAAGAATCTTCCTAGCCTATGCTGCTCATAAAGGTTTTAAGGTCTATCAAATGGACGTCAAGTCTGCCTTTCTAAATGGCAAACTGCAAGAAGAAGTTTATGTCCAGCAACCACCTGGTTTTGAATGTTCAGAGTTTCCAGACCACGTTTACAAGTTAGACAAAGCTCTCTACGGCCTTAAGCAAGCTCCCAGAGCCTGGTATGAAACTCTGTCCAAATTTCTGTTGATCAATCACTTCGAGAAAGGTATTGTCGATAAAACTCTATTCTTTAGAAGGTATAAGAATGATATACTTCTGGTACAAATATATGTTGATGATATTATTTTCGGGTCTACTCGGCAAGAGTACTGTGACAAGTTTGAGAGTTTAATGAAAAGTGAATTTAAAATGAGCATGATGGGAGAACTTTCATTCTTCCTTGGTTTACAAGTTAAACAATCTGACAGAGGGACTTTTATAAGTCAGTCCAAGTATATCTCTGATATGTTGAAGAAATATAAGCTCAATGATTCAAAACCCATGAAAACTCCTATTGCCATTGGAGTTAAACTTGATCTTAAGAGTGAACCAACAGATGTCAAGCACTACAGAGGCATGATAGGGTCACTTTTGTACTTAACTGCTAGCAGACCTGATATAATGTTTGCAACCTGTCTCTGTGCCAGATTTCAGGCTAATCCAACATAAACTCATTTAACTGCTGTCAAACGTATTTTTAAATATCTGAAAGGGACTCAATTTTTGGGTCTCTGGTATCCTCTTAACTCTGGTTTCGAGCTTGTAGCATACACAGATTCAGACTATGGAGGATGCAAGAATGACAGAAAGAGTACTTCTGGTAGCTACCAACTTCTTGGAGATAAGTTGGTAAGTTGGACATCCAAGAAACAGAATTGTGTCTCAACTTCTACAGCAGAAGCAGAATATGTTGCTGCTGCTAGCTGTTGCTCTCAAGTAATCTGGATGAAAACTCAACTCAAAGATTATGGTCTGGAGTATGGTAAGATTCCAATTCTATGTGACTCCAAGAGTGCCATTGCCATAACTGAAAATCCAGTTCAACACTCAAAGACTAAGCATATCGACATAAGGTATCACTTCATAAAGGATCATGTTGAAAAAGGGACTATTGAAATGTACTTTGTTTCAACAGACCTCCAGCTTGCTGATTTGTTTACAAAAGCCCTTAATGAAAGGAGATTTAACTTCCTAATCAGCAAACTGGGTATGCTGAACTTGTCCTCCTAATTCTGTTTAAAATCAACAGAGGCTCTGATGTTCCTACCAGAGCTCTGTCAAAAAGTTGGGTAGGATAGTTCAACAGAGTTCTGTTGTACACAAGAATTCTGTCGCGCATTTTTTTTCTTGGTCGTACAAAAGTTCTTTTGTTCAAAAAAAAAATGCATGGTTTTAGGGGGAGCTTTGATATCAAAATGTGCATAGTTTTAGGGGGAGCAAGTCAGTACTCGGTGTCAAAATCTAAACTGACTGCTTTTTGATCTTCATTGATAATATCAAGAATATGACAGAACTCTGACCTCACACCAGAACCTCTGTTGTCTCTCACCAGAGCTCTGTTGTTTGTCTAAGCTCTGTTCTTTTCTCATCAGAACATCTTGGGTCAATCAAAAGAAGCATCTTAACACAGCTCTATCAGAGCTCTGTTAGTCTGTTCTACCACGTCATCAGAACACGTCATCAAAAGTAACGTCATCAGAGGTGCGGGTTATTTCTAAACGTCAACCGCTTGTAACCCACACATCTCTAACCGCGACGGTTTACTTGCACAAAAGTGGTCAGAACAAATCCACGTGGCAATCTCCAATTGAAAGCTAAACCACTAGCTGTCCCCACGATACATATTTCAGGCCACTCCACCTTCTGACACTCGAGTGCCTACAGTATCTGCGGCGATTACTCAGCCACAAGCTCGGACTATAAATATCCAAAACCTTGACCCACTTCTTTTCTAAACTTCCTAAACCTTTCACCTTTCCCTCTATTATTTAAACCGTGTTCATATTTCCTCTTCATTCAAACCTTCAAAACCCAAACCTGCAAAAATGGCAAACCCTCAACACTCAGCAGATTCAAGCCGTATTGGTCCCGTCGACCAAATTGTTATTCTCCCATACGAGTTTGCTGAAAGCAACCATCGATTAGATCCAAACCCTGCTCTCTATCTACCCACATACAACATAAATTTCTGAAGAACATCAAGTTTCCAAGGTTTATCGGGTTGGTAATCAGAAGAGCATTTCAGAGTCTGGAATTGACTCAACAAGGCAATACGTTCAGGAACTGGGTCATGACCAGATTCAATCCCACCACTTCAGGAGAATATCCCCTCATTCGACGCGTTCCAGGTACAATGCTCGCTCTGATAAGCCCAGACCACATTTCTATCCAAAACTATAGACATGCTGCTCAACCTCAAGAACCTGAGGTGAGAACCCCAGCATACTAAGGCTCTGAGCCATCTGAGGAGAGTACGAGTGAGGAAATAGGAGTGGAAGAAGGAAACAGACCAGAGGTAAGAGTACCCGAAGTGGGGTCTTCCTCTAGAGTGATGATGGAGGAGGAAGTAGGGAACAGAGCATCCACTATGGAGACTGTTCATAAGGAAGTACAGGAGTCACCAGAGGTAGAAGTTCTTTCCTCTGATACTGGTGAGAAAGAGGATAACAGAGAGGAACCCGAGTGTTTCACAGCCATAGGAGCCGAGGAAACTGAAAGAATAGAAAAAGATGCTCAACAGAGCACATCCGAGGGTAACCTTAACCAAACTCCCAGTGCTCCCATACAATCTAATCCTGGTGATCAAGACCAAGGGATTATTGAAACAGAGGTGCACACCTCGAACCCCAACCAACCTATACCATCAGAGGCACTTCTTCATACCTCTGATACGCACGAAGCCGGGGAAACTATCTTTGGTAGTGATGTTCATTCGCCCCAGAACATCAATAGGTCACCTCCACACGATGATGCCTCTGTGGCTCATTTAGAGACTACACAAATTAGACCAGAGATCTTTGTAATCTCACGTAGCATCTGTCCGACTCAGGGACAATGGGAGACCATAGTAGAACAAGGGAAGACATTGCTTGATCCAAATGCTTCCCATCACACCAGATTTCCTTCTTCAGAACCTGAGCTGGAAGAGGAAACTTTGGTCAGAACACCTGTAGTTGTTTCCCCTCAAAGGGAACATCAAGGATCAGGTGGAAGTCCTCCAAGAGCCAACATCAAAACAACTCTTGACGGAGGCGCCTCTGAACTCGAGGCAGAATTGGAACCATGTGTTGGAACCAAGGAGACCCCCGTTGATAGTGTCACAAGAGCAGAGTTCGAAAGCTTCTGTGACAGTATCAACAACTCTTTGAACGAGTATAAACTTATCAATGAACAAAAGGAGGAGCTGATCCGCAAGGAAAATGCTTCTCTTAGGGAAGAACTGCTGAACATCTCAAACAAGCATGCTGATCTAACTCGAAGGTATGACGAAGCTGCAACACTCAGAACAGAGTCTGAAAGGGTCAGAGGAGAAGAGATTGCAAAGCTGACGACAGAGATAGCCGACCTACGATCAGTCAGAGCAGAGGAAGTTACAAAGACTTCGGCAGAACTTGCAAACCTAAAGCGACTTATAACAGAGAACCACACAGCGCAGATGAACAGAACCCTTCCCACCCCCACGGTTATTCTTTCAGAATCTAATATCAGAACCTTGACAGAGCTAATTACCAACTCTGTGAAGGAATCCATAAAATAAGCAACCACTTCATCTGCTACTCCACTCAACATCTCCAGCCCTAACCCAAATGACCTACCCATGACAGTTGGGAAAATGGGAGACTTCAGAAAATCTGTTCTAAGCCGGATGATGACGATCTCATCAAAATTCGTAATGAAAGCTAAGGCAACAGAGCAACATGTGAAAGCGTGTCTTGATACTCACAAAGTCAACTTCAAGGCTCAAGTAGAAGAAATCAGAGCCGCTGCAACAGAGGTAGAAGATGTGATGAAACAGGCAGCCTCAAACTTTACTAATATCATCTTACAGACTGCCTCTACATCAAAAAGATCTGCAGAAGAAGCACCCACAGACGAACCCGCAAGCAAGAGACAGAAAACTGGTCTGAAGTTTGTTGTTCAGTCCTCACCAAAAGCTCGAATTGAATCCTCTGACGATGATGATGACTTTGAAGACGCTCAAGAAGGTCAATCCGACAATCAATTGGGTGAGTCCTTAGAACAACAAAAGGGGGAGAAGGAGAAGGAGAAGGAGAAGGAGAAGGAGAAGGAGAAGGAGAAGGAGAAGGAGAAGGAGAAGGAGAAGGAGAAGGAGAAGGAGAAGGAAGAGGTAGAAAAGGAGAAAGAGGTAGAGAAGGAGAAAGAGGTTGAAAAAGAAGCCAAGGGTAAAGGGAAAGTCACAGAAGCAACTGAGGCAGAGACTACAGAAGGAGAAAAGGGGATGACAGATATGACTGAAGTGGCATTCGACTACATGTTCAAGAACAGAGTCATCAGAGCGACATAAGAGTCATCGCAAGAACCACCAGAGATCATCTGCCTAGACACCCCTCCTACTTCTCCAACAAAAGAACTAGAAAGGACAGACCAATCCTTTGCTGAAGAACAAATAAGTCGAGCCGAATCTGCTCAGATCGACACCCTTATGGCAGAGACCCACAATGACCCAAACCCAACCGTAACAGAACAGAACCCAGAAACCTCTACCTTTCACACCAAAAAACCTGCCTTAGAAACGGTATTTGCATTTCTCTATGCTGACAGAGACATCATCCCTGTAAATGCCGTACCCATTAACCCATACCTCAACCCAATCAGGATAAACACCATCTCTGATGCAAGGCTAAAGTTCATCCAAACCAAGTCAAATCAGAACAGAGCCATCAATATAAACTTCGGTATCCGCAGAATTCTGGACATCAAGCACAAGAAGTTTCAACACGACAGGGTCACATACCATGAGTATACTGTGGAATCAACAGAAGGCAGAAATGAAATCTTCAATGACAATGATCTCGTCCTTCTGAATCCATATGACCTGATCTTACTCCACGCATATTGCTTGAACTTCTCAGAAAGATACACACCGGCCAGAACTGCGCTACCAGAAGTCAGATTTGCTATGCAAGAACACATCAATCTCAGAATACAGATTGATTATCAACTTGGCATAGAGTTTGAAGTGGAGAAACTAGCGATTGCACCTCCTAACGAAAACCTTCAGGGTTATGGTCATCACAGAACTGGAACTGTAGTAGAAGATCCTCCAGTCTTTATCTGCAGACAGAAGGGCATAAAGAAGGCCATCAGAGCAAATGAAGCCCACAAGTACTCAAGTGAATCGCTGGTATACATCAAGAACATAATCCAAGATCTCCCAAGAAACAAGTGTCCTGAAAACAGCAGAAACTCTTCATCAACCAGATTGATCTGATGCTGGATTTCCGAACTCTTATCAGAAGATTCGACAGAATTCTTAGGGGAGACAACTATGCTTAAAATGTACTGATCTTTTAATCTTCTTGTAATATCCCAAAAGATTAGTGCAAGGTTTCGACAGAGGTAAAAGTTCTCTGTTCTTTTGTTTAAATCTCTGTCAAATGTAAATTTTTATTTTCAATACTTAGGGGGAGATTGTTAGCCTCAAGTATCCACTATGTAAAAGTATTGAAAATAATTCAAGATAGAAGACCAACAGAGATCAGACAGAAGACATGGAAGAAGTTCATCAAGAAGACCAACAGAGCTCAATAGAGCTCTGTCGGATCCAACAGAAGAACAAATTCAACATAGGAACAAGTAGTCATCAGAAAGGCCAACAGAGCTCTTTCGACAGAGCTCTGGTGAAGTGAAGACCTCTGACAGCCTAAGCCTCGAAGGAAAGCCCAAGTGTTAGACAAGTGTCCATACTTTCCACGTATGCCCTAAAATAGGAGACACACTTTCCACGTGTCATTCCAGGGTACGATAGTACACTGTCTATACTTTTTGAGGGCTATAAATAGTGAGGTAGTGGGACAAACATTTGTAAGCTTTGGGAAGAGTAGTTTTTCCACAATTGTTTAAGCACATACTGCAGCAATCCCGAGCACTACCTCCGTACGATATTGTTGTCCTATGAGATTTCCGAACACACTTTATCTTGTTCTTGGTGTGATTCATTATCAATATATGAGCAGCTTTTATATCTGATCTTGTTATCATTTTACTGTTCAATATTTTGATTCTCATAGTTCACTTATCGTTTACACAATCACTCATTTTAATGGCTTTATTTAATATGCTTCCGCTGTCTATTTTACTACCATTAATATGATACAACGTGAATCTGGGAACCTACAAATACCAACTTGTAACACCCTCAAATTTTGGAAAGAGCAACTAAATAAAATTTTCAATAACGCATCCCAAAAGAATAGAATTTCTTCTTATAAGACAATATGAAAATTTCCTCAATTTAAAATCTATGATTTACCCTCAAACAATTATAACTCAAGTCTTATTACAAAGACTAAATTCACACCGGGTGTTACTTAACAAAAGTATAAGTTGCTAATCCCAAACAAGTGTGGAAGACTTCTCTAAGCAAAATCGCTTCTCGTGCACTCTACTAGCACTCATCACTTCACAGGGTAGCTAAAGCTAATCCCAACCTGAGCCTGTTGCACATGCCGACAAATAAAAAGGGTTAGGCTAACGCCTAGTGAGTTCAAGAGTTTTATCATGACCATATAAATTCATAAATCAAGTAAGATGTAGTTTAAGTCATGAGTTCAAAAGAATTTACTTTAGATGCAAATCGCCCATTTTCCAACTCACACAAATCCCGTGCTGAAAACTTAAATATAACATGATTCCTAAAATGGACTCATCCCCAAAACCAACGTGAATGGTGAAATAGCATTTGATTATCAAAACGATTGAATTCATAAATAATTCGCCATTATTCCAAACATTCCAAACATGGATGAAGCATAACCCATAACTCAAATAACGTGGAAAACAATTCATATAAACATAACACGTCACCGAAAACATGGATAGAAATAAATTCCCAAAGCAACACCTTTCGGTGACGGGGGAGACCCGTTTACATTGAACGTGACGGGACACAAAAGTGGGTCACATAACCATGTAATAAAACAAACACGTGGATTACTCTCGTAAACTGAGCTCAATCACTCCAGATCTATTGCCCGCGAGACTTGGGAGCCCCCAATTTCAACCACTCCAGGTCTATACATTGGGTCACTCCAAATCCACAAAACAAGCACATTTGGGATTACACCTTACTGCCCATGTGGCGACGCCCGACCATATAGGCCCACGCCTTACTTATCATGGAACCCGATGCCTATCCCGTGCCAAGCACATATGGAATTACACCTTATTGCCCATGAGACGACGCCCGACCATATAGACCCACGCCTTACTTATCATGGAACCCGATGCCTATTCCGTGCTACGATGAGAGAAACTAGCGTCTCATCATTGAACGTAAAACTCAAGAGCCTATGGATCCATAGCTAATAAGGTCTAAAACATTACACGACCCCAAATGAATAAACAAGTGCATTCAAAACATGCAATTCCCCAATAACGTAAATCATGATCAAAACTCGACTTTGAGCTATCAAAACTGGACCATTGTCCCCAAGACTTAACAGAATCCAATACCGAGCCATAAGCTCAACTGACTCAAAAGATAATTCATGAAAAGTCATAAAATGAGTTTAAACGTAGCAACACACAGCTTTACCAATAAATAATTCAAATCCATGAAAACCCGAAACGAACATTGGGTTAGGACAACCCTCTTTTCCAAAGAACTCACACCGTTACATTTTCAAATCATCCCATAACGTACTATATGCATATTTCCAAATTATACTAAAAATGCATTTTCATGTCAAGTAGACTCCATATATAAGACAACTCCTCAAAACATTTCCATTTATGATTTATCTATCAAGTTTCCCAAAAATCCCAAAAATGGGTATTTTACAATATTTCCCAAGTTAAATACTTCAAAAGTCAAAATCCACCAAATAACTCAACCAATGATAATTTTCATGTAAAACACATAAATACTTGGAAAATAACATTTTTGGCATGTATAAAGTTTTCACAAAGCAACTTGAACTCACCTTGCTAGATTTAGGTTAACTCTAGATTTTCCCCAAACATAAGCTCCTTTGATGCAACACGACTCCTTAAGTCAAATCTTCCAAAAACCTACACCCACAAGTTTCCAACCATAAATCATCATTCCCCAAGCATTTACACCAAAATCTCAACTTATACCAAACCCTAACTTTCATAGAAGGAGAAAAGAGAACATTACCTTAACCACAATGTGAATCCACCAACCAAAATACCTATATAATCCCAACAATGAACCACACACTCCAAATCTTCAAAATGGAGAGAAAGGGTTGGATGAAACCCTAAAAACTTGATGAAGAAAATGAAGTTAAAGGGTTCTAGAAAGGTTAAGGTTTACAACAATGGTGAGGGGTTTGATTTGGGGAAGAAGGATGAAGAGGAGAGGGAAGATTTAGGGTTTTGTTGGGAGAAATCGTTTTTTAGAGAGAGAGAGAGAGAGGGGAGAAATCAGATTTGAGGAAATGAAATAAAGTGAGGGAAGAGAGAGGGAAAGATCTTAAAAGGAGAAAAATATTTCATCAGACACCTCGCGGACGTCCGCCTTGCACCCTTGCGGACGTCCGGCTTGCCCTGGCCGAAATCCCACGTTTTTCTCTGTTGCTTCCGCGGACGACCCGCAGACTTCCGCGCATCGCGGACGTCCGGCCTTGCCCATGCGGACGTCCGCAACTCAAAAATCCCAAACCCAAATTTCAGGGTGTTACATTATTCCAATAAAAACTTACTGAAAAATTTTGATAATCAAACCCTTAATAACAATAGACGAAAAACAACATATATGTTTGTGAAAAGTTGTTCTTTTCTGTTTGAGATGGGTCGGTAATCCCCCAAATCCAAATGGAAAATGCGATTACACATTTATTAGTACTAGTCATCGTACCCGCGCGATGCAGCGGGACACAATTCGATTATGAAATCAAATACTCAAATCTTCAATCTTGCTACCTGCTTTGTATTATTTCTTATCAAATAGGCATTAGCCAAATATGTGCCCGCTGCAATGCAGCTGTATGTAAAATTTTCTAATAAACCATATATAAACGATTAATGTCACTACCAATTAAGAATCTAAATTCTATAACTGAACAAAACAAAATTACAACTAATGCATCTTATATTTAATTAACTAAGAATAGTTGAGTTATTAATTTTCTTTCATGATATTCAAAATATAAAAATAAAACCAACTATTATTCAGGTAAATCCGGACGATTATAAATTACCATAACATATACTCAACAAATCCTCTCCATTCTATTTGTCACTTTGGCAATCGTTAACGATCATTTGTACTAAGGGCATCTCCAATGGGTCACACTATATTTTACACCAAATTTCAAAAATAATGTAAAAAGTAGTGTAAATTTTAGTGTTAATAGTAAATCTTCTCCAATGGGTAACACTATTTTTAAAAGTGATGTAAATGTAGTGCAAAAAGTAGTGTAAATGAATAGTATTACACCAAATATAGTGTAATACTATTCATTACACTAAATTTAATGTGAAAAATAGAGACTCCATTGGAGATGTGAATAGTGTAATTTACACCAAATTTAGTGTTTAGTGTAAGATTTAGTGACCCCATTGGAGATGGTCTAAATACCATTTGTTTATTTAATTTTGCTGTCTTTTTTGTCTTCTCTTTGGCCTAGACAGTTTGGCCGAATTCCTAATATTTCATGAGCTCTGGAATTAAAAGTTTGTACAAACTTTTATCTATTTATAAAACCACACTCACCTCTGTCAATATTTCGGTAAACTTTGTTGAATTGAATACCCTCGAACACAACATAATCACTGCCTCTGGTGTCGATCCTATCCCTTAATTCGAGAGGCTATTTTAGCAATTAAATAAAAAAAAGAACAAAATAGTAGTGTGAATCGAATTGAAGGACAACCTTGGAGAGACAAAGAGGAAGGCACGTTAAGAGAATAGCTTGGAGTTAAAAATGAAAAAAAAAATCAATGCATCGCACATAATTCGAGTTTAAGTTTCTAACAAGTTGTACTTCAGCAAATCAACAATAGTAATTTGTAAAAATAAAAGTTAGATAATTTGGCTTTAGAAAGTTATACCGATATGTTATAGTTACTCATATTTAACTCCTAAGGAAAGAACACAAACACGAAATCATGAATAAAATCAAGATCGTGACATCTTTTTCTATTTGTATAATATGTTGCTAACACAAAACAATTCATGGAATAGATAACATTGATCTTGAAGAAAAATTATCTCACATCTCCAACTAAAAGTACTTGAATGGTTAATGCAAAACAATAAGTAATCAAAAATTTAAATACCAACCAAGAGAATCAACAACTCATAACTAAAACAACTGAAAGACCCTTGTGATATGCACTTCTAACACAAGGAATAAATTGAAAAACCTCCAACATGGTTTGATATTTTTATGCTGGTGTATCCTCTGTTTCTTGTTGTTGCTATTAATCCTTTACTGTTGTTTTAGCCTCTATTAACCGTGCAATCGAACTCCCTTTCACATTTTTCTGGGTGTTGTTACGAACAAGTCTAGCAGTTAGATTTCTCTCTCTCGTTGCTGATTTCGAGCCCTCAACGACTGTCTTCCTTGGTTTGCTTTGCTGCCTTATCCTTATTCTTAAAATTTCCAACATACCCTGTATTTAATCCACAACTCAGTTCTTCTAAAATAATAGAATGTTTGAAGAAGGACCTCAACAAAAGTAAACTATACTACTCATAGTTAAGAACTTCCACTTACTTGCATCCATATATTTGAAGCTTCAAAACAATCCTGCATGCCCTCCTTGCAGACTATAGAATGGAATGGAAGCCAGTGGAAAGTTCATCGTCATTGAAACAGGTCGCATGCTCAAATAGGCGAAATTACATCAATATGTCCACGAATGCATAGAGAGGTACACAAAAACCTTATAAGCAGGCCAATAATAATCAATCGTAGGATTTGTAGTGATTTGTAGTGCAGATGAATGCAAGTGACTGGGCAAAGATCTAGGTGAAATCAAAGCAATTCTTTATACATAAAAGAATCATAGAAAGTTCCACACAAAAATCACATCATCGAGTGAAATGTGCTTCATAATGAACATCTTTTGCTTTTTGGTGCTTTCCAACACCCAAGCAAATATAGATAGATTTGAACATGATTTTACAATCCTTACTTGTGTAACTTGTATAGACCCTACTACATTCAAGAATAAAAAGAAGGTTTTGATACCTGTGCAGGAGCATAAGCACAAGCTGCATGCATCCTAGAAAATGTTTCTTGATTCAGAACAGTCTGCTCCATGGGAACATATGGCAGAACTAAATGTTTTTGCGACAAATAATTACAACTGAAATGGATCCAAAGATATTGAATAAACTCTGTTGGTTATGTATAATACACGAGGGTTGTGTTCTGTAACACCCTCGAATTGGGAAAGAGCAACTAAATAAAATTTCAATAAAATAATCACTTAAGGAATAAAATTCCTTCTACAAACCATTCTTGGAATTACCTCAAGAGAAAACATAACAACTCTCACAATTAATAACTCAGGTCATACTATGTGCCCACAAAAGTCGGGTGTTACTTAACACAATTACAAGTTGCTAATCCCCAAAATAAGTGCGAAAGACTTCACCAAGCCAATCACTTCTCGTGCACACCACTAGCACTCATCTCTTCACAGTGTCACTAGAACTACATCCCAACCGAACCTGTTGCACATGCCGACAAATAAAAAGGGTTAAGCTAACGCCTAGTGAGTTCAAGAGTTTTATCATGACCATATAAATTCATAAACCGAGAGAGATACAATTGAAGTCATGAGTTCAAAAGAATTTACTTTAGATGCAAATCACCCATTTTTCAACTCACACAAATCCTGTACTGAAAGCGTTAATATAAAATGATCCTCTAAATGGACTTATCCCAAAACCCACTTGAAAAGTGAAATAGTATTTAATTTCCAAAAACGATCGAATTCATAAATAAATCGCTATTATTCAAAACATCCCAAACACGGATGAAGCATAACCCACAACTCATATACCAAGGAAAACAATCCATATAGATATAACATGTCACCGAAAACATGGATAGGAACAAATACCCAAAGCAACACCTTTCGGCGACGGGGGAGGCCCGTTTACATCGCACGTGACGGAACACAAAAGTTGGCCACATAACCATGTAATAAAACAAACACGTGGATTACTCTCGTAAACTGAGCTCAATCACTCTAGATCTATTGCCCGCGAGACTTGGGAGCCCCTATTTACAACCACTTCAGGTCTATACATTGGGTCACTCCAAATCCACAAAACAAGCACGTTTGGGATTACACCTTACTACTCATGGGACGCTGCCCGACCATATAGGTCCACACCTTACTTACCATGGAACCCGATGCCTATCCCGTGCCAAACACATCTAGAATTACACCTTACTGCCCATGGGACGACGCCCGAGCATATAGGCCCACACCTTACTTACCATGGAACCCGATGCCTATTCCGTGCTACAATGAAAGAAACTAGCATCTCGTCATTGAACGTAAAACTCAAGTGCCTATGGATCCATAGCTAATAAGGTCTAAAACATTACACGACCCCAAATGAATAAACAAGTGTATTCAAAACATGCAATTCCCCAATAACCTAAACCATGATCAAAACTCGACTTTAAACATTCAAAATTGGACAATTGTCCTCAAGACTTAACAAAATCCAATACCGAGCCATAAGCTCAACTGACTCAAAAGATAATTCATGAAAAGTCATAAAATGAGATTAAACGTAGCAACACACACTTTTGCCAATAAATATTTCAAATCCATGAAAACCCAAAACAAGACGTTGGGTTAGGACAACCCTCTTTTCCAAGGAACTCACACCGTTACATTTCAAATTCATCCCATAACGTACTATATGCATATTTCCAAGATATACGCAAAAATACATTTTAATAACAAATAGACTCCATTTATAAAATAAATCATCAACACATTTTCATTTATGATTTATCTATCAAATTCTCCCAAAAATTCCAAATGTAGGTGTTTTACGATATTTACAACAACAAATACTTCAAAAGGTTAAAACCCACCAAATAATTCAACCATTAATAATTTTCATGTAAAACACATAAGTACTTGGAAAAATAGCATTTTTGGCATGTACAAAGTTTTCACAAAGCAACTTGAACTCACCTTGCTAGTTTTAGGCTAAATCTAGATTTTCCCCAAACGTAAGCTCCATTGATGCAACCCGAATCCTTAGGCCAAATCTTCCAAAAACCTAGATCCATAAGTTTCCAACCATAAATATTCAGATCCAAACATGTTGAATCATTCCTTAAACATTTTACATCCAAATCCCAACTTATGTCAAAAACCCTAATTTTATGGATGATGAAGAAGAAGGTTTTCTTAACAAAGCATACCCAAAATTACATCAATAACACCCACAATGGAAGAGAAGATGAAAACAACAAAACCCTAGCTTTTGGGTATAGAGAGGTTACCTTCACCACTTGAATCCTACAAATAAAAGCTCATAGTCTCCACAAAAGCTCCAAGCTTTCATATCTTCAACAATGGTGGAAAGGGGTTTGGTTGAGTGGAGAAGATGAAGAAGAGGAGGGAGGGTTTGTGTTTTCTTGGGGGAAATCGGCTGAGAGGGAGAGAGAGACTAAGTTAGGGTTTGGAAAGTGAAATGAAGGAATAGAGAGGGAGAGACCTTAAAAGCAAACAAAAATAACATCAGACGCCTCGCGGACGTCCGGACTTGCACCCCTGCGGACGTCTGGCTCGCCCTGGTCGAAATCCCACTTTTCTCTGTTGCTTCCGCGGATGACCCGCGGACTTCCGCGCATTGCGGACGTCCGACCCTTGGCCCATGCGGATGTCCGCAAGCCCAAATTTCGTATTTCAATTTTCGGGGTGTTACAATCCTCCCAACCTTAGAATGATTTCGTCCTCGAAATCTAGATCCCTTACAACCAAAAGCTATCCAATTCAACACCTTCCATGTTCCATTAACTCCCAACTGGGGACCAAAATTCCACCATGCAGATACTATATACTTATGTCCGGGTGAACGCTCCATCCACTGGAGTAATTCCCAACCAGACGACTCCGGTCGTCTCCCAACCTTAGGTGTTCCATATTTCCTTAACGTCAGATCCGAACTCCCAATTAATCCACATCCACCCGTTCTTAAACTTTCTTTCCAAATCAGTCCAAGGTTTAATCACTACCGAAGTCAACCAAAACCTCTGAATCCCAAATGTTCACGCTACTGAGCTAGCATTTACTCCTAACAAATTCCATTGAACTCCAAGACCGACGGTCATCACTGACCCATCGATTTCACGACTCCAAGGATACGTCCAATTACCCATTATCCAACCGAAAAATTCTCTTACCACACAAGGAAGGTTATCCCACTAAATCCACTTATCACAATTGAACATCTTAAGATCACTACAACCGTCACCAATATCCCTTTAAAATCGGATTATAACCCTCCGAATACACTAACGGTTCTTGACCTCAGAACCAAAAATTCAACACCTAGTCATACCACCAAGTTTTGAACCATAGCAGAACTCTACACACGAGTTTCATTCGTCGAACATTCTCACAAAACCAAGGTTATCAATATGGTGTCCACAAGGTCCTACACGTCCCTTTATGTGAAAATTGGCCAAGACCCAAAACAATGTTGCCAACAAGACGGTTACCACCAACGTTAAGAGGGAATACCACGAATCTAACCTTCCAGTTACAAAATACGCCGACTCTACAAACAGCACTACTTTGCCTATTGTACCCACACGCATTAAAATACCCAGCCTTCCACTGACGAAGTGCCACACACATATACTTTTTAACCGGGGTTACTTAACCTTTCCAAGGTTCTAATGAGTTCAATGTCTTCAAGTGAAATATTTAACAAATATGTCAATAAAAAACGTCTATAGAAATTCTCAACACAAGGTTTTCATATAAATTTAATCGTACACATAAAAGTTACTACTATCTACTCGGTAGTTGCGCAAAAATGGACATACTCGTCCCATATATGAAAATCATCTTGGACACCATTTCACCACAATTCAAGTTATTAACAAAGCGTAAAAGCATGCTTAACGATTTTATGAAATGGAACGCTACGGTCCTAGCATGGATTTATTTATGTCATGCACGTAAAGAAATTTTCATACTTTAAATAGTGTGCAACCAAAAGGTTTGTACGTATTTCAAAAGGAGTTTAAATGTCTCCCGACTCCCAAAAATCCCTTTTTCAAATCATGAAATAGCATGAAACAAAATTCACCAACAAAGTTCGCACACGTCTGTTTATCTCACAAAGACGGTGAAACAATTCCATAATTATATTTGGGTTAAAACATAAAATGATTTGTGTCAGTTCCAAGTTTAAAAACAAAATCACTACGTTTTCGTCATTCGACGATGTCGACTAAAACGTCAAGGGGAAGTCTCTAATTGGAATATGCATGCAAACTTGTAACACTCTCTTAGTAGTTTTCTTGAAATGAAATAACATGCATCAAATCGTTCATAACAAAATTTCAAAAGATTACTTTAAATCAAAGTTCAAAATTTTCTCATTTAGTCATATAATGACATAAGAGTAAAGCATTTTTGACAATACTCGCACATTACTGTGCTTTCCTAAAGCTTAGGAGAAATAAGTGCTTGTAAATGGTGGACACCAAAAAGGGTTTAAATCAACTTCCAACTTCGAATCATGCAAACAGTGCGCATTAATGTTCCAAAAACTTAAATAGTTCTACGCACTCTAGGTTAAGACAAATAGTTTTCCAAAATGTCCATCAGACCAAAATTGACCAAATGTCAACGACTCACCCAATCGTGTTTTCAAAATGTACCGTATCGTAAACCATGCATGATCCCCATGACACAAAAACATACTTTGACCAAATGACTTCCTCTAGTGCAATAATTTGATAAAATATTTTCATTCGCGACTCGTTTATCAAAGGGTCGAGGACTAGTGGCTACCAAGTTATGTATACCCCTAGATCAGTATAATGCATTTGCATGAAATGATAACAAAATAACCAATTAACCAAAAGTGCATAAAGCAAATTGTTAAGAAATACAATAAGTATGTTCTTTCATGCATTACTCACGCCACATATAAATCGATCCGTACATTAAATAAATTGCAACAATATGTGCTAACACAAATCTTTGAAAGAGAATGTACGCAACACTAAAGTTCCAAAAACGTTCCTTTTGGTCGTCTTACGACAGAAAATAATGTTTCTCCACAAGACTCACGCGAAACAAAATGGCCAATGTAATCCAAAATTAACACGCGTAATAACTAAAGTATGCACCTTACAAAATTGCACTCACACGACACAAAACGTCGTAAAACAAAACTCTGTAAAACTCTATGAGCTCAATGATCTCAAACCATCCAAATGGTGCGAAGCACTTCGCTTCCAAAATATCAAATTGCATATCGCAAAATCATGACTAAAATGCCAAAACTTACAAAATTCCCCTTTTGTTGTAATACGATCTAAACAATACTTTTCGACAAAACTTGCATTCAATAAATTTTCCAATAAAACTTGACATAGACATAATGGAAGATAATTTTCCGTCCAAACCTTAACATATGTGGAGGAGATCCAATGTTAAAGCTATGCCGTAGTTACTTGTCCAACGTCCTAAACATCATTAAAATATAGATATCACTATATCCGAAAGTAACATTGAACAACAACAAAATAAAGCGAGTCCCGACAAAGTTTGCAATTCCCGCAATAAAATAATTTCATGCATGTTTAAAACCATGATTTAAAATCTTATGTGTGCTAAACATTTTCCGAGATTTTGTAACACGATCCACGGGAGGATTTGAAACACAAGAAATAACTGATACAATTTATTTTAAAATAAATTATGTGCATGAATTTTGTCGGCACTCAACGCCTCAAACCATACTCCTCCAAATCCCTTCCGGTCATACTACCGTCACGCGGATGCTCAAAACATCTTAAGGCAAAATGGGAAGTTACATCGATTATCCTTACAATTCCTTCCCGAATTAAAATCGATTCGATAAGCCTATGGTTCTAATCCAACCATTAACTTTGACCCGAATGGTTCACTTAAAGCAATTATCATGCTTATCGTCACTCCACGTGACTGATGCTAAAATCGTCAATTTCTCTCAACGACTACTCGCTTGGAAACTATTCACTACCCCAACGGTCATCACATTAAAGTAGTTCAAGTATGCACATGTAACTAGCAGGTTCACCATAACACTGGCCAGGTGTAATTATGAACGTACCGTACATGATTATCCTTGCTACTCTTAACGTGACTCTCGTTTCTAGTGACTTTATCAATCTCAAAACATCCTATCTTAAAGTGCCTAATAGTGCAATTTCACTTTCACTCACTTAAAAGAACGCTAGTTTGAGTCTAGGTATCCAAAATCAACACCTGATTCTCTCAAACTTATGCGCTGATACCAACTTGTAACACCCTCGAATTGGGAAAGAGCAACTAAATAAAATTTCGATAAAATAATCCCTTAAGGAATAAAATTCCTTCTACAAACCATTCTTGGAATTACCTCAAGAGAAAACATAACAACTCTCACAATTAATAACTCAGGTCATACTATGTGCCCACAAAAGTAAGGTGTTACTTAACACAATTACAAATTGCTAATCCCCAAAATAAGGGCGAAAGACTTCACCAAGCCAATCACTTCTCGTGCACACTACTAGCACTCATCTCTTCACAGTGACACTAGAACTATATCCCAACCGGAACATATTGCACATGCCGACAAATAAAAAGGGTTAGGCTAACGCCTAGTGAGTTCAAGAGTTTTATCATGACCATATAAATTCATAAATCGAGAGAGATGCAATTGAAGTCATGAGTTCAAAAGAATTTACTTTAGATACAAATCACCCATTTTCCAACTCATACAAATACCGTACTGAAAGCGTTAATATAAATTGATCCTCTAAATGGACTTATCCCAAAACCCACTTGAAAAGTGAAATAGTATTTGATTTCCAAAAACGATCGAATTCATAAATAAATCGCTATTATTCAAAACATCCCAACACGGATGAAGCATAACCCATAACTCATATACCAAGGAAAACAATCCATATAAATATAACACGTCACCAAAAACATGGATAGGAACAAATACCCAAAGCAACACATTTCGGCGACGGGGGAGGCCCGTTTACATCGCACGTGACGGAACACCAAAGTGGGACACATAACCATGTAATAAAACAAACACTTAGATTACTCTCGTAAACTGAGCTCAATCACTCCAGATCTATTGCTCGCGAGACTTGGGAGCCCACAATTTCAACCACTCCAGGTCTATACATTGGGTCACTCCAAATCCACAAAACAAGAACGTTTGGGATTACACCTTACTGCCCATGGGACGCTGCCCGACCATCTAGGTCCACACCTTACTTACCATAGAACCTTATGCCTATCCCGTGCCAAGCACATCTAGAATTACACCTTACTGCCCATGGGACGACGCCCGACCATATAGGCCCACACCTTACTTACCATGGAACCCGATGCCTATTCTGTGCTACAATGAGAGAAACTAGTGTCTCGTCATTGAACGTAAAACTCAAGTGCCTATGGATCCATAGCTAATAAGGTCTAAAACATTACACGACCCCAAATGAATAAACAAGTGTATTCAAAACATGCAATTCCCCAATAACGTAAACCATGATCAAAACTCGACTTTGAGCTATCAAAATTGGACAATTGTCCTCAAGACTTAACAAAATCCAATACCGAGCCATAAGCTCAACTGACTCAAAAGATAATTCATGAAAAGTCATAAAATGAGATTAAACGTAGCAACACACACTTTTGCCGATAAATATTTCAAATCCATGAAAACCCAAAACAAGACGTTGGGTTAGGACAACCCTCTTTTCCAAGGAACTCACACAGTTACATTTCAAATTCGTCCCATAACGTACTATATGCATATTTCCAAGATATACGCAAAAATGCATTTTCATAACAAATAGACTCCATTTATAAAATAAATCTTCAACACATTTTCATTTATGATTTATCTATCAAATTCTCCCAAAAATTCCAAATGTAGGTGTTTTACGATATTTACAACAACAAATACTTCAAAAGGTTAAAACCCACCAAATAACTCAACCATTAATAATTTTCATGTAAACCATACAAGTACTTGGAAAAATAGCATTTTTGGCATGTACAAAGTTTTCACAAAGCAACTTGAACTCACCTTGCTAGATTTTGGCTAAATCTAGATTTTTCCTGAACGTAAGCTCCTTTGATGCAACCCGAATCCTTAGGCCAAATCTTCCAAAAACCTAGATCCATAAGTTTCCAACCATAAATATTTAGATCCAAACATGTAGAATCATTCCTTAAACATTTTACATTCAAATCCCAACTTATGTCAAAAACCCTAATTTTATGGATGAAGAAAAAGAAGGTTTTCTTAACAAAGCATACCCAAAATTACATCAATAACACCCACAATGGAAGAGAAGATGAAAACAACAAAACCCTAGCTTTTGGGTACATAGAGGTTACCTTCACCACTTGAATCCTCCAAATAAAAGCTCCTAGTCTCCACAAAAGCTCCAAGCTTTCATATCTTCAACAATGGTGGAAAGGGGTTTGGTTGAGTGGAGAATATGAAGAAGAGGAGGGAGGGTTTGTGTTTTCTTGGGGGAAATCGGCTGAGAGGGAGAGAGAGACTAAGTTAGGGTTTGGAAAGTGAAATGAAGGAATAGAGAGGGAGATACCTTAAAAGCAAACAAAAATAACATCAGACGCCTCGCGGACGTCCGAACTTGCACCCCTGCGGACGTCCGGCTCGCCCCGGTCGAAATCCCACTTTTCTCTGTTGCTTCCGCGGATGACCCGCAGACTTCCGCGCATCGCGGACGTCTGGCCCTTGGCCCATACGGACGTCCGCAAGCTCAAATTTTGTATTTCAATTTTCGGGGTGTTACATGTTCCGGTGAAAAGTTGAGGTTAACGTGAGAAGCGTGAGAAGTGGTTATCAACCGTTGGATGAGAAATGAACGCACATTAGAATGAGATGCACCGAGATAAGATGTACCGAGATGCACCAGATTAATTCCCTTATTTGCCGAAATTCATGGATGACATTTGATTAAAAGTGATTAACGATTCAGATCCACTTCTCACGTTAACCTCAACTTCTCACACGATCCTTCGCCTATATGTATATAGGGTTGGGTTCCGGTGAGAAGTTGAGGTTAATGTGCTTCCATTTCTAATCCAACGGTTGCTAACCACTTCTCACGTTTCTCACGTTAACCTCAATTTCTCACACGATCCTTCGCTTATATGTATATAGGGTTGGGTTCCAGTGAGAAGTTGAGGTTAACGTGAGAAACGTGAGAAGTGGTTATCAACCGTTGGATTAGAAATGGATGCACATTAGGATAAGATGCACCGGATCAATTCCCTTCTAAGCCGCAATCCATGAGAGGGCGTTTGTTTAAAAAGTGATCAATGGTTCAGATCCACTTCTCACAATTCTCATGTTAACCTCAACCTCTCACACGATCCTTCGCTTATATGGTGTGTGTGTGTATATATATATATATATATATATATATATATATATATATAGAGAGAGAGAGAGAGAGAGAGAGAGATTATCTCTTGAATCCAGGCATAAAAGCATTTATAATCAAGAAAGTAGGTGATATTAAAAGTAGTATTATACAACTAAGACATACTTGGGGCCTGCAGTCATGGTGGGACAACTCTCTGGTGTACAAAACTCAGTTAAGGTGCCATATAGAAGATTCACCTGGTTGAAGAAATCCACAGCTGAAAATCAAAAAATTCAAACCACCCTCATTCAGAATCGAAAAAAGTAAGTGTACTGCCATAATCTAGTTGACCATCATATGAAAACAAACACGATAGTCCTACAGAGTGCGTCATATTCATTTAAAAATGACAAATTTGGGACATGTATTCAGAGCCATTTTCAAGTGAAATTTTATGTTGAACGTAAACAGAATCTCACGTTTTTTTAAATATATAAGATTTATATACGGCAAATACTCTCACACACACACACAAACACAATTAGATAAAGGAAAAGATAGTAACTGTTGACAACAAGTCATTCATTTATATCTTCCCCCGGTGGAAGTCTTACAGCTTCTCTCAAGTTTCCACTACCCAAAGTAGCATCGATGTGTTTCCTTAGTTGTGCACCCTGCACACACAATCAAAGTAAGCTTCATTGATCTACTTATTGAAATATAAAACAAAAGATGGTTATTGAAATGCTGTCATTTTTGTTGATATTTTCAATAAAAAATTGCCAAAAAAGTGTGGAAGGATGGATGGGGAGAGCTCAACCTTACTCCCTGATGGTGCACTATTTTTGGGACGAAATGTCCTATGCTTCCTGCAAAAATGATCAGAATTCATAAATATTAGTTAGTAAGAGTTCGTGCAGCATCAGTTATCAAGATTACAAAGAAAAAAACAATAAAATTCACATAAGAATGTCACTTCCAAACAAAAGAATGCCTAAAAACGTGTCAGAAGATCGTGGATTTAAAAAGCAGGTGTCATAAAGTCATTTAGCTAAATAACCCTATAAATACTTAAAACAGTTATCCAATAAACATTTTTTGGCAGTAGATGGCTTCATTAAGCTCCTCTGCTTCGGAGATGGTAGTGTCCTTGGTTTAAAAACAATTATCAAATCTTTTAAGTCCCCTCCACCCAAAATCATGAAACACCACCATTTTCAAACTCGATTTTGCAATAGTTCCACTCAATTAAGCACAATTTATAAGCCAGGAGTAAAACTTCTAAGTTGCACACTAACAAATTCTCTAAAGTACACAAGAACTAACATAATTCACCAAATATTCTAAACAATAAAATCCACTAACATATGAAATAAAATCAAGAATCGACTTTCTTGGCTTAGCAAGATCACTTGCATAATAGATTCTTAAACATTGTTCCACAAAATTGCACCTAAACTAATCAAGCTAACTATTTCTCACAATTCAACAAATACCCAGATCAACAAACCTTAACCCATGGCTAATAATCTGAATTAAGCTACTTCCTTTCCAAAGACCCAATTAATCAACATCTAAGCTCTATAATACATGTCCCTAATATTTAGATATACAATCTACAATCTTAATTTTTCAGGTCAAACCTATTATTATGACTTTCTCAATTTCAAGATTCAAACTTTCGCCATGGGTATTCATAAAAATACAACAAGAATCTTTTTTCTTTAGTAAACATCATCTGCATTAGCTACTTCTTTTACAAAGACCCAATTAATCAACATCTAAACTCTATAATCCATGTTCCTAATAATAACAATACAATGTACAATCTGAATTTTCACACGGTCCTTCGCCTGATACACGAAAGCTTATTTAATCAGACAAGTTGAGGATATATTTTAAAGAAAATATATAAAACTTGAAATTCTAGGAATGACAACCATCCAACTTTAAAGTAGAGATTCATTCTGAGCTCTCCACCAATTTCTTGAGTTTTAAGAAGAGTTGGTGAGTTGAATTTGCATTGTGGCAGAGAATCCCACAACTTAAATATTGCAAGGAGGAGACGAAATTTATCATTAAATCTAGAAGTAAGAAACAATACATGAGGGTTGTATTCCGGTGAAAAGTTAGACGGTTGTCATTCCTAGAATAAGTGGGACGTTGTGAATCAACATGTGTAACACCAAAGGAGATAATGAACTACATCACCTTCAAGCATATATGTATTTATAATTCTCATCTTATAACTTATAAGATAACTTTTCTACTTGTATTTAGTTCATTAGTAAAGACTTTAAATAATATATCGTATACATAGAGAAGATAGGAAAATATTAAATAAAATTTAACTAATGTAAAATAAAGCAACAGTCCTTAGGAAACATAATGGAACAGAAAGCCCCAACCCACAAAAAGACTAAAGAACAAGATAGAAATCCATGGATAGAAGAAAACAACCCTCCTAATAGAACAATAATATACATATCCTCACCTTCCTTTTTGGTAGCCAATATGCGATAATAATCTTCTGTCGTGAATTCTAGTTGGTCATCTGGTTCTTGTCCAAATAATAAATTACACTTTCACATAATGAACTATGCACACACTTGATTACTTCTTAGTTACAGGACAAGTGAAGTTCCTACCACCGTCTGAGGCATCATTCGATGTTCGAGAGACGGTTGCAGTTGTTGTCTCAAATACACGGATTTCTCTCCCATAATTTTTCTTTGCGGCAGCAAGCTTTTCCTGAATTGCCAAGATTATCAACAAATTGTGTCATCAGTGCAAAAACATCAGGCCTTCAAAAATCAAAGGAGAGTAAATCCAACATATAATAGCTAAAACCGTAAACATTGGTTTGTTCCGAGTTCCCACTTCTTTATTAGTTTATTCTTCTGTTTGTCTTGTATTGAGTGTATGCAATGTTTGATGTATTGACTTACAAATTAGGTCTCTGGTAGAAGCGTACATGTCGTTAACCAACTTTATAGATAAAAAGTCGATTGAAATTCTAAATAAAGCTTGTATCATAATTACCTAGCTTCTCAGAATGGCGGGCATCATCAATCAAAAGCAGTCGGTAACTATCTCGACTACCTGTGTGTTTCTTGTCTCGAACCCGGCCAATATCTCCACCTACATGTGAAACCAATCATCAACATAAAACTTCATTTCTACAGACCATAAGGTTCCAAATTAGATAGAAAAACACATATGCAATTTCCTTAACATTATTAGAGTCAATTGTAAGTTTATAAGTTTCTTTATGCGAAGATTTGCATTTGGTATTACCTTCGGGTTCTCTTTAGCAATTAATCCCAGTAAGATTATCAATTATGTTGTATTTGCTTTCATGTTAGAGTAAACCAAAACACTGAAATACATATATGATATTGAGATCAAATAGTCAAAACCAAACGAACTTGAAATTGTAAAAATATTTTACTACTCCATCAACAATAAAAATATAAAATCATGAACCATGGCGCAGTTGAAAATTGCGTGTTAATCAGGTTACTCTTGACATTACAATTGAAATTGATTTCTTGGGCAAAATCTGAAATCTGAAAACGAAATTAAGAATTTGAAACTTCGTTTTGAAATCTAGTTCGTTTATTTCTCAAGAACCAACGCTAACTACTCGACGTATAAACAAGAAAGGTTAAATTAAAAGAAATGGAACCTTCTTGAACTTGAGATTGATCAAAAGAAGGTATTTCTAACACACTAGCTCCTCTCTTTGAAGTTGAAGATCCAAACCTAGCCTTGGAGGACCTATTTGAATTTGAAATCGAAACCGAAGAAGATGAATCCCTAATCGTAAAAGATATAGTAGGATGGAGATTTTGGAGTGTGTAAGAAGGAAAATCGAAGGTCTATTCAGTACCGCCATAGATTTCTTGTGATTACATTATGCAACCGTCACGTTTCGATGGGGTTTAATTTGTGCGATATTGCAGGAAACATGGAGAGGAGGAGGGAGAGGATCGTAGGAGATGAGACGCTTTAGGGTTGTAATACCACATGTAAAGGAGCAGAGAGGTGAGAGATGGAGAGAAATCTAGAAATCGTGGAGATGAGGAAGGAGCGAAATGAGGAAACGTGGAGAAGGAGACCGGGGGGAGAGGTTGAAGAGAAGAGAGGGACGTGGGAGAGAAGATGAACGACTGCAATTGATGTTTAAAAAAACCGAATGTTTAGAAAAAAACTGTTATATAATTTTTAAAAAGTAGTATAGATATACAAAATATATATTAGGTTAGGACACTTTACTACTTATTTTTTCTCTTTAATCTTCTCACATGATACATGATGGATTACAATAGATGAGAAGGGATTTTCGGCTATAAACATTGTGAAAATTTTATTTTGCATATTGATTGTTGGGATTGAACAAAAAGCTAATTACTGACAACCCCAATCGGCCCCACACGAAATCCTCATCCAAGGACACTAAGGGCACCTTTGGTTCGTCGGATTTCGACGGAAATGGGTGGAATTGGAATGGTCAATTTCGTTGACCAAATTCCATTGTCATGTTTGGTTACCCATGGAATGAAATTGAATTTTAAAGATTCCTTTACATATGGATTTCACCATTCCTTTCCAAAAGAGATGGAATTGAAATCCATTCTAACCCCCATATTTTGAAAATGACAAAAATACCCCAATTTAACATAAATTCCTTAAACCTAACCTGTTTCTCCTCTTTTCCTTTCATCTTCACCTGTTCGTCAAACAACCGACGTCCCTTAAACCGATTTTCTTCTTAAATCGATGTCCCTTAAATTGATCTTCTTAAACCGATTTGCTTCTTCTGCTTTTCTTCTTCATCATCGATTATCTGCTGTTGTTATTTTCGTTCTTCTACTGTTGTTCTTCATCGATCTGCTTCATAGATGTTGTTATATATATATATAGGAGTAGGTTCAAACGAGAAGGCATACCATATGCGAGAAGGCGAGAAGAAATCCTAGCCAACCACCTAATTAAATCAATGGCCATGATTAATGATGGCAAACTTGTAAAATATTGAACTAATTTAAAAAACAAAATTGCTGGAATCTAATCATAAGGGCAAAATTGAAACAAAAACAATTTTAAATATGGAGAGAGAATCCCACGTTTTTGAAGATATCAAAAAAAATGAATTCAAGAGTCAAGATGGTTGATTAGAAAATTCCACCCAAAGTAGTTTCTCTCTCTTCAACACCCGTACGAGTTCATTCCTCAACAAGGAGTCGCCTTTATTCAAGTGACTGGAGATCGAAATCGTTTTCAACATCACGTATTATTGATCCAAACCCTCAGTGATTTGATAATGACTATGAGAAACACTTAGTGAAAATTGTAAGTAGACAATATGTATTAGAGTTTCACTATCGCTGATAAGTACTAAGTCTGTTTCAGTACCGCTGATAGGAACTCACGTTCTTTAAATTACACATTCAGCGAACACTGTTCATCAGCGAGCCCTGAGCATGTTCAGCCTCACTGATGATCGCTGATAACTTCTATTATTTACTTATGATCCCTGAAGACAAGTTTCACGTCAATCATGTTCTACGCTGAAGTCGAAGATCAAGCCGAAGAACCAGCGACAAGTCTACTAATGAACTGATGCGGATATCAGCGAAGCAAAGACCTGTCCACTCAACGTGAAGTTTCAAGTAGAAGACTTCACCGAACGCTGAACTTTATCATTCGCTGATAAAGAACTATTCAGCGAACGCTGATCATGAAGCCTCCTCTACAAGTAACTTTTGTCTAAACCTCCTTGCACGCCTCCGTACGAAAATGTCAGAACGGACATCCCTTTTGTTCAGAATCGTACAACCAACTCTAATTCTACACTATTTATCATGCGGCCACTAGGTTGTCTACTGAAGTCAAACCATGCAACCAACCACCTGTAAAGTTGTACAGACATGCATTAAATGCATGCAGTATATAAAGGAAAACCCTACTTCATTTCTGAAGTGCTCGGCCATTTCCTTATCTTTGCTATTCTATGTGTTAGAATATTATCCTTACTATTCTTAATTTCTCTCTATCTTATTTCTAGTGCAAGAAATCTTAGTGATTCTCATAGCTTGTTTAGATTAGGTTTATTCCTTAATCTTGTTCCGCAACAAGTTGTAAATTGTTTGATACATATCAATAAATAATTTAGAAAAGTAAAAATCGTGTGTTTGTATTCAACCCCCCCCTTCTACAAACTTGTATAACCCCTTTGGGACCAACAAGTGGTATCAGAGCAGTTTGTTTGATCTCATAAACAAGATCTTGCTTATACTAATCTCTTTTCTCTTCCTTACTATTTTCTAAAATGGCTAACACCACAAACACAAACTATATCGACAATGGTTCTCTTGCAAAACCCCCTAGATTTTCCAGAGATAACTTCAATCTATGGGAAAATAGGATGATGCTCTTCTTGGAAGGTGTAGATCCTACTATGCCTTACTACATCGAGAATGGTCCATATGTCCCTGTTATGATTGATCCTGAAATTCCAGGCACTGCTACTAGAGCTGCCATTCCTGAAAGAATCATTCCCAAGGCTGTCAACACTTGGACTGATGAAGACAAGAAGAAGGTGGCCATCGACACTAAAGCCAGATCCATCCTCTCTATGGCTCTTCCTGATGAAGTCTACCACTCCGTCATGAACCTGAAAACCTCCAAAGCCATGTGGGACACAATATGTGTTCAATATGAAGGTACATCTGAAGTCCAGGACTCAAGAAAGATTAACCTGGTAAGACAGTACGAAAGTTTCATTTGTGGTAAGAATAAAACTCTCTATGAAGTTCACCAACGTTTTAGCTGTTTAATCATTGACTTAAAAACTGTTGGTAAGGAATATTCTAACTTTGAGATCCTGACAAAGTTTCTGGAATGTCTTCCTGAAAGTTGGGACAATTATTCTATGTGTCTTAAACTCTCAAAGGATCTGAAATCTATGACCCTTTCTACCTTATATGGCACTATGCTCAATCATGAGCAATCGTGTCATCTTAAGAAGAATCTTGTAAAAGATTCTAAAAGCACACCTGTTGCTTTACTCTCTTCAGAGTTGGTGCCTGCTCAGCGATCTACTATCACTATCACTGAGTTAGAGTCTAACTCTGATGACTCATCAGAAGCTAATCCTTCAGAAATTGACGAGTCACTGGCACTCCTAACTAATTCTTTCAGGAGATTCACCAGAAAGAGTAACTTCAGAAGAAATAAACCTCTTTCCCTCACTGACAAGACAAAATCGTCAACCCCTGTTGATAAGGCCACTGCCACTTGCTATAACTGTGAAAAGATAGGTCACTTTGCTAGTGAGTGCAGGTCAAAGAAAGTCTTTAAACCCTCATCTTCTTCCAAGAAATACTTTAACCCCAGGGCTAAAGATGACAAATACAAGAAGCTGAAAGAAAAGTATGCAAAGCTGAAAAGCTTTAAGAAGAAAGGCAAAGGCATGATCGCTGAAGATCATGACTGGGCTCTTTCTGATGAAGAATCATCTGACTCTAAAGATGATGATGAGGCCAATCTCTGCCTCATGGCCAAAATAGAAGAAGAGGAAGAACAAACTGAAATTCCCTCTACTTCTACCTCCACCTCTCAGGTATCAAACTCTCTCACTGATACTAACTCTTCAGCCCTCAGTGACATCGAAAGACGTCGAACTGTTGATCTTTTGACTGTTGATTTATATGATGCCATGAATGGCAAGAACAAAGCTGAAAAATTAAATATTGATCTTGCTGAACAGCTTAAGAATTGTCACTTAGAAATTCAAAAGCTTTCTAAAATAGAAGAAAACCTAAAAGATCAGGTCTGTATAAATCAACTCATTCGTATCGAGCGAGAAGATGCTGTCGCTGCACTAAAGGCTGAAAAGGCTAATGTTGAAGGATGGTGTAAATCCTCAGCAACGATCACTGATATATTAGGTGCTCAGATTCCCCTGAGTGATAAAAGTGGTATTGGTTATAAAGCTGATACTCTAGAACCAACCACTGATCGTGCCATGCTCAAGTTTGGAATGTTCGTATCCTCTATCCCTGACACCTCCTCGTCTCAGTGTTCCTCTTCTAAAACTCCCACTCCTGAGGAAAAAACCTACCTTAATTTCTAAAGGTAAAGGAAAAGAAAAAGTTTTTAACCAAAAACCTCATAAGGCCGTGCGTACCACTTTCGGGTACCACGACGGGTTCACCATCGGGTTGGGGGCGGGTAGGGCGGGTTCACATCGGGTTCATGGTCGCGGGTAAGGGTGGGTTCGGGAACCCGGCGTATTTTTTTTTTAAAATATAACCGTTTACCAACGGCTCTTTTTTTATTTTATTATTTTTTTTTTCAAATTATACACACTATATATATTAACCTCTACCACCTTCATTTTTTCACACCAAAAAATATCTCAAATTCAATACTTTCTTCCATTTCTTTCAAATTCAATACTTTCAATACTTTCTTCCATTATGAATTCAAACACCACACCTACATCCCGTCGTAACCGATCGAGGAGTTCGGATACACCGCAACAAGACCCGGACCTTGGCTTCCAAGCATTTGCTCAACAAGGTTATATTCCTCATCAATTTACATATCAAGGTTTGCTCCAACAAGGTTTTACTCCCGCTAATCACCAACTTCCTCAACCCGCGGCTTTCAACACCGGAATCGATCTCGAAGAGGAGTTTGTTCCTGAAACCCAAGAACCGCAAACACCACGATCGAGTTTTTCATAGCCCCGCATGATCACCTTACGGGAGATATTTTGAGGGCTACTTTGGCGAAGAAAGAGAGAATTAGAAAATTACATATTTTTTAATATTAGTTTTTAGTGTTTTGTATTTTGTAATTTTTAAATTTTTAATGAATGTTATGAATTTTTATTTTTATTATTTATCTTATTTTTATTTATTAAAAAATATATGAATATTTTTATTTTGTTAAATAATTAAATGTATAAATAAAAGAATTAAAAAAGTTGATGTGGCGCTGAGGTGGCATCAGGGTTCAGAGGGTATGATAGGAAGCGGTACTCCACTTTAGGGTAAGGAGGGTAGGAAAGAGAAAAGCTGATGTGGCGCTGAGGTGGCATCAGGGTTCAGTGGGTATGATAGGAAGCGATACTCATGGTCTAAGGGTACCTTTGTACCTAAGCTGAATGTTTCTAAACCTTCAGTAAATTATCCCTCTACTCCTAAGAACAAGATCCCTAGATTCATTCAGCGATCTACTCCTAGAATCAGAGTGGATATAATTGGTAAGAAATTTGAAGAACTGATTGTTCCTCCAATTTCCAATGCCAAAGGTATACTTGGTGCTGGCCTGCACATTTAAAAATCTCGGCTAAGCATGCAAATGGTCCTAAAGCTACTTTTAGCTATAGGAAATGTTATCACTGTGGACTTACAGATCATATTGCTAGTAAGTGCCCCACAACCACCAAAGCTGAAAAGTTTGCTAAGGTGAAGATCAATGCCCCCAAGGCAAAGAAGACCAATCCTGGTGCAAATCAGGTTAAGGTGAAACCAACAACTGAGGTTAAGAAAATAACCAAAGTGAAGACTAGTCCTAAAGCTGAATCTTCAAATGCTGTGAAGATTGCTGAACCTTCCACTTCCTCTACCACCACCGACAAATGTGGACCCATAGTTAAATGGGTGCCCAAGTCAAACTAATCTTCCTTTGTGTGCAGGTCCTGAAGGGTATCTGGTATCTCGATAGCGGATGCTTTAGACATATGACGGGTAAAAAGAAACTGCTCACTGAATATAAGGAAGAGAAGGCCAAGGGTCCCTTTGTGACCTTCGGTGGAGACGAAAAAGGCTATACCCTAGGGTATGGTGTACTGTCTAATGGTACAACTACCTTCAGAAGAGTCGCATACGTTGAAAGAATGAAGTATAATCTTCTAAGCATCAGTCAGCTATGTGACAAGGACTACAAGGTGTGTTTCACTATGGAATCCTGCTTTGTCACTGACAAGGAGAAGATCGCTCTCAACGGATATCTTTTGGAAAATGTTTATGTTATAAACATGGACTCGACAACCACTGAGAACTCCTGTTTCTTCTCAAAAGCCTCATCTGATGTCAACTGGCTATGGCATAAGAGGCTCTCTCATCTCAACTTCAAGACACTGAATACTCTTTCTTCAAAAGAGTTGGTCACTGGTCTACCTCAACACTCATACGCTAAGGAATATCTATGTTCAACGTGTGAGAAAGGGAAACAAACAAAATCTAGTTTCAAATCTAAGCAAGTTTCCTCAGTGTCATCTCCTCTTCAACTTCTCCACATGGATTTGTTTGGCCCTGTTAACAAACAATCCCTCGATGGAAAGAAATACACACTGGTCATAGTTGATGAATTCTCTCGCTATACCTGGGTTATGTTTCTCCGTTCCAAGAGTGACACCCTTGAAGAACTCATCTCTTTCATCAGGAAAATGGAAGTCCTGAATAATATGACTGTTCGCTCAATAAGGAGTGATCATGGGACTGAATTCAAAAACAGTTCCCTTGATTCCTTCTTTGAAAGTAAGGGTATTTCTCACAACTTCTCTTCAGTGAGAACACCGCAACAAAATGGAGTTGCTGAAAGAAGAAATCGAACGATCATGGAAGTTGCACGTTCAATGCTCAGCGATTCACATCTACCTACTCAGTTCTGGACAGAAGCTATCAACACTGCTTGTTTCACTCAAAACAGGTCGCTGATTGTCAAAAGATTCAAGAAGACAGCCTACGAACTTTTCCATGGGAGAAAGCCTTCAATTAGCTTTCTTCACATCTTTGGTTGTCAGTGTTTCATACTGAACAACAGGGATGCCTTAGGAAAGTTTGATCCCAAGGCTGATGATGTAATTTTTCTTGGATACTCCTCTATCTCTAAAGTCTACAGAGTCTTCAATCGAAGAAGACAAACTGTGGAATAAACAATCCACGTCACTTTTGACGAATCCCGTTTAGCGAACTCAAGACCTTCTGCTGATACTGAAGAACTGAATCAATGGATGTTTTCTCATCTTGGTGATTCAGAAGTTGCTCCTATTCCTCAAGTTATTCCTCCTACCGCTGAAGATGATGATCCTGCTATCATCCCAAGCATGCAGACAAGTGAAGCTGAATCCTCATGGGTCTCAGCTGTTCCTCTCAATACTGTGCCTGCTTCTGAACCATCTACCTCAGATATCCCATCTACTTCACAGCAATTAGTCAATGAAATGACATCTGAACCTCTACCTCTTCTACCTGAAATACCTGAAGTTGCTGAAGCTTCTTCTTCAGCTCCTCCAGAAGTTCAAATCGAGTCAGCGAATTATGCTCCGGCTCAGCGATGGACTATAAATCATCCCATCGATCAAATTCTTGGTGATCCAAACGCTGGTGTTCAGACTCGACGAAGTGCAGGTAATATTTGTTTATTTGTTAACTTTATTTCTCTGATTGAACCAAAGAAAACAGATGATGCCCTCAGAGATCCAAACTGGGTCAGCGCTATGCAAGAAGAGCTGACAGAATTTGAAAGAAACAAAGTTTGGAAGCTCGTTGCACGACCATCTGACAAGTCAGTGATAGGCACTAAATGGGTCTATCGAAACAAATTGGATGAACATGGAACTGTAACCCGCAACAAGGCTCGTCTTGTTTCTCAGGGATATAGACAAGAGGAAGGCATATATTATGATGAAACTTTTGCCCAGTGGCAAGACTCAAAGCTATTCGTCTATTCTTAGCATACACTATTGTTGATCCAAACCCTCAGTGATTTGATAATGACCCTCTCTTATATACTTAGTGAAAATTGTAAGTAAACAATATGTATCAGAGTTTCACTATAGCTAATAAGTACTAAGATCTTACAATACCGCTGATAGGAACTCTCGCTCTTTAGATTCAACATTCAGCGAACACTGTTCACCATAATGCTCTGAGTCTGTTGAGTACTTATGGTGATCGCTGATAAGTTAGTTGTTTACTTATGATCTCTGAAGACAAGTTTCACGTCAACATAGGTTCTACGCTGAAGTCGAAGATCAAGCTCAAAAACAAGCGACAAGTCTCCTAATGAACTGATGCGGATCAGCGAAGACTCAGATTTGTCCACTCAACGTGAAGTATCAAGTACAAGACTTCAGCTATCGCTGAACTTTATCTTTCGCTGATATAGAATGATAAACCGCTGAATCAACGAAAAGCTGATCATGAAGTCCTCCGTACAAAGTACTTTTGTCTTAACCACCTTTGCACGACTCCGTACGATATGTCAGAAAAAGAACCTCCTTATTGTCTGAAATCGTACAACCACTCTGATACTACACTGTTTAAATATGCGGCTACTAAGGTTGTCAACAAATGTCAACGACATACAACAAATCAGCTGCTGCCACGTGTAAAGTGTAAACTGCCATGCATTAAATGCATGCAGTATATAAGAAGAAGAACTGACTTCATTTTGAAGTAACTTGCTAACTCTGGACAAGTTCATCCTTCTTATCTTGAGATAGGTTATTATTAGTAATTTCCTTCTCTTTCTCAGTGCAAGAAACTTAGTGTTCCAACTTGTTTAGGTTTAGGTTTATCCTTAATCTTGTTTCCGCAACAAGCTGTAAATTGTTAATGATTTATCAATAAACAATTTAGAAAAGTAAAATCTGTGTTTGTATTCAACCCCCCCCCCTTCTACAAACTTGTATAGCCCTTCGGGACCAACAAGTGGTATCAGAGCAGATTTGTTTAATCTCATAAACAAGATCTGATCTATACTAAGATTTCTCTTCCTTGCTATTTCTGAAAATGGCTACCAACACAAACATAAATTATATCGACAATGGTTCTCTTGCAAAACCCCCTAGATTCTCCAGAGATAATTTTAATCTATGGAAAAATAGGATGATACTCTTCTTAGAAGGTGTAGACCCTACTATGCCTTATTATCTTGAAAATGGCCCATATATTCCTGTAAGAATTGATGCTGCAGTTCCAGCCGCTGAGAATAGACCTGCTATTCCAGAAAGGCTGATTCATAAGAAAGTTCATATATAGACTGACGAAGATAAGAAGAAAGTGGCTATCGACACAAAAGCCAGATCCATACTATCCATGGATCTTCCTGACGAAGTCTACCATTCCGTCATGAGCCTGAAATCCGCAAAAGCTATGTGGGACACAATCTGTGTTCAGTATGAAGGTACTTCTGAAGTCCAGGACTCTCGAAAGATTAACCTGGTAAGACAGTACGAAAGTTTCATCTGTGGTAAGAATGAAACTCTCTCTGAAGTTCACCAACGTTTTAACTGTTTAACAATAGATCTGAAAACTGTTGGTAAGGAATATTCTAACTTTGAAATGCTGACAAAGTTTTTAGAATGTTTACCTGAAAGCTGGGACAGTTATTCTATGTGTCTCAAGCTGTCAAAGGATCTAAGATCAATGACCCTTGCTACCTTATATGGCACGATGCTGAATCATGAGCAATCGAGTCATCTTAAGAAGAATCTTGTAAAAGATTCCAAAAGCATCCCTGTTGCTTTAATCTCAGAGGAACCTTCTACTCAGCGACCCTTGGTCACTATCACTGAGTTAGAAAGTAACTCTGAAAGGTCATCAGAATCTGACTCTTCAGATGATGATGAATCTTTGGCTCTCCTCACTAAAAAGTTCAGGAGATTCGCCAAAAAGAAAATGTTTAGAAAAAATAAACCTCTTTCTATAACTGACAAGCCAAGATCATCAGCTCCTGTTGATAAGGCTACTGCTACTTGTTATAACTGCGAAAAGATAGGACATTTCGCTAACGAGTGCAGGTCTAAGAAAGTTTCGAGAAACTCAGCGTTTCCCAAGAAATCCTTTATTCCCAGGAATAAAGATGACAAATATGCCAAGCTGAAAGAAAAGTATGCGAAGCTGAAAAGCTTCATGAAGAAAGGCAAAGGCCTGATGGCCAACTATGATTGGGCTGCCTCTGATGAAGAAGAATCATCATCTGACTCTGAAGATGATGAAGCCAATCTTTGTCTTATGGCCAAGATTGAAGATGAGGAAGAAAGTTCAGACATTCCCTCCACTTCAACCTATGCAATTCAGGTATCACCTTCCTTCTTTACAAATATTGCAAATATTGATGAAGCTGATAGTCTTCGTAAAATCGATCTCTTGACTAGAAGTTTATATGAAGCCATGAATGGCAAAACTATAGTTGAAAATCAAAACCTTGATCTCACTGAACAGCTTAAAAACTGTCACCTTCAAATAGAAAATCTTTCTAAAATTGAAGAAGACTTTAAAGATCAAGTGCATTTAAATCAGCTAGTCAAAATCGAGCGCAAAGAAGCTATCGCTGCATTAAGAGCTGAAAAAGCTACTGTTGAAGGATGGTGTAATTCTTCAACAAAGATCACTGAGATAATTAAGTCTCAAATTCCCCTGAGTGATAAACGTGGTCTTGGTTACAAAGCTGATACTCTAGAACCAACCACTGATCGTTCCATGCTCTTATTTGGAACTTTCGTATCCTCAGTCGCTGATACTTCATCCTCTCAGTGTTCCTCGTCCAGACCGCCTATCCCTGAGGAAATTTCTACCTCTTCAAAAGGTAAAGAGAAAATGGTTTATCCAAAACCTACCTCTGTCTTTAAAGATAAAGGTAAAGGAATTGCTTTTAACCAAAATCCTCAAAAGGGTACTTTAGTACCTAAGCTGAATGCTTCTAAAGCTTTAGTGATTCATTCCTCTGGATCAAGGAATCAGATCTCTGGATCTACTCAGCGTGGATCTATTCAGCGATCTACTCCTAGACTCAGAGTGGATGTCTTTGGTAAGAAATCCGAAGAACTGAATGTTCCTCCCATTTCAAAAGCCAATAGCTTACTTGATGCTGGTACTTCTAATTCAAAATCTAAAGCTCAGCATTCAAATGGTCCTAGAACTACTTTTAGTTATAGGAAATGTTATCACTGTGGACTCACTGATCTTATTGCTAGTAAGTGCCCCACAGCCACCAAAGCTGAAAAGATAGCTAAGGTGAAGATCATTGACCCCAAGGCAAATAAGACCACTGAAGTTAAGAAATTAACCAAAGTGAAGACTGACAAAGCTGAATCTTCAAATGATGCGAAGATTGCTGAACCTTCCATTCCAACTACTTCCACTGACAAACGTGTACACATGTTTAAGTGGGTACCCAAGAAAAACTAATCTTCCTTTGTAATGCAGGTTAAGAAGGGTATCTGGTATCTCGATAGCGGATGCTCTAGACACATGACTGGAAAGAAAAGCCTGCTCGCTGAATACAAGGAAGAGAAAGGTCCCTCTGTGACTTTCGGAGGAAATGGAAAAGGACATACCCGAGGGTTTGGTGTACTCTCTAATGGTACAACAACCTTCAGAAGAGTCGCATATGTTGAAGGGCTGAAGCATAATATTTTAAGCATCAGTCAGCTTTGCGACAAGGATAACAAGGTAATCTTTACCAAGGAATCCTGCTTTGTCACTGACAAAAAGGAGAAGATAGCTCTCAGCGGTTATCGTTTGGAAAATGTTTATGTAATAAACATGGACTCAACAACCACTGAGAACTCCTGTTTCTTCTCAAAGGCCTCATCTGATGTCAACTGGCTATGGCATAAGAGGCTCTCTCATCTCAACCTTAAGACACTGAACACTCTTTCTTCAAAAGAGTTAGTCACTGGTCTACCTCAGCACTCATACGCCAAAGAGTCTTTATGTTCAACGTTTGAGAAAGGGAAGCAGACCAAAGCAAGCTTTAAGTCAAAGCAAGTCTCCTTAGTGTCATCTCCTCTACAACTTCTCCATATGGATTTGTTTGGCCCAATTAACAAAAAATCCATCACTGGAAAGAAATATACACTGGTCATAGTTGATGAATTCTCTCGTTATACATGGGTTATGTTTCTCCGTTCCAAGAGTGACACCCCTGAAGAACTCATCACCTTTGTTCGGAAGATGGAAACCCTGAACAACTTGACCGTTCGCTCAATAAGGAGTGATCATGGGACTGAATTCAAAAACAGTTCTCTTGATTCCTTCTTTGAGAGTAAGGGTATTTCTCACAACTTTTCATCAGTGAGAACACCGCAACAAAATGGAGTCGCTGAAAGAAGAAATAGAACAATTATTGAAGCTGCACGTTCAATGCTCAGCGATTCTCACCTGCCTACTCAGTTTTGGGCAGAAGCTGTCAACACTGCTTGTTTTACGCAAAACAGGTCGCTGATAGTCAAAAGATTCAATAAAACAGCCTATGAACTTTTTCATGGGAGAAAGCCTTCAATCAGCTTTCTTCACATCTTTGGATGTCAGTGTGTCATACTGAACAACAGAGATGCCCTTGGAAAGTTTGATCCTAAGGCTGATGATGGAATCTTTCTTGGATACTCCTCAGTCTCCAAAGCCTTCAGAGTCTTCTAGCTATGGTCCGAACTGGTTTTTCCGTAAAACATATGAAACTTACTAGACTCAGAATGGGAGATTTTGGCACTGATTTCATCCCAATACGATGTTCGTAGAAAAAGTTATGGCTTTCACAAAACAGTGGCAGAAACTGTGAATTTCACATGAAATGACGAATATTGATTATAAATCCATTAAGTCATAGCTTAACCCAAACAGACCCGAATGAACCTTTGAGGATGCAAACAAATAGGGTATTCTAAATTCAAGTAAAAACAACCCCAAAACATACAATCAACAACCACAATGAGACCCCAAAATTTTAGCGTGAAAACCCCTCAAAATCGAGAGTAAAAACCACGGGACTACTAGAGCCGCTTCAAATCCACTACCACCAATATTAGAGCAATACAAAGTCTTCTCTAGATTATACTAGAGGCATACAAAACCATCATACACTTGGAAATAAGCACATCAAGATGTATGGAACCAAAAAAGAGCAAGAATGGAGAAAATCACCACAAAGTTACTGCTGTGCAGAACCCCACGAAACCATGACCTCCGGACCTCAAAACCACGATCCCACCGTCCAGAATGTTGATGAAGATGTCATGAAGCTGCTCACCAAAAATCACGACGATCCGACCGTTCAATCTCCGGAAAACAGAAGTTTTCTGCAGCTAGGTTTTCAAATACGAAAAATGGAGCTCTCTCACTTTTTCTTGTTTCTCTCTACTCTCTCTTTTGTTGCTACTCTCTCTCGGCCGAACTCACAAGGGAAGGGGAGGGAGGGGCCGTAGGGTTTTTCCTTCTCCCTTTCTTTCCTCTTTTCTTCCTTGCCAAGCCACGAAACCAACACCCTCAAAATGAAACATGAAATCGGTTTTGGGTTGTGCATGGGCCGAAATGTACATTGTTTTGGCCCTTTAACAATTTGATCCCTCAACTAATTCCATCTCGCACTCTAACCAACGATTTGACATAATTAACTATTAGGTCCAATTCGTCTAACCCCGTTAACGGAAACTACGTTAAATAAAACTTAAGAGAAAAGAATTAATAAAAAGAAAATACATACTGGGATGCGGGCTTTACATACTAACCCTGATCTTTGTACTCGTTTTGCTGATAGAATGAAAGATGAGTATAAAATGAGCATGATGGGTGAACTAACATATTTCCTTGGTCTTCAGATAAAGCAAAATGAAAAAGGAACTTTCATTAATCAGGGAAAGTATGTTAAAGATATGCTGAAGAAATTCGACTTAACTCAGAGTTCAGCTATGAAAACCCATATGGCACCACCGCTGACACTAGACAAGGATACTAATGGTATTCCTGTTGATGTCACGCTGTACCGAGGGATGATCGGCTCTCTCTTGTATCTTACAGCTAGCCGACCCGATATTATGTACGCAACCTGTTTGTGTGCACGATATCAAGCTGAACCCAAGATATCTCATATGACCGCTGTAAAGCAAATTTTTCGATACCTTAAGGGTACTGTGAATCTAGGTCTTTGGTATCCCAAAGACTCAGGATCGATCTAATCGCCTATTCAGATAGTGATTTTGCAGGTTGCAAATTGGATAGGAAAAGTACCACAGGAGGATGTCAGCTCCTGGGTGGAAAGCTGGTGAGTTGGACAAGTAAAAAGCAAAACTCAGTGTCCACCTCCACAGCTGAAGCTGAGTATGTAGCCGCTGGAAGCTGTTGTTCTCAGGTCTTGTGGATGAGAAATCAACTACTAGACTATGATCTTCAGCTCTCAAATATTCCAATCTATTGCGACAGCACAAGTGCCATCGCTATAGCCAACAATCCAGTGCTACACTCAAAGATAAAACACATCGAAATCAGGTATCATTTTATCAGAGATCATGTGATGAATGGTGATATAGAACTTCACTTTATCCCAACTGACTATCAGTTAGCTGATCTATTCACCAAACCTCTTGATGAGACAAGATTCAACTTTCTCATCAGCAAGCTTGGAATGCTGAACTTTGAAGAGTAAAATCTTCAGCGGTTCACATTTGATTAGCGATAGGATAAAATCAACTTGTATAACCCATTCTATCATTTTCTCTCTGAATAAACTTGATTCGCTGATATCAAGGTATGTTTTTCTCTTTCTGACAATCGCATGTAAATGCAAGATTTCAAAACAAATTGCATCGCTGAATATCTCTTCCTTAATCAGCGATACTTTGAAATTTCTAAAACCAACACTGATATTTCTATTCAGTGCTTCATGTTTTCAAAAGTGTCCCTGAGTTTTCAAAACCTCAGAGACATCCTAGAATATGAAAGGACAGTTGTGACGTCATTGCAACGGATAAGCCCCGGCACGTTCTTTTTCTGACACACGTTTGCACGTTTCGTTTACCATCCAATCAAATGCAAACACGTGTCCGTGTCATGATGAAAAACTTTCTCGCTCGAGTTTTTTTCTCTCTCTAATCTCACTATATAAACACATTCTGGGTTTATATTTCTCTTTTACGCGAAAAACTTCTCCTCCAAGCAAAGAAAGAATTACTGTTGCATTTGTGATCTCAAGTTTTTCAAGAACTTCTTCTTCTTCAAACGAACCAGGTTAATAATTCTGTTATTTACCTACTTCTTAAACTTGTTTATGATCTTATTCTTTGTTTTTACAAGATCAAACAAAAGAAATTTTAAAAAATGAAATCATTTCTTTCATGGTTTTATGAACACAACCTTTCATGGTTGTTATTCAAGTTTAAACGCAAAATCTTAAACTTGTTCTTCACACATTCGTTTCCAGAATCCTATTTCTCAAAGGAAACTAGAAAACAAGATTTTTATTGGGTTTGCATTTCGCTTTTCAAAAACAAGAAAAACCCTAATCTTCATTAAGACATTTTTGTCTGAATGAAATGGACAAAATTCGAACCATCTTATTGGAAAATCTTTCCACATTAACATTATTCTTATTTGTTAATCTTTGGTTGAACTGATAATACAGAAAATGGCATCTTCTGACATTTCCTCTGCCAAGAACACCATCGCTGAGAACACTGCTGCTGATACTACTAAGGAATTGGAAATCATCAAGGCTCCTCAGGTTAAGTTCTCTCTTGAAGAACTGGATCGAACGAAGACCAATAACCTCTATGCGCTTCTCGAGTTTCCTCCTCGAAAGCAAGTCACACATCTGAATGATGCTGTGAACTTCCTGAAAAATTGTTGCATCTCCACAGCCCTGACCATAACACCTCCTGCACATCAACTACTGCTATCCCAGTTCTGGTACTCTGCCAGACACTCTCAGCTACCATCAACCAAAGACTCCTAAAAAACAATAGACTGCATCCTCTGTGATACTGAATATGGCACTATAAAAATCACCCCTGCCATTATTCGCAAAGCCCTGAGCCTTCCCACAGCCTCAAAAGAAAAACCTTTTGTTCCTCTCCCTGACCACAAGAAACACTCAGATAGGGAAGCCATCACTGTATTCTTCGATGCAATGGGCTATGTATGGGAAACTGGGAGGGACAAGAAGCCTGAGAAGAAGTTGACCTTGATCAAGAAATCTAAAATGCCCAGCGAGATGAATTTCATCTTCGCTTACTTAATCAGCTGCATGACTGCAAAGACCGGCTCCTCTGATCAAGCCGCTCAACCTCAGCAAGCAATGGGATATGCTTTGCTGAAAGGTCTACATATAGACTGGGCATCGATAATCTACGATGATCTGGTACTCAAAATAGACTCCGCCGCTGACCGATCTCCATGGGTTCCTTATCCTCGATTCATCAGCGCCGTCTTCCAAACAGGCCTGAAGGACAGCTACCCAAAAGAGGGTGACCTAAAACTCTCTCAGGTTGGCCCTAAGGTTCTCGACTTCAAACCTGTGGAAAACGAGGTACGTCTTTCTACACTCTTGACTCTTCTCAACCCTACTTCTTCGACTTCTGCAGATCCTTCAGCGGTCAAACCCATCGCTGATACCTAAGCTGCAACCTCCATTCCTTCTCTTAAAAAGAAACACTCTCATACCCAACTTAGTTCCAAAAGAACTAAGAAAACCAAGGAGCAACCCCAACAATCTCTTGCTGAAGACTCCTCAGCTCATTTAGAAGAGCTGAAGGAACGTTCAGTGGTACGCTCTGCCACAGCTGAACAAGCCACCCATTCAATCCCAGCTTCAGCGTCTCTACACGCTGAGGTTACAAACTTGGAACCTACCCAACCTCCTTTAGTCTCTCCACAGACTGAAGAAGCGATTCTTAGCGAATCCAACGCTGAACACCGCACCCAACCAACATTCTCAACCTTCGCTCCTCCCTCTACTCAATTGGACTCTACTCTAGTTGTCACTGGAGCACCTGTCATTCCTCCAGAAGCTAAAGCTGACACTCTTCAAGGAATGATGGACGTAGGACCTGCAGAGATGACCATACGTACACGCACTCTCGTTGACGACATGGAACTTTTCTCAGGACACCGAGATTTTGATGAATTCACCAATCCTCCTGCAGGTATACACCAACCCATATACACTGTAACTGAACCCCAAACTTCTGAGCTTTCCTCTGTTCACAAATTCTTATATGTTACAGGTCCTAATTTGGGAGACATCAATGCCTCTCTGAAGACCTTGGAAACGAAGTTGACAGGTCTTACCACTACTCTTTCCGACAACTCTTCAGCTGTAACAAACGCTGGAGAGAATCTTACAAAGCTGACAACAGTGGTGGAAGGGAAAGCCTCCAAAGCTGACTTGGAGAAGGTTGATAAAACTTTGGGTAACTTCGCCAAAGTTCTCGCTGACATCTACACAGACTACCTCTCCATCAAAACATCAGTTCACACCATGTCCAGCGAGGTCACAACGCTGAAGACATCGGTTGGAAAACTCGAAGGAGATATGTCTGCTGTAAAGACTGAAGTCAGTTCAGTGAAGACTGACATGAGCTCTGTGAAGACTGACGTGACTTCAATAAAGACAATGATGCAGCAGATCCTGAACAACACAACCGCCCCTGCCCCTGCACCAACGCATTTTACTACGGCGGATCGTGCTGAACTCGTAAAGATCAATCCTGCTATTTCTGGTCTAGAAAACAGACTAACAGCGATTGAAATTTGTGTGGGGATCCCTGGCCAAGAAGACAGGGACCCATAACCAACTGCTGAGTCATCACATTCCTCCCCCACTCATCATGAGGAAGGGGGGGGGAGAAGAGCGCTGAAGACCTTCCCCATGATGAATCTATCAGGGGGGAGAAGACTGAAGACCTCACCCTTACTGAAGAGGGTGAGAAGACAAATGAAGACACAACCGCTGGACCTCAGGGAGAAGAAAACCCTGAGGGAACCGAGAAGCTTACCTCTGTATCTGAGGGGAGCAACTCGAAGAAGAAGCTGAAGAATATGTGTCTGAAACTGAAGATGAAGAAGCCATCGACTTATCTGATGATGAACCATCCTCTTCTCTAAAGAATGATGATGATGATGATGATGATGATGACTCCTTTATCGTCAAGCCTGTTCAGAGGAATACAGTTCTTAGAGGGATCGTGATAAACGAACCTTCAGGGGAGCGCACCAAATCAAAGCCTTCAGCGTCTGAAGCTGACAAAGGCAAAGGAAAAGGTGTCGCTGAAGACGATGACAATCTGACGATCCCGCTTCCAAAGCCAGTTTGTCAGGTACACTAAATCTTCCTTACACTCATCCCTCATCTATCTATACACATTATCAGCTCTCCTCTCCACAAAAACCTCTATACACAACCACATTCTTTATCTCTCTATTCTACCCAAGTTCTTACTCGTACGATCGCTGTGTTTCAGCTAGTCCTCTCCCCTGTTTGAGGATATCGCTGAAGTTCCTACAGCTGCGACTTCACCAACAATAATCCCAGCTCCCAACGCAAAAGAAATAATCCCGGTCTTAGATCTGATCTCTGAGACTGATGAACCTGAAGAACAGATGCTCTCTCATACAAACATACCTTCCTTGGTTCCTCAAAAACCAAGTGAAGAGGAACAGAAAAGAAAAGATGAGATAATAAAGAAGTTCGAGGATCAGCGAATCATTCTGAAGCGAGATCAACTTCCTTCCGTTCCTCCAAAGTTCAGAATCTCTCAAAAGGAATACAAGGAACACCTCAAAGCTGAACGTCTAATCGCTGAAAGAAGGGAAGCTTAAGAAAAAGATAGAGAACTAGCCATCAAGATTACTCAACAATCGGTGAAAGACCCCAAGCTGAAAAGAACTCCAATCGAAGTTCAACGTCAGCTATGGGAAGACGCAAAGAAGATCATTGAGGAAAAGAGGACTGTGTCTCAATCTACTTTAGCCTGGTGCAAAGAAAAGGTACAGTTCAGACATCGAACTTCCAGAATCAACAAGGTACTCATCACTGGAAGATCAACCCTCAAAGTTTCTATCGTTGAAATCGAGATATTCAGAGAGAATGGACAGTACAAAAAAATTCTATGCTGAAGCTATCACGCAGTACGGTCTCTCTGAATGGTTGGAGATCAGATTAGCCATCCAGAAGTCTCAGTCTAAGTACAAGGATCATTTCGAAAAGCTGATAAACAAACAGATCAACTTAGTCTATTCTTGTGTGGATATTCCTCCTCCTCCTCCTCCTCTCGAAAGTCAGAAAAGAAGGGCCTCTGCAAAGAAGAAGTCTAAATCTTCAGAAGATGGTCCTCAGATACGAAACGAAACAGGTATTGGTTTTTCTCTAGCTGAAGTCCTTGGTCCAGAACCTGACCTTTCTGCACTTGACACATCTCTGCCTCCTGATGAGACTTTCATCCCTGGGAAAGTCTTAAGCAAACCCTACGGGATATTCTTTATTGACTGGGATGGACGAAAACGTTTTCAACGTATCTCTGAACTCTCCATCACTCCCATCGAACAGCTGAAAGATCTCATCTACTGGTGTGATTTCAAGAACGACATTCAGGCACGACATCTTAAACCCTTGATTTTTGAAGAAGCGCTGAACAAAATGAATCAAGGAGTAAATGTCCCTGACTGGATGATTCCCACATCAAAGACCCTTGATGAACTTCTCATTAAGGAAGAACCTTTATAAACTGATAGGATCGCCTCATTCTTCTATTGTATCAGTTATTCTTTTGTACTTGTAATTGTATTCGTTGTACTTGTAATTTTTCCACTTCCCTCTGTAATCTTTACAAAGTTTAAAGAAAAATTTCAGCGAATGTACTTTACTCCATCAGTACAGAAAAGATCCCAGAAAACAGTAAAAGGGACAAATATTTTATGAGTTCTTTTTATCCTTATGTTTTCATTAAATAGCAATTTTCTCTGTTGCTATGTCATAATCAAATAGGGGGAGATTGTTGATCCAAACCCTCAGTGATTTGATAATGACCCTTTCTTATATACTTAGTGAAAATTGTAAGTAAACAATATGTATCAGTGTTTCACTATAGCTGATAAGTACTAAGATCTTACAGTACCGCTGATAGGAACTCTCGCTCTTTAGATTAAACATTCAGCGAACACTGTTCACCATAATGCTCTGAGTCTGTTCAGTACTTATGGTGATCGCTGATAAGTTAGTTGTTTACTTATGATCTCTGAAGACAAGTTTCACGTCAATATAGGTTCTACGCTGAAGTCGAAGATCAAGCTCAAGAACCAGCGACAAGTCTCCTAATGAACTGATGCGGATCAGCGAAGACTCAGATTTGTCCACTCAACGCGAAGTATCAAGTACAAGACTTCATCTATCACTAAACTTTATCATTCGCTGATATAGAATGATAAACCGCTGAATCAACGAAAACCTGATCATGAAGTCCTCCGTACAAAGTACTTTTGTCTTAACCACCCTTGCACGACTTCGTACGATATGTCAGAAAAAGAACCTCCTTATTGTCTGAAATCGTACAACCACTCTGATACTACACTGTTCAAACATGCGGCTACTAAGGTTGTCAACAAAGGTCAATGACATACAAAAAATCAGCTGCTGCCACGTGTAAAGTGTAAACTGCCATGCATTAAATGCATGCAGTATATAAGAAGAAGAACTGACTTCATTTTGAAGTAACTTGCTAACTCTGGACAAGTTCATCCTTCTTATCTTGAGATAGGTTATTATTAGTAATTTCCTTCTCTTTCTTAGTGCAAGAAACTTAGTGTTCCAACTTGTTTAGATTTAGGTTTATCCTTAATCTTGTTTCCGCAACAAGCTGTAAATTGTTAATGATTTATCAATAAACAATTTAGAAAAGTAAAATATGTGTTTGTATTCAACCCCCCCCCTTCTACAAACTTGTATAGCCCTTCGGGACCAACAACTATTCACAAAGACTTCAAGGTATATCAAATGGATGTGAAATCAGCATTCCTCAACGGAAGGCTGAATGAAGAAGTCTACGTAGAACAACCTCCAGGATTCACTGATCCTAAGAATCCAGGTTATGTATATAAGCTGGATAAGGCACTTTATGGCTTAAAGCAAGCTCCTCGTGCATGGTATGACACTCTCTTTACTTATCTCCATATTGAAAAATTTGAGCGTGGTAAAATCGATAAAACTCTATGTTTCAAGAAAGTAAAAGGTCATATCATTCTTGTTCAAATATATGTCGATGATATTATATTTGGTTCTACTAACCCTGACTTATGTACTCATTTCGCTGAAAGAATGAAAGCTGAATATAAAATGAGTATGATGGGTGAACTAACATATTTCCTTGGTCTTCAAATCAAACAGAATGAAAAAGGTACTTTTATTCACCAAGGTAAGTATGTTAAAGATATGCTGAAAAAGTTTGATTTAACTCAAAGCTCAGCTATGAAAACCCCAATGGCACCGCCGCTGACACTTAACAAGGATCCTTCAGGAAAACCTGTTAATGTCACAGCGTACTGTGGGATGATCGGCTCTCTTCTGTATCTTACAGCTAGCCGACCTGATATTATGTATGCAACATGTTTGTGTGCACGATATCACGCTGAACCTAAGGAATCTCATTTGATCGCTGTAAAGCGTATTTTTCGATACCTTAAGGGTAATCCTAACCTAGGTCTTTGGTATCCCAAAGACTCAGGGTTTGATCTAATCTCCTATTCATATAGTGATTTTGCAGGATGCAAATTGGATAGGAAAAGCACCACATGAGGCTGTCAGCTCCTGGGTGGAAAGTTGGTGAGTTGGACAAGTAAAAAAGCAAAACTCGGTGTCCACCTCAACCGCTGAAGCTGAGTATGTAGCTGCTGGAAGCTGTTGTTCTCAGGTCTTGTGGATGAGAAATCAACTACTGGACTATGACCTTCAGCTCTCCAAAATTCCAATCTATTGCGACAGCACTAGTGCCATTGCCATAGCAAACAATCCATTGCTACACTCAAAGACCAAACACATCGAAATCAGGTATCATTTTATCAGAGATAATGTGATGAATGGTGATATAGAACTTCTTTTTATTCCAACTAACTTTCATTACCTGATCTTTTCACCAAACCTCTTGATGAGACAAGATTCAACTTTCTCATTAGCGAGCTTGGAATACTGAACCTGGAAGAGTAAAATCTTCACCGGTTCACATTTGATCAGTGATAAAATGAATTTGTATAACCCTATTAATCACCCTATCTCTGAACAAAATTGATTCGCTGATATCAAGGTATGTTCTCTCTTACTCGCTGACGTTCGCCTAAAAATGCAAGATTTCAAAACAAATTACATCGCTGAATATCTCTTCCTTTAAGTGGTTCTTTTGAACTGATATTTCTAATAGGTACTTCGTGTTTTAAAAATGTCCCTGAGTTTTTCAAAACCCTCAGAGACATCTTAAAATGTGAAAGGACGTTTGTGACGTCATCACAACGGATAGACCATGGCACGACTTTTCTATGACACGTTCGCCCGTTTCGTTTCCTTGTCCAATCAAATTTAAGGGACGTGTCTGTGTCATCATGAAAAACTTTTCCCGCTCATCGTTTTTCTCTCTCTACTCTCACTATATAAACCCTTTGAGTTTATATTTTTACCTTTTACGCGAACTTAATCTCTCTCAAGAAAGAATCAACTGTTGCATTTGAACTTATTTCTCCAGAACTTGTTCATCTTCACTTCTTCAAACATCAAAAGGTTAATATTTCTTTTATTTTCCATCACATTAACTTGTTTTTGATTTTATTATTGTTTTTACAAGATCAAACAAAAGAACTTTCTCAAAATAAAATCATTTTCTTCATGGTTTTATACCCACAATCTATTTACAGATTGTTCTTCGAGTTTAAAATCAAAATCTTAAACTTGACATTTTCATACGTTTTTCCAGAATCCTTTCCATAAATGGAAACTGGAAAACAAGAACTTTCACTATGTTTTGTACCTCTTTTCAAAACTAGAAAACCCTAATTTCCATTTCTTTCTCAAAATGGAAATTGTAAAACCTTAAAAACCCTTATTTTGGAATTTTATCCATTTTAAGAACTTCCCTTCCCTTCATCTTCTTCATGTTTATATGTTATGAACAGAAATGGAAACCACTGACGCTACTCAGTCTCTTACTACCTATGACAAAACTGAGATTGTCAAAGCACCCCAAGTCAACTTTACAATGGAACAAGTAACATTCCAAGGAAACAACCCCGACGCCCTGTTCGACTTCCCCCCAAGGAAAAACATCACTCACCTGGATGAAGCTGTAAACTTCCTCAAGTCCTGTCCTCTGGCGACAACACTGACCATCAAACCCCCTGCTCACAAGAACCTCCTTGCTAAGTTCTGGTACACTGCCAGAAAATCTCAGGTGGCCTCTACTAAAGACCCTAAAAAGATGATAGACGTCATCCTCTTCGACAATGAGCATGGTGAAGAAAAAAATATCCCGGGGCTATCAGGTCTGCTCTAAACCTCCCTGGAAGCTCAAGGGACATACGTTTTGTTCCTTTACCTGACGTCAAATCTAAGGCAAGGTAAGCTGAAATCATTGCATTTCTGGATGCAATGAACTACACATGGAACACAGGGAGAGCTGAGAAGAAGCTGACCTCCGTCCTCCAAAGCAAGATGTCGAGCGAAATGAACTTCATCTTCGCACACCTCATCAGCTGTATCACAGCAAAGGTTGGATCAACTGATCAGGCCTCACAACCCCAACAGGCTATGGGGTATGCGCTGATGAAGGGACTCCACATCGACTGGGCTAAAATCATCTTCGACAACATGATGCTAAGGGTCGAAGAAAAGAAGCGACCACTGAATGTCCCTTTTCCGCGTTTCCTCAGTGCTCTCTTCAAACATGCACTTGGGGATAAGTACCCGAAGGTGGGCGACCTGAAGTTATCCCAAGTTGGCCCTAAGATCCTCGACTTCAAGCCAGTGGAAAATGAGGTACGTCTCTCTACTCTCTTACCTCTTCTCAGACCTCCTACATCTTCTACTTCTGCGGCTACCATTTCGGCAACGGTAATCCCAACCGCTGGTACCCAAGCCTCACCATCCACTCCTTCTCGGAAAAGGAAACAATCTGATACCTTACTTGGCAGCCATAAGACCAAGAAGATTTCTAAGGAGCAACCCCCCAAGACTTCCCAGGCTGAAGACTCCACGTCTGTCTCTCCAAAGAAGACGTTGGAAAGTTCCGTGGCACGCTTCACTACAACTGCTGAACCAACCCCTTCAATACCCACTTCAGTGCCTCTTAACGCTGAAGTTGTCTTGGAACAGAACCCCCCTCCTTCAGTACCTCTAAGTACTGCTGAAGTATTCTTCAGCGGATCCAACGCTGAATCCAGAACCCAATCCCTCTTCTCAACTCTTGTTCCTCCCTCATCTTCTTTGGTCACTCCACCTCTATTCCCCTTCTCTACAACAAATGTCATTCATCTGAGTGACACATCGGCTGAAGATCTACAGCGGCTGATGGATCAAAATAAAGGACTTGCGGAGACTCAATGTCAACCAACTTTGGAAGATGACTACGAACACTATTCAGGTCACCGGAATTTCGATGACTTCGTCAACCAACCCGCAGGTATACATAAAATCCTAAACATCCTCTCTCAAAATCCCCAACTTCTGAGCTTTCCTTTGTTCATAAGTTTTCAACTTTTACAGGTCCTAATTTGGGTGACATCGACAATGCCCTCAAGGATTTGTCTACTAAAGTGGAATCTCTCACCACTACTCTCTCCTCCAACTCCTCAGCGGTTACAAACGCTGGGGAAGCTCTAAAGACACTCACCACTGAGGTGAAGGAAAAGGCTTCCAGCGCTGATCTGCTAAAAGTTGCTCAAGCTCTCACTGACAACTCCACCTCCATCAACACTTTCAACACATCCACCGACAACCTCTCCAATAACTTCACCACACTGTCCAATGAAGTCACAACGTTGAAGACAGTGGTAGGCAATCTTCAGGGAGAGGTTACGTCTTTAAAGACAGAGATGGGCACCCTAACCCAATCCGTGGGTAATGCTACAAATCTCCTACAGCAAATCCTGGATCGCCTGAACGCTCCAACATGTCCTCCTTCACATTTTACTCAGGTCGATCGGGAGAATCTGGAAAAGATCAACCCTGCTATTTCTGGCCTGGAAGACAGAATGGCAGCGGTCGAAACTGCTGTTGGGATCACTGGCCTGGAAGACAGTTACCCAAAAGATGCTGCTGCTGAAACTACTACCTCCCCCATCCGTCATGAGGAAGAGGGGGAGAAGAATCAAGAAGATCTTCCCCATAACTCTGAGGGGGAGAAAAGTACTGAAAAAGAAACATCTGCTAAAAAACCTCAGGGAGTTGAAAACCCTGAGGGAACTAGGGGTGAGCAAAACCTGAAAACCCCGATGCCCCAACCCGACCCAAACCGAAATATGCAGCCAAAATCCGACACCCGAAAGACCCGATCCCCGAATCATCCGATCCGATCTTTTGTGCGGGTAAAGTAGGATCGGGTTGGGTTTGGGTTTTACCCACTCGACCCGTCCGAATATCCAATTATTTTAAAATAATAAATTTTATTTTATGAAATTAAAATATAAATAAGTTTTTACATTTCAGTTTTCTAAACCTAAACCCAGCCAAAACCAAAATCGATTTCCCACCCACCCAAATCCAAAATCCCAAATCGCCAAAATCCCAACCCAAATCGATTCCCGCCGGCCACTGTTGTGAGGTCTGAGGCTTCCATCGTCGGCGACTCACCACCAGTCCACCACCCACACACTGACGCTTCGCCACCCACGCACAACAAGTTCCATCGATGCTCGCCAGCCACTGTTCTTCCAAATCGATTTGTGAGGTTTCAAACTTCGATCACTTTCGACTTTTCTAGTTTTCTTTGATCTTTGCTTCTGATAATCTGATTTGTTCAAGAAATCAATGTCCCAGATTGTCACTTATAAGTTATAACTTATTCACTTTTGTAATTTTGTTCACTGTCACTTTTGTTTGGTTTTATGTTTTGTTTGATTTAGAATTTTGGATGTTAGTTGTTAGTTGTTTTATGGAAATCAATGTTAGTTGTTTTGTTTGATTTAGAATTTTGGATGTCACTGTAAGTTTAGTTTGTTAGTTTGTTTAAGGAAAAGTTTCTTAAGAAAGTTTCTTGAAGAAACACACTTTTTTTCTGAAACCCGAAACCCCGACTAATCCGCCCCGAACCCCCTGAAACCCGAATATCCGAAATATTATTGGACGGGTTCGGATGTGGCCATACCCCCCGAAACCCGGTCGGGTGGTGGGTTTTGGGCCCCGACCCGACCATTTGCTCACCCTTAGAGGGAACCGAGTTCTCCCTACACGATGCTGATTCTGAGGGGATGCAACTCGATGATGAACTAGAAACTGATGTTCTTATCCCTTCTGAAGACGAAGTTGAAGAAGAAGAAGAAGAAGAAGATCTCGAACTTCATGATGACGAACCATCAGCATCACCTAAAGATGATGATGATGACGGTGATGATGATCTCGACTTCTCCTTCAAACCCAGAAGGACCCATGCTAAAAAAGGGGTAGTAATAAAAGAATCAGGGGAGGGGAACACCAAAAAGCCTGCAGCGACTGAAGCCGGTAAAGGCAAAAATAAAGGCATTGCTGCAGAAGACAATCTGACTATCCTTATCAGAAAGCCAATTTGTCAGGTAACTTATCTATTATTCCCTTTCACTGCATCCCTCCTCTATCCCTTCTCAACCTCAGTTCTACTCTCCATAAAACCTCTGTACACTTAACCTCATTCTTTCTCTATCTCTTTTCCCAAATGATCTAATCTATATGATCGTTGTGTTTCAGCTAGTCCTCTCCCCTGCTTAAGGGTCAAGCTGAAGCTCCTCCTACTGATACTCCAATAATCCCAACCCCGAGTGCTGATGAAATAATCCTGGTCTTAGACTTCGTTGAGCCTGATGAACAAGAAGAAGAATTGCTCTCTCACAAGAATAGACCTTCCTTGGTTCCTCAATAGCCAAGTGAAGAAGAGCTGGAAAAGAGAGAAGCTATGATTAAAAAGCTTGAGGATCAGCGAATCATTCGTGCGCCTCGATTTAAAATATCAAAGAAGGAAATCGATGAACACCTCAAAGTTGTGAAACTCCTCGCCGAATGAAAGAGAGCTGAAGAAAAAGATAAAGCTTATGCTATTGAGCTCGTCCAACGTTCGGTGAAAGATCCTGAACTGAAGAAAACTCCTATCTCTGTTCAGCGACAATTGTGGAAGGACTCCCAAAAGATCGTCGAGAAGAAAACCAAGGTCTCTGACTCCACTCTGGAATGGTGCAAAGAAAGACTTCACTTTTGATGTCATGGTTCCAGAATCAACAAGGTGAATATCAGGGGAAAGTTGTCCATAAACGTTCCAGTCATCGACATCGACATCTTAAGAGAAAATGGTCTAAAGGAAACCATCTACCCTTCGTCGATTGCCAAGTACGGTTTATCTGAATGGTTGGAGATGCGGATAGCCATTCAGCGGTCACGTTCAAACTTCAAAACCTTTGTCGAAAAAGCTCTAAACAGGCAGATCGACTTGTTTACATCAGCTGTGGATATTCCTCCTCCTCCTCCTCCTCCAGTTCAACGAAGAAGGCCCACTGCAAAGAAAAAGTTAACATCTTCAGCTTCAGGTCCTCCTATCAGAAATGAAACCGGAATTGGTTTTTCACGAGAAGAAGTCCTTGGTCCTGACCCTGATCTCTCGGCTCTCGATGTCTCCCTGCCCCCTGGTGAACGCTTTATCCCTGGAAAAGTTTTAAGTGATCCTCATGGTATCTTCTTCAATGACTGCACTGGACGAGAATGCTTCCAACGAGTCTCTGAGCTATGCATTGCCCCTATCGAACAACTCAGAGATCTCGTCTACTGGTGCGGCTTCAAAGATGATCTTCTCGGATACTTCATGAAGCCCCTGATCTTTAAAGAAGCACAACGAAGAAGGGATCTTGGAGAAAAAGTCCCTGATTGGATGATCCCTACCACAAATACCCTTGATGAACTTCTCATTAAGGATTAACCTGATTAGCTGATAGGATTCCCTGTAATTCTTCTATCTTTATCAGCTTGTAAACTTTTTGTACTTGTAATTTTTCCACTTCCCTTTGTAACTGATACGAAGTTTAATGAAAAAATTCAGCTAATATACTTTACAACATCAGTACTTAAAAAGATCCCCGAAAACAATAAATGGGACAAATATTTTATGAGTCCTTTTTATCCTTATGTTTTCTTACTTAGTGTTAGGGTCAATTTAATGTTGATTTAAAGTTTAAGGGTCTGAATGTAATTCTTTATTTTGAGCCTTATTAGTGAACGGGTCGTGGGCTTGTTAACCACGGGCCCGCCATATAAATAGATTGCTTAGCCTTAGAAAATAGGCTAGTTGTCTCATTTGCTTTTCTGAATTGTATTGTAAACACTCTGATTAAAGCATAATACATGGATGACCAGTTGAAATCACTGTTCTTATCGTTCATATTACCGATTTCATATTTGTTGCACGGATCTGGATTTAACAATTGGTATCAGAGCAGACGGACGGATTCGATTCAAAGCATTCAAGCTGACTTTTGGTAATTTCTTGATTTTTCTCGTCTGCCATATTCTTGATTTTTCAAATCTTTGATTCTGAGAAAATTGTTCAATTCTGTTTATTGGGTTGTGTTAGCATTATACTTAATAGTGTTTCTGCAAATTTTCACACCGTAATTCGATCGTTTGAGTGGTTAATTTAGCAAAATAAGTTCAAGGTTTTTGGTTGTGTTCTTCAATAAAAATCGAATTTTTACCATCAAAACGTGTTCTTTTTGCTTCAAAATCGATTGGGATAGTGTTAGTTTTGTGTTTGGTAGTGTTTCTAATCTTTCAGGAACATTTTTGAGCAACCCTAATCGAGTTTCAATCGATCGAAAAAGAGCAGCCGCTGTTTCCGGGTAACACAACCGCAGAATCCAGACAATTCCCAAGTGTCCGGACATTTGTGTTATCCTTTTCGGGTACGTCTTCTTTCCGGGTAAGTTTTCTCTTAAACTCAAAGTTACCGGGTAATTTGACCGGAAACCCAAAGTTTTCGGTAAGGATTTTATCCGGACAACTCTAGGAATCCGGTAATAACTTTATCCGGTCAATACTAAGTATCCGGGAAACAATTCATCCGAATTCTCTAACCACCCGGTAAGTTCTTGTGCTTTATATTCTATCCGGTAAGCTCTGTATTCGGAATCTTTTATCATCCGGTAACATTTGTTTATCCGGTAACTTCGATTTTCCGGATTCTTTATCCGGAAACCACCCGGATTCCATAATCTGGGAGCTGTTTTGAACCCACATTAGCGGGACCCCCGTGCTAAGTCGCAGGAGGAGGACTGTTAGCTCCAATATTCTGAAATATTAGAAGTATTGAAAAATGGCCAAGTACAGAAGAACTTCCATAGAAGCTCTGCTGAGTGCAACAGAATCTCTGCCAGGCATCTCAGAAGAATCAAAGGAAGTTTGATCAAGAGTGATCAAAGACCGAGGAAACTACAGAAGGACGCTTTCATAAGACCAAGACCGCAGAACCTCTGTTACCAATAACAGGGCCTCTGCGGACAACATCAGAAGACAAGGAACCAAGTAGACTTCTCACAGAGGACCGAGCCACAGAACCTCTGCCACCCTTGACAGAAGCTCTTCAGAAGTAAACGACCAAAGACTCGGAATCCGGTGAAGACTACTTTACAGAGGAACCAGACCGCAGAACCTCTGTAACACCTTACAGAGCCTCTGTGGTCTGCTATGAAGACTTGGAAGATATTACTGGATACGTTGATCAACTTGCATGGAAAAGTACTGTCAAAACACGTGTCAAGCTCTGAGTGGACTCAATAGGGCATGGTACAAAATAGACGTCTGCGCCATTTAATGCATTTACCAATAGTACATCTGCTCCATTAAATGCGCATGGCTCAGTCAACTGCTCACACCATCCAGTTCACTATTCATGCCGTAAAAGGAACAGTGACCTACTTCATAGTCTTCTAAGAGTAGTATAAAAGGAAGTCTCATGTTGAGATCTTCCTAAGGACGAATACACAAGGAATCACTAATACTCTCAAACCTTTATTGTCAAATATCTGAGTGTTATATTCTCACACACCAACAGTTCTTAATCTGTTCTTCGTGTTGTTATTATATATTGAATAACAGTAACGGTTCAAAAAATCCTTTTCATTCTTTACTGTTTTCTTTATATGTGTACGTTCTAATATCTATCAAACATATCTGTTAGTTTAATACGCTTCCGCATCAAACTCTAAACTCAACTAATAGATCTGATAATCTTGTTTAAAGCAAAACGGGAACCAACAATTGGTATCAGAGCAAAGCTTGATTTTCAATATCAAGTGATCCTCGTTTTTACAAGATTTGTGATAGAAACTGTCTATTTTTAACCTGTTCTTCATTCCTACAAACAGATTCTGTTTTACTGCCATTTTCGATTTATTCGATCTGGTAACATCCTAGAAACTGTTTCTTTCGTTAAAAACTTCATTCAATATGTCAAGACTAAAATTTAGTGCTGATGCTGATTTTCATTATTATTCGAAACTCAGTACAAATTTTAAGAAAATAATTCCTACTCTCGAGAAAGAATTAGAGGAAAGAAACAAGAGCATTCTTAGTGACTCAGACAACATTGCCAAGCTTGAAGAATCAGGTAAACTTCTAAACTGTGAAAATCTTGAACTAAAAAGAAAACTTTTTGAGTCTGAAAAGCTTTGTGAAAAAGAGAAAGAGAAGTTTGAGGAAGTTAAGATTGTTTTTGAAGAAGAAAAGAAAAGCCTTGAACTTAAATGTCTAAACTTTTCTAAACTGGTTTCCAATTTTGAAAAACTAATAATCAGTGAAAATGAAAAGTTTGGAAAAGAGAAAACCTTTCTTGAGACAAAGAATATGGAACTTTCTTTCAAAATCTCAAAATTACAGAAATCTCTTGAAAAAGAGAGGAAAGAGCAGGATTTTGAAAGAAAAGAATCTGAAAAGGTGAAGAGAGAAGGATTTCAAACAAAGTGTTTGAAAGACAAGTTTGAGAAGGAAAGAAAAGTCTTTAAAACTGAAATGTCAAATTTAACAAAGAGACTATCCGATTTGTCAAACAAGATTATGTTGGAGAAGAGGTATAAATCAGATCTTCTAAGGAAGTTTGATTTAAACCTTAAAGAAAAAGATGTTTTAGCTAAAAGGCTTAAAAACCTTGTCTTAGCAAACTCTTGTGCTGAAAATTCAAATAATCTTGTTTACAAAAAGATGAAAATGGTTTGGAAAGTCAAAAACACTATTCCTGACAAAATTGCTCCAAAGCCATTTGTTTATACTAAGGTTTCATCTTTTCATTCAAATAAATGCCTTGATCTTCTGCTTCAATTAAGAAACCTTTTCTCTAAATCTTTCTGTGTACAAAATGGGTCATTACAAAAGAAAAATCCAAAGACCCAAAATGAGAAAGGTCATAGAAATAAAGTTGGCAAACCAACAGAGATTGGCAAACTAGAGGACCTAAAGACAGCTCCAAATCCTAACAAAAAAGGACCCATTTGGATATGGGTACCAAAAGTTCTTTGATCTGTCTTGCAGGTAAAAAGGACTTCTGATCATTACAGATCAGGACTCGCTCTTCAGAGGAGAAAAGGACTCCTAAACACATCAGTTTAGGACTCACACTTTAGTGAAAAAGACTCTTAAACAAATCAGTTTAAGACTCGAGCTTCATCAGAAAATGACTTCTGACCATTACAGATCAGGACTCACTCTTCAGCAAACAATGGACTCCTTAATACTTCTATTAAGGACTCAGGCTTCAAAGTTCACTATGACTCTTAAACACTTTGTTTAAGACTCATCCTTCAAAGGTTCTATACTTCACAGAGCCACTGTGGAATTGCTCAGAGCCTATGACAATCTCCACAGAACCTCTGATGAGGTTGACCTATGTTCTGTGCATTATTTATCTCTATTGATTCAAGCATAGGTCAAGAGGGAGCAGAAGGAGACCTCAAATTGATCTACAGAGGTTGATCATTCAAGGGGGAGCCAAAGGAGGATTATGATCAACATGAGTCTCTGTCGTCCAAACTAGACACTCTAAAAGAGATCAATCCTACAGAGGTTGTTAAATCAAGGGGGAGCGAAAAAGGAGACCTTGCTGAATCTACAGAGAATCATAAGTCAAGGGGGAGCTAAGAATGCGACAGAAGAGATCACATTCGCCGATCAAAAGGAAATAGGTTGGTATCTTGCCACAGAAGTCATAAGCCACAGAGTTCTTTCAACCAAAGAACCTCTGTAGATCACTCAAATCATTCAAATGACTTCTGCTGCACAAAATCTTTGAGATTTACAATTTTCTAGGACACCAACTTTCAAATAAGTCCTAAATACATTGTTAAAACTGATCAAAAACTTGGATGATTAAAAATGTTTATAAATTATTAGTTATTAGAAATTTCTTGTCACAGAGCCTCTGCTGGCTCTGGCAGAGGTCCAAAAACCTCTGTAGGATAATTTCTCCCTACTAAAAATTTATTGATCCTCTCCGTGTTTTTCAAACGATTTTCATTAAAGATACAATCTACAGAGATAAACGTTTTTCAAAATCACAGAGCTTCTGTACCCACAGAGCCTCTGTAAAGATTTCCACTTGGGAATTTCTGTATCTGTAACGGTAACTTTTCTGTGGTGAAAATTTAAAACCCACGCGTTTTTCATTTAATGTGGCCGCCCACGACGTCTCGTCGTTACTGACATTGATGATGTGTCAAGTTTTCATTGACGTACATATCACGTCGTCCTAGAAACTTGCACTACACCGAATGAACTCGAGTGTGGACCTCAAATTTTATTAACTTTCTCACATTTTCACCGTTCCAAATTCTATCCGTTACCACAGTATAAAACCCAAGTTAAAATCACTTTCAAAACTTTACTATTCTCTCATCTTCTCCGGCGAACTTGCTTAATTCTTTCTAAAAACCTAGAACTTTCAAACCTACAAATGGCTTCCAGTTCCAAAGCTGCTCACGTTTCACCAACGAACTCTCCGACACCCTCTCCAGTGCATTCTGAGCACTCCCACAACCCACACATCGCCGCCGATGCCGACAGACATGACTCCGGCGACGAGGCATCCTTCGTACCCACTACCCACCTGCAACAATTTTTCTCAAATGACCATTTCGAGCAAATCCTTCCCATTAAATCGAACAACTGTTATCTTGTTCCTTCTCCTACGACATTTGGCAAAGAACATGCCATCCTGCTAAACATCCTAGAGAACCACTTTCTCTACCCTCTTCTGAGCAAAACCGTTGAACAAATACCAGTACGTTACCCACATCAGTTTTGGCAATCTTGCCGTTATGACGCTGACACCGATTTGATCAGAGGCTACATTTCTAAACCTGACCAAAGTAAGAGCCTTGAACTGATGTTCAATCGCACCATGTTCTCATTAGAATTTGGCCTTCCAACAAGAGGACTCATGGGAATCAAAAAGTATGCACCCCAACCAACAAATGAAGAACTTATCGACTTTCTGCACATGTTAGGGTACAACCAACAGTTGAAAAAGAGGAACGATTTCCGCAGAGCAAGACTACCCCCTGTGTGGAATACCTTATTCTCCATCCTAAATCGTTGCCTCACGGGAAAAATCGGAAGCATCGATCAAAGCTCACCTCAAATTCTCTCAATCATGTATGGTGTGTACTATGATCTACCCCTAGATTATGCCACCATAATGATGCAAGAGATCATCAACACCATCGATCGCAAAATCGCCTCCCAGAAAGCCAAAATATCTGATCACAACTGGTTACCCCCTCTGCAGTTCCAGCGAATCCTCAGTGTACTTTTCGAACCCCTACTCCTTATCCAAAAATGGCCAATGGACGGTCCCAAACCTAAGCAATTTCCTATGTCCAAGAACACCCCTACAGAACATGAAGACGGCTACCCGCACAGCAGGCCACTGTCAAAGGTAATGTTAGGTTATGCTAGTGATGAGGAACTAGTTAGTGAGTACATACGCGTTTACAGAACTCCTGAACCCAGTTCTGTAACACCCCCGCGTATAGGAGTGCCAATAGGAGTAAGTATAATAGAGAGACTTACAGAAGAAGAATGGAAGATAAAGTTGGCTAAACACAAGGCCAACCAGAAGAACTTCAGAAATCTAAGGAAAGACCTTTATCCTTCAAAAAGGAAGTCTTCTAAAGAATCTAAAGAAAAGAAGAAAAAGGGAAAGAAATCCAAGACCCCTACAGAGGAACCACTTGCTTCTGCTATCCAACCACCCTCTGCCCCTCCCTCTTCCAAAAGAAAAAGGAAGTCAAAATCTTCAGAGGAGGGGGCACCAAAACCAAAGAAAAGAAAATCAAAGACGAAACCATCATCTCCTCTGCAAACAATAACAGAAGGAATCGAACCACCTCTGCAAACTCCAATCTTCACAGAGGTTCTTGATTCACTTCTGCCAAGACAAGAGACTGCAGAAGAAGAGGTGCAAATAGGTTTAGAGGATAGGGTAGAAACGTCTGGAGGAAAACAAAATGAAAAAGAAAAAGATGCCGAAGTTGCAGAAGGCACACATCCCTCAACCCCTCCCAGTGCAACCCACACATCTGACACCGCAGGTCTAGCTGCAGAAGGTGTCATTGAAATAGAGCAGCATAGCTCGATCCTTACCCAAACCAAACAGCCAGAAGTCACTCTTTCGACTTCTGCGCCCACAGAAGCCGGGGAATCCATTCCTAGGGAGTCTCCTCAGAGAGACTCACCTATAGTTCGTGATCCATCGCCCCAGATCACACTAGAACACCCTATAGAGGAATTCGTTTCCTCTGACACGCACAATATAGGGCCAAAACTTCTTTCAGAGAGAAGTAGAGAGCACCATGACGAAGAGACTCTAGATAAGTCTCCGAGTCAACAGAAGAAAATTCCGATACCCACCTCTGGAGTGGATTTGGACAAAGTTCTTCACATAACTTCTGTAGAGACTGAAACTCTGGTTTCTTCTCGAGGATCAGATGGAAATCCTTCCACCCCCAACATACAAACAAGGGTGAACGAAGGTGTCCCAGGAACAGGGACTCACTATGGAGAAGGAGTTGTTCCTCCAGAGGTTACCCAAGAGGAACATGTTACGAAGGATGAGTTCCAAGCCTTTGTAACCTCTGTAACTCAAACATTGAATGAGTTGCAAAGCTCATTCACGATTTTTTCAGATTCAACTTCAAACGCGCTTACGGGATTAAATACCAAAGTGGATACCTTATCCACAGAGGTTAAAACAGCCCTTGAAGAAATGAAGTCATCTACAGAAACTTCTGCTACTGCTGCCATCGCCTCTGCCACTAACATTGCCAAAACAACCGCTGCAGAGTTCGAGAAAAGTGCGACCAAAGCCTTCAAAACTTCGATCGCAATCTACTTTGAAACAATGAAGAAAAATGCAGCAAGGCAAGCAGCTCAAGACACCTGCAGAACAGAAGTTACTGCTAAAAGAAGGCAGGATGATCCTGATGATGGAGCATCTGGTCATCCTGAGGGGGAGAAAACAAAGGAAACAACAGAGGCTGCTTCTGCAAAAACTACAGAGAAAACTGCAGAACCCTCTACGACAGAAACCCAGAAGGGAAAACAACAGAGGCAAAACACCTCTATCTCACCAGAGGATGCACCAACCACAGAACCTAAGGTAATCAATCTTGCATCCTCATCCTCAGAACAAACTCCACCCTCACCCAAAGAACCAACACCAACCTCACAACCAATCCCGCACAAAACTAGAGTCAAAACCATAGCTCAAAAACCCCAAAGACCAAAACGCTCTGCAGAGTTCATTCTTCGCAGAATGGAATTTGTATCTGCTTTTCAATCAGCAAAGCGTTTTGACATTCCACCTCCAAGACCCGAAGACTCCTCACCAACAGAGACCTCACAACCCGAAGTATCAAAACCTTCAGAGGCAACAACCAAAACATCAGAGCATCCAACCCCAAAACCCACATAACCTCCAAATGTCAAATCAACAGAGGTTCCACCCACACAAATCCAAAACCCAATATCTGAAACCTCAAAGCCAAAAGATAAAGGCAAGGGAATAATGACAGAAGAAGAGCCAAAGAAGAAGATGCCAGTTGCAACAGAGAAGTTGATGAAAGGTGCCTTTAATGCCTTCATCACTCCTAAACCCGAAGAGGAAGACTGGGCATTCAACTTGAAACCTCTGTCAGAAAACCCAACCCTGGATCCCACAGCTAAGGTAACAGAAGGTAAAGTAGCAGACATCACTCGACAAATGGAAAAGCTAAGGAGACCAATTCCAAGAACTACTCCAACCATTGAACAAATGGAAGAGCATGTTTACAGTTATCTCTACAGACAGCACTTCCAGAACGATCTGCCAGCTCATGTTCAAGATCAGAAGCTAAGAGAGGAATTCGATGCTATCTTCACCTCTACAAAGTCAAAACCGGTCAATCAAGTTTACTCCATTCACAAGATCAAGAAGGTAATCTATTGTAAATACTCTAAAATGAGAACCTATCCTCATACGATGTATACAATCTGGAAAGTCAAAAGGTCTGACAGATCAGAGAATCAATTCTCTGATGCTGATATCCGAAACCTCAATCCCTATGACTTACCTGACCTTCTGCAATGGACGAAAGACAACTTCAATGACGACTGCCACCAAAGATCTTATCGAGTTCTCAGAAAGGCAATGTGTGAAAAGCTCCTAATCTACAGCATGCTCGACTTTCAACTAGCCATCGATCTAGGCGTGACTATTCTAAGCATCAGACCACCAGAGGATTTCTGCCCACCCAATGCAATACCCAATTCGATCATCAAAACTCCAAGGTACGGGTTAGTATTCAAGAATCCTGCTGATCAACTTAAACTGTTTGTAACAATGGACTGTCAGAAGTACACAACCCGTACTCTGAACATGTTCAGAAAAATTCTAGAGGAGAACAAAGCAACAGAGCTCATGGACGAAGAATCTGCTCTGATGATGATCAAAGAGATTGATGCTACACTAGGCTTAAGAAATCTCTGCCTCAAATTTTATGAAGAACTAAAGGAAGTGGGAAAAGACAACAGAAAGTTCGACGACTTCCCAAATGCAAAAATCTGAGTCTCTTCAAAGAATCTCTGTCAACGTTTATTTCTGTGTACTTAAATGTAAATGCCTCTGGCATAAATTCCAAAATGAATGAAATAATCTTCTGAGGTATTGTTTAACCTCTTCTTTACTTAGGTTAAAATGCATAAATTCAACCTTTTATTTTTCAATACTTAGGGGGAGATTGTTAGCTCCAATATTCTGAAATATTAGAAGTATTGAAAAATGGCCAAGTACAGAAGAACTTCCACAGAAGCTCTGCTGATTGCAACAGAAGCTCTGCCAGGCATCTCAGAAGAATCAAAGGAAGTTTGATCAAGAGTGATCAAAGACCGAGGAAACTACAGAAGGACGCTTTCAGAAGACCAAGACCGCAGAACCTCTATTACCAATAACAGAGCCTCTGCGGACAACATCAGAAGACAAGGAACCAAGAAGACTTCTCACAGAGGACCGAGCCACAGAAGCTCTGCCACCCTTGACAGAAGCTCTGCAGAAGTAAACGACCAAAGACTCGGAATCCGGTGAAGACTACTTTACAGAGGAAACAGACCGCAGAACCTCTGTAACACCTTACAGAGCCTCTGTGGTCTGCTATGAAGACTTGGAAGATATTACTGGATACGTTCATCAACTTGCATGGAAAAGTACTGTCAAAACATGTGTCAAGCTCTGAGTGGACTCAATAGGGCATGGTACAAAATAGACGTCTGCGCCATTTAATGCATTTACCAATAGTACATATGCTCCATTAAATGCGCA